>OX377618.1:77840621-79040621 GCA_947397865.1 Polietes domitor | reverse complement strand
ATACCAAATGGAGTGGTAATAGCAGTTTCAGCGATATCTTCCTCGGCTACCGGAATCTGGCGATAAGCCTTAACGAGGTCGAGTTTTGAAAAAATGGTTTGCCTTTGAAATTTATACTGAGATCGTGGATGTGTGGTAGTGGGAATCGATCAGGAATCGTTACACAATTCAGTCTTCTGTAATCCCCACAAGGTCTCCAGTCATTAACATCTTTTTTAGGAACAAGATGTAATGGAGAAGCAGAAGCAGAGGATGAAATTCTACCAACGCCTATTTTGACTAAGTACTCAAATTCTGTTTTAGCAATTTGATTGAATCAAGTCTACGTGGTCTGCAAACAAGTAGATTGCCTTTGTTTCAATGCGATGAACTGTGTTATGTTTAGAAAGCCTAGTATAGTCAGGATCGGAAATTAATGATGGATATTCCTTCAGTAAATCATGATATATGGAAGGTCCATCATTCGCCGCTGTCATGATGGATGTTTATACCCTACACCACTACGTGGGCTAGGGTATTATAAGTTAGTTTCGCCCCAAATGTTTGTAACACCAAGAAATAATCGAGCTAGACCCACCTTTAAGTATACCGATCGGCTTAGAATCACCAGCTGAGTCGATTTAACGATGTCTGTCTGTCCGTCCGTCTGCTGTCCATCTAAGCTTGTTCGCACTCTACAGGTCGCAATTGTTGTCCGATTGTCATGAAACTTGGCAGAAGTTATTTTTTCTGGCCAATGACCATCGGTATTGAACTTGGAGGAAATCGGTTCAGATTTTGATATAGCCCCCATACAAATGTCGCTCCCGATTTGACTTTTTCCGCCCTATAAAGCACATATAGTACCCGATTTTCTTTAAATTTGGCACAACATCTTATAATCCAACTAGAAACACCTATGCAAAAATTGGGTAAGATCGGTTCAGATTTAGATATAGCCCCCATACAAATGTCGCTCCCGATTTCACTTTTTCCGCTTTAGAAACCACATATTGTACCCGATTTTCTTTAAAATTGGCACAGCATCTTATAATACAACTAGAAACACCTGTGCAAAAATTGGGTAAGATCGGTTCAGATTTAGATATAGCCCCCATACAAATGTCGCTCCCGATTTGACATTTTCCGCTCTAGAAACGATCGGTTCAGATTTAGATATAGCCCCCATACAAATGTCGCTCCCGATTTGACATTTTCCGCTCTAGAAATCACATCTTATATCCGATTTTCTTTAAATTTGGCACAACATCTTATAATCGAACTAGAAACACCTATGCAGAAATTGGGTAAGATCGGTTCAGATTTAGATATAGCCCCATACAAATGTCGCTCCCGATTTGACATTTTCCGCTCTAGAAACCACATATTGTACCCGATTTTCTTTAAAATTGGCACAGCATTTTATAATCGAACTAGAAACACCTATGCTGAAAGTGGGTAAGATCGGTTCGGATTTAGATATAGCCCCCATACAAATGTCGCTCCCAATTTGACTTTCTTCGCTCTAAAATCCACATATTGTACCCGTTTTTCTTTAAAATTAGCACATCTTATAATCCAACTAAAAAACCTATGGTGAAAGTGGGTAAGATCGGTTCAGATTTAGATATAGCCCTCATACAAATGTTGCTCCCGAATGTTTAACCGATTTTGGCCAAACTTTTCGTATTATATTTCACCAATAAACATACATGTTGAAAGCGGGTCACATCGTTCCAGGTTTCAATATACCCCCATACAAATGTCCTTTCCGATTTCACTTTTTTGCCGAATTAAATTGTAATGAGAATTGTTTGGGTGATGTCCATATGTCCATACTTTGGTATAACCCAGATGGGGCCCTTTCTGATCTATTACAGCTCTAGAAACTACATCTTACATCGGATCTTCATCAAATTTTGCAGATCATGATATTTTTTTCAACTAGGAATACCTACAGTGAATGAGAAATATATAGGCCCATGTTTTGGACCAGCCCAGAATGTTGTTATAGGCCCCCTTTTGAAATGTCGGTCCTAATACTACTGTATAATTTGTATTTGTCTGTCGGATAATTGGATCAATTACCATATTATTAACCATATTCGTTAAATATGACTAAAGATGAATTTATAGTAGCTGTATAATTTATATGAACTAAATAAAATTGCTCCCATGAAATAACTGGGTTTAGTAATCAAAACGAGGTACATACGCAGGGAGTGGTGTAGGGTATTATATAGTCGGCCCCGCCCGACTTTAGCCTTTCCTTATTTTAGTTTAAAGTATTATTTTTAGTCTGGTTCTCTGATCTATTTCTATTAGAAAATTTGCATGGATATACGCACTTTAATGCTCTATTTACGAACTTAAAATGATACAAACATAGACCATCTGTGTTATTAGGAGATGAAGAACGTCCTCGAGAATAATTGCGATGTATATAAGGGGTTCTTTCGAGAATGGCGAGAAGGACTTCGTTTAAAGTTTGATAAAGGTTCGATGTTAAATCAGTTAGTTGCCGTCTACAATGTTCAATTGGTTCTTTAGAATTATTTTGTATAACAGATATTTGTTGTTTCGAACAAACCTCAAATATTCTATCAACGATTTCAAGTTTGTAGTGGCGCTTGTAGATGTGCGTATATTGGCAGTGATATACTTAGATTGTATATGTGAGAGATACATTGACCCCGTTTACGAGAGATTACGAGAGCCAGTTTTTCTCTCTCTCAGAGCGGGAAGAATAATTTTGTCCCAAAATCAATGATTATTTTAAAATTCAAATAATATAAATTAATTAATTACATATTGCATAAGTTTAGATAAATTAAAAAAGAAAAGAATCAAAAGTGAAAGTGTTATTGAATGGCGATTTATTCATTAGAAAGCTAAACAAACGTGAAATAATTCCACTGTTTTTTGAGAGAGTCATAGTTTGAAAAGCACTGCTGCCTTTCGGCGCTGTTAAATAGTTAAGATGATCATTTTGTTTGTTTCTGTTTTTTTGCTTGCTATCGCTTTTGATTTTTTCCCCTATACTTGTGATTTACATTCATATATACTGATATACATGCATATATATTTATATACTGAGCGCCCCGGTAGTCGAGTTGGTAGCGTGCTCGGCTATCAGCGTGGGGGTCGATTCCCACCAGAGGCTCTGGTATGTCGCTGCAATAACTAGCTACAATGGTCTTAGTCACCCCGGCTCAATCCCTGGACCCAAAATTAGAATATAAATTTACTTTGTATTGTAATTCGTAATAAACAAAAAAAAAATAAAATATTTATATACTCCCCCACTTAAAAGAAAGACGGTAAGGATCAATGATCTGAACAGCTGTTATCTTTTTTTGTTGTTCATAATTTAATCTTCCAGTAATTCCGAACATTTTTGATATTGAAAAGTTTTGAGAATTTTTACTTCACGCCTGTAGTTTGTGCTTCTTTGCCATAGATCATAGTATTCTATTTAGTTCATTGTATTTTATTGTGAAAAAAATTTGAATAGTATTTTTTTTTGTTTAAAAAATTAACTAAATTAAAATTAATTAAATTAATTGCTATGTGGATTATAAATGCCAATTGTTGCGTGCCCCCTACAGCGGCACTAAGGCAGCTCATGGACTCTCAGACGGTTCCAACCCTTCCTACCTTAGCCCAGAGGGGCGAACAAATAATGAAATAAAAAATCGGATATTCTACGATGAACAAAAATAAACTATCACAACACCACGACTGATCACCTTTTGACAGAGGAGCTTGTTGGTAACGGCCCTACACTTTGCCCGCCCTTCCATGGTCCTTGATATCCTAAATATGTGTTTGTCAAAGACCCCATGTTCCACTCACCTCGCAAAACCCTTCATTCAGGTTCCCCCTCTAACACAAACAAATCAGCAATACATATTTTCTTTTTTTAAACAAGCCACACAAAAAACTACATTTATTGATTCTTTTTCTTTCTTACTTTCAGTCTTACATCTAACGATTCATACAAACTACACTTAATCCTATTACAAAACAATTAACCTGACAAATCACTAACACCAGAAAATCGTATTATTGCGAGTCAATGCTCGGATTCGCTTCCAGCTCCTAGACGTTTTTATAGCCCTTTAACGGCGAGCAAACCTAACGTTACGTTTATTTCCTAACTAATAGAGCTCTGTTAGTCGGACATCGGATCCGTACACTCCTAGATCCAAAAATTCAAATATATCAGTTTATTCGTCTAGATCGCTCTATGCGAAACCTACACTCACTATTGTTCACTAGCTGGTATTAATAACTTTTACACTAAACCACAAAAAAACTTAAATTATTACACTGAAACAGCACAAGACAATACCAACACTCACTTAACCTAATATTAAGACTAAATTTTCTTTTTTTGTTTCTTTATGTTATTTTCACGTATTTTTTTAATTCTTTCTAATTTCTTTTAATATTTTTATATAATATTTTCTCATTTTCTTTAAAAAGATATGGAGTACTCAAAAAACGGCGTATTAATCTGGCCGCGGATTTGCCTTTGAATCTATGGATTCCTTTCCTTGTAAGTATATTTGTTGATTATGCTACCTTCGTTCCGTGGATTAATAATGTATTCTTTTCTCATTTTCTCATTTTCTTTAAAAAGATATGGAGTACTCAAAAAACGGCGTATTAATCTGGCCGCGGATTTGCCTTTGAATCTATGGATTCCTTTCCTTGTAAGTATATTTGTTGATTATGCTACCTTCGTTCCGTGGATTAATAATGTATTCTTTTCTATTTCTTTATGTTTGTAATGATGTGGTCTAATTTGCACCGCCTTTGGACACCGCTGAAGGGTAACGTTATTTCGCCACAAGACAAAAAAAACACAATTCTGCAGCTAAATTGGCAGTTCCAGTGATACGGCAAAGGAGATGAATCCCGGGACAAAAAAGCTGGCCTCCGTGTAGTTGGTTGTGTCTCGGAGGCCAGGACTGTGGGATAAGATTCCAAGATATCTCTCCGTTCTATAAATTAAACACAAATCGACAGAACAAACACGTACTTATATAGCATTCTATTATGTTAACATTTATGTTGTACATTATTTTTCTTTTCACTTTTCTAATATCAATTTGAAAATACGAACACAACACAATACAAAATACTGATACGAGCTTCTACTTGTTTATATATTAACGACGGTTATCAAAATATTGTTATTTTGTTTATATTTGATTTTGACCAATCACTATGTAAAGGTATTTGAATAACGAACTAGGTTCTCAGGTAACACACGGATGACAATGCCCGCATTCCTGCGTGTTCGGGCTTTTGCCACGCTTTTCCGAACTTTCCCTCTAAATCAATGTTTTTATATATTTTCTTATGTACGTTTATTATAAAAACAAATCTACTGGCGGTGCCATTTTTTCTTTCAGTGCTGTATTATTTAGTATGCTATGGCAACCCCAATTATCTTTCATAGAACATGGAATTGTGAAATTTCTCGCCACACTCAGTAAGTGGAGTAGTGCTAGGGAAGTTCTTCAGATACCGCTGAGCCAAAAATATTGGAACTTCCATTTTTCTTCAAAAATCTTCCTACAGTGATCTGTACAAATAATACCCAGACTAAGGTTTGGTATTATATGCAATTATTCAAAACCGCAAATAAATTAATCGCTATCCATCAATCTCCGTCTAGTTTACACAATATACGAGAAATCGCGCCACCTAGAGGTAATACCTTAAACCACGCATTCCTTACAAGAGAACTTATATTTTGGCTATCGCCACTTAAACTGTGTTGATTGGCAACGCCTTATCTCAAAACATCTGTTTCACACACCGCATTGTGTTTCCTTCTTTAACATTGATAACACTACTCAACAAAATGAAAAAAATTTCATGTACTCCGGATGCGATAATTTTTTCTGTGTAGATAACCTTGACATGAGCTCGAAAAACGCAATAAAATTTTTTTTTTCGTTTGGTTTTTTTTTATTTTTTTTTTTAAATTTAAAAAATTTTTTTTTGGTTAATTTGTTTCGTCCGGCATAACTCGGGAACCACTAGCCCGATTTAATTGAATTAAATTTTAAAAAATTTAAAATTACAATTCCCTTAATCTGTTCATATATTGTTTTCCTATACAAGCAACAGTTTCCAAGTAAAAAATGAATATATAAAGGAAAAAACTTATTTTTTGCCTAAAGATTTAAATTTTTTTTTTAAAAATCCATAAAAAATCCAAAATGAAAAAAAATGTCAAATCTTATTACTTTTACGTAAAGTCACATAACCTATGAGCAAAATGAGACAAAGATCATGAAAATCGATGCACGCGTTTCGCTTTTATTCGCAATTGAGTAAAGGTATGAATTTCAAAAATTTGCTCGACATATGCACAACTTTGTCTATGGTAAGGTTTTTTCTTTTTTTTTTTTTATTCTCAGAATTAACAAAACGGAATAAACAAAGGGTTATTTAATTTTTATGATTGCGTAAGCAAAGTAATAAACGCTAATAAATGTGCGTGAACAATTAAAAGGAAAAGGGACTTTTTTAATTACACTACTCAACAAAATGAAAAAAATTTCATGTACTCCGGATGCGATAATTTTTTCTGTGTAGATAACCTTGACATGAGCTCGAAAAACGCAATAAATTTTTTTTTTTTCGTTTGGTTTTTGTTTTATTTTTTTTTTTTAATTTTAAAATTTTTTTTTGGTTAATTTGTTTCGTCCGACATAACTCGGGAACCACTAGCCCGATTTAATTGAATTAAATTTTAAAAAATTTTAAATTACAATTCCCTTAATCTGTTCATATATTGTTTTCCTATAGAAGCAACAGTTTCCAAGTTAAAAATGAATATATAAAGGAAAAAACTTATTTTTTGCCTAAAGATTTAATTTTTTTTTTAAATCCATACAAAATCCAAAATGAAAAAAAATGTCAAATCTTATTACTTTTATGTAAAGTCACATAACCTATGAGCAAAATGAGACAAAGATCATGAAAATCGATGCACGCGTTTCGCTTTTATTCGCAATTGAGTAAAGGTATGAATTTCAAAAATTTGCTCGACATATGCACAACTTTGTCTATGGTAAGGTTTTTTCTTTTTTATTACAAAAAAAATTAAAATTTGTTGGGTGACAAAAATATATGACTTTAAATTAAAAAACAATTCGATATATGTACAAGAAATTATCCTAAGGATATCAACATTAATTAATTATAAAAAAGTTAAAAAAAAAATATCTAAACACAAAAATAAAAACCTTCAAATTAAAAATAATTATGTGCTTTTGTCTTTCTTTGTGGGTCTGTTTCTCTTATCAGGAACCAGATATAGTCCCCCATCATAGCTTCGTTCCAAAATCCTTGGTATCGGTGCTCAATTTCTTTCATTTGCTGATGAAAACGCTCACCATGCTCGTCACTCACATCGCCCAGGTTGTCCGGAAAGAAGTCCAAGTGCGAGTGTAGAACATGTATCTTAAGCGACATATTTGCTCTAATTTTTTTATAATTTTGGAGTAGTTGTTCGACGATCTCTCTGTAATTTGAGCTTTTGTTGTTTCCAAGAAATCTGGAAACAATTTGCCGAAATGAGTTCCAAGCTGCAGCTTCATTTGGTGATAAAATGTGCTCAAACTGTTGGTCTTGCAACAACTTTTTAATTTGCGGACCGTCGAAAACGCCTTCCTTAATCTTTGCCGATGAAAGGTGAGGAAAAATGGTTTTTAAATAGGCGAACGCTTCGCCATCTTTGTTCACGAAGTTTTTTATGAGTCCGAGCTTTATGTGAAGAGGTGGGAGAAAAACATTTTCCTTTTTTATGAGTGGTGTATATTTCACGTTGTCGCTGCCGGGGATGAAGTTAACTCTTTCTGTCGAACTCCTCCTGGTGTAATGATGTTGACGATCGCGGCTGTCCCAAAGGCAGAGAAAACAACAGTACTTTGTGAATCCACCTTGTAATCCACAAAGGATACCGATAACCTTAAGGTCGGCACAAACTTTCCAATCGTGCCTCTCATAGTTAAGGCACTTTAGTAGATTGTCCATGACTTCGTATGTTTCCTTGGTGTCAACGGCATGAGCAATTGGAATCGAAGGTTTCTTGTTGCCGTTGTGCAGTAAAATTGCTTTAAGGCTCTGCTTGTTGCTGTCGATGAAAAGACGGCACTCTTCTGGATCGTAAGAGTACCCGAGTTCACCAAATAATCCGGGAATGTCCTTACAAAAACAGATGTTGTCTTTTTTTGTGTAGTACCTTGCGTATGGTTCATGACGCTTCCTGTAGATTGTTGTCACCACACCAGGAGCCAAGAAACCGAACTGTTGCATGCGCGATGCATGCAACTCTGCATCTTCCTTGGAGAGTTTCAATTCTCTAACCCAATCGTTCAGTTCTGCTTGGGAACATAAGCGTTGACCTCCATGCAATGTATATGTTGACTCGCATTCTGATGTGGTTTCTACTGTCTCCGGATCTGATGTTGGATGTATCGCCTCATTATTAGATGCCCATCTTGAAACGGACGGTTGCGGGTCCACTGGTTCTTCGGAAAATGGCACTGGAAAATTCACTGTTGAAACAGCAGCGTAAGTCCATCGTATATTTTTTCCCACGCCTGCTTTTTTGCTAAGACAGAAGTAGCAATCTGTTACATGGCAAAGCGGAGCTCTCCAAAGCATTGGCATGATGATTCTCGGCTGTCGTCTGAAAGAATTTCAATAATAAGTTATATATGTTCTTGAATTTCGTAATCTACACTTACCTTGAGTCAGCTAGCTGTACGTAGCACCTTGGACATAGAGCACTTGGTGTCCACCGCTCATCTATGTTTGAGACCTTTAAATTGAAGCTCTCTTCAAATGAATCTCTCAATTTAGGTGAAAAACAACGCTTGTTTTTTTCAGAAACGTATTCTCCGCACATGTAACAAAAATTACTTGGATTGGTATTGCATTCAAATCCTCGCGAACGTTTGCTCATTTTAACTATCGCGTTCGTCGACACTTGTTGAATGAGTAAAATCGATCAATGAAGACCTATTTATACTGTGTATTGTTTAGTATTTTACTGACAGGTACTTATAAATGGGTGTATATTTTTTTACGGTGGCTACATACCTGTTTCACCATGTGTGAGTCTTAAATTTTCCGAATAATGACCACCCTTAAATGTGGGTTGCATTTCTGTAAAAAAATCATACAGGTAGCCAACGGAAAACCCAAATAATTAAAAAAGTCCCCTTTCCTTTTTTCCTTTTAATTGTTCACGCACATTTATTAGCGTTTATTACTTTGCTTACGCAATCATAAAAATTAAATAACCCTTTGTTTATTCCGTTTTGTTAATTCTGAGAATCAAAAAAAAAAGAAAAAACCTTACCATAGACAAAGTTGTGCATATGTCGAGTAAATTTTTGAAATTCATACCTTTACTCAATTGCGAATAAAAGCGAAACGCGTGCATCGATTTTCATGATCTTTGTCTCATTTTGCTCATAGGTTATGTGACTTTACGTAAAAGTAATAAGATTTGACATTTTTTTTCATTTTGGATTTTTTATGGATTTAAAAAAAAAAATTTAAATCTTTAGGCAAAAAATAAGTTTTTTCCTTTATATATTCATTTTTAACTTGGAAACTGTTGCTTCTATAGGAAAACAATATATGAACAGATTAAGGGAATTGTAATTTTAAATTTTTTAAAATTAAATTCAATTAAATCGGGCTAGTGGTTCCCGAGTTATGCCGGACGAAACAAATTAACCAAAAAAAATTTTTTAAAATTTAAAAAAAAAAATAAAAAAAAAACCAAACGAAAAAAAAAATTTTATTGCGTTTTTCGAGCTCATGTCAATGTTATCTACACAGAAAAAATTATCGCATCCGGAGTACATTTTGAATGTTGACTAGTGTAATCGAGCCCAGAAATAAAAATTTCAATTTAAATGGCAAATCGCCCAAAAAAATCTTGGGTCTACCGTACACGCAACACAATATTATTTTCAATTTCTATTAATTAACACAATTACTAGTGTTAAGAAACATTCATTTTATTACATAATGTTTTTGAATAAATTTGTTAAACTTTTTAACATGCTCTAAGCTCAATTCTAGTGTCTGATTTCTCAATGTGAGCCGGTTGAAACATTTGAAGGAAATACATGTGGGTTTACCAAACATATGATAGTAGGATATGAGGTAGACAGGATGGGAGGGCTATGTGCAATTTCACCTTAGGCACATTTCGTTTTCGGATACGAGCATTTTTTTTCTGCTTCCTTTCTATATGTGTGTTAGTTTCGTCTCCCTATCTCTATAAAAAGTATATAGCGAAGCACGGTAATATCAACTAAATTTTAAAGTAGAAATCTTATATTGTATAAAGACAAGAACCTACCCCACCGATATAACGCCGGACACACTGCGTGATTCCATTGTCTACTCCATCCAATAAAACCAAATATGAAAAATATGCAATAATGCAATACACAATATATTTGTTTTTGTGAGACTTTTCTTAGTTATCATTATTATTGTGTGAATTCAGATTTTGATATCCTAGGACCTAGAACTGACCATAGTATCATAATGATTTTGAAATGTTTTACCCTTAAAACTTATAAATAATTGGTAAATAAGAATGTTATGGATGACGTTCTTATCCATTGTAAATACAAGATTTCTATTTTCTGCTATTTTTCTTTTTTCTATATTTTCCGCTTTATCCGTAATTATTTTTAATTATTAATTAATTTTTTTATTTCCCCAATTTTCTTCCGGCTCTTACGAGATATCAGGCGCACTAATGTATTTGATTTGTTCAACTTATACCTTTTTTATAGTTTTTTTGTTGGACCTTGTGATTTTCGATTGTTTATTTATTTGATTTTGTTTTTGAATTGAACATATGTAAATAGTTGATGTTTCTTATAGGTTTGTGAAAATTTTGAATATTTCTTTCATTGAATTTCACCATGCCACTACATCGATGTACAGAGAATATTTGCTCCGAAGTAGGTGCTACCAGCAAAGAACATCTATGTATTTGCGATTCTGTGATCACAGATAAAACAAATATGATCCAGACTAATTGCAAACATATATTTCGCAAAATTTGCATAAATAATTACATTCGCACTAAATTTAATTGTCCTGTTTGTAATACAAAAATTGTTTAGGATCCTTTACCGTCTACTGCAGCATCTTCTCTGAAAACTGGCGACAAGCCAAAGTCGACGAGATCCTCTTCGAAGGCTAAGCAGTGTGATGCTTCAACTGCTTTTGTCACTACTGATACAACACGATCCATAAATGTAGAAGACATTAAAGGCATCGTTACTTCTGTTGTTGTCGAGCAGCAATCACAGCTTTTGGACGCTTTGTCAGGGCAAATTTCTAAATTAGTGGAGAAGAGTGTTGACTGGCCTCAACAGGTCCATCTTCCTCGAACCGGAATCCAGTTATGTATACCTTACCTGATGTCGAGCAGCAGTTGTTCGGTTTGGCTGCGTCATCTGATAACCGACATAACATAAGTCATGGGATTGAATCCGGCAATGGTCAGAATCGTTCTCATACAAGTGGATCTAATACAGTTTCCGACCAAGTTTTTCGTCCAGATAAAGTTAGCCAGATAATGCTAAATTGGAGGCTCATGTTTATAGGTAGCTCTAACTCATTGTCAGTGGATTAGTTTATTTATCTTGTTGAGGCCCTGACCAAACAAACTTTGAATGGTAACTTCCAAATATTATGCGGAAATGCTGGGGCATTGTTCGAAGGAAAAGCCAACGATTGGTTTTGGCGTTTTCATGAGACCGTATATAATCCAATCGACCGATTTATGTCGAGCATTAAGGCAACAATATAAGGATTCACGAGCCATTAAGTGATAAGATTTTGGTGGAGATGCTGAGACGCAACTTATTGCCAGACACAGCATGAAATATTGAATATGTCTGTTGACTCTGTCAGCCAGCTGTGTGGAATATGTTGCCGGCGAGAATTTTTCTTGCAGGATATGCGCAGGAAACATGGTGCTAACATTTCCAGTAATAAGACGAACCAGTTTCAAAAACGCTTTCCCGGAAGTGCTTCAATTTCAAGAAGATATATCCGAAATGAATTTAATCTGTTGGAATTGCAGAAATTCAAGATATAGGTATCAGGATTGAGTTGCAGAGAGTTCTGTTTTTTGTTATGGGTGTGGGGCTCAACAAACGTATAAGCCGAACTGCAGGAAATGTAATAGCCATCCAAAAAAACTTCCAAGCGAATGCACCAAAGAGTGCCGCAAAGACCAACAATAGTCCATAAATACCTAAAATAATATGCAGTCGTCCCTTCACTCCGAAAACAAAACTATTTTAAAACATCATGAGTTAGAAGCCACAAATGATACCGGAAGTGACTTAATCGTTAATCCCTCCTCATTAATAATTTCTGGGAAGATTATCCCAGATACTATCGCAAATAACAATCTACGTCCGCTATACCATTTCACGAGCAACTACGAGGTACGAGCTAGAATTTTTAATGATAATCCGCAGCGTAACAGATCATGTCTTCGTATGAGAAAATTTTGGAAGAATGTAAAATCATGTAAGAAAAGCTTCTCTGTTTCGATTTTTGATAAACCAGGAGATGTACGTCCATATGCCGAAGTTTTCTTGTTGGATAGGAAAATTGTAGGACTGTTGGATACAGGAGCTTTCGTTTACTGTTTAGGATCCCAGACAGCTTCAGATTTTTTAAATTCACAAATTTCATATAGGAAATTAAATACTGCCGTCAAAACGGCGTACGGCAAGCCTCAAAATGTAGCAAGAATTTTAAACATGACCATAAAATTTCAAGAAAAAGAGAAAAGAGAGTAAAAGAGCCATATTGTGGGGAACGGGGTTTTTCAAACAGACCCGGACAAAGTAGCGGCCGTCACTGAATTTCCGATGCCGAGGTCTGTTAAGCAAATCAGACGTTTTCTAGGTATGTCAGGCTTGAATAGGAAGTTTATTAGGAACTACGCTGCACTTTCAACACCATTGACAGATTTGCTTAAGGTTAATCGAAAGTTTGTGTGGACCGATGAAGCCCAGAAAGCCTTTAAAGACCATCTTAAGTTCAGCACCTGTTTTGCATAGTCCTGACTTTCACAGCCTTTCTTTTTTTTCACTGAACCAACACTCAGAGGATGACCCCTATAAATGCAGTGCATTGCGTTGGCGGAAGGAAGATCAGGTATTGGAAGGAGGAAAGAGGGTGTAGTGTCTGTTGACATTTGTTTTGAAACTATGAATGTCGTAATTGGAGGGAAAGGTATTTGCCGGAAGTCGATTCCACATACGGATAGTACGGGCGAATAACGAATATATTCTGTAATGTGTAGTGCGGCCGGTTGTCCAATCGACAACAATTGGGTGCGCATTCCTGGAGAGTCGCGTATCTCTACCGAACGTTCTCACGGGCGGTATAAGGTCACGAATCTCCGAAGAACAAACACCATGAAAGTATCGATAGAACAATGACACACAACCAACATTACGACGGTGTCCAAGGGAGACAATAGAATTGGATATCCTACCGTCGCCTATCAACACCATCGCCCTCCTCTGGACACGGTCAAGTAGCTCCAGTGATGAAGCTGGAGCACCCGACCATATATGGGAGTTGTATTGTAGATATTGAGAAGATCAGAGGGTGTGAAATATTTCTTACATCTTTTTAAAAAAGCCTAAACATTTGAAGGCATCTTTCGACACATCAAATACATGTTTTGTCCAACGAACATCACGTTGTATTTTCATGCCAAGAACATCGAGAGCATCTGATTGTTCAATATCTACACCGTTCATTAAAATCGACGACACCGTTGGATCAGTGAATCGCTTGTGAGACAACAAGGAGCACTGGGTCTTACGTGCAATAAAATCTACTCTATTCTCTCGATCCCATTCAGAGATGGCCAGCAAATCCTGGCTAAGTGACTCATCAATCGCCTTTTATCCTCAATTTCTTGACGACTTGGTCTATGATCGAATGAGTATGAATGACAGAGGTTGCTGTCATCCGCGAATGAGTATATTAGATTCAAAGTCCGATCCAAGAGGTCGTCGATGAAAATAAGAAAAAGGGAGGGGGAAAGGACAGAGCCCTGTGGTACTCCTGCGGTTAACCTATGCTCATCGGATGAGAACCCATCTACAACAACACGTATAGTGCGATCTCTGAGGAAGCTCGATATAAATCGAGAGAAGTCACTACCAACACCAAAAGCCTTTCTTTATACACTGTGATGCTAGTGAAACAGGAATAGGAAGTGTCTTGGTGCGAAAAAATGCGGAGGGTGAAGAGTTTCCGATAACATTTATGTCTAGAAAACTCAATCTAGTCCAACGCAATTATAGTGTCACCGAACAAGAATGCATAGCTGCAATGTTGAGTATTAAAAAGTACAGGGCTTATGTCGAGGGTCATGAGTTTACCGTGATCACTGATCACGCCTCTTTAAAATGGCTCACGTCTCAATCCGACTTAAGTACGAGGCTGGCAAGATGGGCTTTGAAACTTCAGCGGTACCGGTTTAAAATTGAGCACAGAAAGGGTTCGTAGAATGTAGTTCCTGATACGCTTTCCCGTGTCAATTCTGATGACCTGTCCGAGGTCTTTGGTCTGTCCGAAATAAGTATTGACAGTGGGGTGTTTGTAGATTTGCAATCTGCACATTTTCTTTCCGATGACTACAAAGACTTGATCAGAAGGGTTGAAATGAATACACTGTGCAACATTTTTGAAGTCATTTCAAAATAAACATATACGGACACCGCTACATGATAAAAGACCAAAAAAAAAAGACCCGTGTTTTTTTTCCCCCCAAAGTCATGCACTTTTTTTTTATGGGCCCCCAGAGATTTGAGGCCTCGGTGTAATTTTTGGAAAAAAGTGATCATATTCTCAGGCTCATATCTTGCAAACCGTTCGGAATTTTGATTTACTCTCTGAGGCAAAGTTCTAGCTCTTGTCATAAAGAACAAAAATTGTGAACATATAAAATCAAAAAAACTTCAAAATCGCAAAAAACTTCTTTTAACCTTTTTTCCCCTGTTCAGGTCCATAGGTAGCAAACCGCTGAAAACTCAGGGAAACAATCAACTACAAAAATGTACCTAAGATCTCAATAAACAACTTTCTAGAACATATGAACTTCCTAGGAATTATTCTTAACACCGTTTAGGTAGCGCTTAGGTAGCCGCAAAATTGAAAAATTTCCCAGAACTAGAGTAAATCAAAATTCCGAACGGTTTGCAAGATATGAGCCTGAGAATATGATCACTTTTTTCCAAAAATTACACCGAGGCCTCAAATCTCTGGGGGCCCATAAAAAAAAAGTGCATGACTTTGGGGAAAAAAAAAACACGGGTCTTTTTTTTTTGGTCTTTTATCATGTAGCGGTGTCCGTATATGGTTATTTTTTTCGTGTTGCACTGTGATATTAACCAAACTCCAGACTTGAAGATAATTGACGGGTACTTATACAGACGGACGGAACATGCTGTTGGAGAACAGACGACGGATGCCATGGCATGGAAACTGTGGATTCCACATGGATTAGTCCCTGAAATTCTAGCAAAGCATCATGATGACCCTCTGTCATCTCAATTTAGTGAACGATATGAAGAAATATAAAAACTCTTGTGAAATTTGTAAAACCACGAAACATCCTAATCAGACTACGAGACCTCCCATGGGAAATACAGGAGAGACCTTCAGATTTTTTCAAAAGCTTTTTTTATTAATTTTTTAGGCCCATACCCAAGATCAAAATCAGGCAATGTAGGTATATTTGTAGTTCTGCATCATTTTACAAAATTTCCGTTTTTACATCCAGTAAGGAAATTCACAGCAGATTGCGTTATTAATTATCTGGAAGAGCTGTTCCATACATTTGGGGTCCCCGAAACGATTGTCTCTGACAATGGAACTCAGTTCAAAGCTAATAAATTTAATGAGCTCCTTAAGTATTATGGAGTATTCCATGTCTATACTGCCGTACATTCACCTCAGGCGAATGCCTCAGAGCGGGTAAACCAGTCTGTAATTAGTGCGATAAGGGCGTATGTGAGATCTGACCAGAAGGACTGGGATGAGAACTTGAGCAACATATCTTGCGATCTCAGATCCACCATCCATTCATCTATTGGTACATCACCATATTGTATGACATTCTGTCAACACATGGTGACAAATGGTTCAACATATCGATTGTTGAGAAATTTGAGTATGCTTGATGATCGTTCTGTGAAATTTAATCGTTCCGATTCTATGGATATAGTTAGGGCAAAGGCTACTGACTTTATGCGCAAACAATTCGAGCGCAATGATAAGACGTATAATCTTCGTTCTCGAGAAGTCTTTTATTAAAACTTATCCGATCTTAGTAAAACCCATCTACAAGCAGTATCAGCTTGCCTTTCAGAGCTGTTAAATAGTTAACATGATCATTTCGTTTGTTTCTGCTTGCTATCGCTTTTAATTTTTTCCCATATACTTGTGATTTACATTCTCGAATTTACTTGCATATATACTGATATACATGCATATATATTGATATACTCCCCCACTTAACAGAAAGACGATAAGGGTCAATGATCTGAACAGCTGTTTTATTTTTTTGTTGTTCATAATTTAATCTTCCAGTAATTCTGAACATTTTTGATATTGAAAAGTTTTGAGAATTTTTACTTCACGCCTGTAGTTTGTGCTTCTTTGCTATAGTTCATAGTATTCTATTTAGTTCATTGTATTTTATTGTGAAAAATTGTTTATTAGTATTTTTTGTTTTGAAAAAAGTTAAATTAACTTGCTATGTGGATTATAAATGCCAATATTATTTTCAATTTCTCATGCATTTCGAATTAGTAGGGTTAAGAAACATTCATTTTATTAAAGTAATGCTTTTGAATAAAGTTGTTAAAAATTTTAACATGCTCTAAGCTCAATTCTAGTGTCTGATTTCTCAATGTGAGACGGTTGAAACATTTGAAGGAAATGCATGTGGGTCTACCAAACATATGATAGTAGGATATGAGGTAGACAGGATGCGCAGGCTATGTGCGATTTCACCTAAGACACATTTCGCTTTCGGATACGAGCATTCTTTTTCTGTTTCCTTTCTATATGTGTGTTTCTTCTCGCTATCTCTATAAAAAGTAGTAAAGTAAAATGTACTTGATATTAGCATGCTTCGCTATATGCATGCTAATATCAAGTACATTTTAAAGTAGCAATCTTATATTGGATAAAGACAAGAACCTAACCCACCGACGAGCAATAAGGCCGCACACACTGAGTGCTTCCATTGTCTACACCATCCAATAAAATTAAATATGAAAAATATACTGTGGACTTTGATTCTATTACGGAAAGAAACCCCACTTCTCAAGTTGCATGCTACAAGTTTATCTGTAATAGTTTGGGAAGCACATGAAGTCAAATTGATTTGTAATTGCTGTGGTAGCTTACAGTTCATATAATAGTTCGTGGTTTATAATAGTGTCAGGGCCAGCTAATGTCTTCATATCTCGGAAAAGTTCCGAAGGCTTATGATCCCCCAATTTCGAATTCGAAAAGAGTTCTAATCGAGATTCTTCGCTGAGAGTAAATCTCTCACATAGCGTTTTCTTTAAATTTGCATATTTGTCATTCGTAGGTGGAAATTGAACAATATCTAAAACTTTAGTACTATTAGTATGTGATGATATTTAATAGTGTCGTCAATTATACTGTGCAAGGAAAACTGTATTTCGGCGTGTATAAACCACGCATCTCCATCCAGAAGTTAGACAACTTAAATGATTGCCCGAAGTTCGATGATGTTCTTTGAGTCATTTCAAAAGAGGTTGACGGCTGTGTATTCGAATTGTTATTAGAATTTAATGGTTGTATATTAGAATTATTATCATTGTTAATATTAATCACTGATTCGTAGCTAAGGAACGCGTATTAACCATATTGATATTTATTGAGAAAGGAGTTCACAAGTATTTGTATATAGTAGGTTATAAAATGGGTTCGTAATTTATAACCTAATGTTTTTAACATATAATGGGGTGTACTAAAATAAATAAATTAAACTTATCTGTGTTTTATATTTAAAATAGTATGTTTGGACAGGGCTTACTTCATTAAGTTCGTCACATTCTTGAGATCACTTAGATTTCAGATGTTGGGATTTTATATTAGTTGTTTCTGATAATTGTTTTTTGCTAATGATTGATATTTTGACCAGTGTCTCTCCGTTGGTTTTGATCTGTGAAACGATATTTCTTATTTGTTAGAGAATCAACTTATTCCTGGTAATGGGTGTCTTGAAAACCAATGAATTGCAGAATATAAGTTATTGTCCTTGTATTTTGGCTTTATTGAGACATCAATATTAATATCGTTCGCTGGACACAATTCCAACATTTAGGATTGTTGATGTATGCTATGTTTTTATTTCTTTTTGCTATAAAATAGCAGTAAGATCAAAGGCAGGATCGCCAATTTGTGGGGATGGTTGATGGATATAAATTTATTTAATATTTTATAAGAAAACTTCTTTTTTATTTGAAGTATAAATTCTGAATGAATAAATATTTTCCGGAAACAAATTGATAAACAAAATTTATAAATACAAAGCATATTTGATTGCTTAAGATACTTATTATTTACATATATTAGAGAGTTGAATATAACTGTGATAAATAATGATTACATACATACAGTGAACGTCAAAAGAAAGTTAACACCTTTATATATTATGTTCATGTTATTTTTATCTTTCTACTGTGATTCAATACAACTTTTTATGCTTATTGAAAGTGGTATTTTGCTACTTCCCAATTTAATAAGAGAAACAACAATAAAATTCTTAAATGTTCGATGTGATTCAGGTCTGGTGATTGTGGAGGATGATCCAATTGCTTGGGCACGCGGTAGAGCAAAAATTCCTTCACAATTTTAGCGATGTGTTTGGGATCATTGTCTTGTTGAAAGACCCAAGACCGAGCACAACTTCTCGACGCTGGCGGGCAAATTATTTTTCAATATGTTGAGATAGTCTATTTTATTAATTGTGCTTTCAACAAATACCAACACCGAACCCCCACCATGTTTAACGGTAGATATTATATTTTGTTCTGCAAACTCTTGATTCTTGCTTCTCCAAAATTTTGCAGGTTTTTTCTTGTCGAATATTTCAAATTTGCTTTCGTCGCTAAAATGTACATTTTTCCACAACGAAAAATCTTTATCTTTTTATTTTTTACAAAATCGAGGCGTCGCTTTTGATTAACATTTTGGTTTAATTGGGTTATACATAATCCCGGCAAATTTAAAAAATTCCGTAAACCTATTTATGTTATTGCCTCTACACCACCTCATGAATATAAATTTCTGGTCGTATCCATTGAAGAACCCTTTCCTTCCACAACCCGTCAATGGTGTTGCCGGTCTCTTCATCTATAAAGCCCACTTGTAATGTGTATAGCCTTCCATACATAATGAGTCATATGCCTAAATATATTAAAAGTAATTGTTTAACTACATTATAAATACATTAAAATAAAATTATATTTACCTTCCAACAGTCTGACACTATCGTGATCCCTGGAATAAAATACTGTTTGATGAATGGGATAAGTGTTTGTCGATTCCGTTTTTCAACGAGAACCATAAAACACTTTCCACTCTCACGCGACCGCTCAAAAATTTTTCCCGTTCTAATGGAAATTTGAGTGTTGCATAGTAATGGTTTCTCACGCGACCGCTCAAAAATTTTTCCCGTTCTAGTGGAAATTTGAGTGTTGCATGGTACTGGTTTCTTTTTGTTTTTTTTTTTTTACAATAAAAATTTACCTTCTTATATATTTTTATCACTATATTACTTACCACCAAGCCCACCCATCAATATTTTCTCTTTTGCACAACTTCAATGGATGGCCATTTGGACACACATAAGTCCCTTCCCTCGGAATTAATCCACAATCTACCAATATTGGATACTTCCTCATTACTTTTCTATTTAAATTACACCGCGTAAATTGAGAAAAATCAAATTAGAATGTATTTTCCCGTTATGCATACCAATGCTGTCATATTTAAAAAAATCCCGTTATAATTACTGATACATACTTTGCGCTTTTTTAAATAAGCGATTTTTCTATTACAAATGGCATGTTTACACAATACATCTTCATGTGTAAACACGCGTAATGAAAACGTTTAATTGGCCGCAATGGGTTATCGGACCGAAAAAACATATATATATATTCATATCCACCCTTATCTCGAATGAAATTCCCCTCGAAATTTGTTCCCTTCTCGCCAATATCGTTCACGGGGAAATGTGGCAACTTCGAAAAATTCCCCCTATCGAGAATTATTTTCTCGTGGAATTTTGTTCACCATGTTTCTTTTTTTGATCACTGCATTTTGGCGGCGAACGGTTAAAACAAAAAATGTAAGTAGGAGTTTTTTTAAGAAATTGAAAACAATATTTTCTTAGGAGTAATTCAACTAATAAAACCCAAATGGACATTTTGTTGCGTAGAATGCAGAAAAAATAACGATGTTCCAGCATTTGATAAGAATTTCATTGGCAAGATCCAGGGTGTGTTGCATCAATAGGGCTGTTTTTCTTTAAGCCGGGATAACAAGCTGTGATAACGAAAACGTTAATAAAAATTTAATTTTTTGCTCAAAATAAAAAATTATTTTTTCACATCGTCGCCAACTACAATATAAATATATGTATCAAAAGAAATTTTCAAAAAAACATTTTGTGTCGATTTTATTGGACTTAGCCTCGATATCCATCATTTTGACTTACACTGGATAATTATTCAGGCTAAGTCAAAAAATTTTAACACAAAATTATTTTTTCAAAATTTGTTTTCATACACACATTGATATTGCTTTTGGCGACAATTTAAAAAAGGAATTTTTTATTTTGAGTGAAATTTTAACATTTTATTTAGATTTTTGTTATCGCAGCTTAATTATCCAGTCTTAAAGAAAAACAGTCATAATATATCGAATCCTCATTTCGTGGTCACATAACTAAAAAAAGTTTATTGGTCAATATTAATTCATTTTGGTCAAGTTTTTTTACTTTAGACTTACTAGCATAACATTTAAACTAAATCGTCCTTTTATATTATAGTATAGATGCTTTGCTTTCTTAGGGGCTATTGTAATAACGTGTGTACCATCAGTACACCACATAACGCCAGGAATCCCAAATTTATTGAAGAAGTGTTTGACACTGACACTGCGTTCCTCTTTTGACAAAGGAGAACTTCTAAAGTATTCAGAACTTCTGAGAGTACTCTCCTCTCAATGTTTTCTTCTTGAAGTAATATATTTAAACCGATCCGAAACTTAATTTTATGATACACTGAATTTGTATTTATAAAACAATAATACTTGAGAAAAAAATACAAACGATTACGTACACTTTTATCTGCTGATCAATTTCGAAACAAATCATGTTTCGAAGTGAACGATCATTCGTCATACGTGAAATTCACGAAAGCAAAATTTTGTTGGAGGGAGAGAAAAAAAGCTCACGGAAACAAAATGTTCGCATTTTATTCGCGATAAGGGTGATTGTTTTAAAGGTATTGCGATAAGCTTCCTGATGATACTCATATTGACCCGATCCGATGAAAAAAAGTATATCTTCGAAATTTCGGGGCCCCGGAAAATATAGGTCGCCGCCATTTTTTATTTTAGACAACTTTTAAGCAAAAATTGAAGGAGAGAAGACATGGTTTGGTTTTAAGGACCAGAATGCTCCTGCATTCTGAACACTCGGATCCATTGTGCAAATCCTTTTAATTCCTGAAAGTATAAGGTTATAGGAGAGGGTGATGGGATTTGGGAAGGAGTAAGTGGTGTTTGGAGATAGATAAGGGAGAGATAGTATGGGGAGAAGGGTGGAGTAGGGGTGTGTTTTAATAGTTCAATATGTGGTGTGTGGTATGCCTTTATGGTTTTCTTTCTTTGTTTGCCGTCATCTGTCTGTGTGGTTATATCATTGTCCCTAAGCAGCCACCCCTGATCCGATTAAGTCCTTTTGAGAATCCCCAAAGGTAATAATGGTGCGGGTTACAATATCTTCTATGTTACTGATGAAATAACTTCCTAGGTATTTATTTCTGCGTACACATAGCGCTGGACATCTGCAGATTATATGTTCGATTAATTCTACCTCGTCCTCATCCTCACATAATCGACAGTGATCTTCGATGCCTAACTGCCATCTTGAGATCCTACTCCTAGTGCAGCAGTGTTCTAATTTCTGTCTTGTTTAGCTCCAATAGAGTTCTGGTTTTACTCCTATCGATCTTGGGACATGTGGCCCTGGCGATCCTGCAGGTTGACTAACTATACCATGCTTCATTCATCTGTGACCATTTCCTTTTATCAATCAGTCTATAGAACGTGCCAATCGATGGTTTTGCTAAGTTGTCAGCTCTATCGATTTTCAAGGACGAACCATGTCTAGCCAATTCACCTGCTATTTCGTTTCCTTTGATATTGCTATGTCCGGGAACCCAGCAGCGACGGACGACATGGTTGTTGAGGTCATCTAGTGAGCGTTTACAACTCAGCACAAGCCTGGATTTGACAGTGCGTGACATGATTGATTTCATTGCGATCTATGTAGAAGTTTATATCTGTATTCACCGGAATGTTCTCACTCGATATCAGACATATCAGTTACCACCAACTCTTGAAGGAACAAAGTTCGTTATTTGTTGCATTGAAATGTAATTATTGTAATAGTCGATTGTTATTAAATTTTATGTATATTAATTGCGATATTTTTGTAATTTTGTTTAGTGTAACACCTTATTTTTTTTAACATATATCTACGTATTTGTTCATAATGCGAAGAAAACTATTTAATTTTGTTTGTATTATTTTTTGTTTTTGAACCATTGTGCACCATAAGAAAGAGCGAGATTTCTTGTCTTGTATACAGAAGGTCTTTGGTTTAATCTAGCGCTCTCTCTGTTTGGTTAGTATTTGGCCGAAAACCTCAAAATTCGTTGGAATTAATGTTGACTTCGCTTTTCGTTAAATTTCTGTGTTATAAGCAAAACAGCCAACAAAAGCGAGTGGTGGCCTTCATAGCTCAGTGGAGGTGTGCGCGTCTTTCAATCTGAAGGTGCTGGGTTCGATTCCCGGCCGGCGAACTGGTAAAATGCAACATCAACAAATGTACACTTTTCATCATAAAAATAAGAGTTTCTGCAGCAAATTTTCTCATCCGAACACACTTTCACATAAAAATTGTCATTTCGATTGCTCCAACATCCCATTCCCTTAACATTAACATCAACCTTGAAGAAGATGCAAATAACAGCCGGACAACATGAGAACGATGATGAACACAGGTTCCCGCGATAATTGGATACATGCCGGAACGAAGTCTAGTACAATTCAGACTTAAGGATTATCGCCTCAGCTCCCTCTAAAGCTAGTACAACAACAACAAAATCGAGTGAATTAGAATGTACTTTGAGTGATATAGAAAGTTCTTTTTCAAATTCGCCACCTAGTGGTCTTGGCTGCAACAAAAAATATTTTATCTTTGGTTAGTTTTTATTTTTACTACACGCAATTGAATTGCTTTTATAAAACGAGCTTTTTATTGTTCTGTTTTTCAAACCAAAATACGGAATAAATACAAGACATAACAGTGTGCGATGTACTATCTGGCTTTTGCATAGAGTTGTAATTTCTATGTGGTGCCCTTTATTCACCTGTAATCTTTATCCACATTAATATGCGTTTCGTGATCTTTCAAATGTTTTTAATCACATTTGTATATTATATTAAAGCTGTAACATAGATTATAATATAAGTGAAATTGATAAAAAAACTATAATTGATTTAAAACGTATTTATTGAAATTGATCTTCTTGATTATTTTTCTGAATTGGTAATAGTGTACTCATAGTTTCACAAACTTAAAACTCTTTATAATTAAAAAGAAATAAATAACGCATTAAAATACATAGTTCAATCAATTGCGATGCAAAAAATAAAATAAAATATGATGAAGGGGGAATATTAGATTCGTGGTTGTTTTTCTTCTGTTATAGAGTGGTATCAAATTGTAAATACAAACGTACAAATACAAGCAAATTCTACGAACATTCTTCTTGACTCTTTCTAACACAACGTGCAACTTTCCTTTTGAATTCTGGATACGACTCTCTCCATTCCTTGGCAGCATCAACGTTAGCTGGAGACTCATCGTTTGGATCTGCGAGCATTGATATCACAGATATCAAAATAGTCTCTACTGTATGTACTGGTAACCAACGTTCGGAAGCCTTCTCATATCCCCATTTATCGTCTCCAGGTTCATGAAGGATCGAAATGCAAACATCACCATTTTTTTCAATATTAGGATGCCAAATTTCAGTAACGAACTTCATACGGGGTGGACGTAACGGGTACTCTTTGGGGAAGTATAAATGAGCTTTCAAAAATCCACCTTCACTGTAAAGTTAATAAAATATTTAATAGTTAATAGACATACATATATAAATTATTTAAACTTAAGCTTAGTATAGTATTCCCTCGAAGAATTCTAGTACACACACGAAATCAATTGGGACATATTCAAATGGGCCCAATGGTACGATTGTTTACAACATTAGCTTGGATTGCTTCGAAAGTTTGTGTATTTATTCTTATCTTTTCGCAATTCGTCTTCATTTGTGTATGTACATATATGAAAATTCTTTCATTTGTATCGTTAAATAATTGAAATATGAACTACAAACGTATTGCATTCACCAATCTTTGAAATCACGATTTTATTGAAGAATGTGGAAACTTGTGAAGAAAATTCACAAAACCTACTGAATTTGACAAAGAAGACTGAATTAAAATAACAAGAGATCAATGAATAATGGCATCAAATAATAAATCACACCTGCCACCTTAAACTGTGATGCTTGTAAGGTTTGAGGGCTTTCACAGGCCAGAAATCATGATAGTGGTCGTGTGCAGCAAAGTAATAAATGCCCCCATGCCATTTGTAAATAAATTCGCATTCTATAAAATATAGATGCAAATGGTATTGAGCCAGGTCTATATCCCAGTTCAAATCAAGTACAAAATTTACTCCTAACAGGTTTTGTTATCTAGGTTTTAAGAAGCTCCATTCAAATCAAGCACCTATTTATTATTTTAGCTAATGGAAGACTTAAATCTGTGCTCCAAATTGCAGTAATATTATCAATTGCTGGGTAGCTTAGGTTAGGTTGTGGTGGCAATCGGAAAGAAAGCCTCTGACTCACTTAGGCCAGAAGAGGTCCATTGTGTTACCACAGTGTTTTACACCCCTCATCGGACCTGTGCGACTCACGAAATACAGTATCTTACCGACGCACAGAGGGATGAAATCGCAAAAATGGAGATTTATTTATTTATAAAATTTTTATTGTACGATTGAAGAACACAAAACTTCACATCACTACCGAAAATATCAATGACATGTGTTGTTTACTTTTCCAGTGGCATTGCCTTAACACAGTTGTGAGAAGTTCAAATTCACATTTTTTAAAGGTTAATATATTTTCCCGCATTAATAAAAAACACTTTAATTATGGAATCTTAAAGTTCATGCATTTTGCAATGTTTTTACAAAAAAAGTTTTAACGGAAGTTAAACATGGGGGGTTTATTAAACAATGGACCGGTATGACCGAATTTAGCAACAGCTGTTTCTAGGTGCAATATAACTTTGTTTCTGACCGAATTTAGCAACAGCTGTTTCTAGGTGCAATATAACTTTGTTTCTAGAGCGGAAAAGTCAAATCGGGAGCGACATTTTTATGTGAGCTATACCTAAATCTAACTAATGTGGAGATCCACTTTCATCATAAATGTTTCTAGTTGAAATATAACGTATTGTGCGAACATTGAACAATATCGAATAAAATATGTGGTATCTGAGAAAGTCAAATCAGAACTGATTTACTTCATTGGTCCGACATTGATGCGCAAAAATCAGTTGTACCAAGTTCTCTTGGGGTTGGATAATAATTGCGATTGAGTTTCACTTCGATAACAAGAATAGATGGATTATTAATTTATTTCCCACTAAACTGTACACAAATTGTGTTTTCTTTTGCTGTTTATAGTATAAATATTGAAAAAAAAATAAAAATAAACATTATCTAACCCGAGAGCTTTCCCAAATTAATCTTTTTGTCGAACCCTCTGTGTGACATATATTCTAGCCAAAACCCAGTATCACTAAACGTCTGTTAGCCATAGCTGGACAGAGGCAGATAGGTTGTTTAACGATCTCAATCTCCATCTCGTTCCCACAGCTCCGTTTGACTCGATGTCTAGCCACTGGGCATGTGTACTCTTACGCAATTTCCCGTCAATATTGAAATCAACGTAGGCGGTTGAATTCTTTCAAGTGAATGAAAGTACCTCCTTTTAAAGGCCTGTCCGTCTACCTGCTGTTCGCCAGCTCAGAAAAGACCAATTATAGTTCAAAAAAAGTCAATTGAAATCCAAAATTCATCAATTGATATTCCATTCCATTCGTAATTCAGAAGTCATCAGAAATTCCAATTGAAATTCAGACCTCATCAGTTGAAATTCAGTAATTCCATTTGAAATTCATGTCGACAGGAGTGTGCAATTTATTGCCGCTCTAGTTGCCGCGCGCTTGCTTCTGTATCGATTGGCAAAACATGAAACAGAATGCATCCAGCAGTTGTCCTAATTGCTCCGCCTATGGTAATGCAGACCATTCTCTGCAGCCTTTTAAGGGGAATCAAAGTGGCACGTCTTATTAATGGCCGTCCACCAAATCAAGACTCCACATATAGCAGAATCGCTGTGCTGTGTATTCACTGAATAATTTTTAGCGAATGCCCCCAACGGGCTCCGATAGACATTCCACATGTATATAAGGCGATGGTATCTTTCTTCACTAGCTCCATTATATTTTCTTTGAAGTAGGGCTTACTATTAAGTATGATAATTCGCATTGTCCCAAAAAAAACAGCTTTGAGCCGTTTATTGTGCGAGGTTTTGGCTGTACGCGTACGCAACCACCTTTGTCTAAATCCAGCAATACATCGTTAAGTGCTAGATTCCAGATAAGAGGCAACGATGCCAATTCACAAATCTAGCGACTGGTCAGCAAGCAGTTATTATCGCATCAGAGTGTATGTTATTGAATGCACCATTGTGAATTCCTTATAATAAAGGGATGAATCGATGGTGCTCACCAGCGCGCTGGCTGTTCGATTTTAGTACATTGTCTGGTCATCTCTAAGGAAGACATCCACTAACCTGTTCAATTTTTTCAAAGAAATGAGGTTTGGCCACCACTTTGGTCGCATGCTCTATTAAATGAAATTTGACATAACGGTGGTCCGAGAATAAGTGATCTGCTAATACTCTCCAACCATTAATACGATCAGACAGTGAAGTGAGTCAGTAGGAAAAGTGACATCAAAATCCTCACGCCTGACTCTGATAACAAATGTTGGCTCATATTTATAAACATGTCGGTAGTAAGAATAAATGCTCCCAATATCAAATCACGTCCATCGCTAGTTGCCTTTTCAATATTTCCTCTAAAGCAATCAGATGGGACTATTATTACTAAAACATGGTAAAAGAAATATGTTTAAAATTTCGTGTCCTTAATCCACAAGCCTTTCTAGTGTTCCTGGATCAGGACGATGTCAGCGCCATCATTCGACAAGCGATGTATAGTGAGTCGGTGGTCAGTACAACATAACCCCACTTGTCCTTGGGGATACTACAATTCACATCAACATGCTGCTCTTAACAATCTCGCTAAAAAGTCTTAGTCCAGCCATGCCGAGACCCTTTTTAGGTGACGGGATCATTGGGTGATCTTACTCTTTTATTAGATTTTCCCGTAATTGGTACAGAAGCTACCAAATGCTTCTCGAGATCACCTTTGACCCATTTTAAGGAACCTTTCTGTTTGATAGTAAGAATCTTCTCATCCAAGTTATATAACCTTACAATAATTTTTGGGGCATTTCGCACAGATAGTTTTTAGGGGCAAAAAAGAGAAAACAAGTTTTGGTCCTAATACACCAAAGGGCACGCCCACATTCCATATATCCTTAGAAAACCATTTTAACCATTGAATAAAATCGCTGAGCAAGGACACGTACATCCTCAAAATATCCTTTTCAGAAAAATTTTCATAAACGAAGAAAGTTTTGTATGTGGGTTATTTTTAAATAAACGTAGTCGGTGTTCCCGATTAAAAAGGATGTTGGGTTTGCTTTATGCGTTCGCTTTTGTCATTATCCGTTCGTAAGCTGGGCGCTTTCAAAATAACATCTGTAAATCAGGGGTTTCTTGAAAAGAAAAATGGCGTGAGTGATATTAAGAAGAAATCCGGTCGATATTAAAGTCTGGCCGAGACTTATCAAGCTATATTAAAAAGTTTCAATATGACCTCAGTATAAAGTATAAAAATATAAATAGAAGTTCAAAAAAACTTATTGGAAGTCTTAAATATTTCACGCTCTAACCAATCATATAATTTGGCCTCAAAAATGACCTTAATATACTGCAGAGTAAACTACTTTGATTCAGAAACTTCTAAATTAGTTAACACGTTGTTTATTTTATCTTGTTCCCTATTGAACAAATACTTTCAATGGGAAATTGTTTAGTTTCTGTATATGCATTTATTTAATTTATTATATACATTATCTAAGATCTTTATTTAGTTTCTTAATTGAACATACTGCAACATTGTTGAGTAGTTTTTTTAGCCATGTTAAAAAAAGTATTATATAAGCCCGATGGCTTTGAATTACAAGTTGAAATAAATAAATCAAATCAAATCAAAATGCTCGTATGTTTAACTGCGTTGCCACCAACAAATATTTATTACAGATAAATAGTAACTCTCAGCAGCTGAAATTAGCCTTTTCTTAATTACTTACTTGTATATTAAAAATAAAAATGAAAACTTTGGTTATATGTCATTTTATTTAATTTTTACAGGCCAACTAAAATGATAATTTTCGAAAAAATCTTGTTTCTTCTTCAACAAGAAATTATCCTAACGGTACATTTCATATGGACGTTGTTTGAAGGTGATAAAAACACCTTTACAAATAACTTCAAATTTGAAACCATATATCTCTGAGACGATAATTATATACAAAAAATATTTTGTACCCGTTCTAATTAAAGAGTCTTCTATCCAAACACGTGTTCATTAAGCAAGTAATTTTAAGTTAAGAGATATGCATTTTTGGCCGCGCTCGCGACACAGTGCGCCGTTTGTTGTATTTTGCTCTGGAGAGGCTGGTATATAGGACCCATTTACTGCACCACATGTAGTAAGAACAGGATGATGCTGAAGAATGAATAGCTTTGTTGTTGCGGCCGGACACCGAGGTCGAAGACTGCAGTCGTACCAGCAGACTGGTAGGGTTAACATCACGCAAGAATGAGAAGGATGGTTCCTCCGGCGTGTTTGGGCCTGATTATAAAGTCAGATTTTATTTACAATTTTGGTAATATTGATTTTGATTCCCACGAGTGTGGGGGAGATGAGTTGCACCGCGTTATAGCCCCCGATAACGCAGAGACTTGGTGATTAACATCACCTCTTGATGAACAAACTAAAGTGGAGGTCATACTCCATGAAAAAAACGGAGAATAGAAATGTCAGTCTCCTTAAGGAGCAAACGGCACCTCAAACCGTTATTCATCAAAAAAATCCACTGATCTTATCATTAAAAATTAAATTTCTATTGTTTACTTTACTTTTCGTGTTGAATTGTTTGTTTAAATATATATATACATATTTGGCAAAATGTCAAAACACTGCTATCGACGGCAAAATGCCGTACATAACACCCTTATCGCGAATAAAAGGGGAACTTATTCACGTGGAATTTTCTATTCTCACGGAGGCCTAAGATAGTAATATGCCCTTGAATAGTTTGCATTGGAACAGAAATAAGGATATCAATTCAACGAAAGACGGCAGAAAAAAACTAGAAAAATTGCGATTGCAATTTTAAGGGAACAATCCATTCCCAGTGAAATTTTATTCGCGATAGGGGTGAATACTAATTTTTGTCTCAGTGGCGTTGCCAGTTGATAACTCAATTGCATTTTGGTTCCCTCCATAATCGACCCATTATTCTAATAACTCGCACTTAACAATTGTATCATTTTAGGTTCGCTTATCGAGACGGTCCTTTGCATGTACACTTAATCATGGTTTTCCAAACTCCTATTGCTGACATACTTCTATTAATATTTAGAAAGATATAACATCGTGAAGCTAGAATTTACTTTTAATTATACACATGAAAAAAAAAATCGAAGAAAAAACACCAGACCTCGAGCTTGAATTATTAATTTTTCAAAGGGACATTTAAAGGATACTTTTCCAATTTAATCGTATTACATGTTCCCCCTTTTGATGTTTTAAAATTTACAAAAAAATACTTTAAAACTTGGAGCGGTTTAAATTTTTACTATATTCAGTACTATCTACAATATGTCATTAATATATAGGACTATAAATCGAACAGGAAATGAATAGAACCAATGTTGTCATTCTGATAAGTTTTAAGATGTCAATCATCACTTTTGGCACGTTTATCTTTTTACTATCGATTGCTAATTTAATAAACTAATTGGGTTTCAATATGATGACTTTATTAAACTTTTAATTATTGATATTATATTTCAATGTTTTTAAATATATGTATATTATATCAAATCTGTAACATAGATTATAAGTATGTATATTCCGGAAGCTTTATCTTTGTAAATGAAGTCGATAAAAATAACCTTTAAAAATTTTAAAAACGAATTTATTTATGGATTTTCTTGAATATTTTTCTAAAGTTTTCACAAACTTAGAACTCTTTATAATTTTAAGAAACAAATAATGCGGTAAAGGGGTTTTTCAATTGCGACGCAAAAAATATGATCGAAAGGAAAATAAGATTCATGATTGTTTTTTTTTTAATTTGTTATAGATTGGTATCAAATTGTAAATATAAATGTACAAATACAAGCAAATTCTACGAACATTCTTCTTGACTCTTTCTAACACAACGTGCAACTTTCCTTTTGAATTCTGGATACGATTCTCTCCATTCCTTGGCAGCATCAACGTTAGCTGGAGACTCATCGTTTGGATCTGCGAGCATTGATATCACAGATATCAAAATGGTCTCTACTGTATGTACTGGTAGCCAACGTTCGGAAGCCTTCTCATATCCCCATTTATCGTCCCCAGGTTCATGTAGGATCGAAATACAAACATCACCATTTTTTTCAATATTAGGATGCCAAATTTCAGTAACGAACTTCATACGGGGTGGACGTAACGGGTATTCTTTGGGGAAATATAAATGGGCTTTAAAAAATCCACCTTCACTGTAATGTTAATAAAATACTTTCGTAGTCAATATACAAATATATCTTATTTGAACTGAAGATTAGTATTGTGTTCGCTCGAGAAATTCTCGTACCCATAAGAAGCGCGTATAAAACGCATGTCACAATTGGGACAAAAAGTTTTGTACATATGTTTTGCCATAGGTAAAAGAATTTAACAAAAACACAATACTGTACGCACCATTTACATTATGATATCGAGTCGTACGATCTCTTGTTTTGTAAAGAAAACAATTAAAACTATATGGTCTGTTTAAAAAGTGGAATGATAAATTGATTTGAAGCTAACCCCAACGAATGTCGTCCAATTTAGGCATTCTTCATACCCCTTTGATTTAACTCTATTCAGTAGAATTCAAACATTACTAGGCTGCACCCTGCCTATATCATAATTTGTGGCGCGTGACTATGGTCTTCAGTAGGCCTTTCATTGATTTTTCAAACAAACTCCCGAACTCAGGGTCAGAAGATTCCTTATATGTATTTAAAATGAAAGAAACACTGAAGAAATAGGTAGATTTTTGACATCTCCTTGTTTAAAACGGTTTCTTTTACAAAGATTTTGAGTATTGGATAAATATAGCCGAAGACTAGTAACTCACCGACTCTACCACCTACATTGGAACTACAACGCCGACAAAATGCTTGGAGTAAAAATGCAATAAGCGATAACAGGCCCTCATTGAATTTCTCAAAACATATGACCCATATTAACATAGTGTACTGGTCTACATTTAAAGATAAACTACCAGGAGCCCCCTCGGACCACCTAAGATACAAGACCCAAATGCAGACCGAATGGAATTAGAGTTTCAGCATATGCTGAAAATTCTAATGGAAACCCACTTTCCGAATGCGAAATTGGTTCTACGGTGGAACAACCACAGCAAGTAGGTTAGGTTGTGCTCGCGTTCAGATACTTATAAGTATCTGATTCAATCAGACCAGAAGAGATCCATTGTTATACCTCGGGCTTTTACTCCCCTCATCGAAACCAACGTTGGCAACTCACGATTATCTTTATCTTGTAAGTAAATACATGTAAAAGTCCCAGTGGGATTTGTAGGGTCGTTCTTAATCTCGCAAGCTTTACAGTTTCCTGGGATGTCCCTACGCCCCGGCAACCCAATAAGGTGTACAACGATGTGCTTACTCATCTCCTGAAGAGATGTGCGGGAGTCTTGGACTGCTATTGAATTTAAGGTCACAAAGTGCATGGATCTGACGACAGCCTGACTATCCGAGTAAATGTTAAAGCAGTATTCGTCACGACATTGTGTCTCCGCAACTTGTCTAATAGCTTGGCTATTAGTTAAATTCCAGCTCCTTGCAATGCATAATATATAGGCTCCATCTACCAGGAATTCCACATGTATGCTGGTGTAGTCTATCATAATATGGCCTATGTCTATATTGGAGCAAAAGGAAATAACACAGTTGTCTTATTATTCGACTTATGCTAGTGCAGGTTATTCTCTGCACCTTTTTCAGCGGATACAAGTAGTACGTACGCCTTCTCATCGGTTTCCACCAAATCAAGACGCCGCACAGTGGTATATTTTCATACATGTAAGTTAAAATGAAAAAACGTCATAAATTTCTTATTTTAATATATATGTGAATACAAATCATTACCAGTGATTTCAGTCCACACTTAAATGAAAATTGTCAGTACCACGACCATGGTTATGTTGGCCATAAAATTTTTGGTTTTTTACGATTTTCAATTTTTTTTTCTAAAAATTATTTTATTTTTTAATCGATGACACACGGCTATTATAGCTTTATACTCAACTTAAGATTAATATCGACCCAATATTTACATGCGCTCGCATGCCATAAAACCTTACATCCCTAAAGTATGCTTTAAATACATTTTCCTAAAACAGAGAACAACGAAGAAAGTATTGCTTCATTTTGGCTTAGAAGGTTTTACCATTTCAGTAATTAAATCTATGTTGGCAGCTATAAGCACAATATTCTTTTTAAAATGAATAAATAAGACAATAGTTTAACAATATTTGTAAATGCCGAGGCATCCGTCGGCCTCGCGAATATAGTTTTATACTGTAGAAAATAATACTGAATAAATACAACCTTCAGGTAAACCTCTGTCTCAAAAAGAAAGCAAAAACATAATTACACTTTTTGAAATGCAAAAGAACGCCTCAAGAGGTCCTATTTTCTACGAACTAAACGAAATTTCAATACGTTGCATGGTCTCCTATAACCTCTCTTATGATGAAATTTGCAACTGTTTTAGCATTTATGAACTTTAAATGTATCCACAGCTAAAATTAACCGCGATATTGGCAAAATATTTTAGAATATGCTTATTAGGAATTTTTTTTTTGCACAATTCAATCAGTAAAGATGATATTTGGGCGCATGATATTTGGGAGTTTTTGCCGCTGATAATACACTGTGCGCGGTACAGAATACAGCTCTGAGCTGTTTATTTTGGGAGTGTTTATGTTAAGTATTTTGTTTGCCAACTCAGTTTTGGCGTATTCACCAATAGCCCACTACTCTTCGTGCGGCTATCGCACTGGCGACCGCGTACGTAAATACTTTACATCCACTTTTCTCCATTGAGCGCCAGATTTCCGATAAAAGAACACAGGACATCACCTGCGAGGAGCATCTGTTTACTAATCATGTTTGTGTTGAGGAGCCGATACTCGCAGTTATGCAGCGACTGCTCAATAAGAAGTAAATCACAATTACAATATCACACCTAGATTAGATAACACCGTCATTACCGTATATTGTTAAGGGCAACCATCTATATCTAGAAATACCACCACAGTAAATTCCTTATAATAATGGTGCTCAGATGCAGTCGATTTGCCTTTGCTGCAGCCTTCAGATTATGATTATCGCAAAATCATTTCCTTCGTTTAGACTTATCACGCAATAATAATGCAAATTATAGCCTATTCTCTTACTTTGATAGTGAAGAATTAAACGAGAAAAGAAGTATTTACACGTAAGGATTTATTTTACACCTTGAGAGTAATGAAAACTAAATCTTTCCAGTTATAGCCTTTTAAAACTGCATACGAAGTCGATATAAGGCCAATTTCGTTTGGTAGAAGTATAAATATATATTTTGACCAAACAAAATAAAATTTTGATAACTATTTGCTGCCAAGTGAAATAAATTCAATAAATTAATAAAGCTTTAAGATGTAAATTGTGTTAAATAGAACAAAAAGAAACAGTGTTAGTGACGTCAAAGCATTTGTTTACAAAATTCATTTCCATGTATAGAGTTATACCGAATTTTTTTATGCTAAATAAACTAAAACGAAAATGTTCTTACATTTCCCCAAGTTCTGCAAATGTAAATAGAGATGGCGTCTGTAAATAAACAGTTATTTTCTAAATAATCCGCTCAAAACATAGCAGAAAACCAAAAACTCTATTACGTCCTCTTAGATTTCGTATTCGTTCATTATATTTAACGTTCGGGAACAAAGCGCAAAAGGAGAGTTTTGAAAAAATCGTACAGACTGTCAAAATTTACGCGCGATTCTCTTTAGACTTGTGACGCGATGTTTTCAGAAGAAGTAAGTCTGATAGGCCTGAAATTCTTATAGATGATTTATATCGAGATTCCTCTGAGATCGCACTATAAATGTTCTTCTCCGACGAACATAAAAAACGGCATATATTTTCGATTTTTTTAATCTATATATATACAAGAGAGTAGCGTTAGTTACTACGCGAAATATCCCCGAATTGTATGGAGTGATTTTACGACGCCATCTTCATGATAGATGACGTTTATGTTTACGGTAAATTGATGTTCACTGTATAAACGCCACTGTCTTTACCACCAGAGCCATTACATTCTTTGCTTCATGGCGAAAGACCAGCATCACATCATTTTCTATCGAACGCTCAGAAATATAATGGATGCTATCAAATGACTTCATTTGGAGCAGATATTATTGATGCACGCAGATTCAATCCAAGAAGGTCGGCGTTTGATGATTCCGAGAAACAGAGCGCCGATTTGGCGTATATTCTCATTTCCCATTTACGAACGCTATCCGACTGTTACTCATTTGGCAGTGCATCTGGAGAACGGTCAACGAGTTTATTTCACTGCAGCAAATGCTGCTCAACGTGCTCCAAACCCACCAAAGCAAGGCGATGTAGTTCCTGGTCATTCGGATTTGCATTCTACTGAAGCTCTTGGCCGTATTAATACAGTTCATACAAAGAATGATGAATGCTTTTACATGCGACTCATCATTTTACTGCATTCCCAAGTAAAATACGCATATTATTTGCGATCATTTTTGCCACATGTTTTCCATCAAATCCAAGTGAATTGTGGGACAAGTACAAGGATGATATGTCAGAAGACATTTTGCACCGAGTTCGTGTCCATTCAGAGAATCCCCATATTGAGATGAATGAAGAGATGCACAGCCCAGCACAGATGCACGGCTTTGGTTTTGATAGAAGGTATGCGTTACCTCATGTGCAGCAGTTCGTTAGTCAGGTTAGGAATGCCATTGCCAGATTGTCGACCATACGACCCTTTCGAACTAGAATTGCAGCGTGAACGTGAATGCGACACAAACGCATTAAGCCAATTGGTTCGAACAATTGGCAAAGAACAAGGATGTGGATAACTTAAACTGAACAATTCAAAATCAAATCGTTGGTTCACTGCATTCCTTCAAATCTATCGACTGTGTACCAAACGAAGATGAAGCAACTGAGATTTAGAATTCATTGGATGTTCCTGGATTGCCACCGCACAATTTACAATTTAAGGTTGTTTCAGTTGTCATCACACTTCGCAATTTCAATCAACTAAAATTAAGCAACGGAACGCGTTTAGCGTTCACAAAACTCATAAGCAATGTGATTCACGCAAGAATTCTAACAGGAAAGTTCAAAGGTGAGGAAGTTCTCATTCCGAGAATTCCACTGATCCCAACCGATATGCCATTCGAGTTTAAGCGAGTTTGATCGGTTTCGCACCTGACAACAAACGAAATACAATTCGAAATCGACCCGACCACAACTCATCCAGCTAAGAATCAATTGCAATGGACAATTGACCACATATTTTCTACAATTTGAAATGACGTATGACAACGCCTGTGACAATATAAATAAAATTTGAAGACAAAACAACGTTTTCCGGGTCAGCTAGTTATTTGCTAAAAATAAAAAGTGAATATAATCCAATTGTTGCTACTTGTTGTTTGTTTCCCATTTGTTGTTTAGATTTTTATGTTCGGCCTTGCTAAAGACTTTGACGTATTCAGAAAAGATTTTTTCTGACTCTTAATATGAAGGAAAAATTTGAAAATGGACCACGAACGTGGGGAACTAGACAGTTTCGAAATGGTCGCGAGTACTGTCGCACAGTGGCTATTTTAGTAGTAATCCCCTATCTACCGAGTTATAGGACATCCCCTGAGTGAAAAAAGGCAAAGCTATAGCGCGACAACAAAGGCATATCCCATAAGACTAACATATTTCAAGCTCAAAACATTGATGATATTGAATAAATACATAAAAACAAAATTACAAGAAAAATCCCAGATATCGAGCTTGATTAATACATTTTCAAAAGAATATTTAATAAAAGACCCTGTACTAATAATACAAACATTTCTATTCTACTTTAAAATTAATAAAGTTTATATAAAAATACTCATTTGATATTTAAGTGGGAGGAAAAGCGCTAAAAATCGTATTATTTTTATTTTAAATTATAATACGTTAATTATCATGAAAACAATTCATTAATATGTGGGGTTCTGTTTTTTAAATAATTATTTTTTAACAACAGTTTTCTTTAAGCGTTATTGTGTTAAATGACAATTTGTCGAAGAAGATCATGCGCAATAAAATATTACTGGTAGGAATAATAATTTTTCTGCTTTCAATAATAAGTCCAGAATTTCGGTTAATAAATGGATATAGTAATATTAGGGCGGTTTTTCTTTAAAAAAATATTTTTTTTTCACATTGTCGCCTATGTGACTTTTTTTGGATTTAACCTCGATATCCATAATGTTGACCAGGCTAAGTCTAAAATTTTCAACAAAAAATTTATTTTTCAAAATTTGTTTTCACACACATTGATATTGCTGTTTGCGACAATATTAAAAAAGGATTTTATATTTTGAGTGAAATTTGAATTTTTTATTTAGGGTTTTGTTATCACAGCTTAGTTATCCAGTCTTAAAGAAAAACAGCCCTATTTTGTCCATTACATAAAGAATGTGTTTTTCAAATTTATTCTGCAGTGGAGTACGACACTCAAATAAGAGATAAACACCCTTATTGCAGTTGTCGTCGCCGTTTTTTATGTCAACGTCACTTTCTATCAACGTCAACATCAACTCAACCTTCATAGCTCAGTGGAAGTGTGCTTGCAATCTGAAGGTGCTAGGTTCGATTCCCGGCCGGCGCACTGGTACAATTCAACATCAACAAATTTTCGCTTTTCATCATAAAATAAGAGTTTCTGCAGCCGATTATCTCATCCAAACACACATTCACATAAAAATAGTCATTTCGATTGCTCCAAGGTCCAGGGAAGAAACTAATAGCCATTAGCGATACATAACATGGCTGTTAACATAAAAAAAATGCAGCGCCTCTAGTGGAGGATAGGGGTACAACTCGATTAACATCCCATTCCCTTAACATTAACATCAACCTTGAAGAAGATGCAAATAACAGCCGGACAACATGAGAACGATGATGAACAAAGGTTCCCGCGATAATCGGATACATGCCGGAACGAAGTCTAGTACAATTCAGACTTAAGGATTATCACCTCAGCTCCCTCTAAAAGCTGCTACAACAACAACAACTCAACGCTAATTTGGTATACTGTAACGATATTGGGACGACTTTTATTCGATAATTCACACAAAACAAAAACGCATCTCTAATATTTCAGTAGGCTGATTTATGTTGTGTGGTATTTTGTGGAGAAATGTTTTTATTTCTAATTTAAATTCATATTCGAGTGATGAAGAGAAGAAATACAATCTAATATTGCAAATAAAAATTTCTAGAAGAGACAATTTACCAGATGAAATGTGAGTGGCAAAAATTAAAGACTGTTGGTTTCAAAGTTAATTTCGAGTAATAAAATAACCTTTATGCATGCGCTGGAAAACAATCTAATTGACACCTAAATTAAGATGTCTAGCCCAGCGCTGCAGCTGAGTATCGGAAACGACTCATTCCACTATGAAAAATTAAAGAAATGAAGCTTCTGTATCCAAAGCACGCTCTACCTCTTGGATATCACAATTATCGCTGAGAATTGTGAATGGACTCCATGAACGGTGCCCTCAAAATGTATCAGATATGTTCCAGCGGGCTGAGTGCGAATTGCTTGCATCGTTCGCCACTTGCAGCATTTCGCTCGACTTTGTTGGCGATATTTTTCATCTTACTTGTCATTTTAATGTTCGACAACCCTTTAAAGAGATTGTATGTCATTTGATTTACTACATAAGCTCCTGGTTTCTTTACCCTTTGCCACCCATCTCCAATTCTACTGGGCGGATCAAGCACATTTAAATTATTCCGTCCATTGCTTTTTAAAATTATTGGGAACGGTGCCCCTTCGAAATCTTCTTTCAAGCAACTAGATGTTTTTCAAAATTGTTATCAAAATAAATTAGTTAATTATTGCTTTGGAATACCATACAGAATACCAAATATATGTCGACGGTATATATATATATATACAGTATACAGACAATAGTCGATGCAAGACCGCGTCATTTCGACGACGACAACCGGCGAATGTCGTGGTTTATAAAACGAGGGGTGAATCATGATTTACGTCTCCTCGTAAAGAAAATGACAATGGTTATGTCAGGTTTTACTAGCATCTTCCATTTATTGAGGTAGAGGTTAAGGTTAGTTAAGCTCACTCAAAATTACTTATGATGTTACTTGAGTATACTTACATATACATCAGGGACCTAATTCATCCATACGTCATGTCGTTGTGTAACTGGTCTAGATTTTGTCCAATGTGACTTTTTGCTTCTGTATCGCCTATTATCAAATATTTTCGCTGATATATATACCCTTTACACTACAAACAAAATCCCATTATGTCGTATGAGTGAATTAGGAAACGTCTGAATATCGGCTTACTAATTTTTCGGTTCAGAACAACAAGACATTAAATATCCTATCGCAAAGGAAACTTTGGAAAATATTTATAATTTCAATTGAGAAATTACATTTAAGTTTATAAAAATGGACGATGCTAAATAGAAATCGTGTTTTGGTTACACGTTAGCAATTTTATGCGATTTGATAAAATAGAAGTAGAAAGAAATTTTACACACAAATTTCTACCGGTTTTCACCACATTCTTAAGTTTTAAATTTTTATCGGATTGCTTAAAATTCCGTGCACAACTTGTGTAATCGTACGACGCGATAGGATTCTGTAAACAAACGCTTAAGTATATATATATATATAGATAACTTACTAAAGAGTATCTGGTGGTCCAATAATAAGCACTTCCCATCTAAATATGTCGTTTTCATCAATCAATCCAGCTGAAAATCCCTCAACAGGGTTTTTATTTAGCTCTATAAAGAAAAGTATAAAATTTATATATTTATTATTTTTTATTAGACAAATTTGTAAAAAAATAGAACTGTATATCGTTCATTCCATATCAAACCGAACGATTTTCGTAAAAAAATGCGACCACAACTCCGATTTTAACGATTTTTCGCAGACATATTCTACTGTTAAAAATATTTTACACGTATTTTTTTTAACAAAAAACCGAAATTTTTTTTCAAAAGATGGGACCTATTGGAAATTGTGAAAATCAAGAAAAACGTGCCGAGGACACAATTCAAATAATGAAGGCTTATTTAAAGGTAATTACAAGTACTTTTCGCCGACGTTCTTGGCTATTGACTGCTACTGACAACAATTTTGTGTATTTCTGGTTTTTCTTCTTCTTTTGTATTTTTCACTATGAAAACACCAACCTAAAAATTCAGAGAAAATATAGGCATATTCCCTGATCGATTCTAAAAAAACCCTGAAAATTTCAGCTTGGAGAAATAACGGGTTGTATTTAAAAAAAAAAACATTTACTAAATATAGTCGCCCGAAAAAAGTATTTTCTGAACGATTGTTCATAAAATAACATACACACGTAGTTTGCAGAGATACAAGCCCACCGATTTTACGCCGACATCGGCTCACATCGACATTAACCACGCCGCCGATTTCATCGGCTCATATCGACTTCAACCACGCCGCCGAGATTCGACAGTGTTCTAACTGCGTTTGAATTCTTCAGTGTGTCAAAGTAGGTAGAGCTTTACCATTCTTTGGAAGGATTCAAGGATATTCAAGATGTGTGGTCAAGTATGCCTCACAAGAAAAGCTGTAATTGCAAAAAATTATAAAAGTCATCCATATTAAAAATTTTGGGAATGCATTCTCACTCCCAAAAATTAATTGTATGGGAAATTATGGGAACATTGGCTAATAAAGAGTGATTTTTTTGAGGTTAGGATTTTCATGCATTAGTATTTGACAGATCACGTGGGATTTCAGACATGGTGTCAAAGAGAAAGATGCTCAGTATGCTTTGACATTTCATCATGAATCGTCTTACAAACGAACAACGCTTGCAAGTTATTGAATTTTATTATCAAAATGCGTGCTCTGTTAAGAAAGTTCATTGCGCGCTTCCATTTTATGGTCAGTTTAATCGACCCACTGAAGCGGCTATTCGGGCTATTGTGACTAAATTTCGCACCAAATTTACATTGTTGGACATTAAACCACCAACACGCTTACGTAGAGTGCGAACTGAAGAAAATATCGAAGCTGTATCGGCCAGTGTTAATGATGACCACCAATTTTCGATTCGTCGCCGTTCGCACCAATTGGGTCTCTGTTACTCAAAAACGTGGAAATGCCAAAATTGGACTAAGCGGATGGACCACCTAAGACGCAGCCGCGGTCAACATTTAAATGAAATTATCTTCAAAAAGTAAATGTCATGGACCAATCTAACGTTTCAAATAAAGAACCGATGAGATTTTGCAAATTTTATGCGTTTTTTTTTAAAAAAAAGTTATCAAGCTCATAAAAATTCACCCTATATTAACGAATATTGAACTACTTGCTAAAAAATAAAAGAAAATGTATTAAAAACCAATACAAATTGTTTCCTCCCTTTCCCCAAAATTGTTAAATAAATAGGGGTGATCGAATTACAGAACGAGGCGGCAAATCAGGGGTCGGCTTGTAACTCTTAAGTTTATCCTTGTAATTGTATAATAAGCTTACGAAAATAATATTGTCTTAAGCTTCTCCTTATAATTGTAGAATTTTGTAATTTTCGTTTTATTAATTTAGTCCATTTTTTTCATATTTCAGTTGTAATTACAAATTATTTATAAATAATAAGCCAGGACAAAATCCCTGTTCAAATCAATAATTTTATTGTTTATATTCACATTTTGGGCTTTTTTTGGTACTTGTCGACACATTTCTCTTACTTTCATAAGAAACGTTTGTGTATAACAAGAGTTTCTCAAGCTTAGCGGCACTTGGCTAATAGTTTTCGTGTGCGAACTTGAGAAACTGTTGTGTATTGTACGTTTTTCATGATTTTCCCAATTTTCTATTGGTCATATATTAAAAAAAAAAATGTTTTTTTTTCGTCTTCTACGAATCAAATATTTTATAAAGTTTAGTTATCGTACAAAGTTTCAACGAAATCGGAAATGGTGATGTAAAAAAGGTGTTCGGTTTGACATGGAATGATCGATATATATCATATCATTGGTTCAGATTACATCACAACTGACGTAGTTACATATGAAATTGTCCTTATCTGGTCTGACATAATTAATCTAAATTAAATACAATTCCAGGTTAGGTTACATGTCGCTTTGTATGTTCATGTCCATGGAGGCGGAAAACTCTAAGTTGGCAACACCAACTTATACACGGGCGTACAACAAACAGCTGATCACTTTTTCTTATTTACATCCAAAATATAAAAAAACAACACACTTACAATAAATTCGTAAAAAGATAAATGTTTAACAATTTCTACTTTTTGTGCATAGGTTATTGCACGGCCGTACAGTACGGACCCTTAAATAAAGCTAATTCTTTGGTGTAGTACTAGAAGATAAGTTCTCTATTGAATTAACCTTTATTATGTTTGTAATGTAATACTATTGTTTTTGTTTAATTTTGCCGGTATCTGTAATCTGTAGCCGACATCCACCCTCTAATGCTTGACCGCCACTGTGGTGTGCATGTTGTCCAAAGGATCACATTCCGTGGTATAGTCTATGTGGTATAGTCTATGCCAACATCCAAACCTCTCACACAATCATCTATTGACCGAGCAGTACTAAAAAGCTGAATATCATCAGCATAAAGTAAGAAACGAAGGAGCATGTTGGGCACTCTAAAAGACTACCTTGATATATAACATGAAAAGATTGGATCAAGAACGGAACCCTGCGGTACACAAAAAACCTAATTCAACCCAGAACAATTCTTACGACAAGAAACATACAGTGATTGGCCGGAAAGAAAAGAACGTAGAAGATTGTAAGACAAATTCGAAAGTTTAAACTGAGTGTGAAGCTGAGAGTACAGAATGTTATGATCTGTGGAATCAAATGCTATGTTCAAATCTAGTATTGCCAGAATACCATGTTTTTCAAATCAACCGACCTGATATCATAAGTTAGCTTGAGCATTGTGCTGTGATTCTTAGGAACGGACTGACGTTGGTCTGACAGAGAATATGTTTCCAAATGTTCCCACAACTGGTCCTAATCTCGAACTCCTTGGAAAGTGCTGGCAAAACAGAGATAGGGCGATAGTAAATACAGTTCAATACAGTGGTGCCTTTCTTTTGAAGAGGAGTAACTCTTGCTACTTTCCAGGCAGATGGAAATTTATTGGTCATAATATGATATATGAAACATCATTAGAGGTCTGCAGTTTATATTGAACAAATGACTCTTGCTTTCAATGTATTTGATACATAGAATGAAACGCCCCCTCTTAACCCAGATCGATCATTCCTAAACATCTTATAGCCAGATATTTAGGAGCCAGGTTTCAGTCACTCACATCATATCAAGAACTTTATCACTTAAAATACCCTTAATTTCGACAAACTTGGACGAGTCATTGCCAGGTCTCAAGGATTGCGCATTGAAGAATCCAATGTAAAGACCGTCACTGCCGGAACAAAAACTCCATCACTGATCATCCGTCCAATTAAACTGCCCGAAGTCATAGCTAGTGCAATGAAAAATTTGAGTTATATAAAAAATTACAACTAAAAACTTGTACAGCGGCGGACAAAAATATTCACACACCAACCAAAATTTACTTTAAGCTTCCATATTTTTGAAATTAAAGACGATAGCCCTATACTATATTAAGAAGAAACATTTATTAGTTGCCCTTTAATTCAAATATATTAATAAGTTATTTGTATGTATGTTACATAAAATGAAAATAGTAAATATATAGTTCACACACAAGTTCAAATTGTTGTATACAAAACTTTATTTTATGTTTTAATATTTTGTTGTGTAGCCTTTCCTTGCTATTACTTCTTCCAATCTTCTAGGCATTTATTCTACTAATTTCCCAGTGATATCAGTTCCAATTATTTGCCACTCTACTAACAAAATTTATTTCAGCTGAACTTTACTAGTGATACGGCGCTTTCCCACTCTTCTACGTAAATCATTCCAAATATGCTCTATGGGATTCCTGTCAGGTGATTGAGAGGGGAGTTGGGAGGATATGAGGAACACGATGAATAAATCACTTTCGAACAACATGGGTAGTGTGTTTGGGGTCGTTGTCCTGCTGAAAATAGAAACTGTCACTGAGGTAAACCGTCTTATCCATTGTTCCGTCGATGAATGCCAAGTTCCCCACGCCTGATGCAGCCATTCATCACCACACCATAACTCCACCACCACCATGCTTGACTGTGTTCACTACATTATTTTTATCTAATTTTGAAATAGGGTTTTTCCAAACACTTACACTGCCATCTGATTGGAAAATATTGAATTTACTTTCATCCGAGAATAGTACGTCGTTCCAGAATATTTCAGGCTTATTACTGTAAGTTTTTGCGAAATCTACACGTTTTATTTGTAAAACGGCTTCTTTTAACTATTTCACCATATTATTTACTTTGTTTGTGGAGCTCAAATATAATTCTTCTTTCAGCTTCGGTTATTTCCTTTCGTTTCGACCCATTTTTAGAAGCTATGCTTTTTAACGCGACTTAAACGAATAATTCAAGAAACTAAGACCTTTAACAAGACTTAAGCAAACAATTAAACAAACATGTATAAATTAGAACGGTGCTTTCTAACGGTACACGCAAATTTCGCAAAATATTAAGAGTTAAGAGAGTAAAAGACTGGTTGTGCGAATACTTTTGTCCCCCCAAATTCGAACCTTGTATTGGATATCTTAATTTATTATTTAATCTAACATACTTAAATATAAATCTTTAACCCATTTGAGTAAGAAACTAAATAATTAATGTTTTTGCCGAATATAACATAGACCTATCAGCTTTTTTAGCTTTAAAAATTTCAATTGTTTTATTTTACATTTTCTTGTCTTCAATGTAAAAACCACATTAAAAAAATTCTAAAACGAAGATTGGTTCTCTAGTACAAACGTTGGGGTGGACCCATGGATGACTTGATGTGCAAAGAGCGGACGTTTTGCCAGTTCTTCTTCAACAACGAAACCAAGAAATTGATGGACAAATGGATGTTTTGTACCAACTCATCGGGTTCCATATCAACATGACCGACGGCAACGGACAAGCACAAGACCTTCTTCATTTGGAATTTGATGGTGGACTTGACTTCTTCGATCTTGCCCATCATGGATTCTTGGTGAGACAAAAGACCAGGGAACTTGCCAGCCTTGTTCAAACTGGGACCCAAGAGACGGGGAATTTGTTTGATCAAGGATTAGGAAGCCAAGAAGGCATCGTAGGACTTGGCCAATTTCTTAACCAACTTCTTGTTCTTGTTCAATTTCTTCAAAGCTTCGGCATCCATGCACTCAACATTGTTGGCCTTGGCTTCATCACAATGCTGTTGATCTCCCAACACGCAGACCTTCATTTTTGGGCGGGGGATATGCTTCAATTTGACAGTGCCGGAGAAACGCTTGTCCTTTTGGGGATCGTAGTTCTTCAAACCGATTTGTAATTCACATGTTTCCAAGAAACCGCGCTTCTTCTTCTTGGAGAAATCCAAAACGCCATTGACGCTCTCATAAAGCGTATCACGAGAAACTTTTGAAGCCATGACTGCCTTTGTCAAAAGTTAAACCATAATGTGTGTTGAATGTTTCTGTCTGCCACTGTACATATTAATGATATACAGTTGAACTTCGATTAACCGTGACTCTATTAACCGTGATTATCTATTAACCGTGAAGCTGAGTGGTTGATTTTTTTCCTCTATTAACCGTGATTTACCTCTATTATCCGTGATGCACATGTCCATATGACTGCTTGTTTGTTTTTTCGTATAATACACACACATTTCTGAGTGGTTGATTTTTTACCTCTATTAACCGTGATTTACTTCTATTATCCGTGATGCACATGTCCATGTGACTGCTTGTTTGTTTTTTCGTATAATACACACACATCTCTCATATTAAAATTCGGTGATTCCCCTTTTTCATGAAAGTGTAATTTTCATATCAAATTTCATATTCATTCATCAGTGTGAAATTTGATCTGTCAAGACGTGTTTTCCTTACATCATGCCACCGTCAAAAACTAAATCCGCGAAAAGAGCAAGAAAGGTTCTTTCAATTAAAGAAAAAATGGAGCTGATTAATGAATACTCAAAACGTAAAGTACCTTTTAAAATTTTGTCTGAAAAATATGGAGTTGGCATTCAAACTGTATCAGATTTAATAAAAAACAAAGATCGGATTTTAAAATTTTGCTCCGATACTGATTCAATGCTTGGCCTTAAACATAGATATACACTAAAAACATCCGAAAATGCAAAAGTTGATTTCGCAACATATAAATGGTTTCGGCATGAAAGATTTAAGGGAACTCCAACTTCAGGTAAGTTAACTGAAATCGAGATATTGTATGAACTTAAGCTGAAATTTGCTTCTGAACTTCAGGCGAAATGATTGTCGAAAAGGCAAAAATGTTCCATTTGAAGTTAAACATGAATTGGAGTTAAACATGGTTAGATAAATTCAAAAAACGTCATGGAATCCGTCGACTGAAATCTACGGGAGAAAAGGAGTGTGCTGATTATGAGTCTGCTACGATGTTTGTGGACGTCTTGGATGAAATCATTAAATACGAACAACTTACAACTGAACAGATCTACAATGCAGACGAAACCAGTCTGTTTTGGAGGTGTTTGCCTCAGAGTTCTTTGACTAGTGGTAATGAATATTCTATTGAAGGGTACAAGGAATCCAAGGATAGAATCACAGTGCTAGTTTGTTCAAATGCTGCAGGAACTCACAAGTGTAAATTGATGATAATACGAAAAAGTGCCCATCCAAGAGCTTTAAAAAACGTTGAACACCTTCCTGTGATTTATAAATCTAATAAGAAAGCTTGGGTAACACAACAGCTATTTCTGGAGTGGTTTAATCAAAATTTTGTACCAGAAGCAAAGGAACATCAACGGTGCATCGGTCTCAAAAATAACTGTAAAATACTTTTACTTTTAGACAACTGTCCAGCACACCCAGATGTAAATGCTATGATATCTGAAAACGTTACAGTAAAATATCTCCCACCAAATTGCACGTCCTTGATTCAGCCTATGGATCAAGGAGTAATTCGGAGCTTCAAATGTCACTACCAAGAAGATGAGCTTGATTCAAATTCCGAGGAATCAGATGGAGGAAATGCGGACGAAACGCCTACATTGGCTCAGGCAATAGAGGCTAGTAGTATTTTGTTAGGTTTTTTAGAAAACTTTAATTGTCCAAGTATTTCAGAACCAGATAAAATGCAAATATATCGCATACAAACTCATTTGTTGGAATAACAATAAAAAGCTAAAAGCATAAGACTTCCATAAAAGATTTTTTTTAAATAAATGTATGTATTCCTAGAGATATGATAAGTTATTTATAGACGCAGATTTACATGTTTTTGTCAAAAATAAATAAAAATAATAAAATTTATACATGTACAATTTTACCTCTTTTAACCGTGATTTTCGGTTATCCGTGATTAGCCCGGTCCCGAGCATCACGGTTAATCGAAGTTCAACTGTAATTCATAACTCAAATCAAACTGGCTATAAGTAAATAAGCAATATAAATAATCAAAGTAATATCAAGTAGTATTTGGTTGCCCGAAAGACATCTCACTTATCCAAACTTGGAGAATCAAAAGCTGGACGGAAACTTTCATCCCGTTCCACTTCACCGTTCACACGATCAGGTTGTTTACTGACTAAAGATAAATTATCATCGACCTCTTTAGATAACTCAGCAAGCTCACAGGTATTGTAAGTGTTTGGAACACTTTTTGAAAGCAAAATGAGCGCTAGGTATCGAAGGTATCACATTAAATCTTTTAATATGCTTAATTTGTGTTAAGCTACGACACATTTTTTCACTTTTATAGCAGTGGCAGGCAGATTATAATTTAAGTAAACTCAATATCAGACGAATATATTTGTGTCAGCGTTAATTTTTACCGACCATGTATTTTTGCAGGACTCCATCCCTATTAATGGAAAAGCAGAAATTCAAAGTCAGCTTTCGTTAGTCCAATTCCAAGCGCTTGGCCAATATTTAACGCCATATCCAAAGGGTTAGAAGTTCAAGGCAATCCACTTACAAGAATAGCATTGCGGCACAGCTGTTTCCTGTTGTAATGGGTTTCTTTCTCCAACATATTTATTCGAACATTGGCATCAGAGTGGAGTTCTTCGCATTTATCTCTCTATTTAGTAAACAAGTCTTGCAGTATCAGAAATAGTCATACATATTATCGGTAAGTTTGTTAATGGAATTCCACAACTTTACATTTTCTTGGGTAAACTCTGGAACCACTCATTATAGTTGCAACATTTAACGCTCCCAGATTTATTGATATTTTTCTCACAAGTAGGATATATTGATGTATCATTGCTGTTAGGGGCCATTTTTTGTGCAGTAAATAACGAAACAGTAAAACACCGGCAAAATATGTTGTACACAAAAATGGGAAAAAACACCTTTTAGCGTTAGGAAACCAATGAGTGTTAATGTTTTCCAAATACTGGAACTAATAATATCAATTGCAATAAAAAAAACAGAAATATCGACAATGAAAAATATTAGTTTCACTTCCAAAACCTTAGAAGCTTTTCCGTCACATTCTTAATCTGATTTTAAATGAAAAAAGAATGATTTCGTAATTTTGAGATTAAGACTTTAGAAACCATTTATGTCAAAAATGAGATCAGTCAGAAAGTAGCAGTACTAAGAAAAAATGTTTTAATTCACTTTAAAAGAAAACATTTGTGTGTGCATTTGGGAAAATCATTTATTTCATTCATTATTTTATTTGTAATTTAGGAGTCATTCCGCCAATTATAATAAAATTAAAGAAGACAACAGATAATAAATAACTTAAATAACGATATCTCTTTGTTTAATACTTAGTTGTAACTGCCTTCATAATTGCAAAACGTCGTTTCATGGAATCGATTAGTCACACTTAAAGTTTTATTGACTTCAAACCACATTTTTTCGATTCGTCTGGTGTTTTTTGGGATAATTTTCCTGCTAGAAGACCCATTAAGGGGCATTTCATATATTACATGCAAAAACATAATATTTTGCAGTAATATATTGACCCTACTCCATAATACGAAAAGCACGCCCAAGCTACTACGCTTGATCCTCCATGTTTGATAGTTTTAGTAGTATACAGGGAGAAATATTCTACCTTCTGTGGGCATATTACAAACACTGTCGAGACACTGTTCCACCATACAAAACAATTTTTTTATTCTTTAAATTGGCCATAATGACTTCCTTATATTACTTTGGAAGAAAAAATTGAAATAAAAATGTGTTACGTAATACTCTTTAAACATTCTTTTTTATTTCCATGGCGGGCGTAAGTGGGTTTTTTGTACGAGACATTATTATTCAGCGAATAGTTGTGGTTGATATAAAGGATTTCTGCCTTAAGATTTTTCTTCATATAATATCGAATTTCTGATCGTTTTAACAGAACACTGAAATAAAATTTTAGCTTCACTGTACGACCTTCCCTTGATTTCAACCATTTTAAATTAATTTCACTATATGTTCTTCATCACAACGCTCCCCTCGCCCTATTTATTAAGTGTTCATTTCATATCTTACTTATAACATCAAATCGAATAGAAAAATTTAGATAAAATCCCTTTTTCTTAATTTTTTTGAAAACTATTATTACCGTTTCAAAATGACCAAATCCAATAATCCAAAAAATTGTATACTTCGTAAGCAATGAAACCCCCTTTCTTTACAATAAAAATTTTATTATTGCAATTATGCAAAATGTATTTCTCAAATTTGATAGAACGTGGTCTTATTGTCAGTATCGACAAAACTAAAACTCATATAATGTCGCTGCTATTGTTTCATATACAATATAAAAAAATAACAACAAAATTCAGTTAAAGAATAATTTATTGTTTGGAATGTTTTACAACAATATAAATAAGTATTCTGAACATTCGAAAGAAAGGACGTAGCGATTATAAAAATGGTGCTTCAGGACCAAGAATCCGGTCAAAACTTAGTTGGTTCTCTTTACGAGGAGGAACAAAATTCCTCACATAAACATTATCACATTAAACGGCTCAGAGAGAGCTTATATTTTCGGGCAGTGCGAAGTATCTGTGCATCATTCTTGACAGAAATATTTTCTACTACAACTCTGTAGAATGGCAATTGGAGACCGCTGGACACTCTCGCTAAAAATCGTTCACTATCTATACACAGCGGTGGGGGTTGTGGGTTAGATTCCCACCAGAGGCTCTGGTCTGTCGCTGTAATAACTAGCTACAATGGTCTTAGTTACCCCGGCCCATAATTAGAATATAAATTTACTTTGTATTGTAATTCATAATAAATAAATAAAAAAAAACATCGATTATGTATTATGGTATTCGAAATGACTATCATTGGGCATGTAGGGTTAATAAAGAGTTAATTTTTACTCAAAAATTATGGAATTATATTTGGGTTTGTGTTGTTGTGATCACAATAAAAAGTTCAATGAATAGTATTATTTTGGGAAAAATCAAAGGTATTTCGTTAAACTGTACATAAGCCCTAGACTCCATAAAGTTTGTGCGTTGACTAATAAATGTCCTTTTCAGATTTGCGATAGTAGAAATTGAGCTAAGCCCAATTTCGTCTGCCTACAGTTATAGCAAGCATTTTCATGGGAATCGACTCTAATCGCATGTTACCAATAATTTGCCGTTATTTTTTTTTTGTTAACGTCCCTAATTAGATCTGATACGTACGAAAAGGGACAAGGTCATTACCCTTGAACATACGAAGAAATGAGTCACAAAAGAAGATGAAGGCAAACTTATGCACATACATACATACACATATATGTATGCCATACATATGAACATCTTAATTTGTAAATAGTTTTCATTTACCGTTTCTTTAAACCAAAGTTAAAGATGATAGGCCGAGGTAGGTGTGTATCGTTTACGGAGAAAGAATTTTGTAGACAAGAAAACAATGGAAGTTTCTGAAGCGACCGGTATGTGACGGAGCACGCGGTGTTCTAATAGGCTCCGCTGTTTATGTATATTTAAATCATTTTTTACCGACACATGGATATAAAAACAGACATTTTTATTCACACGAAGCAACATTTTCACAAATATAACATCAAATCACAAATGTCGTTGATAAATTCAATAAATAAAATATATCGGACACCGGAACATACATAGTGCATATGACTGTTAACATGAACGGATAAAAATGTCTCTTACCTGCCAATTGTTTCTTCAATAGCAGCGAGGATTGAAGCTCAGACATTTTGTTAAAAATAATCCTAAAATATGCTAAGTGAACAAATACTGCGATTTTTATCAGCCCTTCTTTCTTTTTCTGGTTATGACTTCGGACCACAAGCTCAGTTAAAATATTCGCAACGAATATATCTAAACGATTAACCACTAGTCTTTTCACAGCAAAATAATGCTGATTGCGGCATACACAGAATAAATACCGACTACCAACTACATCCATGTAGCCTGAGGGTGCGACCTAATAAATACGCGCAACGTATGACGACTATCACAAAATAATATCGTAGGCGTACCCGAGTACCGAACACACGATATGTTTGAAGATAATCAAATATATACAAATACTAGACCTGTTTTTCAACTCGCTAGTAGTAGTTTGAATGGCAACTGCCAAATTTGTATCTCTGATTTATTTAAATGAAACCAATGGGTAAAATTTTTTGTTCACGTGAACATCGTTTTTGAGTTTCTTTTGCGGGAAAAATTAGTTTGTTTGCGGTAAACATTAGGGCGTACCTCAAAAAAAAAGTTCGCCGTACACCTTCGAATATGAAGTATTATTGAAAGGTAGTTTCAAAAAAAAATTTTTATTTTTTTATGCCGAACGTAGGGGTCGCGCTTTTACATTTTTCTATATAACTTGTATTTATAAACGGATTTTAAAGTGTGATACATCGATGTTTTTGTCTCGACGAGGCCGATTTTTTTGTCTTTGAAGTCATTGAGCTCAAGCACCCCCTTCTGGTACTTACCCATCATTTCTCAGTTGCTACTACCCTAATGTACCACTCTAATAATCGAAAATTAAAGCTCGCATAAAATCATGAATCATGTTTGAGCTCAATGACTTCAAAGACAAAAAAATCGGACAAAAACATCGATGTATCACACTTTAAAATCCGTTTATAAATGCAGAAGTTATATAGAAAAATGTAAAAGCGCGACCCCTACGTTCGGCATAAAAAAATAAAAAAAATTTTTTTGAAACTACCTTTCAATAATACTTCATATTCGAAGGTGTACGGCGAACTTTTTTTTTTTACTTGTAACCTGGTACGCTCTAGTAAACATGTCATCAGTTGCTGTAAATGAACAATGAGAAATATGTTTACATATCGAGGGCTTATATCCATAAGTGGCTATGAACCATTTTCTCGAAAATGAGTTTTTGATGCCAAACTATTTTCAGATTTGGATGTCATCTGTCATATAAATTTTGTTCTAAAGCCATTATTTTCAAATTTTTCTGATTTGTTTTTCTGATACTCACACGTTAATTTGTGACCGCAAAAGTGGCTATGAACATAAATATAATATAATAATATAGTTCAAAATGGAGCAGCATATAACCGAAAATTGTAATTCGCTACAACGATTTAGTTTAAAACATTTTTCTAGATTTAGGGCATATCGTATTATCACATTCTATCATTACGCGGTTAATAGCATTTTGGTTCCCAAGTTATCAGGCTAAAATAGGATAAGTAGTGGCAGTAAAGTCAAAAATTGTAAAAAGTATCTTTAGAAAAACCCGCGTAAGTTTTTATCATATTGAGAATACCAAAATATTTTTATGGCATATGATTACTGACTTCATTCGGAATATTTATGTTAAAAAAGTTTTAGTACCCTGAACAGAGAAAGTTTAAATATAAGCAAGTGCAATCGCGAATTTTGGATTCTTCAAAAAAGGGAAAAGGGGATACAAATTGTACCAATCTGACGGATGAAGCTGGAATCTTTAAATTCGCTGTGTACATTCCAGAAAATGCATTTTCTACACAACATTTCATAAAAAACGTTATCGAGTTTACAATAAGTCTTATTTATATATTTGAGAATTAATGTCTATGTGCTTATTTCAACATTCATAGTGCTCAATTGTAAACCTGCAAAAATGGCTATGAACCATAAAACCGCGAATAATATAAAATTTCGAAAACTTTTTAATCGTAGCAATTAGTAATCCTCTTTAGATTAAACTGTAGAAGAATGAATCATAATTACTCTTAAAATTAAGGAGAAAATCTTTTTTTTCGCTCTCCTGAAAAGTTGTGTTTTTATTCATAGCCACACAAAGAATTTGACTGTAAAAATACAGACTTTGTCTGCTGTTTTTAGCAGACTTTGTCTGCTGAAAAAGTGAAAGTAGACTTGCTGCTGAAATAACAGGTGGATGTTTGCTGTTTTTAGCAGACCTTTTTCCTGCTGTTACAGCAGACAATTGTAGCTGCATGATTCTGCTATTGAATAGAATCAAATTATTTCCAAAAACAGCGAATAAAACAATTTTTTCCGAATTACGCAACTTATCTCCCTTTTCACAAATAAACATATATCCAAATTTTATTTCCAATTAGTTTTTATTATAGTATAAATTATAATATTTGATATTAATTAAATTGTACATACCTTCTTCCTCCGCTAAATACAAAAAGTAACGTCAAGTTAGTACTAAACTTACAGTTGAGTAGAACTAACTTCAATTTATTGTTAACGGCCCTTATAAAAATAAAATTTGGTTGAATAAACACTGGCTGCTCTCACGGAATCAAGTAGTGCCTTAGCTTTAAGGCACCGTTTTGAAAAAGGTTTATCCAGATTCGTTCAAACACCACAATTTGTACTCATTTTTATTATCCGCTGTATGTATTACTTTTTGTATCTGCACTAACTTCGTATACGTCTCCGCTAGAAGGTTGATTAACAACGCCTGGTTGTACAGATTGCTTTGAAAAATGTGGAATACTTGCTAAAGACGAAGCGTCGACGAAATATCCTTATAACCTTATTTATTATGACCCTTTTTGCTTCACAATAGGTAAAATTGTTTGCTGTAGTAAAATAAATATTTACAACAAATTCAATGAACAACATTGTCTAGCACATACAAATACTTACCTTGTAATCCCATGGAAAACTTTCGTTTCTTTTGGCAGTAAAACTTTATGCATTTTTTTCTTATCCACTCACTTTATTATTTCTTCTTGTTTTGTTTTTTTTTTTTTGGTTTTAGGGTGTTTCACTGTTTAATAGCGTCGGGCGTCGAGTGTGCGTCGATAGCTATGTTATATCATTTTAAAAGTGTTCGGAATTTTTGATTTATGGTTAAAAATTAACTTTCTACTTCTGTAATCGACTACTAGATATATTGTTTATAGGGGTTTAGACATTCATGCAAAATCTTGCAATTGCGCAAAATGCGAGATAATAGATCTGTTCGATTGGGCTTACTAGCTTAATTTTTGTATGGAATTTACTCGCTTAACAAGAAGTAAGTAAGTATTTTTATTGAGTCTTCTTATTTTCCGATAACATTTTGGTGTACTTAACGAATGGATAACAAAATTATACTTATGGTTCGTTTTACATTGTGTGATGCTTCTTCTTTTGCCTCACGAGCTTTTTGAATGCGTTCCCTTCTGCTCGCTACGTATTTTATGTACGCAGGGCAACCTTTCCAATTTGCAGGGTGACCTGCTGCAGCGCAGTTCACACAGTGAGGCTGAGATGATTCAGATTTGGTTCGAAGACACTCGCCCGGAGGATGTTTTTTGTCACATTTGACACAATTGAATTGAGAGCCACAGTTTTTCGATATGTGACCCCAGCGCTGACATCTATGGCACTGAATTTATTTTTCTTTTTTGTTGGGGTTTTCCCATGTTATAGTCTGGCTCAGCAGATCGTGGATGTGAGAGACGTGGATCTGAGAAGTACAACTTACTTTTGTGTTTGTTAATGTTTTTTTTTTAAGATTTTCGGTGACTTTGCTTCTAGTTGTTCCACTAAAAGCTTTACATTGACATCAAATAAAAATATTGGCGGGCATAATGACTTTTTTGCTACTGCTGGTGCAGCAGAGGTATTACTTGCTTGGGATATCTTTTTACGAGAGTTACAGGCATGTTGAACATTTTGAATATCGAGCCCTGCTAGCAATGTGTATCTGTTTTGGTTGTCTGGGTCGTAATCCAGACCAGTAATATCGATGTCTGTCGTTGTTGTTGCTGCACCGTCAAGTCGCTTTCGCTTCGACTCATTGCCACTAGCTAGTAAAGGAAGAAGGTTGGATGTGGACGGCATGTCCACAACATCATGTTCCATCGTCAGATTAGTTTACGGGTACCACCAGAGTAGGTCAACGCCGATGAATTATCCGTACAATTTATATTAAAACTTCAAAGAATAATAGAAAAAAATGCGATACAAAATTTGCTGTCAAACCGTCTTGTTGTCTTTTCTTTTCCCGCTTAACAAGAAAGTAGCTTACTACTCTCATAGCATTGCTGCCAGATTTTTCTCGTTGATTCAGTTACGAAAAGCCAATGGGTAACAATGTTGCCACTTTATCAAGTCTCTTAATCATAAGTTAATAAGCCCAATCGAACAGGCCTAATGTGTTTTACATACTCTGGTGTAGAACCACAAATGCAAAATTATGTGCAACGCGACGTTTTGTGCAAATATTCTTTGTGTTTAAAATGACATTTAGAATACCTTTCATAAATTGTACGTGCTCCATTACCATTGCAACAAAAAGTTTAATTCTAAAAACAATCATTTATCGGCTTAGAATTTTTGGAGTCTAACCATTTTTGGGCGAATGGAGTTCATTTATTCTTTCTAATTCCGTAAATAGCTTCTTGATCTCAATATGGAGTGTTTTATATTTTATATACATTTCAACATGGTTCTTCGTCAGTTTTGGATAATTTTCAAGAAGACTGCTTACTTCTCTACTTTTCTGCTAGAGATTTCCTCACGCAAAAAAAATCAGTCTAAAGACAAAAACAACTATTAACATTTTATTTATTACTTTAAGGGCATGCGAATTTTATTTTGCGATATATACGCATTTATATTATTTATATTAACGAGCATATCATTATTTGTGCTGCAGTTTCAGACTGTAAAATGTATGTGTGCCAATTAGATATACTACAAATTTGTCCAAAGTTTGGCACTCAAGTGTTAGCATCAAGCAAATTATTTGCTTTCATTAAGAATGCTTTTAGATTTCATTATGATATCATAGTGATTCTTATCTACACTTTTTTTAAATTACTAAAAAATTTTATTAAATCTCCAAACATTTATTGTAGTACACAATTAAAAGTTCATAAGATATTGCTCTAGTCAAATGTCAAGAAATGTCGAAATTAGCATTACACAATCTTGAAATTGGCACAATTCGTTTAGTTTGGTTTTAAAAAAGTATATGTTCGAAGCCTCTCTGGTGGGGTTTAACCCCCAAAACCCCCCCTTGCGCTCGGCCCTGACTTTGTAATTTTTTTTATAGAGAGTTGACAGAAGTCATACAAGTAAATGCTAAATTTCCCTCGTACATGTGTAAATTACACATGTGCTTCTTTTGTATAAATAACTAAGTTTACTTGGAAGGTGTTCAGTGCTTATGCACCTTAAATTATTCAACCATGTTCTCTTTCCCAATTTAAAAAATTGTAGCATTTACACAAGTTTCTTAGTTGAAATTAATTAGTTAGTTGGATAATGGTGTAAGTATGAATATATAAGTTGCCAATTTCATGACTTTTGTAGCACATAGTTGCAAAAATACGTATATGAGCAAAGGTTTCTATAAATTTGTCAAAGTGCATTTCGGCGATTAGAATTATAAGAAAACCAAAAGCAACAGTAGAAACAACAGAAGAAGAAGTAAGTATGGTGAAATTAAAATTTATTTATATAATAATTGTACTCGCAAAATGAAGATTGATTAATCTTTTAACTTATTAATATCAATTTTAGTTACATTTCGGAAGTCTGGAATATAATATGATTTTATCCTTCAATTAATGTCAATGAAGTTCATTTAGGAATTGTTGGAACAACATTATGTAGTCTCGACAAGTGATGCCGTAAATGGTTTCGGCAGAAGTGGTATTTATTTACTACGCATAACAACATTTGGTTCTCCGACCGGTGGTGGTGAGACATCTTCATCTGGTACAGTGCGTGTTTGGGGAAAGCTAAAAACGTACAATTATAACAATGTAAGCGTGGCTGTGTGTGTTTTCAAAAGTTTATTTCGTCATTATTAATTTAATCCTTTTATGATTGACAGTTTACGTGATGTAGGGGTGGCGGTGGTTGTGCCTCAGCAACATACAAACAATATGTGGGTAATGACAACAGCAACATCTTCCACGGCAGTAACAACCACGCAACAACAATATTGATCAACAAAATACAATTGTTTGAGAACGATATACAACCGAAACCACAAACCCATACTGTTGCTGTTAACTCATCGCAACAGACAGCCTCAACATCAGCCTCATTTGTACGTCGATGCCTAATCAACACACCAGCAGCAACGACAACGACAATCCCACCATGGCTGTTAACATAAAAAATGCAGCGCCCCTAGTGGAGGATAGGGGTACAACTCGATTAACATCCCATTCCCTTAACATTAACATCAACCTTGAAGAAGATGCAAATAACAGCCGGACAACATGAGAACGATGATGAACAAAGGTTCCCGCGATAATCGGATACATGCCGGAACGAAGTCTAGTACAATTCGGACTTAAGGATTATCACCTCAGCTCCCTCTAAAGCTGCTACAACAACAACAACAACAATCCCACCAAAAACAATAGAAGCATCAAAGAAAAACAGCCTTAATATCATATGAGTAAAATATATAAAATAAACATTTTTTGTTTCCAGATGGAAGAACAAAAAGCTAATTAAGTCATCATCGTTTTTATTTGGGTGGGAAATAGAAAATAAATAACAAGATTTAGGTCTTTCATATTATTAAATTTAGTTAAAAAATATTCCAAATTAGATAAATGAAACATGACGTTGGGTTACTTATGTTCTATCAATTTGTATATTTATTTCTTTATTTTTTGTTGGAATTATATAATGAAATCTATCTTAATATTTTGTATTTGAAAAAACTACTTTATTTTATTATACACAAAATAATGAATTCAGTTTGACTTTGGAAAATTTAGTTTTTCAGTTAGTGGATTGAAAACGTTTGACAAATATATACGAATTGTGTGTTTTATAAATATTCGGATTTCCGCTGCCTTTTATTTCTCTGACAAAGGTTATGGGCCTTTTGCATTAAAACAATAAGTGACGGGAATTTTATAGGAGGATGGATGGCCTTTTAATTCATTCGGATCTTTGGGGCTATGTTTCAGGAGAGATTGTAAAGCCGAAGGCAGTGATGAGCTACACGATTGGAACAAGAAAGATCAAACAGCTCTTTCATCAATATTTTTGTGTATGAAGTGTGACCAGTTGGGGGTTGTGAAAATTGCCAGACATCACAAGAAGCATGGATCAAACTTGAACAAAAATTCCAGCCACGAGGACCCTCACGAAAAATGTTGTTGTTTCGGAAGCTGTTATCAACGTCGGAAAGCTGGAAGAGGTCGATATTGTGGTTCCAGAGGAATTACTTGTAATAATTCTTTTGAGTAGCTTGCCAGAAAATTACGAAAATGTTGTGGTCGCCATGGAATCACGAGATTCATTACCACCTTTACATGTTATAAACAACAAACTTCTTTAAGAATTTGAGAATTTGAACGGCTTAAAGAAAAACAGCCCTATTAAGTGCTACAATTGTGGAAAAAGTGGCCACATTGCACGTGATTGTTGGATGAAACAATCGGAAGCGAATGTCATGCTGCATGGTGTAAATTCTCATGATTTTGATCGAAACACTTGGGTGTTTGATATCGGTGCGACGTGTCATATGTGTTGCAGTCGTCAAAATATTATAAAATTCCGAGAACGCATTGAATTGGATGGAGGATACTATATTTTTTCCGAGGGAATAGGCAATATTCGTGTATATACAAATGCTGGAGAATCTGTCGAATTGAAAGATGTTCTTGTTGTACCAAAACTGAAGTACAACTTTATCCCCAAAATTGCTGAAGAGAATCAAATTACAACTTTAAAAAATAATACGTTTCAAATTGTCAATTCCATGGGAGAGGTCATACTTACTGGATCTAAAAGCGGTTAATTTTATGAGTGTCAAGTTAAATCATCTCACAAGATGTATACTGGAAACAATCTTATGCCATGGCATCAACGTTAGGGACATCTGAATGTGAAAAGTATATCTGAATTGTAGAAGAAGGTGAAGGTGCTAGGCATGAATGTCAATAGTATTCCACAAAATTTTAATTTCGAAATTTGTTTGAAAGCTAAGATTTGTGTTCAATCGTTCCCGCAACAGGCAACATTTCGTGCTAAGGAAGTCCTGGAATTGGTTCATACGGATGTATGCGGTCCAATGAGGGTAACATCAGTTGGTGGTTCCAGATATTTTGTGTTATTTATTGACGACTACTCAAGAATGACCCTTGGTTATTTCCTTAAACATAAAAGCGATGTCTATAATGTGTTTCAGAATTTCGTGACATGGCCGAACGACAAACATCGAAGAAGTTGAAAATTATACGAAGTGATAACGGACGAGAATATTTGAATTCGGAATTTTCGCTTATCCTTGAAAAGCTTGGGACAAAAAGACAATTTTCGGTAGAGTATACACCTCAACAAAATGGCGTGGCAGAGCGCGAAAATCGCACAGTGGTCGAAATGGCGCGCTGTATGTTTATTGGATCCGATTTGAACCAAAATTTATGGGGAGAAGCTGTCGGTGGAATCAAGCCAACGGTATCACATTTAAGAATTTTTGGATGTAAGTCAATAATGCTCGATAAGAAACCTGGAAAGTCAAAATTTTCGGCAAAAGGTATTAAATGCGTCCTGACAGGATACTCAGCAGAATCAAAGTGCTTATCGTCTCTTTGATAAGAGTACTGGGAAATTGTATAAAAGTCGCGACGTTAAGTTTATGGAAGATTCATTTGGAATGGTGAGTTGGGATTATAAAGTTTTTCGTCAGCAATCAGTAGATCGAAATAACATAGATGGAACGGCTGCCGTTGTTACTAGCTGTGAGGAAATTTCAGAACAAGAGGCTAGTAGCTCTGGTTATCAATATACTGAAGGTTTACCCAGTACGAGTTCTGGAAATGCTGAGGAGGTAACACGAACACACGCATGTGATGTACGAGATTTATGCCAACACAACGATGATATGATTTTGAGATCAGGTAGAAGAATTTGTTCCAATTATTTACAGTCTGCACAAAATCCTGGACGAACCACAAAATGTTACCGAGGCAATGTGTAGACAAGACAGCGATAAATGGTTGGAGACAATGAAGAATGAGTTCGATTCATTATTGACCAAGAAAACATGTTTGTTAGTAGATAACACAGTACAACACATGATTTGCCAACTCAATTCTGAGAACAGTATGTGAAATTATACCCAAAAAGAATAATTTCTGCATCATTCGTTTTGTCTTCTTACCTGCCGAAATATTTTTAATATCGATTTGAAGTTAGTACTATCGTATAGGGGAATTTATCACGTTTTAGACCCTGTTGTTTGACATAGCTCGACAGCCACTAGCCCGATTTAGTTGAAATAATAATCTGTTCATATATTGTTTTCCTATACAAGCAACAGTTTCCAAGTTAAAAATAAGTTTCCAATAAAAAATGAAGAAATTTTTTTTTAAATTCATAAAAAATACAAAACGGAAATAAGTTTCAAGTGTAGTTACTTTTTCGCAAAGTCACATAACCTATGAGCAAAATGAGACAAAGATCACGAAAATCGATGCACGCGTTTCGCTTTTATTCGCAATTGAGTAAAGGTATGAATTTCAAAAAATAAAATAAAAATTAAAAAATTATCATGCAAAAAAAATTAATTTATAAAAACTTTATGAAAATAAAATAATATGATATTAATACGCAATTATAATATGCATAAAAACAAAATTCAGAACATTTTTTTCAATTATTGGCAATATCCATGCTTGCAGAAGTTGACGCTTGTGGTTCTGATGATCTTGTTTTCTTCGTAGGTTGTTCATATTCATGGTCTGAGTCTGTATCGTCATCCGAGATACACATACTATTCAAGGGCGTGTTTCTTTCACTGTGTCCACCAATTTCAATGTCTTCATCTTCGGTGCTTTCTTCAAACTGCATAATTGTGGAACTCCACCAACAAACCTCCGCAAGCAATGCATCCAATTTTTTGCTTTTGAACCGCTTTTCAATTGGCATGGTCACCTGGTGGAACCTCTCTCCTTGTTCGTCTGATTCCTGAGGTGATTGTGCCAAAAATGTATCGAGGTGGTGGTGCAAGAAATGCAATTTCAGCGTCATGGATGCACCGATTTTTTCAAAATAATACAGCAACTTGTCGTTGTTGTATCTCTTCTCGCTGGACACGGTTCTTTCCTAGAACGCCTTCTATTACTTCTTTCAATGCGTTCCATGCATGTTGGTGGTCGTGATGCTCTGAAAGAATCACTTTTGATCAATTTCCGAATATCAGGTCCGTTCAGAATACCTGTTTTAAATACATAAGAAAAACGAAAAAATTATTGGTAATGCGAATGTATACAAATGAACAAATTTAGATATGACAATATTTAAATATAGAGTACGTTTTTAATTTTCTCATCACTGAGTTTCGGAAAGATGGATTTCAAACAGTCAAAGGCGCCGTTAACTTTTTTGACCACCACTTCAATGAATTTCCCAGCTATTTCCAGTTTCATGTGTAGCGGTGGCAACAAAATATCATGCAGGTCCTTTATCATAGGTTCATTGCGTAATTTTAATTGTTTGTTGAGTTCGGGAGTTCTTCCTTTCCAATCTTTACATTGATATATCCGCCCTTTTCTATAATCCCTTGTAGTATGTTGACCACCTTCAGATCGCAACAAATGTTCCATTTGAGTTCATCGTTTTTGATTTTCTTCAAAATTTCGACCAATGTTTCATACGTTTCCTTCATAGTTGTGCTGAATCCCAATGGAATGGATGGTTTTTTATTTTTTTTTTGTGCAGCAGCACAGCCTTCAAACTGGTAACTGAACCATCGATGAATAAACGCCAGTCGCCAGCGATATAAACCATTCCCAATTTTTCCACTAAGCCTGGTATATCATGGCAGTACGTGAACGTATTTGCTTCGTCAACAGAATAAAATTTCTGAAAATCAGCTTGGCGTTGTCGGTATGATGTTGCGCTGACATTTTTCTGTGTGAGTTCTCTGCTCTTCAGAAATGATGTCAACCATTCGGAGTTGTGTTGTGATAGTCCCAGCTTGGCCACAATGTAATCCATTTCTATTTGTGCTAGCGGCCGTGGTCCTTTTTCTTCAATATCGGGTATCCAATCAGTATCATCCAAATTGGTCGGATTGGTGAAAACGGTTTCGGCTACGAGGGACACAGGATCCTCACTCGGAGGTTTAGGTGCATTGGTATCAGCAGGGCGTTGCACTGGAAGTGTGGCAGTAAATGCAGCAGTGTATACTTTTGCTTTCAATTGTTTTCTGTTTAATCCAGGACGAAAATTTATGCATGCGTAGCACCTGGATTCATCATGTCCAGTTAGGTCTTGCACCCAAATTACTGGCTTTATAAAAGACAAGTTTCTACTTTTTCCGTGCAGCCATTTTAGAAGGGTAGTATAACAACTGTTGCACACTGTGTCCGGCGTAAAATTTGCACCACTTGAATCTGCTTCATCGAAATAATTACAATACGCGGTTTTGAATTGCTCAGTAAACAAATTTTTTCGGTCTTTTTTCTGTATTTTTCGGACGATACGACCACAAACGTATCAAAATTCATCCAAATTTGGGCACTTGTTGTTTTCCATATTGATATATTTTATGTTTTGTTGTTAATCACTATTAAAAACTGCACTTTCAAAATATTGACTTGTACTTTTCGCGTTCGTCGACACTTGTTGAATTAGTAAAATCGATCAATGCACACCTATTTATACTGTGTATTGTTCACTATTTTACTGACAGGTACTTGTAAATGGGTGCATATTTTTTACCGTCGCTATATACCTGTTTCACCATGTGTGAGGTTTAAATTTTCCGAATAATGACCACCCCTAAATGTGAAAAACCGAAATAATTAAAAGTTACTTTGCTTACTATGGGTTTTTCAGTTGGCTACCTGTTTTTTACAGAAATTCAACGCACATTTAGGGGTCGTCATTATTCGCAAATGTATTTAAAACAGGTATTCTGAACGGACCTGATATTCGGAAATTGATCAAAAGTGATTCTTTCATGAACAACCTACGAAGAAAACAAGATCATCAGAACCACAAGCGTCAACTTCTGCAAGCATGGATATTGCCAATAATTGAAAAAATGTACTGAATTTTGTTTTTATGCATATTATAATTGCATATTATTTTATTTTCATAAAGTTTTTATAAATTAATTTTTTTTGCATGATAATTTTTTTATTTTATTTCTTGAAATTCATACCTTTACTCAATTGCGAATAAAAGCGAAACGCGTGCATCGATTTTCATGATCTTTGTCTCATTTTGCTCATAGGTTATGTGACTTTGCGAAAAGTAAAGTAAAGTAAGTAACTACACTTGAAACTTATTTCCGTTTTGTATTTTTTATGAATTAAAAAAAATTTCTTCATTTTTTATTGGAAACTTATTTTTAACTTGGAAACTGTTGCTTGTATAGGAAAACAATATATGAACAGATTAAGGGAATTGTAATTCTTAATTTTTTAAAATTTATTTCAACTAAATCGGGCTAGTGGCTGTTGAGCTATGTCAAACAACAGGGCCTAAAACGTGATAAATTCGATAGTACTAACTTCAAATCGATATTAAAAATATTTCGGCAGGTAAGAAGACAAAACGAATGATGCAGAAATTATTCTTTTTGGGTATAATTTCACATACTGTTCTCAGAATTGAGTTGGCAATCAACGAACTGAAAAATGTTGTACTGTGTAAACCAACGGACGCTCCTATCCTGAAGAGTAAGTGGGTATTCTCAATCAAACAAGACAAGGATGGTAATGTCGCTCGCTTGGTGGCAAGGGGTTGTAGCCAGAAATATGGTGTTAATTATACCGAAACTTTTTCACCAGTAATAAGATATTCGACAGTAAGAATAGTTTTAGCCTTGCAGTGGAATACAAGCTAGTCGTTCATCAAATGGATGTTGCCACTGCTTACGTGAATGGGGATTTAGATGAAGATATTTACATGGAGCAACCCGTAGGTTTTAAAGATTGTCTTCAACCCGAACTAGTATCCCACCTTAAACAGTCAATTTACGGATTAAAACAGTCTGGTCGAAAATGGAATGAGTATTACTCCATGATTGTTGCGAAGGCAAGATAGGCGCCTTCGCAGTGGTTGTTTAGAATAATTCTTAAAGTATTTCTTAAGTCTCTGCAAACGAACGAGAATTGCTTCTTAAATTAATATTCAAGAATTTTTTAAACAATTTCAAATGCTTTTTATAAGTTCATTAATAATGAAGAACTTGGCATAAATTTCAGTAAACATTTTAACTTCATTTTAGGAAAAAAAAAACAAATTATTAAGATAAAATTTCCTAAATGGAATTTTTTCCATACAAAAAATTTCAGATTTTTTTTCGCACTTAAAACCTTGGAAATATTCTTCCACATAAGTATGAATTTACTCAATTGTAAAAATTTTTTATTAGATCCAAAGAAATGTTTTAAGTAAATCTACTACCCTATTTCTAGTAAATCTACTGCCGTATTTCTAGTAAATGAACTATTTACAATGGCTTTGAAAGAAGGAAACTTTGTTCATACTTAGTTAATTTTCTAACTTTTTAGGAAATTTTTACTGGACTGGAGTAAAATTGTTGAACTAAATTGTAGTATAAGTTTTACTCAGATTTATGAATGCTATTTTTCTGAGTGCAGTTTTACAAAAAATAAAGCAGGTGAAAATTCTGTTAATTATTTTAGTAAATTTTCAATCAATGTTCAATTTTTCTCGTGAAGTCTAGTCAGTCTATGGCGCAATGATAAATGACGTTAGTTTGATTATGTGCGATTACGTGAGCATTTGGAAACCATTTATATTTTAATGCCAGGATCTTCGAGAAATATTGTGATATATTCGACTGACAGACATCGTCGGCAAAATTGCATTTCAGTAATCCATCTATCAGTACACTCAAAGGAATATGTCATTAAAAGAAAGCAGAAAGTCTACTGAAAGAGCAAATTTTCTGCTGTTAAAGAAGAGACAGCAGATTTGTATCTGATAAGATGGTAAACAGCTGTTTGCTGTTTTTAGCAATATAGAAAAAACTTTAAGCATATGTACATAACAGTAGATATACATGTTAACTACATTTTTTGAGTATAAGTTATTATAAAACAATTTATTACCACTGAAAGATATTGCGATTGTCTTTTTAATGATACGCATATTCTCCCAAGCTAATATAAAAGCGAGCTAACCCCGCTTATCTATTTTTATATTTTAATTAACAGCAGCCAATTTTAGCAGACTCCAAACTCTTTAGCAGTGTGAATGGTGATGTAAGATTGCAGAAAAACTGCTGTTATGCCAAAAAGACTGCTCTAATAGCAGAGAGCAAAGCAATCGCTGCTTTTATTAACAGACTTGTTCTCTATGTGTAGAACTTCTATTTTTAATAGTTGCTTGAAATTACATACATACATATCGAGGGCTTATATTCATAAGTGGCTATGAACAAAAACATAACTTTTCAGGAGAGCGAAAAAACTGATTTTCTCCTTAATTTGAAGAGAAATTATTAATCATTCTTCTACAGTTTTATCTAAAAAGGATTACTATTTGCTACGATTAAAAAGTTTTCGAAATTTCATATTATTCGCGGTTTTATGTTTCATAGTCACTTTTGCATGTTTAAAATTGAGCACTATGAATGCTTAAATAAGCACATAGCCATATATGCCCAAATATATAAATAAGATTTATTGTAAACTCCATAACGTTTTTCATGAAATCTTGGCAATGTTGTATAGAAAACGCATTTTCTGTGATGTAAACAGCGCATTTTAAGATTCCAGCTTCATCAGTCAGATTGGTCGCTTGTAACATATACATATGTAGCCAGTCGCGAAAATCGCTGCAATTGATGAAAAATCCAAAATTCGCGCTTGCAATTCCTTATATTTTAACTTTCTTCATTCATAATTCTGAAACTTTTCATACTCAAATATTCCCCATGAAGTCAGCAATCACATGCCAAAGAAATATTTTGGTATTCTCAATATAATAAAAAGTTACACCGGCTTTCTAAAGATACTTTTCACAATTTTTTACTTTACAACCACTATTTATCCTCTTTTAGCCTGATAACTGGGAAGTCAAATGCTATTTTCGCGTAATGATGGAATTTGATAGTACAATATGCCCTAAATATAGAAAAATGTTTTAAACAAAATCGTTTTAGCGAATTATAACATTCTGATTTATGCTGTTCCATTCTTGAACTATTTTATTTCTATTATTTTTATGTTCATAGCCACTTATGCAGTCACAAACTAACTGAATTTGTTGTTTCTCTTTTGAATAATACTCTTTACATACGTACAAAAAACGAAACTGTAGACACGTGGACATCGTTTTTGAGTTTCTTTTGTGGAAAAAATTAGTTTGTTTGCGGTAAACATGTCATCAGTTGTTGTAAATGAACAAAGAGAAATATGTTTATATTAAACAGTTTTCTTCGTTTGTCGAAATGGATTTGTATTATCATTGCAAACTCCCAAAACATTAGAGGTAACAGAACCATATGTTTTTTCATCTGTGATGAAAATAGGTCACATCGGTTCAGATTTAGATACAGCTCCAAAAAAATGTGGCATCGCAAATGTTACAAACCACATATTGTAAACGGAATATACGAATAGCCACACCACAATATATTTGAACTGTGAACATCTGTTGTGAAAGTGGAATATGTGGTTCAATGTATTGTTATAGCTCTTATACAAATGTCCCACCCTATTTCTATATTCAGAGAAGGGTATATCATTCGTTTGGATTGAAAAATATTTAAAAATGCAAATTGTATTTTTTTTAAAAATTAAAGTATTGTACTTTCTTTTGATTAAGTAAAAAATGTCTACATAAAAAATTATTAGGTTACTCCAATACTTTTTCGCAGAAACGAAGAATCTCATCTCGTAAGTGGATTTTTACATAATTATGAATTTAGAGGTAAATTGCTTTTCAATGATTTCATTACAATTAGATATATTACAAATTTGTCCAAAGTTTGGCACTCATAGTTAAGCTACGGGTTAGCATTAAGCAAATTATTTGCTTTTATTAAGAATACTTTTAGATTTCATTATGATATCATAGTGATTCTTATTTACACTTTTTTAAAATTACTAACGATTTCTTATTAAAATTCCAAACTTGTATTGTAGTACACAATTAGAAGTTCATAAGATAGTACTCTAGTCAAATTTCAAGAAGTGGTGAAATTAGCAATACACAATCTTGAAACAGGCGCAATTCGTTTGTTTGTATTTTTCATAGCCTTTGTCCGAAACTCAGAAAGTGTCCACGATTTTTTATGTAATTTTCGTGTTTACATGAGTTCAGACGAGTTATTTTAAAAAGAACTTAAAAATTCTATATTTTATTGCTTCAGAAAGTCTAGAAGGTTTTAAAAAAGTATATGTTCGAAATCTCTCTGGAGGGGGGTTTTGAAATTTGAAATGCAAAACATCATTTTGCACAAGTTTTATTGTATAACTGGCAGTAGTTTTTTGGTACCAAATGACCCAAGTGTTCTGTATGAGTGTCAAAAAACTTTTAAAATTGTATTTCACCTAAGAAACTTAGGTAAATTGTGCGCTTTTCTTGTATGATTATTCACATTTTTTTCTTTGCGTCTTTCACAGACGCACGCATAAAAAAACTAGTGAAAAATACCTAATTCAACTTTTGTAAATTTTTTTATATAGAGTAGTATATAGAGTATAGAAGACATACAAGTAAATGCTATATTTCCCTCGTACATGTGCAAATTAAAGAGTGATTTTTTTGAGGTTAGGATTTTCATGCATTAGTATTTGACAGATCACGTGGGATTTCAGACATGGTGTCAAAGAGAAAGATGCTCAGTATGCTTTGACATTTCATCATGAATAGACTTACTAACGAGCAACGCTTGCAAATCATTGAATTTTATTATCAAAATGCGTGCTCTGTTAAGAAAGTTCAGAAAGAAAGAAATTGTGTTCAGCGACGAAGCTCATTTTTGGCTCAATGGGTACGTAAATAGGCAGAATTGTCGATTTTGGAGTGAATATCAGCCAGAAGCATTGCAAGAGCTACCAATGCATCCAGAAAAAGTCACAGTTTGGTGCGGTTTATGGGCTGGTGGCATCATTGGACCGTACTTCTTCAAAGATGATGCGAATCGTAACGTAACTGTGAATGGTGAGCGCTACCGTGAGATGATATCCAACTTTTTTTTGCCCAATATGGAAGAACTGAACTTGGTTGACATGTGGTTTCAACAAGATGGCGCTACATGCCACACAGCTCGCGATTCTATGGCCATTTTGAGGGAAAACTTCGGAGAACAATTCATCTCAAGAAATGGACCGGTAAGTTGGCCACCAAGATCATGCGATTTGACGCCTTTAGACTATTTTTTGTGGGGCTACGTCAAGTCTAAAGTCTACAGAAATAAGCCAGCAACTATTCCAGCTTTGGAAGACAACATTTCCGAAGAAATTCGGGCTATTCCGGCCGAAATGCTCGAAAAAGTTGCCCAAAATTGGACTTTCCGAATAGACCACCTAAGACGCAGCCGCGGTCAACATTTAAATGAAATTATCTTCAAAAAGTAAATGTCATGGACCAATCTAACGTTTCAAATAAAGAACCGATGAGATTTTGCAAATTTTATGCGTTTTTTTTAAAAAAAAAGTTATCAAGCTCTTAAAAAATCACCCTTTACATATGTGCTTCTTTTGTATAAATAACTGAGTTTACTTGGTAGGTGTTTAATGCTTATGTACCTTAAATTATTCAACCATGTTATTTTTCCCAATTTAAACATTTGTAGCATTTACACAAGTTTCTTAGTTGAAATTAATTAGTTAGTTGGATAATGGTATGAATATGTAAGTTGCCAATTTCATGAATTTTGTAGCACATAGTTGCAAAAATACGTATATGAGCAAAGGTTTCTATAAATTTGTCAAAGTGAATTTCGACGATTTGAATTATAAGAAAACCAAAAGCAAGAGAACAGAAGAAGAAGTATTGTGCAAATCCTTGTATTTCCTGAAAGTATAAGGTTATAGGAGAGGGATAGGGAGTGATGGAATTTGGGAAGGAGTGATTGGTGATAGATGGGACGTTAGGGAAGTAAGAGGATATTGAAAAGGGATATGTGGGTAGGAGAATATTAAGTTGTGTTTTAGTATTTCTGTGTATTGGTTTTCCCAATGGTTGACGACTAGGTAAGAAAATTTGTCGAGAGTCATCCGGTATACCAATGGTGGTGGTAAGCCTTTATGGCTCTCTTTCTTTGTTAGTCGCCAACTGTCTATGCGGTTACATCCATGTTCCTTAATAGCCACCCCTGATCCGATTAAGTCCTTTTGAGAATCCCAAAAGGTCATAAATGGTGCGGGTTGCAATATCCTCTATGTTACTAATGAAATAACTTCCTAGGTATTTATTTCTACGTACACAAAGCGCTGGACATCTGCAGATTATGTGCTCAATAGATTCTAACCCCTCTTCATCCTCACATAATCGACAGTGATCCTCAATGTCCAACTGCCATCTTGAGATCCTACTCCTAGTGCGGTAATGCCCTGTGTAGATACCTATCAAAGTTCGAATTTCTGCCTTGTTTAGCTCTAGTAGAGTTCTGGTTTTGCCCCTATCGATCTTTGGCCATGTGGCCATGGCGATCCTACAGGTTGACAAACTATTCCATGCTGCGTTCATCTGTGACCATTTTCTTGATTCAATCAGTCTATAAAACGTGCCAATCGGTGGTTTTACTAAGTTGTCAGCTCTATCGATTTCCAAGGACGAACCATTTCTAGCCAGTTCATCTGCTATCTCGTTTCCTTTGACATTGCTATGTCCGGGAACCCAGCAGAGACGGACGACATGGTCATTGAGGTTATCTAGTGAGCGTTTACAACTCAGCACAAGCCTGGATTTGACAGTGTGTGACATGATTGATTTCATTGCTGCTTGACTATCTACGTAGAAGTTTATATCCGTGGTTACCGGAATGTTCTCGCTTGATAGAAATCTTGCTGCCCTTTCAATTGCCAGTAATTCTGCTTGGAAAACACTACAGTTGTCGTCGAGTCGGAGAGACTTGTGTATCTGTAGTGATTCAATATAGAATCCCGGAATCCCAGAACCGGCACCATGTAGTCTGTACCTCCATTGATGACCGATTCGTGAACACCTCCTTGAACTATCCTTGCGTGACCATAAGGTCTATTTTTCCAGCATCCTGATTCTTTGAGTCTTATAGCACTCCTGGCAGCAATCATCTCTGTGAAGTGGTCCAGAGATGGGTGATGCAGAATTACATCCATTGCTGCTTGTGGAGTGCTTTTTATGGCTCCCGTAATGCTCAGTCCTGCTAGCCTTTGCGTTTTCATTAATTTTGCCCGGAGTTTACTCACTTTCATTGCGCCCCACCATACCAGACATCCATAAGTAGTAATGGGTCTAACAACTGATCGGTAGATCCAGTCTACAACTTTTGGTTTCAGACCCCAGCTCTTGCCTATGGAGTTCCTGCACATGTAGAGTGCATTTAGACCTTTTTTATACCTTTCCTCTGTGTTCCTATTCCAATTCAACTTCCGGTCTAGGATGACACAAAGGTATTTGGCCTCCTGAGAGAGGTTGAGCTCCGTTCCATCAAGGATTGGCTTCCTAAATGGTTCTATGTTATATCTCCTTGTAAATAGGACTAGCTCAGTTTTCCTAGGATTAATGCCCAGGCCACTGTCTCTAGCCCAATCAGATAATTTCTTCAGTGCTCCTTGCAACAGATCGCCGATTGCACTACTCAACAAAATGAAAAAAATTTCATGTACTCCGGATGCGATAATTTTTTCTGTGTAGATAACCTTGACATGAGCTCGAAAAACGCAATAAAAAATTTTTTTTCGTTTGGTTTTTTTTTATTTTTTTTTTTTTAAATTTTAAAAATTTTTTTTGGTTAATTTGTTTCGTCCGGCATAACTCGGGAACCACTAGCCCGATTTAATTGAATTAAATTTTAAAAAATTTAAAATTACAATTCCCTTAATCTGTTCCTATACAAGCAACAGTTTCCAAGTTAAAAATGAATATATAAAGCAAAAAACTTATTTTTTGCCTAAAGATTTAAATTTTTTTTTTTTTAAATCCATAAAAAATCCAAAATGAAAAAAAATGTCAAATCTTATTACTTTTACGTAAAGTCACATAACCTATGAGCAAAATGAGACAAAGATCATGAAAATCGATGCACGCGTTTCGCTTTTATTCGCAATTGAGTAAAGGTATGAATTTCAAAAATTTGCTCGACATATGCACAACTTTGTCTATGGTAAGGTTTTTTCTTTTTTTTTTTGATTCTCAGAATTAACAAAACGGAATAAACAAAGGGTTATTTAATTTTTATGATTGCGTAAGCAAAGTAATAAACGCTAATAAATGTGCGTGAACAATTAAAAGGAAAAAGGAAAGGGGACTTTTTTAATTTTTTGGCTTTTCCGTTGGCTACCTGTATGATTTTTTTACAGAAATGCAACCCACATTTAAGGGTGGTCATTATTCGGAAAATTTAAGACTCACACATGGTGAAACAGGTATGTAGCCACCGTAAAAAAATATACACCCATTTATAAGTACCTGTCAGTAAAATACTAAACAATACACAGTATAAATAGGTCTTCATTGATCGATTTTACTCATTCAACAAGTGTCGACGAACGCGATAGTTAAAATGAGCAAACGTTCGCGAGGATTTGAATGCAATACCAATCCAAGTAATTTTTGTTACATGTGCGCCATGCTCGTCACTCACATCGCCCAGGTTGTCCGGAAAGAAGTCGAAGTGCGAGTGTAGAAAATGTATCTTAAGCGACATATTTGCTCTAATTTTTTTATAATTTTGGAGTAGTTGTTCGACGATCTCTCTGTAATTTGAGCTTTTGTTGTTTCCAAGAAATCCGGAAACAATTTGCCGAAATGAGTTCCAAGCTGCAGCTTCATTTGGTGATAAAATGTGCTCAAACTGTTGGTCTTGCAACAACTTTTTAATATGCGGACCGTCGAAAACGCCTTCCTTAATCTTTGCCGATGAAAGGTGAGGAAAAATGGTTTTTAAATAGGCGAACGCTTCGCCATCTTTGTTGATAGCTTTCACGAAGTTTTTTATGAGTCCGAGCTTTATGTGAAGAGGTGGGAGAAAAACATTTTCCTTTTTTATGAGTGGTGTATATTTCACGTTGTCGCTGCCGGGGATGAAGTTAACTCTTTCTGTCCAACTCCTCCTGGTGTAATGATGTTGACGATCGCGGCTGTCCCAAAGGCAGAGAAAACAACAGTACTTTGTGAATCCACCTTGTAATCCACAAAGGATACCGATAACCTTAAGGTCGGCACAAACTTTCCAATCGTGCCTCTCATAGTTAAGGCACTTTAGTAGATTGTCCATGACTTCGTATGTTTCCTTGGTGTCAACGGCATGAGCAATTGGAATCGAAGGTTTCTCGTTGCCGTTGTGCAGTAAAATTGCTTTAAGGCTCTGCTTGTTGCTGTCGATGAAAAGACGCCACTCTCCTGGATTGTAAGAGTACCCGAGTTCACCAAATAATCCGGGAATGTCCTTACAAAAACAGATGTTGTCTTTTTTTGTGTAGTACCTTGCGTATGGTTCATGACGCTTCCTGTAGATTGTTGTCACCACACCAGGAGCCAAGAAACCGAACTGTTGCATGCGCGATGCATGCAACTCTGCATCTTCCTTGGAGAGTTTCAATTCTCTAACCCAATCGTTCAGTTCTGCTTGGGAACATAAGCGTTGACCTCCATGCAATGTATATGTTGACTCGCATTCTGATGTGGTTTCTACTGTCTCCGGATCTGATGTTGGATGTATCGCCTCATTATTAGATGCCCATCTTGAAACGGACGGTTGCGGGTCCACTGGTTCTTCGGAAAACGGCACTGGAAAATTCACTGTTGAAACAGCAGCGTAAGTCCATCGTATATTTTTTCCCACGCCTGTTTTTTTGCTAAGACAGAAGTAGCAATCTGTTACATGACAAAGCGGAGCTCTCCAAAGCATTGGCATGATGATTCTCGGCTGTCGTCTGAAAGAATTTCAATAATAAGTTATATATGTTCTTGAATTTCGTAATCTACACTTACCTTGAGTCAGCTAGCTGTACGTAGCACCTTGGACATAGAGCACTTGGTGTCCACCGCTCATCTATGTTTGAGACCTTTAAATTGAAGCTCTCTTCAAATGAATCTCTCAATTTAGGTGAAAAACAACGCTTGTTTTTTTCAGAAACGTATTCTCCGCACATGTAACAAAAATTACTTGGATTGGTATTGCATTCAAATCCTCGCGAACGTTTGCTCATTTTAACTATCGCGTTCGTCGACACTTGTTGAATGAGTAAAATCGATCAATGAAGACCTATTTATACTGTGTATTGTTTAGTATTTTACTGACAGGTACTTATAAATGGGTGTATATTTTTTTACGGTGGCTACATACCTGTTTCACCATGTGTGAGTCTTAAATTTTCCGAATAATGACCACCCTTAAATGTGGGTTGCATTTATGTAAAAAAATCATACAGGTAGCCAACGGAAAACCCAAATAATTAAAAAAGTCCCCTTTCCTTTTTTCCTTTTAATTGTTCACGCACATTTATTAGCGTTTATTACTTTGCTTACGCAATCATAAAAATTAAATAACCCTTTGTTTATTCCATTTTGTTAATTCTGAGAATAAAAAAAAAAAGAAAAAACCTTACCATAGACAAAGTTGTGCATATGTCGAGCAAATTTTTGAAATTCATACCTTTACTCAATTGCGAATAAAAGCGAAACTTTGTCTCATTTTGCTCATAGGTTATGTGACTTTACGTAAAAGTAATAAGATTTGACATTTTTTTTCATTTTGGATTTTTTATGGATTTAAAAAAAAAAATTTAAATCTTTAGGCAAAAAATAAGTTTTTTCCTTTATATATTCATTTTTAACTTGGAAACTGTTGCTTGTATAGGAAAACAATATATGAACAGATTAAGGGAATTGTAATTTTAAATTTTTTAAAATTTAATTCAATTAAATCGGGCTAGTGGTTCCCGAGTTATGCCGGACGAAACAAATTAACCAAAAAAAAATTTTAAAATTAAAAAAAAAAAAATAAAAAAAAACCAAACGAAAAAAAAATTTTTTATTGCGTTTTTCGAGCTCATGTCAAGGTTATCTACACAGAAAAAATTATCGCATCCCGAGTACATTTTGACTGTTGACTAGTGTTGTTGGTAGAAATTTTCCACCAACCAATATAACAACGTCATCTACATATGCAACTACTTTGTTACCCTCATCAGAAAGGGATCTGAGGATATTATTGACAGCAAGAAGCCACAGAAGAGGAGATAAAACTCCCCCCTGTGGCGTTCCCCTGGTCACCAGTTTCCTTATAGTTCCAGCTCCCAAGGTTGAATTTATGACTCGATGTCGTAGCATCGAGTCAATCCAGTCAGTCAGGAAGTTTGGAACATGTAGATCCCTTAATGAATTAATAATTGCGTTGGCCTCAATGTTATTGAATGTTCCTTCTATGTCTAGAAACGCTGCAAGAGTGTAATCCAGGTTCCTCTCTATGTAACCAACGACCTCATGAAGAGCGCTCTCGGTAGATTTGCCCTTGAGATAGGCATGCTGAGCGTCGCTTATGAGATTGTTGTCTATAATGTCTATAATGTCTAAGATTCGTTACATTGTCTTAAGGAGGAAGGATTACAGACTGATTGGTCTAAAATCCTTGGTGGATGAATGACTTGGTGTGCCTGCTTTGGGTACGAAGACTACCCGCACCTCCCTCCAGCTCGTTGGTATAAATTTTAGGCGCAGACATGCTTTGAACACACGGACTAGATGTGAAGCAATTACATCTATTGTATGTTGTAGCATGGCTGGGAATACACCATCCATTCCCGGAGATTTATAGGGTTGGAATGTATCAATTGCCCATTTGACTTTATCTTCACTGACTATGTTATCTATGATAGCTTCATCAAAAAGGGAAAAATTGGATGCTGTGGTCATGTTGACCTCGCCTTCAATATCCTCACAATTTGGGAAGTGGGTCTCTGCTAAGAGGCTAAGTGTCTCTAGGCCTGATGCCGTCCAGGTGCCATCCGTTTTCTGGATGTGTCCTAGAAGTTTCGGATCCTTCCACAAGTCTCTTTTTAAATCTCGCGCAATCATTTACATTATCTATTGTCTCGCAATAGGCAACCCATGACGTCCTCTTTGCCTTATAGTTTGCCCAATCATCATTGCTCCTTTTACATTGTGCCCTATTAAACAGTTTCCTGGTAACCTTTCTTAGCTGCCTCAGCTCAGTAGTCCACCAGGACGGTTGTGTTCTTTTTCCTGGGAAGGTTTTTGGACAGGACCTAGTGAAACTGTTTGACAGTGCTGATGTTAGGTTGTCGACATACTTGTCAATATCTTTTCCTGTGAACGTGCCAGACTAGCACGGATCAGTAAGATTTGTTTCCAAGTGATGATGGAATGCCGACCAGTTTGTTCTATTTGGATTTCTATATGGTTTTGTATTACTTTGCTCTACATTAACTGTGAAGAGTATTCTTTTGTGATCAGAAAAAGAGTGGTCACTAGATACTCGCCAATCTGTAATGAAGGTACTATCCATGTTTGTCAGAGTTAAATCTAAAACTTATGCCCTGACCTTAGTTCTGAAGGTTGGTGTATTACCTACGTTACATATTCTAAGGCAGGATAATGTGATAAATTCGAAAACTGACTCACCTCTGTCGTTTATATCATTGCTGCCCCATTGTGTGAGCATTGACATCACAACCCAGGATTAGCTTCCATTTGTTGTTTGATGCATATGCTGTGAGTTTTTCTGTGTTGGTTCCCGGTGGGTTTTGTTGTTCGTAGGACATGTAGTTGGGCCAAAAGTCAAGGTTTCCCCGATCGTAGATAAGATTAGACCAAGACTTTTCTTATCTACTATGCATGTTCTTACCTTTTCATTCGTGCTTGGTGATATAACCGTGTAGTTGTTGTTAGCCGCTACTCCCCTCACTTTGTTGTGGACGACCCACGGCTCTTGGACTAGGGCTACGTCTATGTTGTGTTCGGCAAGATTAAGTAACAGGTCTGCAGCAGCGGCTTGGCAGTGATGCACCACGCTGATCCTCTTTCTTATCGGGTTTTTTTGCCCTCAGCATCAGGTATACGGAACCTAATGGAGCCAAGCCCGAAATTGATGTTGCCTTTCATCTTCCTAATGTAGTTTGCCGATTCTTTGCTTATAACCAGGCGGAGATCCTTTTCGAAGTCTCTTTTACTGGTGGAAGACAGAACCTCCACGAACCCAGTATTGATACCTCTGTTTTGTTTTGCTATAAGTCGTAGTATCTTTTCCTCCTCCAGCACTGGCGGAACAGCAGCCATCTTTCAGCGTTTATTTTGCCATCAGGATCCGACTGTCGATGAATGCTACCTGTAGTTCCGACGGAACTTGGAAGCTGCCCGTGCTCTTCTGCTTCTTCTTTTCCTCCACCTGAGGTTCTTCCCCTTACGTCCTACGAAATACCGCAGGAGCACCTTAAGCCGCTTTTGGCCTTCTACACTGCAGCTTTGCTCTGCTCAGACTTGCCCGTGGACTTCGCATCATCTGAAGTGGTTTTAGTTTCACCACCTTTAGGTTCCGTAGAGCCGTAGACTCTTTGGAGGAATCTCCGGTGGTTACGTTAAGATCCTTTTCACCACGTTTAGGTTCGGTCCGTAGTAGAGCCTTAGAATCTTTGGAGAAATCTCCGGTGGTTACGCTAGAATCCTTTTCATCTGATCCTAGGTTCATGGCGTTTTGTCGTAGCAGAGTGGCTGCTGCTTCCGTCTGTGGCTCGTGGCTGTGGCTGATCGGCTCGTGCCGACTCATTGACTATAGGTAGAACAAGCGCCGTCTGTGGGGTCTCATCGATACCTGAATGTCTCTTGGAGATTGTGTCAAAGTGACATCAAGCTCCTCCGAGAGTATCCAGAGCTGGTCGAAACCTCCTATGGTGTCACTGAGATCACTGAGCGATCCCAAGGAGGACTCTCGTTCAGCCTCTAGTTGGTGCTGGACTGCTGCTCCAAAATGGCACCTTCTACCTGTTCGAGTGCTATAGTCGTCCGTTCCCTCATTAGAAGTCATATTCCGTTCCTTGTCGTTAGGAGTAGTCCGTGGGCATTCCGTAGTCAAAATTCCTGAATCAGTAAGACCGCTGGCGACACGTAGAGGATACCCGACGTCTCCACCTTTGGGGTGTATATTACCACCTCCGACTTTTTTCATTATAATTATTCATCCCATAAAATAAATCCCATTGTATGCTTTTATTGTGTGCATTTGATCTATGTAAGTAAGTCCTAGGTGACTATAACTAGATAGATTTAAGTACAGCCGGTGTGCACACAGGAACAAACACGAGGGGTACCCTCGTAGGCTTATACGGTCTTCTCCAGAGGATCGAACAGAGGGAAGGTTTTTGTTATACCTTCCGTCTTACTGGGATTGCTAAGGATTACGGCTATTCCAGTTGCATAGGAAAGAAAGAGGTAACATTTGGTCATGCAGACGGACAATCGGACTACCACCCCAATTAATATGACTGCATTTAAGCCCCTACATCGCGACAAGATTGTTACCTCTGGTAGGGGGAAGAAGTAAGTATGGTGAAATTAAAATTTATTTATTTTGCACTCGCAAAATGACGATTGATTAATCTTTTAATTTATTAATATCAATTTTAGTTACATTTCGGAAGTCTGAAATATAATATGATGTTCTCCTTCAATTAATGTCAATGAAGTTAATTTAGGAATTGTTGGAGCAACATTATGCAGTATCGACAAGTGATGTCGTAAATGGTTTCGGCAGCAGTGGCATTTATGCACTACGCACAACAACATTTGGTTCTCCGCCCAGTGGTGCTGGGACATCTTTTGTATTTTGTAATGAAAACAGCAGCGGGCCTATATTATCCATTGGTACCAAAACCAGTACGTGTTTGGGGAAAGCCGTAAAACGTGCAATTATAACAAGGTAAATGTGGCTGTGTGTGTTTTCAAAAGGTTCTTTCGTCATTACTAATTTAATCCTTTTATGATTGACAGTTTACATTCTGTAGGGGTGGCAGTGGTTGTGCCTCAGCAACATACAAACAATATGTGGGTAATGACAACAGCAACATCATCCACGGCAGTAGCAACCACCACCACAACAACAATATTGATCAACAACGATATAAAACAGAAACCACAAACCCATATTGTTGCTGTTAACTCATCGCAACAGACAGCAGCTACAACAACAGCCTCATCTGTACGTCGATGCCCAATCAACACACCAGCAACAACGACAACAGCAATCCCACTAAAAACAAAAGAAGCATAAAAGAAAAACAGCCTTAATATCATATGAGTATAATATTTAAAATAAACATAAGCTAATTAAGTCATCATCGTTTTTATTTGGGTGGGAAATAGAAAATCAATAAAAAGATTTAGGATATTATTAAATTTAGTTAAAAAAACATTCAAAATTAGATAAATGAAACATGACATTGGATTACTTATGTTCTATCAATTTGTACACAAGTTTTATTGTATAACTGGCAGTAGTTTTTTTCCTATGGGATATGTCCAAAACCGGCTACGCAAAGCAAAAGTTTTCTGAGTTACCGGCCTTCGGCCGGGTTTATAAGTTTTAAGAATAATAAATAGGTGTATGAACAGAAAAAGGGGATGCCAATGGGGTCACCAGCCTCACCTGTAATTGCTGACATCATTATGGAAGAACTGCTGGACGCCACGATGGAAAAGATAAAAGAAAAACCAAGAATACTGACCAAATATGTAGACGACTTATTCGCAATTGTAAAGCGTAGTGAAGTAGAAGACATACTTAACGCATTAAACTCTTTCAACCGACAAATACAATTTACGATGGAAAAAGAATTGGACAATAAACTACCATATTTGGATTCGGTGATAATTAGACAAGGGAATCTGCTGAAAGTTGACTGGTACCAAAAGCAAACGGCTTCCGGACGTCTAATTAATTTTTATTCTAAGCACCCAAGACGAACAATCATAAACACCGCGACGAATTTTATAAACAGGGTCCTACAAACCAGTGATAAGGAATTTCACGAAACTAACAAATCCAAAATAAGAAATATACTGCGTATGAACGACTTTCCCGAAAAATTAATAAGTAATCTAATCAAGCGAACGACGGAAGAAAAACTTAACAAAAATGACGAAAGACCAAGCAAAATTTATAAATCCACAACATACATTCCAGGACTATCCGAAAGACTAAAACATTCTAATATTTACGACAAAGAAAAATTTGAGTTGACATATAAAACACACCAACTATTTAGTAGGACAAAATCAAAAATCAAGAAAGAGGAGAAACCAAACGTCGTGTACAAAATAAAATGCAATGGTGACAAGTCCGACATATGCCAGAAGATATCTTGACAAACCCATTGAGCAAAAAACTGCCCTTGCAGCCCACTGTACCTTGACGGGACATAAACCAAACTTTAATGACGTCGAAATATTAGCGGAAGAGAATAATTATACAAGGAGATACACTTTGGAAATGCTAAATATAATTGACGTCTCCCCTGGAAAAAAGGCTTAATTATAAGAGAGACACAGACGGTTGTGCTCAAATATATAGGAACACGGTGGAAAAACATAGACGACAAATTAGACAGTAGTTGACAAAAGCTTGCAGAGAGTGGCAGGAGAATTTTCCTATTGTGAAAAACTTTTTTTAAAAATGTAAATATAAATATTGTGATATTTTTTGATTGTTAATGCTTGTAACTTGTAATTGAATAATTTGTGTTTTTTGTAATAGACCCCTGAAGATGACCAACGGAGTTGGTCGAAATATTGGGAAATAAAAAACAAGAAAATAATAAAATAGTCATTTTTGTTTTATTATTTGAAAAAACTGACCTCAAGCCGAACAATATACAAAACGCAACACATCAAAAAGGTCAACCATACATACCACTAAAATAATAAATACTAATAAAATATGTTTTAATTATTAAATGTTGACAATATTCAATTCCCTTATAATAACATGTATTCTAAAAAGTGTTGTTAATAAAATTGTTATCGGGAAAGCGTTTTTCTTTATTGCTAAGAACAGCAAACAGCTGTTTGCTATTTCAGCAGATACAAATCTGCTACCTCTTTTTCAGCAGAAAATCTGCTCTTATGTTGTAATGTTGACATTATATATATTGCCTATTGTCTAGTGCCGGCAAAATGACAAAAGTATGAAGAGTTCGCGCTACTCTGGAGTATAATATTAAAAATATATTGAGCGAGAATTGACAATCAATTTACATTTTACAAGGAGCAAAATCAATGACTAATTTATTTATTTGCTTCTGTCCTGTCCCATTTCATCAGGTGTTGCCTTGGAACGAATATTATTTTGTTTTGATCCTTGATGGTACCCTGAATTTTCTTCCCTCTTGACCCTCCCTATGAATTGACTACATGATCAGTTCCCTACGGACCATACGTTGTTAAAGAGGTCCCCAAAACTGCCATGACTTGAACTCCGCTCCTTTGACCCATAATATCAATTTTAGTATTCTATTTCAAAAACAAATTCATTTATTAGCCTCTGTGGCTTGGTCACTAATGCTTATGTAAGTACAGTCGAACTTCTCTATTACGAACTTCCGTACAACGAAGTTCTCTATATAACGAATTTATTTCTAGAACACTGCAATTTCGTTAAATTTTCAGTATGTTTTGATCTCCTTATAACGAGTTTACTTATAGCGAATATTTCTTTACTACGAATTTTTTCTACGCCCGTAACTCGAATGCTTATGCGTTTTTGATCTCCGTATAACGAGTTTTACATAAACACATTTTTCACTCTCACCATACACACACATATTTTCATTTTTTATTTGTTTTTGTGTGTGAGATTCACATCATAGATAACTAAACCGTATAGATGTGCCACCGCTCTCAGTGCTTTTTCTCGAGTTACACAAGATTAAGTCCGATGGTATTTCTTGACTGATTTTGGTGGTGTTTTTTAGGTATTTTCTTTTGAAAAATCAATTAAAATAATTCTATATTACGAATTTTCTATATAACGAATTTTTTTTGGTCCCCATGAGATTCGCTATATGGAAGTTCGACTGTATCTGGTACATGCTTATAAGTATTCATTATGAAGTTAATCCTAAAAAATATATTTTTGTGGTGTTTCTAATATGGAGATATTTATGCCTGTATCATAGGAAATATAGTTTGAATAATTTTTTAATACTGGTCAGGCAATAATCCTCCATTATAATACTAATTTATTTATTTGCTAACTAACTAAATCGAATGAAGTTATTAAAAAACATTCTTAGACATATTCTCAAAATTCCATATTCGAAATCTGCCTGATTCTGATTCGAGGGGAATGCGGCTTACACTACAAAACTGGTCAATATTACTTTTTCTTGGTGGTTTTTTTTTATAAAAAATATATTTTCTCCTAATCGCTATAAGCTGTCACACAACTGACACAATCAATAGTTTACGCCACGTGGGCCGACCTAACTGGTAATCTATATATATAAAAGAGTTGCGTTACTGACTGACTGACTGACTTATCATTGACCAGCCCCCAGACCAAACGGCTGAAGCTAGGGTCATGAAATTTTCAGGGTAGTTCCCAAATATGACGCAGACTAAGAAAGGGTTTTACGAAATTCGTACTTTTAGGGGGTAAAATGGCCCAAAAAGGGATAAACATCGAACCTTCGTCCTGACTAAACGGCAGTAGTTAGAAACATGAAATTCGGTGAGTTCCTTACACTGACCATGCAGAAGAGCTACAAATAGGGATTTTTCGAAAATTGTACTTTTAAGGGGCGAGCGGAACAAAAAGGGATAAAAATGGTACCAATTTAAGAATTGCAGCTAGAATCATGAAAATCGGTAGTAACATTTCTCTGACAACGTAGACTTGCAATATAAATTGATTTTTCGAAATTTGTACTTTTAGGGGCGTGCGAGACAAAAAGGGATAAAAATTGTACCTACTAAAGTATAACACCTAGAATCGTGAAATTTGTTATGTAAATTCCTCTGACCATATAAAAGCGAAGTAAAATTGGATTTTTCGATATTTGTACTTTAAAGGGGCGTGCGGGACAAAAAGGGATAAAAATGGTACCAACTAAAGCATTACACATAGAATAGTGAAATTTGGTATGTAAATTCCTCTGGCCATATAAAAGCGAAGTAAAATTAGATTTTTCGAAATTTATACTTTTTAGGGGGCGAGCGAGACAAAAAGGGATAAAAATGGTACCAACTAAAGTATTACACCTAGAATCGTGAAATTTGGTATATAAATTCCTCTGACCATATAAAAGCGAAGTAAAATTAGATTTCCGAAATTTGTACTTTTAGGGGCGTGCGAGACAAAAAGGGATAAAAATTGTACCTACTAAAGTATAACACCTAGAATCGTGAAATTTGTTATGTAAATTCCTCTGACCATATAAAAGCGAAGTAAAATTGGATTTTTCGAAATTTGTACTTTAAAGGGCCAGCGGGACAAAGAGGGATAAAAATGGTACTAACTAAAGTATTCCACTTAGAATCATGAAAATTGGTATGTAAATTCCTCTGACCATATAAAAGCGAAGTAAAATTAGATTTTTCGAAATTTATACTTTTTAGGGGGCGAGCGAGACAAAAAGGGATAAAAATGGTACCAACTAAAGTATTACACCTAGAATCGTGAAATTTGGTATATAAATTCCTCTGACCATATAGAAACGAAGTAAAATTGGATTTTTCGAAAATTGTACTTTAAAGGGGCGTGCGAGACTAAAAGGGATAAAAATTGTACCAACTAAAGTATTACACATAGAATAGTGAAATTTGGTATGTAAATTCCTCTGACTATATAAAAGCGAAGTAAAATTGGATTTTTCGAAATTTTTACTTTCAATTGGTGCGCGGGGCAAAAAGGGATACACGTTGTACCAATTTAAGTATTGCAGCTATAGTCGTGAAATTTGGTATGTAAATTCCACTGACAACGTAGTAGCGCAAATCTAAATGGATTTTTCGAAATTTGTACTTATTAGGGGTGAGTGGGACAGAAAGGGATAACAATTGTACCAACCAATGTATTGTAGCTACAATCGTGAAATTTAGAGTGTAAATTCCTCTGGCAACGGATAAAAGTAGTACCAACTAAAGTATTGACAATTTAGAAGCGCTAATCTAAAAGAATTTTTCGAAATTTGTACTTATAAACGGTGAGCGGGATAAAAATAGTACCAACTATAATAGTGCAGTTAGAGTTACGAAATTTGGAGTGTAAATTCCCTGACAACGTAGAAGCGCAATCTAAATGTTTTTTTTTTTAATTTGTTCTTATAGGAGGTGAGCGGGACAAAAAGGGATAAAAATGGTACCAACTAAAGTATTGCAGCTATAGTCGAGAAATTTGGAGTGTAAATTCTTCTGACAACGTAGACTTGCAACATAAATGAATTTCTTGATTTAGTATGTAAATTCCTCTGACCACGTAGAAGCGTAGTAAAATTGGACTTTCGAAATTTGTACTTTTAAGGGATGCGCGGGACGAAAAGTGATAAAAATTGTGTACAGTCCTTTAATTACTTAAACGCGGAACATAAATGGATATTTCAAAATTTGTACTTAACACAACGATACGTCCCGACAAGAAAAAAATGTTTTACCAAATAAAGTACATATTTTTAGGGGAAGCAAAAACACATGTTACCTATAGTGGTTTTTCAAAATGTGTACTTTTTGGGAAAGAGGTGCAAAAGTTATAAAGTTGCTGGCTGCATCTAGAAACATGAGATCGAGGATATAAATGGTTGTAATTTTTTGTTCAAAACTTGGTAGAAAATGATAAAAATTATACGAAGGAGTTCAGCTAAAATAGTGCATATCGACAAACGCATTACTTTGACTGTGTATGAGTGCTATATAAAAGGATGTTTCCAAATTACTATTTTAGATTTATCTATATCCACCAAAAGAAAATTAAATAAATAGATAAATAAATAAATGACAGAGACGGATAAAATTAACAAATAACTGGATTTTTCGCGTGCGAAGCAGCGGGTACTGCTAGTACCATATTAAATTCGGGCGGGTAACGGATCTGGCTTCTTGGGACGCTTAAGACAAGTCTACTATAGATTACTCACCGAGTCTCCTCGGATTTCAATTAGGGACTTGACGAGGTCAAACCTAAGGTCAACATACGGCCGACTGGTCTGATGCCAAAACGTCGAGGATGTAGATGCCGTTGATATGGGTTGGTGAGGCCTGTCGCACGTGCCTAAAATTTGGCCCTTTATGTAGTTGGTTGATCTGTATCACTGGTTCGGTTCCACGCGCTTTCCACTGCCAACACTGTGTAAAAACAAAAAACTCCGCCCCACAGCATGATCATAAATTGATGGTGAATATAAGGACACATGAAATGAAAAGAGATGTAACAAGTTCAACAAACAAACTCATCTCCAAAGAATTTTCACCAATCACAGATATTGTTGGTGGTTGTTGAAAACCCAGGTAGAACACAACACTCTTCGAAACACTTTGCGGAGAGGTTTACATGTATATATATATATACTACTGATAACATCATGATAACGCAAGTACTCCATACAGAAGGATCGCAGGACAATAAAATACATATTAGGTCAAATGTGTGTGTGGTTGAGTGTGGTTTTCCTTCTTTCCATTACAAAAACAAAAACTTCCTTCGTGAGAAGAAATTACTTGATCGAATAGTTGAAATTCGAATGTATTACATAAAAACGAAATTTGTTAGTCTGTTATCTCACCTGCCCACTTACTGTTTCTTACCGAAACTGCAAATCCTTTAGATCTCGCAAAGTTACTGGGGTAAATCCAACTTGGTACAATAGGGTTTAGGTGGCCTTTGCTCTATAGGCACCGAAACCACTCTTACGAAAATTGGGCGTGAAATGAATACAATTTTGCCAAAATGAAATAAATTTCATACAAATATTAAGCTAGTAAGCCCAATCGAACAGGCCTAATATTACATTCATTTCAAAAATAATACCAGTTTCAAATGGTTGATCGATTCTGTTTGGCCGATTCAACCATTTGGTGATTAACTATATTTACTATAAAACCACAGTAAATTAATAGATCTTGTGTATGAATACACAAGGATCAGCATTTAAGGGGTTTTCATTCAGTTTTCGATACCACTGCACAGATTGTTTCAGGCCGTATAAAGCTTTCTGAACTTTAAATACCATATTTTTCCCACACAGCTTTCGCTCCTTAATACTCATGATTTTTCTGAATTTATCCGGTATTTCCAGATATATTTCTTCATCGATGTCTCCATTTAAGTAAGCTCTGACGAAATCAAGTCGATAGATCTCCAACCCCATTTCAAGGGACAGAGCCATAAGATAACGGTTCAGATTGTTCAACTAAGTTTGCAAAGCGTCATTTTCGTCTGGGTCCGGTTTATCATAATAGTTGCCTCTTCTGCTATTTTCCGTGATCTTCCCTATTTTCTTCCCCTGTCCTTTTTCGGAATTGAGACAGGAGTGTCGGTGAATGCATTTTTCTGAAATGATTAACTTGAACTTGATTTTCTGTTGCATTAACTTGGTCCATTATTCTTTCCGTCTTTACGATCTGATTGTCTGGTACCCTTGATGCTGAGGAGTTGTACATCTATTTCGTGATCTTCTTTTTCCCACTCTCTCATAATCTCTGTGTAGTTCCTGTTCGCACCTGTATTTATTACGTGGGTCGCTGTTAAGAAGGCCTCAGCTCAAACATTTGGCGACATTCTGCTCTGCAATAGCATTCAGCGGGCCATTTTAACCAGCGTCCTGTTCATCCGCTCGGCTACCCCATTTTGCTGGGGGTGTATGCAACGGTGAGTTCATGTCGTATGCCCTCGTTTTTTAGAAAAGTGCAAGGCGTTGACGTATTCGGTTCAACGTTTTAATAGTCCAGTTTGATTTTCCACAATATGTATTAAACTTTTCCAATATATCTGTCTTATGAAGAATATTTTACACCACCGTTTTATTATTTATACCATTTATCTTCTCATGTCGAATTATGGTCTTCAAATCCGCTTCGTTAAGCTGATTGAATCTTTCGTGACATTCCTAAAGAGATATTAGTGCTGTTTTTCTGGATAACTAATCTGCGATAACGAAAATCTAAAAAAATGTTAAAATTTCACTCAAAATAAAAAAATCTATTTTAAAATTGTCGCCAAAAGCAATATCAATGTTTGTGTGAAAACAAATTTTGAAAAAATAATTCTGTGTTAAAAATTTTGGACTTAGCCTGGATAATTGTCCAGTGTAAGTAAAATTTATGGTTATCGAGGCTAAAAAAAAATTGAAATTTATTTTGTTACAAATATTTATATTGTAATTGTCGACAATGTTAAAAAAAAGAATTTCTTATTTTGATCAAAAAATTAAATTTTTATTAACATTTTGGTTATCGCAGCTTGTTATCCCGTCTTAAAGGAAAATAGCCCTATTATTGAATGTTGTGCGATGTTTCCACAAATTAGATTTTCTGGAAGCAATAAGAACATTTTTTTTCTGGGTCTACTACTACTTCTAATCTATTTCATATCCATGGTCAGTAATTTTTGATTAAATGTTTCCCTAAGGGTTGCTGTTACGTTCGTTGTGTTTACGAGTTCATTACCATATCCTGCGTTTCTCGCTCAATTGTCATTTGTTTCTCACTTTTCATCTGACTAAATTTATCTTCCATATGCGACGTGGTTCCTGAGTCGAGACTCCATTTAGACCCTTCTTTCTTGCCTTAGTTGTTATGTAAGTTCTGCTCCCATCTTTGGGTTTCCCTTTGAGTAACCATTGCGTCTGCACCTGCTGTGTTGTTTCGTTTGCGAGCCTCAAATTTATCTATCATTTTCAGTTTCAATGTTTCTGGATCGGGTAACCTCTCCTGCATTTCTATTGCTTCCATTGGTCTACATATCCATTTCGGGGATTTTATCGAGAATATTATCTTTAACAATATTAATGACTTCAACAACATTGCTTTACGTGTCAGTTCCTTTGAGACGTTGCACAATTCTTAATTTGTTGTAATTCACTTGGTACGATTGATAGATCAAATCAGACTTCATCTTCGTTTCATTATGTTCCCACTCTGGAACTTTGTTAATGTCATTCGGTTTTTCACATTGTCCGTTAATTTTAATATTCACCTAATTCATTTTCTGAAAAGTTATCGCTTTATCTATAACCGTTTATAGGCCGTTTTCACGCTTTCGATCACACATACATACTCGAATTTTTCATTTTGGACAATTTATGAGAAGACCAAGGTAGTCTTTCAGATTGCCCAACTCGAATTTTCGGTACAGACTGTGACAGGAAGTCCCTAAGAATTTGATAAAATTTATCCACAACAGCGTCAATATCTGCATAGTGGCTACAACTACAGACGGAATTCCAATCAACGTCACGGAGAAGAGAGTTAAGCAGTATAAAATTTGTCTTTCTGTAACAGTAAACGGTGAGATCATCCTGAGAGGTAGAAGAATGAGATTCATTGGAGTACGACATCGATAAACCTAAGGTAGGATGGTAATTGTCCTCTGGGAGAGATATGGGGAGAACCCTATTGATCTCAAAGTAATGAGGATCATTAACAAATACTAGGTCAAGTTGTCTTTCTCTTATATTCTTTACGTAATTAATCTGGAATAAATTAAGGTCAGCAAAAAGCCTGACTATATTCGAGGCAGAATCATCCGTATCAAACGATGATGGCAGTGCGGTTAAAGCCTCCGTGTCCGGCAAGGCAAGCCAAGATACGGAAGGTAAATTAAAATCCCCTAAGATTAATGTACGGTCTAAGTCACCTGACATTGAAACAATCCTACCAATCGCGGCCAAGTGACTTTCGTAGACACATAATTCAGATGATGGAGGAATATAAGAGCAAGTAATGAACAATTTATTGCTACCTAAATTAATAAGAACTGCAATAAATTCAATGTCATCAAGCCCATGGAGGATAATACGTTCCGATGGGAAAGAATTAGTAACAGCAATAAGTACACCGCCACCAATCCTTCCTAATCGATCATTTCTAAAGATAATATATCTACTACAAAAAATCTCAGAATCTAAAACTGACTCTTTTAACCAAGTCTCAGTAAATACAAGAGCAGAGAAATCAAAATCAAAGCTATCAACAAATAATTGATTCAATTTCGTATTCAAACCCCTTACATTCTGATACCCGATATAAAAAGAATCAATTAGTTTTTTGGGACAGTGGCTGACTTCAAAGGCAGACGAGCCAAATTGTCCACCCTATCCACAAATTCCTTAACAAATGCCCTAGGTGGCCAGAAGTCAGGGATCATCAATCTGTCAAAGATTTCCCTCGTTGTAATAATTTTAAAAGAAGCCCGACTTTGAGAAAATGACGACTTCAATTTAAAAGACTTAAGGTAAAAATTACCCTCAATCTTGGATCTAATAAAGCCATTCAAGTCATCAACTGTGGTATCTGGGGCGAACCTAGAGACGAAGACCATTTTCATCTCCGGGGCCATGGTCAATCCACCAGAAGTACCACTAGATTGCCGCGAACGCACGTCTGCAACAGGCATAGACTGAAGCAAATTCCCGCCTACCACACTGGTTTGCGGACTCATACCTGTTGCAGCCGTAGGACGAGTGGGATTGTCGCTTTCCACGCTGGTCTGTGGAGTATCTGTGACAGTTCTATCACAAAGCAGTGGCCCAGCAACTGTAGCATAGGTCGGATTTTTATCATTCGACGATTCCAACCCGTCAACAGTTTGAGCCTCAGGTTCAGCAACATTCAAATGCTCAGTCCTCGGCGTCACTGATTTTGATGATTTTTTCACCGTTCTTTTACGTTTCTGTCCCGAAACAACCGGTGATTTCTCAAACTTATCTAATTCAGAATATTTGTCAAAAATATCACCGAATTTAGAAAATCGCGTATAAATGGACCAAAGATCCCTAGACATCTCGGTAACCTCCGTCATGGAGCCCTTAAAAAAGTTATAAAATTTTACACTAATTTTTCTACATTTAGTGCAGCACCACCTAAGACCATTGTTGTCTCCGTATAGAGCATCCACAATCCTTGCACTAATTCCGGCACACTTAGCATGCCACTGACCAGTGCAAAGCCAACACTCTATCGTGATCTCTATATCAGAGACAATTTTACACTTTTCAGACGAACAAGACATTTTTTTAAAACAAAAACAAATTATTAATATAAGATAAATAAATAATTAAATAATTCCACCCTTTACTGTAATGATACTAGTTACGTGAAAGGAAAGAGTCATGCAAACGAGGATTATAGGTAGATGAACTAGTATAATAGTAAGGGAAGAGATATGGGAAGAAATTAGGATGTATAATCATAGTGTATCGGTCGCTTCTTTCTGAAAGAATTTTGTCTTGTTGATGAAGTTGAACAGATTCCGTAGAGGTATATTGTCCGTCAGATCAGCGAAGAACATACATCCTAGGAAGGATAGTCTAAGTTCTTGCAGTCCTACGCAAGTGCATAGCAAATACTCCCCTGATTCTTCTTCATCCTTTATCCGTGCTCAGGGATCTTTTGCCAAAGGTTAATAGTTCCGTGGTCCTTTCCCGGCTAATGTTTGGTAATAAGGTCCTTGTTATTCTGCAGTTGTGTATAGACTCCCACCTAGACCTTGTTACGTTGTCCGCAATGTCATCTACATAGTTGAGTAACTCGACAAATGGGATGTATACGTTGCAGGTTTCTGGTGTGCTCACTTCTTCTTTCTTTCCGCTTACTCGTTACCTACTGCTGTGACCTGTTACCCAAGTTAGCGCTATATCATGGGTTTGGATTTGGGTGAGTGAGTTTATACATACAATTGCTAACATATTGTGATTTAATGCTATTCACATAAATTTTGAGTTTTAAGGGGGGAGGGAGACTACTCTCAAAAACCATTTTTGCTGCTTAGTTTATGGTATGGACTTCTGTCTGAAAAACTTACTGAAATTTCGAGGTTTACTTACTCTGAGAAAACGTCAGACCCCATGTCCATCTTGGAACCGTCTGATTGAGGTTTCGCCCTCTGTGATTACTGAGTTTTATAACCAATTTTCTCTAATGGGTATTAGTACTTTGAACGTTTTGTGCAGGTTCATCCTAGGTGCTAGATAGTATGAGACTTCTTCTAGCCTCCCATTTATATCTATTTCGTTTAGGATAGGATATAGCTGTGTCCATGCATGTTGCTCTTTAGTACGCCAAGTTCAACTTTAGCTGCGCATTTCCTCAAGTACATTCTATGGGTGTCAAGTTGAGCATCGATTCCAATCCATCTTGTGGTGCCGACGCAGACCAATCTTTGGATTTTTGCAAGGTTGATTTTATTGTTAACAGCTTTCCACCATACGTTAATATTGGTCTTATGATCGCTGTGTACATGAAGTGTATCATTTTAGGGTTAATACCCCATTTCTTACCGAACATCTTATGATCATCCTCATCCTGACCTCATCTCTCCATACTCATGGGAATCAAATCCAAAATGAGGTGATCCCATCTGCGATCTGATATTCGGAGCAGTCACAAATGGTCATCATCTTATTTGGGGTAGTACAGATACAAATGATAAAAGCGAGACGTTGCTTTAATATATTCTTACTAAAGGGTGATTTTTTAGCTATTATATTTTTGGCAACACTGGTTTAAACAGCTGACGCACGTTTCGTGTTTTGTTTCACTGTCAAACATCTTCAGTTTGGTCAATAATTTAACCATGAATCGTCTTACAAATGAACAACGCTGGCAAATTATTGAATTTTATTATCAAAATGCCTGCTCTGTTAAGAAAGTTCATCGCGCGCTTCCATTTTATGGTCAGTTTAATCGACCCACTGAAGCGGCTATTCGGGCTATTGTGACTAAATTTCGCATTACATTGTTGGACATTAAACCACCAACACGCTTACGTAGAGTGCGAACTGAAGAAAATATCGCAGCTGTATCGGCCAGTGTTAATGATGACCATCAATTATCGATTTGTCGCCGTTCGCAGCAATTGGGCCTCTGTTACTCAAAAACATGGAAATGCCAAAATTGGACTAAGCGGATGGACCATTTGAGGCGCAGTCAAGGTCAACATTTGCATGAAATAATCTTCAAACATTAAATTATATGGGTCGTACTATCGATTCAAATAAAGATTTCATGCATTTTTCTGAATTTTATGTGTTTTTTTTTTGAAAAACTTTCCTATAGCCTTTAAAAAATCACCCTTTAGCAGCATGTTTATATGTGTAACTAGGGCAATGAGCCAACATTTTTTATAACAGTCAAGCGACAGGTTCATGATGTCACCTTTGCGGAATATGCTTTTACTGAATCACTTTCTGATCGTATTAATGGTTGGAGAGTAATAGCGAATCACTCATTCTCGGAAAGCTTACACACAAAACCAAAAGATTTCAGGCCAATCAATCCAAAGTCATTTATTCGGAAAACATTGGAGAGATTAGTGGATACCTTTCTTAGAGGTCACCTGTACAAGGGGTTACTATCGTGCAGCTGACAACAAAGGCAAGTCGACTGAATCTGCGACCAATGAACTGGTGAGTGCCATTGAATCATCCCATTATTAAAAGGAAATCACAATGGATGCCTGTCACAATGGTAGCTAACCGGCTGGGGGCTCTCGCCAAAAATCGTTCCCGTTCGATTATGCTGTACGGCGTTTGCAATTTGCTATGAATGTCCTGCATTAGCATGAGCGGATCAATTAGGAGAACTGCTTAAAAATGCTTTATAGGTTTATATCGGCAATAATAATTGTCTTTCCCTTTGGACCAACAAGGAAATTGGTGAGGATTTTTCGTCAATGGGCATCGCTGTTACATAGGTTTGACTACACCTTGTCGGTGGCTGTTTAACAAGAACTATAGAATACACTTCTCAGCTAGAGATGACTGCGTTGGTGGAATTCCTGGTAGAAGTCGTTATCTCAAGTTTTACACAGATGGCTCTAAACTTGGTGATATGGTGTGGAATGAGTAAGTTAGTCAGTAGAACTAAGTCTAAGATAAAGAAAACTAAGTCTAAGAATATCATGTAATGGAGACAAGTCCAACATATGCCAAAAGGTATATGTTGGCACTGCCAAGACCAAACTTAAAACTAGACTTTCCTCACATAAATCGGACCAAAAAGCTACTGACAGGCCAATAGAGCAAAAAACTGCTCTTGCGGCCCACACGCCGAATTTTATAGACGTAAAGTACTTGCAGAAGAGAGAAACTATAAACGAAGATTTACTCTCGAAGTATTACACATTATTGACGTTCCCACGGATAAGAGAATAAATTACAAAACGGACACAGAAAACTGTGCGAAAGCTTATCGTCATATTGTACAAAAATACAGACGAAAATAAAACATGACTTTTAGTTGACAATGTCTTGTGCAGACGAACAGGGCGACGCTAATTATTTTTAATGTAATTATTCGTAAAATTGTTTCGTGATTTTTATAGTTAACATTTGTTATAATTTAAATATGTTTTTGTTTAGTGTTTTTACCCCTGATGATGGTTGACGAAGGCAACCGAAATATTGGGAAAAATAAAATAAAACTAACAACACTAGTTTTTCCTATGGCCTCAAGCTGAACAAATACAAATGAGAATTAACTTCAAGGTTTAGCTGATCAGATAAAACATCTGACCCGGTGCCCGACTCCATCTTGGAACCGTCTGTGGAGATTGAGATTTCGTCCTCTGTGAACACTGAGTTTATATCTATTTTTACCCCTGATGATGGTTGACGAAGGCAACCGAAATATTGGGAAAAATAAAATAAAATAAAACTAACAACACTAGTTTTTCCTATGGCCTCAAGCTGAACAAATACAAATGAGAATTAACTTCAAGGTTTAGCTGATCAGATAAAACATCTGACCCGGTGCCCGACTCCATCTTGGAACCGTCTGTGGAGATTGAGATTTCGTCCTCTGTGAACACTGAGTTTATATCTATTTCGTTTAGGATATGGCTGTGACCATGCATGTTGCTCTTTAGTACCCCAAGTTCCCTTACCCCATCCTCACGAAGATATCTATGGATGTCAAGTTAAGCATCGCTTCCAATCCAGCTTGTGGAGCCGACCTCATCGCTCCTGTGATGCCGACGCAGACCTGTTTTTGGATTTTTGCAAGGTTGGATAGGTGTTAATATCGGACATTTTCTTACAGCTATAGAAAGCACAGAGAGTTTTCTTTACTTTTACTCGGTATTCCTTTTCCAGGAGAGTTTGGAGTCACTTCCTTAGACAACTGTAGCCTCTCCCCATTTAAGCTATGGAGTTCGAAGTTGGGAATCTTGTATTTTCGGGTGAACAAACCCAGTTCTGTTTTCGTTGGGTTAACACCTAACCCATTCTGTGTTGCCCATCGTGATAGGCCTTTTAGTGATCGTTCCATGATCTCGCTAATCGTTGGCAGAAATCTACCTCGAACCAGAAGCACTACGTCGTCGGCATATGCAATCACTTTGGTGCCTCCCCTGTTGAGTTCGATCAGGATTTCATTTATCACTAGATCCCATAGTAGACGTGAAAAACCCCTACCTGTGGTGTGCTTCTCGTTACCTGTTTTCTGACCCTAATATATGATCGGATCAAGATTGCAGGGAGATATGCAGAATTTAGTGTAGGCTTGCGGTGCTTCAATGTGAATTAAGCCTCAATACAAAACTGGTCAGACATGTATGTCATAGTTGAAGTTTGTAAGGAAAAGGGCGTGGAATTTGGAGGGGATAGATTGATGTTCGGGGATGCAAATTGAAATCAATTTGAATTTTCAATTGTTGATTTCTCAATATCAACAACAGACATACCACTCATACCCGGGGGTGCGTGAGTACATTTCGTGGCCCATGCCTTCCTTAATTATAATTGGTAGCTCGACATTCACGAAGGACATGTTTTGTAATAGACAGGGAGGAGCCATATTCGTGGTAGAACAGTTCTGCTGTTTGTAACCCTTTTACTAATATGAATGTGTACCTACTGGAAGTGCAGGAATCTTGGCCACGGTGTCCGAAACCAACTACAATGTATTAATGATTTTAGCTGTAAAGATGATCCACTTACAAGGGAGGGGTACAAGGAGCATTGTGGCAGAGGGCGTCATTCATACGAGGTGCGGCTCGGACTGTTATTAATTGGGTTCCATACATCGATTTGTTCTGAAAACCGTGCGGAGTGTGATCAGGGTAGATAACGCGTGTCATAGGGGTTATCGATACTGACAAGGTTCCAATACCGTTTTTCTAGTGCCACCTCTTTAGTACCGTCACTTACATGTCCCCATCTAACGACAGGGCCGTTATTGGTCCCTGGTTAGTGGCCAGAGCGGAACGGGCTTAGAGTGATTCCATGTTGGAAGCATTGTAGTGGCGAGGAGGAGGGCACCGACAGAGCGTAGAGATCTGGTAGACGACTGCAAAACGAGTGGTAATACTACTCACGCCATTACGGCCTGGTAGGTCATTTTCTTCTTACCAGGTTTCACGTGACCTATTCGTGGAAGAATATGTAATCCGAGGAAAGCTGTTACACGTGGAGGAAGATATTTATGGTATCTCATTTGCTTCCTGTATTTTATGGTTTGACAGGCGGCGGTCAGAAGTTGACAGGCCAAGAATCTGTGATGCCTACTGAGACATACAGAAAAACGCTTTAATCGCGCCGTTGTATTAAAACAAGGGATTTAGACACGCAAAATATTTGACAAACAGTAAAAGGAAGGTAAATGAAGAGCAGTCGTAATTGTATGTGTAACGATGAGAGGGATCACATATAGATGGCGCAGCTTACGATTCAAAATCCAAGAGGGTAGTTTATACTTAATATTTTCTTTTGGTTCAGGAAAATCGGGAGTGTTGAGACAGTGAAAATGAACATTTTTGTGGTGGAAGAAATGTGATACAAATTGTTTTTTCGAAAACTTATCGGACAATAAACTTATCAAACTCATAGTAATGCGAAGAATCTTTGAGTGTGAAAGTACCAAAATGGGAGGGTTCGCACGACTGAATGGCTCATGGAAATGGATGGGCGCTCACAGTAAACTACGAAACTATGCTGAACATAAATTGTGGTGATCGGAGTGGAAAACTAGGAAATAAAATGGAATTGTAGAAATTGACTTGTGGACGAGGACCTGAAATGTTAACTATGGCCCGGCTTTAGACTACTCAGATTGTGGGAGTTCCCCACGTGTACCTGCATAGATTGAGTCACGCACATCACCTTTCTCATCCGAATGGATTCAACGGTGAAGTTTTGTTGCGTGCTTGGTCGACGTATGGGGGATTTTTGAGAAAGAGTGTTGCCACCTATTTTAACGTAGGTAGGTAGATCATGACAAAGAGAAACAGGGATGTCAAACGACCTGATGACAATAACATGCCGCCAGGAAAATAGCGTATATTAAAGGTAAATAGGAATTTTTCGAAAAAATGGAGAAAGCTAGAATCAGGCGGGAAGAAATTGTCCCTTATAAAAGATTTTGACCGCGAAACATGCATTATTATAAATATATCACTGGTACGGTTCACATTAGCAGCCGCGATAATAAATCCACTTCTCGCCAGAATTTATAAAATCTCAACGGTTACAACGACTATTCGAGTTGAGTGGAGAGTTTAACTAGACGATAGAAGAAACAAAATAAAACGCTTAGTCTAATAATAGTCAACAAAACAGGAATCTAATTGAAAGAAAGTGTGATCAGCGCCGTGACATAGAACGTTACATGGTGTGTTGTGCCTTTATATGAAATAAGCATGAGTTTAGTAGAAAATTGTGTCTTAGTGGTGTTTATTTGTGTTGTTTTTTATGTAAAACAGTCTCATCCTCGGAAGCAAAGAGAAGCAACGACTGGCCTCCGCGAGCGAGAAAGGAGAACGGGGGCCAGCGATATTTCCCGTTTTGGCTGAACTTTTGGTATTCCGCTGAACTGCAGGCCGCCACTTTACACACCGACACTGGGTTGAATTTCCACAGAGTAGCGACTATCGCCGACAAATACCTGTGAACGATAAAAGAAATAAAAGTTGAGCATCTTTTATGAAGTTGACCTTATGGATCTTACCAGTGGATCCTTAAATTCTTTTGTTTGAGCCTGAAAAGAAGGTAACCAAAGCGTATTGTAGTCGACCAGCCGGAAGGCCATTTATCAGCTTTTTTAACTACCAAGAAACACAAAAAACTTAAAGAGTTAAGGTAAAGGAGAAGGGCAAATTATTATCAACGAAAAACTGTAATAAAAAACGTTAGATTCTTGGACCGTCAAGGAAAATATTACATATTAATTTAACTAGGGATGAGCACGTAGATTAAGTAGTATAAAAAAGTGTAAAAGGGATAATACCTAAAAAACTAGTAGTAAAACAGGCGAGGGGGAACATTGTGTATTCGGCGGGCTTCCTTATCTTTAATAAACATTTACTAGTAACTAGTATCAAGTGTTGCTGTCTGAATATACTGTTAAGAGAGCTCTTTTAGTAGTAGAAGAAGATAGAGTAGAGTGCGAGTCGGAAAAGCGAAGTTAGAGAAGTGATTCAGGTATTATTCGTTAGTAGATATTTTTTGTATATGTAAAAATATATCTATATATATATATATATATATATATATATATATATATATATATATATATATATATATATATATATATATATAAAAGTAACGTTAAGCAAAAGAAATCTATCTAATATAATAAATAATTAAAATCTATCTAATATAATATAATAAATAATTAAGTGTCGTAAAAATGACTATGTGTTAAGAGTTTTCGAGAGAGAGGGAAGTTGACTGTATGAGGTGAGTTGGGTCTGAGTGTGTGGAAATTGGGGCTCGTGATGATGGATTCTGTGGAAGTTAACGAGCCAAGGATGGGCGGGCTGAGTGAGGTATTGGACACCAAGATCCCCGTGGCAAAGTGTGTATCCCTTGTTTTAAATTAGGCAATATTGCATTGAAAATTTCAGTTTTTTCTGTTACCTCTGGGTTTGAGCTTGGTGGGTTGAGAATCCACAAAAACCGGGGAGCAAGGAGCAGTCGGAATCTCAACGCCGCGCCAAGAGGCTATCAGAACTAGAAGGTTTAACAGTAAAGCAACCAGATGCTCAAAATGAATTCTGTTGAAAGTGCATTAACAGTTAGCCTTGAAGTTTAGATTTTTTTACTCACGAATCATGAGCGACATCACATTAGTTTAGACAGCGGACTAACTATGTTTGTGTTGAAATTAACAGTATCTTTGTGTCTTAAAGTAGATTCAACGTTGCGTATCGGAGTTACATGTAAGGGAATGTGCGATAACAGACTTGGTATAGCCACCAAAGGGTTGATGTATTGCACGGTACCGGTACCCATGTTGTTTTTTTCTTAGGCAGTATTAGATAATGCCATGGAATGTAACTTAGATCGTGAGTTCAAATTTCTTTTTATTAAATCGTCTAGGATACACACGGATGAACTTCTCCAAGGAGAAATTTTAAATATATTCTCATTAATTTTTAGAAATTAATGAGAATTGTTTGTATGTATAGTTGGTCTGTTATGTTGTATGTCTTGTCATTTATTTTGGTTCAAGACCATAGGTTGTGCCGAAGTCTTCAGCAGAACCCAAAATTAGCAAAGAAGGCAAAGTGAGACCTTTATTGTTGCAGCTGAAAGTTGACTGCGCAGTTTCGATGGGCGCTACACCATCTCATCAGAACTTTCGTAACGAATGTATGTCTTTGACTTAAATCAGGGTTCATATTAGTACCAGCGGTCACATATTTCTAATGAGAAACGCTGATAAACAAAATATTCCACCGAACTAAGTCGACACACTAAAAATCTCACTTTGCCAATTCAATGTTGTGCATGTGCTCGCATCGCTCGCAACAATGCAAAGGTTGTTGTTGTACGGTATGTCCCGTCTTCACTGTACCTCGTGTGTATTGTTGTTGTTTGTATGTATAGTTGGTCTGTTAAGTTGTATGTCTTGTCATTTATTTTGGTTCAAGACCATAGGTTGTGCCGAAGTCTTCAGCAGAACCCAAAATTAGCAAAGAAGGCAAAGTGAGACCTTTATTGTTGCAGCTGAAAGTTGACTGCGCAGTTTCGATGGGCGCTACACCATCTCATCAGAACTTTCGCAACGAATGTATGTCTTTGACTTAAATCAGGGTTCGTATTAGTACCAGCGGTCACATATTTCTAATGAGAAACGCTGATAAACAAAATATTCCACCGAACTAAGTCGACACACTAAAAATCTCACTTTGCCAATTCAATGTTGTGCATGTGCTCGCATCGCTCGCAACAATGCAAAGGTTGTTGTTGTACGGTATGTCCCGTCTTCACTGTACCTCGTGTGTATTGTTGTTGTTTGTATGTATAGTTGGTCTGTTATGTTGTATGTCTTGTCATTTATTTTGGTTCAAGACCATAGGTTGTGCCGAAGTCTTCAGCAGAACCCAAAATTAGCAAAGAAGGCAAAGTGAGACCTTTATTGTTGCAGCTGAAAGTTGACTGCGCAGTTTCGATGGGCGCTACACCATCTCATCAGAACTTTCGCAACGAATGTATGTCTTTGACTTAAATCAGGGTTCATATTAGTACCAGCGGTCACATATTTCTAATGAGAAACGCTGATAAACAAAATATTCCACCGAACTAAGTCGACACACTAAAAATCTCACTTTGCCAATTCAGGTGTAGCGCCCATCGAAACTGCGCAGTCAACTTTCAGCTGCAACAATAAAGGTCTCACTTTGCCTTCTTTGCTAATTTTGGGTTCTGCTGAAGACTTCGGCACAACCTATGGTCTTGAACCAAAATAAATGACAAGACATACAACATAACAGACCAACTATACATACAAACAACAACAATACACACGAGGTACAGTGAAGACGGGACATACCGTACAACAACAACCTTTGCATTGTTGCGAGCGATGCGAGCACATGCACAACATTGAATTGGCAAAGTGAGATTTTTAGTGTGTCGACTTAGTTCGGTGGAATATTTTGTTTATCAGCGTTTCTCATTAGAAATATGTGACCGCTGGAACTAATATGAACCCTGATTTAAGTCAAAGACATACATTCGTTGCGAAAGTTCTGATGAGATGGTGTAGCGCCCATCGAAACTGCGCAGTCAACTTTCAGCTGCAACAATAAAGGTCTCACTTTGCCTTCTTTGCTAATTTTGGGTTCTGCTGAAGACTTCGGCACAACCTATGGTCTTGAACCAAAATAAATGACAAGACATACAACATAACAGACCAACTATACATACAAACAACAACAATACACACGAGGTACAGTGAAGACGGGACATACCGTACAACAACAACCTTTGCATTGTTGCGAGCGATGCGAGCACATGCACAACATTGAATTGGCAAAGTGAGATTTTTAGTGTGTCGACTTAGTTCGGTGGAATATTTTGTTTATCAGCGTTTCTCATTAGAAATATGTGACCGCTGGTACTAATATGAACCCTGATTTAAGTCAAAGACATACATTCGTTGCGAAAGATCTGATGAGATGGTGTAGCGCCCATCGAAACTGCGCAGTCAACTTTCAGCTGCAACAATAAAGGTCTCACTTTGCCTTCTTTGCTAATTTTGGGTTCTGCTGAAGACTTCGGCACAACCTATGGTCTTGAACCAAAATAAATGACAAGACATACAACATAACAGACCAACTATACATACAAACAACAACAATACACACGAGGTACAGTGAAGACGGGACATACCGTACAACAACAACCTTTGCATTGTTGCGAGCGATGCGAGCACATGCACAACATTGAATTGGCAAAGTGAGATTTTTAGTGTGTCGACTTAGTTCGGTGGAATATTTTGTTTATCAGCGTTTCTCATTAGAAATATGTGACCGCTGGTACTAATATGAACCCTGATTTAAGTCAAAGACATACATTCGTTGCGAAAGTTCTGATGAGATGGTGTAGCGCCCATCGAAACTGCGCAGTCAACTTTCAGCTGCAACAATAAAGGTCTCAATTAATGAGAATATAAAAAATACCACACGAACTGGCCCATCGAATACAGGTGATGGACCTCTTTCAAAAATTTGTTTTGTAATTTGATATAATATAGATAAGTGTGATTGTCAGTAGTGATTAATGTTTGTTAGTAATTACTGTATTATATTATCATATTTACCTCTAGATATACCTATAAGAAATTGTGTGTTTCCAAAATTCAGCTTTAGTTCCCAAGATATAGTGCGTCTATGCCAACAACGAACTGATTCAGCATCTTTGCGCCTATAAAGTAAAACTAAGATTTAATAAAGATTGGTTATGAGTTACAAGACTAGGTCGAGAGGAGAAAAGAGTTAGGCCTGAAGAATTTGATTTAAATATGTCCAATTGTACAACCTGGCGTAAACAACAGAGATTATCGAGCATGACTAAGAGGGAACATAGTGCGATTAACCAACCCTAATATGAACGCTTTTCAATTCATAGATCTCGCATTTCAAATTCATGTGCTCCATCGGGTGTGGAGGGGGAAGAACCCTTAGAACAAGAGGTTAGAGATCTAGTGCAGGACGAGGCGCTATCTGTACAGCGACCACTTGAAAGAAAAATTAAGGGAATGGTACATGAGGAAATAATTGACGTTAGACTTCCTTGGGAGGAAATAATAAGGGACTTCCACCTGATAGTCTCGGGACCGGCTTATGAGTAGTTTTGGTTATTTAAGAAAACAAGTTATGGGATAACCTGGGACAGCCTTAAACACGCCCTCTTGGCCCAATATCAAACATCGAATTTCGAATGGTTGAGTGACCTCGTGGAGAAGTAACAAATGGTAAATGAGTCGATTGACTCATATTTCTTCGAGATGTGCAAAACTTCGCTCCCGACTACTCCTGCCGTTACCAGAGTTCGATATGATAAAGATTTTGAAAAGGAATATAAAGGAAAGCATAGGCAAGATTGTGTATCCAATGTCGGTATCGTCAGTTGAACAACTGCGTATCGAATGTAATGAGGCGGAACGACATTTCCCCAGACGCGATCACCGGACAATTCTGGTGCCAACGCGCTCCCAGAGACCATATGAAAACACGGTAGAAGAGGTGACTCGACATGCAGTTGAAGATATAAACGCGATCAGTTATCATCCGCAGAAATCTGCACCTACTTGCTGGAAGTGTCAGGAAATAGGCCATGTTTTCCGGAATTGTCCTTCGGAAATCCTAAAGTTGTTTTGTTACCGATGTGGGAGACCGGATATGGTGACACCAAAATGTCCTAATTGTAAACAGGGAAACCAGAAGGTCTGGGTTACAACCCGGGAACACAGAAGAATTAGTTAGAGTAGGGGATAAGAGTTTTTTGTTAGAAATAAGAATAGCGTAGTTAAAAGTTTGTTGAATGTGAATGGTAATGATTTTAGAGAGACATTACGTGCCTTTAGCAATCCGCCAGGAAAATTATGAAAAGGTAAGGAGTAGGATTTTCAATTCGGAAATTAAAATGAAGAAAATACCGAAAGAAATATTGAAGTTGAGACAGAAGTGTTCGGAATACCGTAAACAAAAACGCTGTGTATTAGACTCGATACGAAGAGCAAATGGAAAAGAAAGGGACGGTAGGATTTTTGCCGATATCAAAATAAAGGACTTAATAATTACGGGCTTGCTCGACACCGGCGCTTTGGTTAGTCTGTTAGGAAAGGGGTGTCGCGAAATCGTCCAGGAATTAGACTGTCAAATAATTCCTGCCTATAGTAACGTAGCCACAGCAAGTGGGCACAGGCATCGAATTCTGGAGGAGTAAATGTAGTGATGACGTATCAGGGCTTAGATAAGGAAATGTCGTTATACCAGTGTCCCGATTTGGAATCCGATTTGGGGGTCGCAGAGATAGATATAGAAAAAGTAACTAAAGATATGGTAGAACCGGATTCTGACTACAATCTTAAACCTCATGTGATCACTGAAACCCAGGAAAGAAAGTTACGAGAAGTAATTTCTAGTTTTGTCACCTTCGAGGAAAATGGGTTAGGGTGTACTAGCATAGAAAAGCACAGCATTAAGTTGATCGAAGGCGCAAAGCCCGTAAAGGATCGACATTATCCAATTTCTCCAGCCGTACAAGCGATAACATATGACGAGATAGATAATATGATAGCATTGAATGTAATCGAAGAAAGTGAGAGTCTCTGGTTAATCGAACTACGGTTGTCAGGAAACCCGGCAAGAACAGGTTTTGTTTAGTTGCAAGGAAATTAAATAAATCAACAATAAAAGATGCATACCCACTACAGAACATCGACGGGATATTAAGTCGAATAGATGAGACGTATTATATCAGTAGTGTTGATCTTAAATATGCGTTCTGGCAGACCCAGATGGATGATGAGAGTAAGCCCTATACTGCCTTCACGGTTCCAGGTCGTCCATTATACCAATTCCGAGTCATGCCATTCGGTATGTGCAATGCTGCGCAGCGATTGTGCAGACTGATGGACAAAGTTGTTCCTCAAAGGCTTAAGGATAATGTGTTCGTATATTTGGATGACCTGATGGTGATTTGGAGCGACTTTGATGAGCATATGCGCTTATTGGGAGAAGTGGCTAAGTGTCTGAAGAACGCCAATTTAACAATCGGCCTAAAAAATCTCAGTTCTGCTTCCAACAACTCAAGTACCTCGGTTTCATAATAGGGGAAGGTACTCTAAGGACAGATCCGGAGAAAATAGACGCAATTCGCAAAATAAAAAACCTTGAAATCCTCGAGAAGTTCGAAGTTTCCTTGGCACGGCAGGATGGTACAGAAGATTCATCAAGGATTTCGCTTCAATATCCGCGACACTGACGGACACCTTAAAAAAAAAAACAAGAAGTTCACAATGTCGAGTGATGCAATTACTGCGTTTGAAAATCTGAAGAGAGCACTCACATCAGCTCCCGTACTGCGCCATGCCGACTTCTCCAAACGATTTTATATACAGTGAAATGCCTCAGAGTATGGAATTGGGGCGGTCCTGTTCCAACTCAATGACCTGGGAGACCCGATTGCGTTTATTTCACAGAAATTGAACGGCTGTCAGAAAAAATACAGCGTGACAGAGAAAGAGTGCAGCTGTAATGGCAATACAAAAATTTAGACCTTACGTGGAGCTGATGGATTTTACGGTCATCACTGACCACGCCAATCTTCAATGGCTAATGAACCTGAAGGACTTGAACGGCATATTAGCCAGATGGTCTATCCAACTCCAGGCATACAATTTTGACATTGAGCACAGAAAAGGAAAGGATAATATCGTGACTGATATGCTTTCTCGATTGCCCACGGTGGATGAGCTGGAGGTTGATCAGATGTTTGATTTTGAAACCAATGAGTTTGAGTGTCCGAAATATCAAGATTTACTGAAAACGATCCGCGAAAATAAAGATAAACTATTAGAATTGAGGATAATATGATATTTAAAAGGACGAGAATTGAATGTGACGCTGAAGTCCACGAATACCAGTGTAAGTGTTAGTAATAAATTGATTTTCTGGGTAAATATCCAAGGTCTAAAAGTGGAAATGCGTATATATTCATCGTCCTCGATCATTTCACCAAATTCACGTTTTTAAAAACTGAAGGAGGCAAAAACAACCAACGTAGTACAGTTTTTGGTGGAGGAGATTTATCGTAAATTTGGAGTCCCAGAAACGATACATAGTGATAACGGAGCACAGTTCATTTCGAAGCATTTCAAAGCTATGATCGATACGTATAACATAAATCATATACAGACGCATCCGTATTCACCTCAATCCAATGCATTCGAGCGCGTGAACCAATCAGTGTTGGCAGCAATCAGGGCCTACATTGAAACAGACCACCGAAATTGGGATTTATACCTAACAGAAATTGAATGCGCACTACGCACATCTGTACACGCCGCGACGGGGGTAACTCCATTTTTTGCTCTTTTCGGATATAATTTTTATTCTACAGGGGCGGATTTTAAACTCGCGCGGAAACTCAACTCAATGACTGACCACGAAATATTAATGTTGCATAAAGGTGACCGAATGGAACTAATCCGGAAAAAAATCAAGGAAAATATGCATCGAGCCCATGCGTTATGTCACCCTGTCTAAACGGACAGAGTTGATGCCCACTAAACGTGTTGGGAAACGACTTGATCGATCTGCAGGGTTGTTTTTTGGCAAGGATGACAACTTTCCGAATTCTTGCAAAATATCAAAAAGAGGACGCGTGATTGCAAATTGCATCATGCAATTTCACTTTGCAAAAAGCCGGCCTTTAAGTAAGTACAATTTAACTTGGACTATAAAATAAAGAATTCGCGAAAAGTACAAAACGCATTTGTTATACCACGTGGTAGAAGTGCCTGTGATAAAACGCAGTCAGCTTATATTATATAAAATAATTAAATTTTCTTGTGCTAGAGTTTCGGATCGGTAAGTTTTTTCGGCGTGTTCGTAAATGGTTACGAAGAATAAAAATCGTACCCGGTAGGCTACACGCCGAGGAATTTTCCGGCAGCCGAGTCGACGAATTTTAGGAAAGAAACATTCCGGTCACGAACAAGCACCTTCCGCTGATAAGTCTGAGCCAAAATATATATAAATATAGGCAGACCGTATCTGAATCGAATCGTCATAGTTCGGAATATTGGAGCCAAGTGAAGTTCAGTACCTTATGCGCCAACTCATCAGGGTCAATTTACCCCAAACTCAAGAAATTAAGTGTAGTTCCAGAAGCTGTCGCAACGGGGGACATAACCTTTCTACAATTACGACACGTGGGTTAACCAGCCGTCACCACCAAAGAGGTTAAGTTTCGACGTTGTCACCGCGAGAAACATTTTACGCCGAGCAACCTTACACAGAACACCACATTACAAGATAAGTTGTCAAAAGTAGATGTAGAAATTTATGTTTGGCCACCAAAACAGTAAATCTTCGCTAACCATCATCGCGAATTAAGTGAATATCGATCTTCAGTTTGTACGCATCCCTGATATTGAAAAAGTAAATTTTCATTTCATCATTTTTGTTTTCCCCAAAGTTCCCTAATTAAACAAATAAGTAAAAATTTGATCTCTGTGTTTTTAAGATAATTTAAAAATCAATTATATATAATTCGAGTCTGCGACAAATGACTAAAATAAATTATTTTGATAAATATTATTGACGGTCAGCCGATATTGCAGATATCTCATTAAACTAAGATAAAACGGGAATAACCGATTCGCGGATAATGTGTAATTAAGTTTAATGTTGTGTTGTTTGTACTTATAATCTTGAACCATAAAACCGGTTCGTGATATCGATTGTGGACAAATGTTTTTGAGTAGCCAAAGTTTTAAAGTAAAAGAATGTGAGTCTTTATCGACGGTAGATGGTAAATAATAAAAGAATATCGATTTTTTTGTCCATGGACGATATGATTGACTGTGTGTGAAATCAAAAGTAAAATAATTGGATCAAACAATATTGTTACGTATAAGTATATACATAAAATCAACTTTTTGGGCAATTATACGGCCAAGTTTTTTTAAATATTATCCTTTAGAGGGAAATTCGATCATATCTGAAAAGTAGAATACCATACTACTTTTAAGTGCATTTAGGCAAAGACTGAACTATAAACTTAAATAGGATTTTGATTTCTACCCCATTCCAAACAAATTTTTATTTCTTGCTTCATTTGATAATTTGACCTTGAACTAATCGAGCTCGATAGGTAAGGTGATTAATTACAGTGGTACATTTAGGCACAGACATTTGATAGTGGAGTAGATTTCAAGTTTTTATTTCGTTCACTGTATATGAAAAACTTGTCTGTACATACACGTAACGTAAAACTTTAGAAACTTAACACAGAATGGTTAATACATCGTATAAATTATATTATACGTGTACAATTGATATATATTAAGGACAAATTTCTTAACATTAATATTACTGGATTTAGTCGTTAAGAAAGGTGTACATATGCCCTGAAGTAACATGTGAAGTAGGTTAATGTGCTATGTAATATGTTGCTTTTTGAAATTGATGTGTTAAAACTATGAGTTAAAGCAGAGATGTAAGGTGACGTAGGAGGGTTATCAGCCATAACTTTTGGGATTGTCATATGGACATTCCAAAGGGTGGGCCAATAGGGGTGCAACAACACCAGGATCCCGCCATCATGTCCATCGCCACCGTATAATTTTTGAGGGCCATCACATCCTGCAGTGGTACTAAAGGCCCTGATTCACTATCATACAAAGTCTTGAGACAATGATTGTAAAAAGTCGGAAAGAATTCTCTCCCACTTGAGAAAAATCGCACAAAAAATCTGTTATTACCGCCACATCAGCACACAAAAATGATGCAAAAACATCTGATTTCGCGAAGGTAATAAAAATCAGCTGTTCGAATATTGTACAAAATAACTAAAAGTAAAAGTGGCAAAAAAACAATGAATTATTTTTCAAAACAAGAAAAAATTAATATTTTGTCTGCCGTACTTGTTATCGCACAAGTATTAATATATAAAAAAGATAAACGTGATAAGAAAAGAAAACCCAGACAATTTTGGAGTCGTGAGTGGTTGTTACGGCGATATAGTGGAAGGGATTTGACCCACATGGTCGATAACGAACTTCGCTTGGAAGACCCGGAAAGCTTCAAAAACTTCACAAGGCTCTCCAGAGAAAGTTTTGATAAGCTGCTAGGACTCGTGGGGCCGTTGATATCAAAGCAGGACACGGTATTTAGGGAATCTATTTCATCCACCACACGGTAAGTTAATATAATTTTTTAAATCCAAAATTATTCGCAAACTTTTTATTCTCAGACTGTTACTCACTATCTAGCTACTGGAAACTCATTCCAAGATTTGTCGTATGGATTTAGAGTTGCACGACAGTCGATTTCATTTATTGTTCCAGAAACATTGGGAGCCATATACGATCAATTGTCGAAGCAGTACTTAAAGGTACATTTAATTTTATCCTTGTAATTTGTAAAACCGTGAACATATTTTTAGGGGTGCCAGACTCAAACTGAATGGAAAAACGTTGCAAATGGCTTCCAAACTATGTGGAATTTCCCAATGTGCCTTGGTGCTATCGGTATGTATCATGAAATAATAAACTTTTGGTACATACAATAATAAACCCTGTATTAATTTTAAGATGGCAAACACATTGCAATTAAAGCATTGTCTAAAGATGGTTCCTTTTATTATAACTACAAGGATAATTTTATTGGCAGTAGTAGATGCAGAGTACAAGTTTATTATGATCGACGTGGGTACTAATGGTAGAGCCAATGACGCAGCAGCATTTAATACCTCTGCCGTAGGAGACGTCATAAAAGAAAATCTACTTAATTTCCCGGACGATGATAAACTTCCCGGAACAGATATAACGGTATTACACAGAAAACATAATTAGGCAATTAATATTTTTAATTCAAATTACAAATCACCATACAGTTATTTTAACTGATATTATCCATTATTGTAATATGAAAATCAATGAAATATTAATTTGGCTAACAAATTGCAATTAAATCTGATATTCATTTCTTTCTGCGTACGACATAAAATATGGTACTAACATATAAAATATATACTTTTTCACTTAGGTTCCATATGTCTTTATTTCGGACGAAGCTTTTCGTCTAAGCTGTAGAATGCTGAAACCATACAGTGAACGTCAAGCGGTAGAAAATAAGATATTTAATTACCGTTTGTCCAGAGCTCGCCGAGTTGTGGAAAACGCATTTGGAATACTTTCAAATAGATTTCAAATATTTCAAAAACAAATAAGTCTTTCTGTAGAAAAAGTTGAGTTGATAACGCTTGCTAGTTGTGCTCTACATAACTTTTTGATAAGTGAGCGTGAAGAAATAACAACATATTTGGAAGATGAAGGCACGATGACATCAATGGAAAAATGTCCCGGCAATAAAAGTTCTGGTGAAGCCACAGATATTAGAAGCAAATTTTCATTCTATTTTAATAACACTGATGTACTTCCCTGGCAAAATGAGGCCATACAAAAATTCAATTTTTAATAAAAACCGATTGTAATGAAAATGTGTTTTTGAATTCATTTTATTGCTAATTTTGACATATAACTAGCTGCATTTAACATTAAAAAGTTAAACTAAACATAAAAAATAATATAAAATAGCTTTAATTCAGTCTCATTAGGTAAAATTAATTATAAACTAAAATAAAAAAAATGTTACCATTTTCACATTGTCTTTAAGATTATAAACTAAAATAAAAAAAAAATGTTACCATTTTCACATTGTCTTTAAGATTCTGCATCTAAAACTCTTTGCTTACGTTTGCACTGCATAACCAATGAGATTATTTCCTCGCTTAACTCATCTCTAAGCGGTTTGTTAGTAATGTCACACAGGTTTTCTTGCAAGAACAACAAAAGTCCCTCGTTGTATTTGTTTGTTGATACGCTGGGCTGCATAACGATTTGTAAAATGTCGTTTGCTTGCTTTAGAATTTCATCCTCGGGAGCGGTGATACCTGAGATTGAAACTTTCTTTTTCTTAGAGCAAGGTGGTTCAGTCTCATCAACTATTTCTATAGGATCAACATCTGAAAACTAAGGAAATACATTAAAATTGTTGTATACAAAAAATTACTAAAATTTAAAATATCTTAAAATCATGTTTACAATTGTTTCAATAGTTTTAAAGTTATGAAATAAATTGTTATAAAAAAAATAAAAAAAAGGTAAAAAATGTGTGGAAGGAATGTACAAAAATCAGAAAAAAGTACAAAACTCAAAAAAGTACCATAAATCGAAAAACAGCACCAAAAATCAAAAAGTACTAAAAATCGAAAAAAGTACCAAAAATAGAAAAAAAAATCAAAAAAAAAGTAAAACAATCGAAAAAGGTAAAAAATTGAAAAGTTCATAAAAAATTAAAAAGTACTAAAAATGTAAAAAGTAACAAAAATCAAAAAGTACCAAAATTTGAAAAATGTACCGAAAATCGAAAAAAGTACAAAAAATCACAAATAAAAGTACCAACAGGCATGAATGCTACATATATTTTCATGTACTTCTATGAAGTGATCACAGATTAACATTATTATTGCTCTAGGACGATTTTTAAAATAGTTACAAGCATTTCAAGGTTTTCAAAACATTTTCCCTTATATCTCAGGTTGAGATATCACTATAAATCTTTTTGCATCGTGTCTTGTTTTCATGTATTTTTTAGAATGCTTTGTGAGGCTGCGCTTGACACGATTCAAAAATATTTATTGTGATATCTCAACAAATGACGGAGATATGAGGGATAACGTTTTGAAAAAAAAAAACTTTAAATGCTTGTAACTATTTTAAAAATCGTCCTAGATCAATAATAACGTTAATCTGTGATCACTTCATAGAAGTACATGAAAATATATGTACCATTCATACCTGTTGGTACTTTTATTTACGATTTTTTGTACTTTATTCGATTTTTGGTACTTTTTCGATTTTTTCTACTTTTTCCGATTTTTGGTATTTTTTTATTTTTTTTAATTTTTTGTACTTTTTTGATTTTTGGTACTTTTTTAATCAGACAAACAGTTTAGTTTGAGGTCAATATTTTGGAACTTCTCAAAAAGCTAACAACTTACAAGAGGCAATGAGTTACTTCCTTTTTTGACATTCACGAAGTCCTTGAGAAAGTTGAGATCATCAAACCAGTAAGTCGTTGGGGTATATAAATCGTCATACCCAGATCCACTTCGGTAGCTCTCCTTTATTTTAGCTAATTCCCTGCAATATTGCGTCCTTAAATAGTTAATTTTCGTCTATAAAGAAATTGAAATTTAGAAAGTAGTAAATCTAGTTTATACCCATATGGAAACTTTTCTACAAGAAAATGTGACTTTATTTAAGGAAAGTGCATCTTTTGCAAACAGGTGATAGCAATATTTCTCAAAGGAAAAGCGAATTTTTGAAAACTTCCTTTTACGTGTAATTTCCAAACCTTTCTATAAGAAAATGGTTCTTTTAGAAACGTTTTCTAGAAGAAAATCTATATTGTTTTTTTTTTTTTTTTTTCACTGAACCAACACTCAGGGGATGTCCCCTATAAATGCAGTGCATTGCGTTGGTAGAAGGAAGATAAGGTATTGGAAGGAGGAAAGAGGGAGTAGTGTCTGTTGACGTCAGTTTTGAATTTCTGAATGTCGTAATTGGAGGGAAAGATATTAGCCGGAAGTCGATTCCACATACGGATAGTACGGGCGAAGAACGAATTTATTCTGTAATGTGTAGTGCGGTCGATTGTCCAATCGACAACAAATGGGTGAGCGTTCCTGGAGAGTCGCGTATCTCTACCGAACGTTCTCACGGGCGGTATAAGATCACGGATTTCCGAAGAACAAACACCATGAAAGTATCGATAGAACAATGACACACAACCAACATTACGACGGTGTTCAAGGGAGACAATAGAATTGGATATCCTACCATCACCTATCAACACCATCGCCCTCCTCTGGACACGGTCAAGTAGCTCCAGTGATGAAGCTGGAGCACCCGACCATATATGGGAGTTGTATTCCATCTTTGGTCTGATGTAGGTAGTGTAGATATTGAGAAGATCAGAGGGTGTGAAATATTTCTTACATCTTTTTAAAAAGCCTAAACATTTGAAGGCATCTTTCGACACATCAAATACATGTTTTGTCCAACGAACATCACATTGTATTTTTATGCCAAGAACAACTAGATCATCTGATTGCTCAATATCTACACCGTTCATTAAAATCGACGACACCGTTGGATCAGTGAATCGCTTGTGAGACAACAAGGAGCACTGGGACTTACGTGCATTAAAATCTACTCTATTCTCTCGACCCCATTCAGAAATGGCCATCAAATCCTGGCTAAGTGACTCATCCATCAATCGCCTTTTATCCTCAATTTCTTGACGACTTGGTCTATGATCGAATGAGTATGAATGACAGAGGTTGCTGTCATCCGCGAATGAGTATATTGGATTCACAGTCCGATCCAAGAGGTCGTCGATGAAAATAAGAAAAAGGGAGGGGGAAAGGACAGAGCCCTGTGGTACTCCTGCGGTTAACCTATGCTCGTCGGATGAGAACCCATCTACAACAACACGTATAGTGCGATCTCTGAGAAAGCTCGATATAAATCGAGAGAAGTCACTACCAACACCAAAAGCGATAAGCTTTGATATGAGTGCGCCGTGCCAAACTCTATCAAAGGCCTTGGAGATATCTAGAGCAACGACCTTACTCTCACCAAGCTTGTGAATAGTCATTAGTTTCTAAATACCTCACAAGATGGTGGTTAACCATACTCTCCATAACCTTCGAAAGCGCTGAGCAAATCGCGATCGGTCGATAGTTAGCAGGATTGTTAGCCTCACCTTTTTTAGGGATGGGCTGGATGTTCGCAATCTTCCAACGCGCTGGGAAAACCCCTGCACGGTATGCAAGGTTGAAAAGATTACGAAGGGGACGGGCAAGCGTCGAAGAGCACTTACATAGGACAAGTGCTGAAATGCCATCCGGGCCTGGAGATTTATTTACGTCGAGATTTGCAAGAACCCTTTTAACTCCACGTGTTCGAAAAAATATCTGAGGCATGGAACTAGATACATTTTCGATCACGGGGAGTGGTTGATTGCTTTCCGGCAAGGATGAATTCCTTGCAAACATTTCAGCCAATAGGTTAGCTTTGTCAACCGGGTTAGTGAATATCTGGTCATCTTTAACAAGAGTTGGGATAGATGAGGAGTTATCCTTTACTTGGAATAATTACATACAATACTTACTTTTACCTCGTCTGAAGTTATAGTGGGTACATATATTTCAAGTTGCTTTGCAATTTTCTCCCAGGCAGCATTTCTTGCATGCTTATTATGGTAAAGCTGGTTCTTCGTATTGTAGAGGCATTCATATCTCTGCCACTCTTGGATGAGTAATAGAACGGCTTCCCTGCTCCACTCAAACTAGACATACAAAACTTAATTAATATTATATATTTACCATCAAATAAAAACACCATCAAAACAAAAGTCTAGGAATACAGCTGCATGCTTCCTGGAGGTGGTACCGTCGGAGTTGAAAGATAGCAGGTCTGAGGCTATGTTCCTGTTCTTTTCGACGTCGTTGATGATATTTTATTCATTATAATATGAAAAGTGTGCGCTTACCTTCGTATTTGGGGAAAATTCCATTTTTGTTGATTAATTTCTTGATTTTGCAGAGCAGAAAATACAAAACAACGCAGACAAATAGAATTCAAATTATTTAAATGTCGCGTCTATTTATTTTATCAGCTGATTCATTCCTCTTTTGTTTTTTTTCATCTGTTTTGCACTGAATCACAAAATACAACACGGATCGCAAAGAATACATATATTTTTTGAGAAATTTCAAAAAATCAGAAAATCTAACAGACCTGTCAAAATTTTTGCCGATTCTCTCTCCCACTCATACATATTCTTGTCCAGACCTTCCGATTTTGTCTGCACACACGAATTTTTTGACAGATCTACAGACAAAATCTCATAGTGAATCAGGGGCTTAAGTGGTATTTATTGTAATGCCGAAGATTTCCAGTGGCTGCAAAAGAACCACGCCAGACTGAGCTTAAGTCGGAGCAACCATCCACAGTACCACGGAACTGCTACCACGGCTCACAAAATTACGATTAATCGATGCAACACCGCGAATAAAATTCAACACAAAATTACATTACACATGAACAAAGTGCAAGGAGACATAGTAATGAGAGAGCACGCGTTATTAAATTTATACCAGGGCAGGAGGTATACAGAAGAAATTACGCCCAGAGCCAATTTTTATTGTGAAGTATGCTAAGAAATTCCTGAAATGTAGGATAACAAATCCGGTTGGGAAGACCTGCAAGGTAGGCCTATCGGGGTATGGCATTCCAAAGATTTGAAAATATAGAATGAAAATCCATAATCAATTTCATAACCGAGTGCTATCGAGTTTTATTATTCTTTGTAGCATTTTTTGAAATTCCGTGATAACCGGAGAGTTTGTGAGTGGGTATCCAATTGAATTACGATTTACGTGTAACTAGTCTCAAAAAATCGATTAATCGATGTTATAAGTTTGGCATGGTCTGGTTTGTGTGATAAGTTGATTTTAAATAATAACTTTGCTCCAATTTATGGTCCCCCAATACAAAAAAGAATCGAAATTTTGTATTCTATGGATACGTTTTTGTTCTATTTTAATTGAAATTATCGATTTTGGTCCTCAGACGTTATCATAAAACGAAAACGATTTGTCCAATTTTTTTATAGAAATGTTAAAAAAGTGAATTGTACCAATGTGTTATTAACATTATTTTAAATCTGATAACATAACATAAAAAAATTCGTGAAGGAGAATATAATTTGGATTTTTGTAAAAAGATTTAGATTTAAATATTCACTAGTACTAGTGATTTCAATTGCTCCCACGGTTTCATAATATCAAATTACCCCCAAAGAACTTGTATAATAGTTTGTATGAGTTGATCTCACTCGCACACGATGAAATGTTCAACTTAAGGCAGAAGTTTTTTTGTATGTATGAATATTTAATGTTTGATGCCTAGCTCATTATACAGTATATGTACTTGCCTAACTCATTATAACAATAGGGCTGTTTTTCTATAAGCCGCTCAAAATGAAAAATTAATTTTTTACATTGTCGCGGACTGCAATATAGTTTTGTGTGTCAAAGGGAATTTTCAAAGGAATATTTTGTGTCGACTTTATTGGACTTAGCCTCGATATCCATCATTTTGACTTACACTGGATAATTATCCAGGCAAAGTCAGACATTTTTAACACAGGTTTACTTTTTTCAAGGTTTGTTTTCACACACACGTTGGTATTGCTTTTGGCGACAATTTTAAGGGGGAGTTTTTTTGTTTTAAGTGAAATTTTAACATTTTATTTGGATTTTTGTTATCGCAGCTTAGTTGTACAGTCTTGATGAAGAACACCCATATTATTAGACAGCGGAATATATGCAATTGCATGTTGTGATTGGATGGTTGTGACGAAAGGACAATGCCACACAAATGTTTCTCATCAAATATGCAAGTTTTCCAATTTTTGCATGTTTTGTGCAAGGTGCATGTTTGCATGAAGGGGGAGCATATGTTGAATTTGCAAAATTAGAAATATGTAAAGCGCTGTATATTTTATATATAATGAACCGCACTGATGTGTTATGACTAAATACTAGGTTGCATGCGATGGTTTGTAATCTTTATATCGTTTTCCTAAAAATATCACTCTGGCATGATCTGAAGGGACATCTTAAGAATGTTTGCCTTTAATACTGACACTTCCATGTTTTGATATTTTGGAGAAATTAAAATAACAATACACCCTAATATATGATCGGATCAAGATTGCAGGGAGAAATGCAGAATTTAGTGTAGGCTTGCGGTGCTTCATGTCAATTAAGCCTCAATATAAAACTGGTCAGACATGTATGTATGTCATAGTTGAAGTTTGTAAGGAAAAGGGCGTGGAATTGGGAGGGGATAGATTGATGTTCGGGGATGCAAATTGAAATTAATTTGAATTTTCTCAGTGTCAATTGTTGATTTCTCAATATCAAATTGTATCTTCTCGGATTCAATTTGCACTTCTGGATTTGAAGTTTTAATTTCGGATTGCTTTTATGGATTTCGATTTGTGTTTCCTCGATTTCAATTCATGTTTTCCAAGTTCAATTTGCATTTATCGGTACAATTAAAAAAATAATTAAATAAAACATAGTTAAATACATACAAAATTTTATCACATCATGTGCATATGCAATATTTTTTTTTTTGCGTATTCGTTACATGTGCCATTGCATATTTTGCAAAAACAAAACTCGTTTCTTTTCTTAGATTCGATTTGCGGCAATGAAATTCGTCTGAATGTCGTATTTGAGCTCTATCGGACCATAATTGAGTTTGACAGAAAGTTCCGCTCTCAGAACATTATACAACAACATTTTCATCTTATGCGTGTGAATTGAGAGGAGGAGCTGCAGTGATATCTTCTTATTTGAAGGTTTTACATAAAGCGCCTTGGAGACGATCAAATAATTCCATCAATCGCGTGCTTATGTATTAGTGTGTGCCTTCGTGTTTTGCCCGCAAACGCACCACAAAATACGGCAATCATCACTTTGTGTTTGACTTCGTTGTGTTCGGTTGAAACTTTCATACTACTTTTGCTGCACTCCGCTAACATCATGTTTCTCCCGTCGGAAATTTGTCCGTAGAGAATTAATTTTTTTTAACTTCATTAACTGTCCCATTGGGATACTCCTCATTAAAAACATCCAGCAGTAGCTCATACTGCTTCCTTTTTTCCTCCCTGTTGTTGTAGGCATCCACTTTGGTGTTCCACAGAGCCGGTAAGCTCTCATAGCATTCTATAAATTTTAAAATGAATTTTTTTTTCGCCCGCGCACTTGTCCATCTCGCACAATTTTTTACTACTAAATGAATCATGTTTGACAAGCGTAACTGGAGACCATCAACGAAAACGCCATCAACGAAAATATCAAAAAATTTTGTTTTTTTTATGTCAATCATTGCCGACGTCGTGTACGTGTAGCAGACGAAACCCGATTAGAGGCACACACACAACCGATTGATGGAATTATTTGATCGTCTCCAAGGCGCTTAAGCACTGTATAGACGGATAATGATAGAATACTCACGGTCACGGTCTGAAGATTACGTGCGACTGGCATGGAAACTTGGTTCCGTACTATTTTTTTTAATTCCATCCTCCCATCGTGACGCTGGTGAATACGGGGGACAAAAGTGCTCTGACTTTCTTTGATTGGTTTCATTGTTTTTTACCGAAATTGAAACGTGCGCATAAAATACGTCGTAAATATGGGCAGCACTAGTTATGACGACGAAAGATGCGTATTAGAGGATTATATAACATATAAAGTATTATAGGATTTTCAAAATGTTCGAAGGTCAGACCGAACATGATTTGAGCTTTCTATGAAGAGGCGAAAATATAATTTTTCAATTTAGTGCGTTTCCAATGGTAATCATTTTTATAGGGGTACACCAAATTCACTGAATGTAACTTTGGTTTACTGCGTGAATCATATTGTCTAACAATTTCATGTTTATTGTTTTAAATGTCAAATTTACTGTACGGGAATAAAATTTGTCTATCCTCTGGACAAAAACTGAACGATTACGAGTTGAAAGATGGACGGTTTGAACATTTTTCGTAAAATTTACATACCTGAGCAATGGAGATGGATATCTAAAGGTATGTCGTGACATTTGGGGTTTTAGAATGACCAGATAACAATAGCGATCTTGTGCCGTTAGATAAAACGCTTACACCAGACATACCACTCATACCCGGGGGTACGTGAGTACATTTTGTAGCCCATGCCTTCCTTAATTACATACTTTCTCGCGTCTTTAATTCCCTGTATTGTGTCGGAGATTTCGCAGACAGAGCTTTGTAGTTATTATTTTAAATATAGCTGTGGATATATTATATTCCGTGATGAGTTCTGTGACAGTGCCAAGGGACGTTGACTCGACGGAGTTTGGGTTAGTGTACATAACATCCGGCAATAATTGGTAGCTAGACATTCACGAAGGACATGTTTTTCAATAGACAGGGAGGAGCCATGTTGGTGGTGGAACAGTTCTGCTATTTGTAACCCTTTTACTGATATGAATGCTTACCTACTGGAAGTGCAGGAATCTTGGCCTCGGTGTCCTAAAACAACTACAATGTATTAATGATTTTAGCTGTAAAGATGATTCACTTACAAGGGAGAGGTACAAGGAGCATTATGGCAGAGGGGGTGATTCATACGAGGTGCTAATTGGGTTCCATACATCACATTACCTTTCTCATCCGAATGGATTCAACGGCGAAGTTTTGTTGCGTGCTTGGTCGACGTATGGGGGATTTTTGAGAAAGAGTGTTGCCACCTATTTTAACGTAGGTAGGTAGATCATGACAAAGAGAAACAGGGATGTCAAACGACCTGATGACAATAACATGCCGCCAGGAAAATAGCGTATATTAAAGGTAAATAGGAATTTTTCGAAAAAATGGAGAAAGCTAGAATCAGGCGGGAAGAAATTGTCCCTTATAAAAGATTTTGACCGCGAAACATGCATTATTGTAAATATATCCCTGATACGGTTCACATTAGCAGCCGCGATAATAAATCCACTTCTCGCTAGAAATTATAAAACCTCAACGGTTACAACGACTATTCGAGTTGAGTGGAGAGTTTAACTAGGCGATAGAAGAAAACAAAATGAAACGCTTAGTCTAATAATAGTCAACAAAACAGGAATCTAATTGAAAGAAAGTGCGATCAGCGCCGTGACATAGAACGTTACATGGTGTGTTGTGCCTTTATATGAAATAAGCATGAGTTTAGTAGAAAATTGTGTCTTTGTGGTGTTTATTTGTGTTGTTTTTTATGTAAAACAGTCTCATCCTCGGAAGCAAAGAGAAGCAACGACTGGCCTCCGCGAGCGAGAAAGGAGAACGGGGCCAGCGATATTTCCCGTTTTGGCTGAACTTTTGGTATTCCGCTGAACTGCAGGCCGCCACTTTACACACCGACACTGGGTTGAATTTCCACAGAGTAGCGACTATCGCCGACAAATACCTGTGAACGATAAAAGAAATAAAAGTTGAGCATCTTTTATGAAGTTGAACTTATGGATCTTACCAGTGGATCCTTAAATTCGTTTGTTTGAGCCTGAAACGAAGGTAACCCAAGCGTATTGTAGTTTGTGCGGGGTCGTTCGTCGACCAACCGGAAGGCCATTTATCTGCTTTTTTAACTACCAAGAAACACAAAAAAAACTTAAAGAGTTAAGGTAAAGGAGAAGGGCAAATTATTATCAACGAAAAACTGTAATAAAAAAACGTTAGATTTTTGGACCGTCAAGGAAAATATTACATATTAATTTAACTAGGGATGAGCACGTAGATTAAGTAGTATAAAAAGGTGTAAAAGGGATAATACCTAAAAAAACTATTAGTAAAACAGGCGAGGGGGATCATTGTGTATTCGGCGGGCTTCCTTATCTTTAATAAACATTTACTAGTAAGCATCAAGTGTTGCTGTCTGAATATACTGTTAAGAGAGCTCTTTTAGTAGTAGAAGAAGATAGAGTAGAGTGCGAGTCGGAAAAGCGACTAGGACAAGAAGCTTTATGCGAATTTGAAATAGTAACCTCCAGATTTGAATAAGTCCTGAGAAGAGAAGTGATTCAGGTATTATTCGTTAGTAGATATTTTTGTAAGTATATTATATATATAATATATTATATATATATATATAAGTAACGTTAAGCAAAAGAAATCTGTCTAATATAATAAATAATTAAGTGTCGTAAAAATGACTATGTGTTAAGAGTTTTCGAGAGAGAGGGAAATTGACTGAATGAGGTGAGTTGGGTCTGAGTGTGTGGAAATTGGGGCTCGTGATGATGAATTCTGTGGAAGTTAACGAGCCAAGGATGGGCGGGCTGAGTGAGGGGTTGGACACCAAGATCCCCGTGGTAGAGTGTATCCCTTGTTTTAAATTAGGTAATATTGTATTGAAAAATTTATTTTTTTCTGTTACCTGTGGGTTGGAGCTTGGTGGGTTGAGAATCCACAAAAACCGGGGAGCAAGGAGCAGTCGTGGCTCAACGCCACGTCAAGAGGATATCATAACACCCGTCGCCTAACAATCGACCAATCCCGCGTTTGGAGGCCCTTGCTTTGGACCTTGATCAGTATTGGGGGAGGAATCCACACTCGGACTGTCGTCCGAGACTGGATTAGGTCAATCAGGGCAATCTCTATCTTCATGCCAGGCCAAAGAGGGTCAAGATCATTGATGCAGGCTTAAAGAAAGTCTAAGGCCTTCTTATTGCCGCATTGACAATGATTTTGACTCCCTTTTGCCATTTGGCACCGTCAAAATCAGTGAAGGAATCATTCTCACATTTTATAACGGCTTCCGATAGAGATCGGAGAATACATTCTACAATCATTAGCCATCGTTTCGTGGACATATTGCCTTCAGGATTGCTCCGGTTCAAGGTGGCCACTTGCAGCTCAGGTGCTGAAGACAAACTGGTGGATTTCTTCACTCGTTTGCCCTCAGGTTCCTTGGTCTCACTTGACCGCTGTCTCTTAAATGTCAGCTAGATGCGTTTTTAGCCGTAGGGTGACATTCCTTACCCTTAGATGTAGGATTTAGTCTTCCTAGGTTGCCAATTCCAGCTTTGGAGACAGGGTCAGCACAAGGCTTGGGTTTTGCGGTTGTGTTCTTGTCAGAGCTTAGTTGTTTTTCGTACCGTTGTCGTTTGTTGGAGTGTCGTCGATTTTCGCAGAGGGAGGTATAACTTCCACGACAGTACTATTAGTTATAGACTCATACTTCTTGACAAGGAACTTACGCTTGTAGCCTTCCTCACGCTTCTGCTCGTCCGTCTTCCTATCATTTTTGGTGTCTCCTTGCGATGTCACTTTAGCAACCGTGGCAGAAGCGGTAATCGCAGATTCGGTCGTTTCCGAAGATACCATCAGATTACCTAATCCTGCAGATTACCTAATCCTGCCAGTCCGTCGTCAGTGTCATCATTTAGAGACAGGTCAATGCTTTCCAGTTTTTGTATTCGTATCCGTGTTGTAGCCGTTTTGTCATTAGGTCTGTTCGATTGGTCTTACTAGCTTACAATTTAGATACTTGATAAGTTGGCAACGTAGCTATACATTGGTTTTTCGTAAATGGATTAACAGGAAAAATCTGGCAACACAGCTAAGAGAGTAGTAAGCTACTTTCTTGTTAAGCGAGTAAATTTCATACAAAAATTAAGCTAGTAAGCCCAAGCGAACAGTCCTATTATGTTCGTTTATAGTACTGTTTGTTGGCGAATTTGTGATCGGGGATGAGTTTGGGACCTGCAGATATTGCGTCCCGGCCGAAGAGCCATCTGGAAATGACTGTTCGCGTGGATTTTCAGGTCCAGCCTGGGTACCACCTGCAGAGTTTAAATAAATATTTGTACATATCATGAAAAAAAGGGGGCAACCTTTAGTCAGGCTGTTCCCAAACCACTGCCCTTCACAAGGAGAGTGCAGCAACCTGAACCCATCTGTAGAAGGACGGTGGCCGAAAGAGCAGCCCTTAAGCTCCCGCGACGGTTTACTTAGCGTAACAAAATTATTTCAAGGAACATGAGTTTACGGTCATCGCTTACCATGCATCTTTGAAGTGGCTCATGTCCCACACTGATCTCAGCACTAGGTAAGCTGGACGGTTTTTAACGCTTCGGGGATACAAGTTCAACATTCAGCATCGACGCGGTAGCCTGAACCTGATACACGTTCTACGGCAAAGTCTAGCCGATTTTGTAGATGACAGTGGAGTTTTTGTAGATCTCAATTATATCCATTTTCAATCGGAACAGTACAAACAACTTTTAGACAAAATAGGAACTTCGGTACACTGCTCGACTTGAAGATTGTGGACTGTACACTGTACAGAGTGAGCATTCTACCGGTAAGTAAATGGTGTGGATTTCTGGCAATGTGGTTCCCGAAATATTAGAGAAAGACATGATGATCCTTTGTCATTTCCTTTTTTACAGCAAGTCAAGAAAGCCACTGCTGGCGATATAATCTCAGATAACAGGTTCTCAATTCCGATCTCACCAATTCGGTGAACTCTTATTTGATACATCTATCCACTCGCCCCAAACCAATGCCTCGGAAATGGTGAAAAGATCTGTTCTAGCCGCGATAAAATAAAATGCCGACCAGAAAAACTGTGACGAGCTCCTATATGTATATGTTGTTCACTTCGCTCCGGCATTCTCTGTCATTGTTACTTCTTCATATTACGTGGCTGATCACCAAAGGTTCCACTTATTTAGTTTTCCTCCAGTTAGAGATGTTGGAAGAGAGAGCTATTAGATTTGACAGAAACGATCATCTAAAATTATGTAGAAGCAATGTGAGGAATGAACGATGTTACAGTGTGAGAAGTCCAGAGGCCTAGAAGTTTTTAGGAGAAACTTCAAACAAAGCAAGGCTATAAACCTTTTTTAGCGCGTGTAAAAAAAAGTTATACAATTCCTACTATTAACTTAAAGACCTTACTGGCAGCCTAGTTGGGAGTTATCATGCAAAGGACATTAGGCAATAGTCAGATTTTGGCCGGCGGTTTTTAGAGGCGCTTGCCGTACTTCTACACACTCGCATTTCTTTTAAAATAAATTAATTCCGAAAGTACAAAACTCATCAGCATATTTATTCTCAATACTAGCGAAGGTTTTTGACGTTTTCTATTTATTCCTTTAAAGTTCAAATTGTAAAAATCACTCAGCGGTTCTACGTTTTCAGAGGAGTGTGTACAATTTTACGAATTTTACGATTCTAACTCTCATACCTTGGTTGGTAAAATTTTTATTCCTTTTTGTCTCGCTTGGAAAAATACGTTTATGTTGTGAGTCTACGTGGTCTTCCCCCTCTAAAGTACAAATTTCGAAAAGTCAGTTTAGTCAGGACGAAGGATCGATGTTTATCCCTTTGGGTCCCATTTTACCCCCTAAATGTACGAATTTAGAAAACCCCTTTCATTGTCCGCGTCTTCGTCACATTTGGAAACTACCCTCCAAATTTCATGGTTCTCGCTTTATTTAATAGATTAAATTTAATTCTTAATCATTTTTATGTTGTTCATATTTTATTTAAGCCTTTTCGTTACAGTGGTATATAGCATTTAAGTGGTAAGGGTCAAATGTATAGCCCCAAATGTTAATTTCCAATCGGACGACTGAAATCATTAACACAATAGACTACTATTAATTACTATTTAATTTATTTAAAAGCATATTATAATTACACGAGATTACAAATTAATTAGGTAAAGTGGATATAACATAGTATAGTCTTGTATTAACTATACTCTTCTCTCTGCCGTATCGTCGCAACTCTTAAGTTATTTACTATCTTTTTAGCGGTTTAAAAGCGCCGTATCTATTTGAAAACTTTTAAAATTTAGAGTCCGTGGAGATATAAAAGGCCACCGCTTCAGCAGATGACATTTAATTGAAAACCTGGCATCAACACTCAACGATCGAATAAGATTTAACTCCACAACTGTGGCATTCTGACTTTGTCTTTATTATTAGTTTTTATATTAAATAAACTCGATTTTAATAGTTCTTTAGTTAACTCAAAGTCTTTTATTGAACAACAACAACTATAGCCTGTTCGATTAAGAAACTAGATAGATGGTTTTTATAAAATGAATCAACAAGAAAAATCTGGCAATACTTCTGACGTGCCAACGGGTAACTATGCCTGCATATACACATATTTACATAAGCAACTCAATGAGATGCTTGTAAGGTGACATGTGGGCTTTATTACTTGGTGTACTGTAGCCCCATCCCTGTAGCCCATCGTGATAGGCTTTTTAGTGATCGTTCCATGATCTCACTAATAACCCCTCCCTGTGATGTACCTCTCGTTACCTGCTTTCTGACCACATCGTCTCCCAAGGAAGAGTTTATCACTGTGCTATGTAGTGGGGATATAAAGAGTGTTGGTTTTGCTTCATGTAAAATGTTATCCACTCTTGGAAACGGGTATCGGTCGGGCCATCCCTGTAGCCCATCGTGATAGGCTTTTTAGTGACCGTTCCATGATCTCACTAATAACCCCTCCCTGTGATGTGCCTCTCGTTACCTGCTTTCTGACCAAATCGTCTCCCAAGGATGAGTTTATCACTGTGCTATGTAGTGTGGATATAAAGAGTGTTGGTTTTGCTTCATGTAAAATGTTATCCACTCTTGGAAACGGGTATCGGTCGGGCTTTGTAATAGCATTTAACTCCCTGTAGTCTATACATACGCGTATACCATACAGCCTTCTTTGGTAAAATGACCACGGATATTGACACTCGACTATAACACCTAGTCTAAGCATAGGAGAGATTTCGTACTTAAGAGCGATACGGTGGAATCTCTATCGGGCCATGTTCCTCGGTGTGAATGCGATTAACAGTAAATGGTGTAGCACCAGGAAAACGATAGTTAATAGATGCAAACAATCAGTCCAACTCAACCCGTTGTTCCTCAGACGTTCCAATGTCATCGGACTCTTTCAGAATGGCATACAAATATCAGCGAAATATGTGTCTTGATCGATTATTCGGGCCTTTGTAGGTGGTAGAAATAATTTGGATGACTCTCCAGAAGGAAAATCTGCTCCCAACAGCGTGCGATTCTTAGTGGCGTGGGGAAGAAACACTAGTCGGATTTTCCGAAGTTTATGCCGAGTTCTTCATACATTTAAGTATTAATGAACTTATAAAAAATCACTTCAAATTGTTTAGAAAATTCTTGAATATTAATCTAAGAAGCAATTCTCGTTCGTTTACAGAGACTTATTTCTTAAATACTTCAAGTATTTTTCAAAACACCCACTGCAAAGGCGCTTATCTTGCCTTCGCAGCAATCGCTCAGATCTTTATGGCAGAGGTATCATGAAAGTTTTGAGAAATATTTCATGTTGTCATTTTTTGTATCAGTTTTGCATACTCTGAAGCAAAACCATTTGTATGATTTTTTAGTTAAATTTAACTTATTTTAAGTTCACTTTTTTCTTGTATCAATTACATTTTTCCTCAGTTTAAGTAAAAAACTAATTGCTTTAAGGAAAAATCAGCAACATGTCCTCATTTTAAGTAAATATTTACTTGATTTGACTAAAAATTTACTTACTTTTAGGAACATTTCAGCTAAATTTTACTAAGATTTAGTAAAAATTTACTTGGTTTGAGTAAAAATTTACTTAGTTTTAGGAAAATCTATATATATATAAAAGAGAGTGGCGTTTGTTACTACGCTTATAACTCAGGAACGCATGGACCGATTTCGATGATTCGCACCAATTCGGATTGGTCGACGGGCAAACAAGAAGAATATCCAAGAAAATTCCCGAAATATCCCCGATTTGTGTGGAGTGATTTTACGACGCCATCTTCATGATAGATGACGTTTATGTTTACGGTAAATTGAAGTTCACTGTATAAACGCCTGGATTGTGCTGTCTCAGTGGCAAGGTTAAATTATACTTTGCTTCATGGCGAAAGACCAGAATCACTTAATTTTCTATCGAACACTCAGAAATATAATGGATGCTATCAAATGACTTCATTTGGAGCATTATTGATGAACGCAGATTCAATCCAAAAAGGTCGGCGTTTGATGATTCCGAGAAACGGAACGCCGATTTGGCGTTCCGTACGAACGCTATCCAACTGTTACGCATTTGGCAGTGCATCTGGATAACTGTCAACGAGTTTATTTCACTGCATCAACGTGCTCTAAACCCACCAGCGACAACATTGTCCAGTTTCTTCTCGAAAATTTCAACCAGGAACTAGGTCATTGGTGTGTTTTTTTTCACTGAACCAACACTCAGGGATGTCCCCTATAAATGCAGTACATTGCGTTGGCGGAAGGAAGATCAGGTATTCGAAGGAGGAAAGAGGGAGTAGTGTCTGTTGACATCTGTTTTGAATCTCTGAATGTCGTAATTGGGGGGAAAGATATTTGCCGGAAGTCGATTCCACATACGGATAGGACGGGCGAAGAACGAATTTATTCTGTAATGTGTAGTGCGGCCGGTTGTCCAATCGACAACAAATGGGTGAGCGTTCCTGGAGAGTCGCGTATCTCTACCGAACGTTCTCACGGGCGGTATAAGATCACGAATTTCCGAAGAACAAACACCATGAAAGTATCGATAGAACAATGACACACAACCAACATTACGACGGTGTTCAAGGGAGTCAATAGAATTGGATATCCTACCGTCACCTATCAACACCATCGCCCTCCTCTGGACACGGTCAAGTAGCTCCAGTGATGAAGTTGGAGCACCCGACCATATATGGGAGTTGTAATCCATCTTTGGTCTAATGTAGGTAGTGTACATATTGAGCAGATCAGAGGGTGTGAAATATTTCTTACATCGTTTTAAAATCCTAAACATTTAAATGCTTCTTTCGACACATCAAATACATATTTTGTCCACCGAACACCACGTTGTATTATCATGCCTGGAACATTGAAAGTATCTGATTGCTCAATATCTACACCGTTCATTAAAATCGACGACACCGTTGAATCAGTGAATCGCTTGTGAGACAACCAGGAGCACTGGGTCTTTCGTGCATTAAAACCTACTCTATTCACTCGACCAGTAGAGAAATGGCAAGCAAATCCTGGCTAAGTGACTCATCCATTAATCGCTTTTTATCCTCAGTTTCTTGGCGACTTGGTCTATGAACGAATGAGTATGAATGACAGAGGTTGCTGTCATCCGCGAATGAGTATATTGGATTCAAAGTCCGATCCACGAGGTCGTCGATGAAAATAAGAAAAAGGCAGGGGGAAAGGACAGAGCCCTGTGGTACTCCTGCGGTTAACCTATGCTCATCGGATGAGAACCCATCTACAACAACGCGTATAGTGCGATCTCTGAGGAAGCTCGATATAAATCGAGAGAAGTCACTACCAACACCAAAAGCGATAAGCTTTGCTATGAGTACGTCGTGGTAAACCCTATCAAAGGCCTTGGATATATCTAGAGCAACGACCTTACTCTCACCAAGCTGGTGAATAGATCGATTCCACTTTTCGGATAGCAGTGTCATCAGGTCTCCCGTAGATCGATTCTTACGGAAGCCATATTGTCGATTATTAAGTAAGTCATTGGTTTCTAAATACCTCACAAGATGGTGGTTAACCATACTCTACATAACCTTCGAAAGCGCTGAGGAAATCGTGATCGGTCGATAGTTAGCAGGGTTATTAGCCTCACCTTTTTTAGGGATGGGCTGGATGTTCGCAATCTTCCAACGCGCTGGGAAAACCGCTGCACGGTATGCAAGGTTGAAAAGATTACGAAGGGGACGGGCAACCGTCGAAGAGCACTTACATAGGACAAGTGCTGATATGCCATCCGGGCCTGGATATTTATTTACGTCGAGATTTGCGAGAACTCTTTTAACTCCACGAGTTCGAAAAAATATCTGAGGCATGGAACTTAACACATTTTCGATCACGGGGAGTGGTTGATTGCTTTCCGGCAAGGATGAGTTCCTTGCAAACATTTCAGCCAATAGGTTAGCTTTGGCAACCGGGTTAGTGAATATCTGGTCATCTTTAACAAGAGTTGGGATTGATGAGGAGTTATCCTTTACTCTTCTTACAAATGATCAAAAGCTCTTACTTTCCCTGGGAGAAGAAAGAACTTTGGCACGAAGACGTTGTTCGTACAGAAACTTTTCACGTCTAAGTACCCTGGCACACATGGTTCTTGTCTGTTTGCGTAGCAGATCAGTGGTGGCATTTTTATTTGACCGCTATTTCCTGAACGTTTCCTCTTTGGATCTGACATCAGTCTTGCATGTCTGGTTAAACCAACTTTTATTAGATGGCTTATCCGAAATAAAATAATAAATAATAATTTATAAAAGACTTCATTCCAATCAAGATAATATTTTCGATCATTTCAGCCGCAGCATCTATATCGCCATTTAGAAAGCAAAGTTTCCAATTAACTGCTGGAAAAAATTGTTGAGCTCGGCCCAACGTGCCTTTTCGTATAAACGTGCCTGGGGTCGAAGCGACACGAAGAGCGGAATATGAAAAGGATGCTGAAACAATACAATGATCCGAATTACCAAGAGGTGCTAGAACATTAACTTTATACTTTTCAGGGTATGTTGTTAAGAAAAGATCAAGAATATTTGAGTGTTGCCCCTGGACACACGGAATGTGAGACGGTTCATTCACTAGTTGCGTCACATCATTATGCGCGGCAAAAAGCTCGGCGTATTGACCCTCCGGTGTTGAGTGACTCGAATGGGCAAGCCAAGAGGAATTATGGACATTGAAATCGCCGGCAACCACAATTTCACTGTCAGGACAATCCTCTAAAATTTTTGTAATTGAATCGGAAAGGGCGTCAAATCCATTTAGGGATACCTCCCTAAATGGATTTAGTACGTGTGTTCCAATCTTGAATTTAACCCAAAGGGAATTAAATTCTGGATTTTCTGAGCTTAGGTTATGCCGGCTCTGAAACAGTATATCATTACGTACGTATACCAAAATACCTCTGTGGGGGATAAAGAGAGATAGGGTGTGATATCCAGGAATGTGAAAATCCTGTGGATTAGAATCCTCACACACCTGGGTCTCACAAAGAGCAAAAACATCACGCCGATGTACATAAGCGTACATGGCAAAAAAATCGCTCTCAGCCCTCGTATATTGGCAAATTGTATTTTAAACTTACCCACCATTAGAACAGACAAGTAAGAAAAAACAAAACAGAGTCAGTATTCAGCTACAGTTGCCAAACTCCTCTCCCTGCCGTTGCTGTATTCCCCCAATGCTTAGTATTATGCCTTAAGCATTGGGCGAACAACGACAGAAAGAAACAAGTAAGGAAAGGCTAAAGTCGGGCGGGCCGACTATATGATACTCTCCACTTTCTATCCGAATACAACTTAACACCGTAAAAAGTGAAAACGGGAAGAATTTTTGTATGTTTCCTAATCATATGCTAATATGACCTGGTCCAATTTGCCGAACCGAAAAGAATACTTGTATCCAAACATGGATTAAAGTGACTAACTTTCAAAATAAGTTCTTCCAGTTCAAATATAACGTGTTATGCTCATTTCAAAGAAATTCGGTGAAAATTCGTGGTTTCTGGGGCGGAAAAAGTCTATCTGGGAGCGAAATTAGGATTTATATGTAAATCTGAACCGATCTGACCCATTTTCACCATGGACGTTTCTAGTTGAAATACAAGATATTTTGAAAGATTTGAAAAAGATGAGTGGAAAAAGTGAAATCGGGAGTGGAATTTGTGTGTCAGCTATATGTAAATCTGAACCGATCTGACCCATTTGCACCATGGCTGTTTATAAATCAAATATTTTGCCTAATTTGAAGAGGATCTGTTAAAATATGTGGTTCTTAGAGCAGAAAAAGTCAAATCGGGAGCGAAATTTTAATGGGAGCTATATATAAATCTGAACCGATCTTACTCACTTTCAGTATAGGTGTTTCTAGTTGGATTAAAAGATGTTGTGCCATATTTCAAGAAAATCGGGTAAAATATGTGGTTTCTAAAGCGGAAAAGTCAAATTGGGAGCGACATTTGTATGGGGGCTATATATAAATCTGAATCGATCTGACCCATTTTTACCACAGGTTGAACTATAAGATGTTTTGTCAATTATGAAGGAAATCTGTTAAAATATGTGTTATCTAGAATGAAAAGAGTCAAATCGGGAGTGAAATTCGTATGGGGGCTATATCTAAATCTGAACCGATTTTCTTCAAATTAAATAGTGTTCGTTCTTATCCCGAAAAACTTCGTTGTGCAAAGTTTCATTTGGTTCTGTCTACAATTGCGACCTGTATCGTGATTACAAGAATAGATGGACAGACAGGCAGACAGACGGACATTGCTAAATCGATTCAGAAAGTGATTCTAAGTCGATCGGTATAATTAACAATGGGTCCATCTCTCTTCCTTTTGGGTGTTACAAACAAATGCACTCTCGTGGAGTGTATAAACAGTGTCAACTGCACTGCACGAATGGGAAGGGGGGAAGGGAAGGGGACAACGCACACAATACGGAGCGGACATAAAATGTGTGGTCTGTGATGAGCGGCTGTTGTGGATGCTGCTGCAATGATTTTGTCGTTCCCGCTGATGTTGTTGTTGTTATTGTTAGGTAGTTTGGTTGTTCAATTGTTTTGGTCGGCGCGGCGCGGCGCGGTTATTGTTGTTTTTAATTTTTTTCTATAGTTATATTTTGTTGTTTTTCTTTCTGCATTTTGTTTGAATTTGTTGTTTTTTATTTTAACACAAAACTGAACGGCACACAACACGGACGACAGAGAAACACAAGTGCATCGGACGACGGACTGACAAATACTGATTGTGGGACAAGTACAAGGATGATGTGTCAGAAGACATTTTGCATCGAGTTCGTGTCCATTCAGAGAATCCCCATATTGAGATGAATGAAGAGATGCACAGTCAGGCTTTGGTTTTGATAGAAGGTATGTGTTACCTCATGTGCAGCAGTTTGTTAGTCAGGTTAGGAATGCCATTGCCAGATTGTCGACCATACAACCCTTTCGAACTAGAATTGCAGCGTGAACGTGAATGCGACACAAACGCATTAGGCCAATTGGTTCGAACAATTGGCAGAGAACAAGGATGTGGATCACTTAAACTGAACAATTAAAAATAAAATCGTTGGTTAAGTGCATTCCTTCAAATCTACCGACTGCGTAACAATCGAAGACGAAGCAAGCAACTATTCAACTGTGATTTAGAATTCATTGCATGTTCCTGGATTGCCACCGCACAATTTACAATTTAAGGTTGTTTCAACGGAACGCGTTTAGCGTTCACAAAACTCATAAGCAATGTGATTCACGCAAGAATTTAAGCGATTCCAATTCCTCTCGCATTCGCATTGACTATCAATAAATCACAAGGCCAATCATTGAGTGTTTGTAGACTCAATCTGGAGAATGAATGTGTTTCACACGGTATGTTTCACGATATGTTGCATATACCCGTGTCGGAAAACCATCCGCTTTAATCGGTTTCGCGCCTGACAACAAAACGAAAAACATTGTTCATTGTGCTTCAATGAAGGGAAATACAATTCGAAATCGATCCGACCGCAATTCATTCAACAACGCCTGTGAAAATATAAATAAAATTGGAAGGCAAACAACGATTGGCGGGTCAGCTAGTATTATTATAAACTGATAATTAAGTTATTCCACGTGTAATATCAGCATTTCCATTTCAATTGCTTAAAGTAACGCCTTCTGGGAGTTCCATATATATTTCTTCTTGAACTACACCGTGCAGAAACGCCGTCTTCACATCTAACTGGTGTGGATGTTTTGCAACGGGAGCATATGTATCAGAATAGCCTATATATATATTTTTGTAAGAATCCGTTAACTACTAGTCTCGCCTTGTAGCGGGTAGGATATCCGTTTTTATAATATTTGACGAGAAATACCCATTTTGATTTCAGCAGCTTCACATTTCAGAACTTGTAATTTCATTGTTTTTTCAGTGTTCATCATCTGTTCTACGTAATTATTAACAGTAGCGGGCATCTCATGTACTTCATCTCCTTCTAGATCGTTACATGTTATTATTACTCCCACAGGATTGCTATCAGGTAAGTAAGAAATTCATCGAATTTCACATCAGGAAGTTAAATTTTTTTATGAATTACATGTTACATTTGGAACATATCCAATCATTTTCAGTTGCTTACTCTTGACAACCAGTTTGTTAAGGAAGCCATGCATGCTTTACATCCAATTACCTTAAGAGATTCTAGATTAGGTTTGTAACCGTACCACATCTCTAGCCATCTAAAGCCATTGTGGGGCTCCTATTGATTAAATATACGGCTGTTAATGTCATGTATCTGATTTTTTCGACGAAGGTTCTGTTAAACCGTTCAGCAACTACATTTTGCTGGGGAGAGTAGGCCATTGTCTCTTCAACTTGTATTCTTTTCATGATGTGTCAATTTTGAAATTGATGTTTCGAAATGCGCAGTAGCCAAAGCTTCAAGTTCAATTAACTTCGTCTGAGTCACACGCGTTTTACTTGTCATCCGAGTTTTGTGTCGTATTATGTGTCTGTGTGCTTAATAAAATATTCATAGTTCACCAAAAATAACTAAACGTTTATCCATAAAAATATGTGCAAAATATACAAGAAAATAAATAGAACAAAATGTAGATATATTATATTATATTATCACAACGAAGGAAAAATAATAAACAGCCAAACTCGAATAACAGCACAAAATCAAAACATTAGAACTCGCGCAGGGTAATCGCAGCAACGGTAGGGAGGGAGGTTTGACAACTGCATTTACTCTTTGATTCTGTTTTTTGTTCTCTTGTTTGTTTGTCGTAATGATTGGTAGGTTTCGATTACAATATGCCAACATACGAGGGTTGATGGTGAATTTTTTCTCTGCAATCTCCCATATTAATTTCCATCGACTGCCCTATGTGAGACTCAGGTCCGTGACGGTTCAGATCCACAGGATTTTTACGTGCCTAGGTATCACACTTACCACTTTTTATTCGCCACAGAAGTCTTGTGGTCTACGTACGTTCCAATCTTGAATATAACCCAAATGGAGTTAAATTCAAGATTGGAACGCACGTACTGCATTTCGGATTTGTGTATAGAAGTCCAAACGAGGAAAGGGTGGCTTCCCTAAATGGCTTCGACGGTTATCGGCGGCGGTGTAATAAAATTCTAATTATCATTAAATTTCGACAATTAAACATTTGCCTATGCGTTAATATGGGGTTAATACATTCGTTCTAGAGCTTAAATGATTGTGATATGCCACATACGTTCTATTTTATAATTTTTTCATAATTGGATCCCTAAAATCGTCCCAATGAATTCTGCATTGAGTATTTAATATAGAGTGGGGTATCATAGAGTCAGACTACTTTAGCCTTTTCTTAGCCCTTTACTGTATGACATGAATGTATGAATATATTAGGCCTGTTTGATTGGGTTTACTAGCTTACAATTAAGGGACTTGATAAGGAGGCAACATTTTTATCCATTGGTTTTATTTAAAACAAGTAAGGACCGACTATATGATACCCTCCACTTTCTATCCCATTACAATTCAATTCGGTAAAAAAGTGAAATCGGGAAGGATTTTTGTATCCTGTAAATGTATGTGTTTGACAAAAAATGTTAACCTGGAACGATGTGATCTGCTTTCCCCATGGATTTTTGTAGGTGTAATATGATATTTTTGTAGGTGTAATATAATATATAAAGTTTGGCCCAAATCGGGAGCAAAATTTGTATGGATCTGAACCGATATTACCCATTTTCAGCATAGGTGTATCTAGTTGGATTATAAGGTGTTAAATCAAATTATACTCGTTTCCTTTTGGGTGTTACAAACAAATGCACAAAGACATAATACCCTAGTGTAGGGTAAAAAATCGCAGATAAACACATGGCACCACCTTACTTGGTAACTAAGAGAGTAGTAAGACTTTCTTGTTAAGTGAGTAAATTCCATACAAATATTAAGCTAGTAAGTTCAATCGAACAGTCCTGTTATTTAAAGTTATCTCACCCTTTCAGAATCCTATTCTCAGTTTGCAGTCATATATTACAAAATTTGGTCTTCCTCAAAATGGTCAATGTGTTTCCAACATTCAGCGCCAGGTCCGGATGGTATTACGATTTTTGTGCATTCCACATTTATCAATTCTCGACCAGAGAAAGGCTCTGTTTCCGACTCAATCACAACAATTTTAGAGGATTGTTCTGAAAGTAAAATCCGGAGTTGAGTAGCTCGAATGGGCAAGCCATGAAGCCCATTCTTGGTAATTCGGATCACTGTATTGGTTCAGCATCTTTTTCGTATTCCACTCTTCGTGTCGCTTCGACCCCAGCCCCAAATCGGACAATTTTTTTTACGAAAAGGCACGTTGGGCCGAGTTTAACAACTTTTTCCAGCATTTCAATTGGAAACTTTGCTTTATAATGACGATATAGATGCTGCTGCAAATATTAACTTAATTGGAATGAAGTCATTTATTCCAACCAAAGTTATTTCGGATGTAGTGTACTCACACATTTGTTCTTCAGTGTATTTCTGAAATAAACAAAACTCAGCTATTCTTCAGTTACCCTAATAAATACAAAGTACGGTTAATGTCGTTGACACTTGAGTTGACTGACTAAAGCGTCACTCGAATTGGATCAATCCATTTCTCGTCACACTTCACCGTTTTGGTTTCTTCCAGAGAACCGCTGACCCAAACATTTTTATGGAGCGCCGGCTCATGAGTGTAATTAGACACCGTATGGAATACTTTGAATATGTGCCGCGAAAAGTATCAGGCGCACAGATAATGTAGAGCAAGAACTGACCTAGGAAACTGAATAGTGGCTGAATAGAATTTATCTAGAATGTAAGCAATACTGTATTGATGTATAGATAATTAAGCGATATATACAATGTAAAAAGAAAGATGAAGACTAGGGTATATAAACCCAACATCTTCTCAAATAAAATCAGATTCATTTTGTTTTTGAAACCAAGAACGAAGAATTTCAATCATTGATAATCTCGGCAAGAGCCAAGCTAAATAAACCTAACAATTCACAAAGTTCAAGCCAATATTATCAAAAAGGGGTAACCTGACCAGAAAAAGGGCAGCGACTAAAAAGTTCACCCTTAGCACAGCGATCAGCGTATTACATGGCGATCCTGCGAATTACCAATCTACAGAAACACTGACTTACACAGAGTTTTTTTTTTTTTGATCCTGCGTGAGTACTGGTTTATGAACACTGCCAATAAATGTCTGGATGGGGAGAATTCTCAGAAGAGGAACTAAGGCAAATCATTGAGGACATCAATATCGCCGAACGGAGAAATATAGCAGCTCTAAAGACGATTGGGGCTCAGGTGCAGCAGTCGATTATAGAATATAGCCCAGAAGGAAGCAAAGTTGGACCGCAACCGCGTTATTTACCATCCAGGATACAACAGATTGAAGAGCCGCTTATAGTGTTCGGGCCCCCGGAGAGGATCCGTATCGTTAAAAGAGACCTACTAAGTAGGGCAAAAAGGGAGTTAGCGGTGGTTCGTTCACTATTACAGTGTGAAGGGCCAAAGGAGGCGAATTTAAAGAAAGAAGAAGAATTGATATCGTCCATTAGAAACATCCGTAGAGAAAAACGGAGGAAAAAAGCAATGTCTAAGAATATGAGAATAATAAAGGAGGAAAAGTAAAACTTTTTTTTGTTTTGTTTTGAAAATAAAATTGTGTAATAATGTTAGATAAAACTCAGAAAGACGAGACAATTATTAATAATAATAGTAGAATTGTAACGTTAGATTTGGAGATTCTAATTTTAATCGTAGCAATACTAACATTGTTCTTACTTGTAAAATACTTAAAGCAATATATAAACAAAAAAGTTAGGAGTAACCAAATAAAGAATGAGCTGAATGTTTAAACAATGGAAGCGACGCTTTTTGCACTAGAGGTTTTAATAGACAATGCTAAGAAGAGCTTAGGAAAACCATACAAGACTGGGACGATTACAGCGAAACTTGAGGAGTTGACGAAAATACAATCAGAGGCGGAACGGATTTTATCATCAACTGAATATACGGACGAGGATAGAGCACACAGACTGAGTGATTTCAAGGTGCTTAAAACTGAATATATTGGACTGTTGGAACAACATAAAAGAAAGGGACTAGAGTTATTAGGACAGGAAACCAGTAAGGAAACACGGAAATTAGTGCTGGACCAAAGTGACAAGATGGACACGAAGGAATTGATAGAATATATGAAAATCATCCCGGTGTTCACGGGCGACCGAAAATTACTGGATAATTTCATATCAACGATCAAGCTAATAGATAGTACTTTATCGGACGGAAAGAAGATTAGTTTCTTTAACTTCGTTTACACTAATCGTATTGACACTAGGATCCAGAACAGGATCAGACAATTAGGAAGCCCTACTACTACTGAACAGGTACTGACACATTTAAAAACGATTTTTAAACCAAGAAGGACAGCGAACGGTATTCTTAACCAACTGACTGGACTTACACAAGGAGACCGTACCATAACGAGGTTTAGTGAATACATCGAGACACTAGTCGCAGAGTTAACAGAACTTCAAGTATCGAATCTAGGCGAGGAACAAAGGACAACTATATCCACCATGAATTACAACATCGCCTTCAATACATTCAAAAACGGATTGAACAACAGAAGTATAGTCCAGACCTTGGATGCAAGCAGAGTGAAAACGTTTCAAGAGGCAATATTACTGGCTGAGGAGGTGAGAACAAACAACGTAACTCACAAAACACTATTCCAGAAGGCCCAGAATAACCAAAATCAAGATAATAGAAACAGAAATTACAACGATAGACAACACCAAGACAACAAATACCCGAGCAACAATCGCAATGAGGGACGCGACAAAAGGAACAATCGCGGGAACCCTAACAACAGTCGAATTAACCAATACAACAACAGAGGTCGCGACAACGGATATGGACGAAACCACAATGGAAATTATAGAAACAGAAATCAAGACAATACAGGATATAATCGGAACAACCAAAATGTCAACTGTGTGAACGACCAAGAGTGCAACGATTACAATAATGATTTTGACGATGAACAGGGAAACTACAAGGAGCCGGAGATGGTCGAGCAAAACTATTCTCCAGATGGCCAGGAAGACTAGAAACAAAACAAATTTTCCATATGTCGTCCAATTTTAAAAATTTCATTGAACTACATATTAAAGATGTCGATTTTAAACTGAAATTCTTATTAGACACTGGAGCAGACATCACCCTTGTTAAAGAAGATTTATTAAAGAATCATAAAGAAAACCCTCAAGATTATTGCCGTTTTACAGGCATAACAGACGAAGAAATCACCTCTATCGGGTCCACAGACATAATTATCACTTTTGATGGGACCAACTTGAAACATAAGGTACAACTGGTGCATGGAGATTTCCCAATTAAAGCGGACGGAATATTAGGAAGAGATTTCCTAACAAAGTATAAATGTAATATCGATTATGAGACTCATATCTTAAAAATAAACTATAATAACGATCAATTGGAAATACCAATAAGTAATGCAGCATCAAAAATCAACCTTGTAAAAATTCCACCAAGATCAGAAGCCATTGTACCATTCCACATAGAACTAGAAGAGGATTCATTAGTCTGTAACAGAGAAATTGATAAGGGCATATTCCTTGCAAACACAATCCTACCCAAAGATGGAAACAAACACATAAAACTATTGAATACAACTGATAAAAATATAACTATTAGAAATTTAGAATTAAAAATACTCCCATTAACAAAATATGACATAATCAATATAAGCGGAAATAAAACACAGAACGACGAACAGAGATTCCAGCAAATACTGAAGAGTATTGATTTTGAAAATACGAATCAAGTTGAACAGAAACAACTGAAGGATATACTGAGGAACTACCAATCGATATTTCACCTGGAAGGAGAACAACTAACAACAAACAACTTCTACAAACAGGATATCCGATTGAATGACTCAACACCGGTCTATATAAGAAATTACAGATTACCTCACGCACACAAGGAGGAGATAGAGCGTCAGGTACAAGAACTATTAAAAGACGGTATTATAGAACCTTCAGTGAGTCCATACAATGCACCATTGCTACTCGTGCCTAAGAAAGGACAGACGGATTTAAGGAAGTGGAGACTAGTAGTAGACTTCAGACAGTTGAACAATAAGATAGTCAATGACAAATTTCCCCTTACGAGACTCGAGGACATACTCGACAAACTAGGGAGAGCTAAGTATTTTTCAACGCTTGATATGACTAGTTCATTTCATCAAATAGGACTGAAACCTGCGTCAAGACCATGCACAGCATTTTCTACACCAGATGGACATTACCAATATACAAGGCTACCTTTTGGATTAAAGATTTCTTCGAATAGTTTCCAAAGAATGTTAACTCTAGCATTATCAGGCTTAGAAGCTGAAGCATTTCTGTACGTGGATGATATAATCATATTTGGCTGTAGTTTAGACCACCACAATAAAAATTTGATAAAAGTACTAGACAGGATTAAGCAATACAATTTGAAATTAAATGCGAACAAATGCTCTTTTCTCAAGCCGGAGGTAATATATTTGGGGCATCTCATTACGGCTAATGGAATAAAACCTGATCCCAGTAAATTTGATGCGATAACTAAGTATCCAACCCCGACAAACGCAGACGAAGTACGCAGATTTGTGGCATTTTGTAACTACTACAGAAGGTTTATCAAAGATTTCGCACAAATCGCAAATTGCCTGAATGCAGTAGTAAAGAAAGGTGTGAAGTTCGAATGGACAGCTGAGCGGGATAAAGCTTTCAATACTTTGAAAACTAAACTAATTAACCCACCTATCTTACAATATCCGGATTTCGACAAGCCGTTCATTTTAACTACAGATGCCTCCGACTACGCTTTAGGAGCAGTCCTTTCACAAGAAAAACTCAGAGAAGATCTACCAATATCGTATGCTAGCAAAGTCCTTCAAAAACATGAAAAAAATAAATCAGTTATAGAAAAGGAACTTTTGGCAATACATTGGGGCATACAATTCTTCAGACCATATCTTTTCGGGAGGCGATTCACAGTAGTCACAGACCACAGACCTTTGGTATCTTTATTCTCACACAAAAATCCAAGTTCTAAATTGACAAGAATGAGAATAGAATTGGCTGATTATGACTTCGACATAGTTTACAAACAAGGAAAAAACAACACAAACGCTGATGCATTATCAAGAATAAAGATTGACTCCGATTTACTAAAGAACATGATTCCCACAAATGAGGACAAGACGGTAAAGAAAACGCTTGTCATAACAAGAAGCAAGACAAAACAACAGGAGCAAGAAGACAAAAATAAAAACATTGATAGCAAATTTAAACGACTTCGCATGTGGAATTGCACATCAATTAATGATATAAAAAAGGCGCGCAAACTAAAATTTGAAACAATCAAAACAAACACGAAAATGGTCAAAGTAGAACCAGATGACCTAAACAATGAAACACGAGTCTACTGTAGTGAAGTTTCATGTCGTTCCGACGATTTCATGGAGATGCTACGAAAAGAACTCAACAAAAGACTTGTTAAACGTCCCAATCATCAAGATGATTCGGAAGAACCACAGTCAATGAAAACTATCCAATACTGTCTAGAGAACAGTGATGATATATTTGAAATAATTCCACAAGAGGAATTTTTTAAAAAATTTAATGAGCTACCTGATGTAGCAAGCGACGTCACAATAATCACATACACGAAGCCTCGGCTTGTACAAAATCACCAAGATCAAATAAAACTAATAAAACAACATCATGAAACGCCATGCGGAGGTCATTTCGGAATAAGAAAGACCACACTGAAATTGAAACAACGGTATCTATGGAAGAACCTTGCACACATGGTTAAAGAATTTGTTAACACTTGCGACAAATGTCAACGGAACAAACAGATAAGACATACGAAGGAACCACTGACAATTACCGACACCCCTACACGAACTTTTGAAACAATGACAATTGACACTGTCGGACCTTTACCACCTTCAGAAGCATTCCGTTACATACTGACTACACAATGCGAATTGACTAAATTCATAATAGCATGCCCAATGGAAAACAAAGAGGCAAAGACAATCGCAAAGACTCTAGTGGAGAACGTCATATTGAGGTATGGGATATTCAATGCCCTAAAGTCAGATAGAGGAACAGAATTCATAAATGAGGTTTTAAGAGAGGTTTGCACACTTCTGAATATAGAACAAAAATTCTCAACCCCATACCACCACGAGACCCTAGGCACAGTGGAAAGGAACCATAGAGTATTGAATGAATATTTTCTATCTTTCGTAAACGACGAAAATTGGCATGAATGGTTACCATACTATTCATTCGCTTATAACACGACACCACATGTAGACACAGAATATAGTCCATTTGAATTAGTATACGGACGATTAGCAATATTACCAGGGGAGGAGGTAATGGCACATGGGAAAATTTATAATTACGACAATTATGCAAACGAAATGAAGGCAAGAATGAAATTTTCTCTGGAAAAGGCTAGATCATTTTTGGAGACAGTAAAATCTAGGCGACACATTCGGTCAGACCAGATTAGAAAGAGTTTAAAACTTTGTATAGGCGATTTAGTATTACTAAAGGTAGAAAATAGAAGGAAAAATATGGCACCATACTCAGGTCCATTTGAAATATTGAAGGTATTAGAACCAAACATACTTATAAGAATTAACGATAAGGAGAAATTAGTACATAAGAACAATGTCAAATTATATAAAACAAATTCAACTACAAATTAACAATATAAGCAAACATTTCATATATTTTTTTTTCTCTCTCCACGAACAATTTTATTGCACAATAATTAAGAAAACATAGCACTTAAGTAGAATATGATACCACTCTATAAAAAATACAATGACGAACAAATACAGAACCCGATCATTTTCTGAAAATCATGAAATAGCTTCACTATTGTATGATTTTTCTTAAGGGTGAGGGTGTAGTGTACTCACACATTTGTTCTTCAGTGTATTTCTGAAATAAACAAAACTCAGCTATTCTTCAGTTACCCTAATAAATACAAAGTACGGTTAATGTCGTTGACACTTGAGTTGACTGACTAAAGCGTCACTCGAATTGGATCAATCCATTTCTCGTCACACTTCACCGTTTTGGTTTCTTCCAGAGAACCGCTGACCCAAACATTTTTATGGAGCGCCGGCTCATGAGTGTAATTAGACACCGTATGGAATACTTTGAATATGTGCCGCGAAAAGTATCAGGCGCACAGATAATGTAGAGCAAGAACTGACCTAGGAAACTGAATAGTGGCTGAATAGAATTTATCTAGAATGTAAGCAATACTGTATTGATGTATAGATAATTAAGCGATATATACAATGTAAAAAGAAAGATGAAGACTAGGGTATATAAACCCAACATCTTCTCAAATAAAATCAGATTCATTTTGTTTTTGAAACCAAGAACGAAGAATTTCAATCATTGATAATCTCGGCAAGAGCCAAGCTAAATAAACCTAACAATTCACAAAGTTCAAGCCAATATTATCAAAAAGGGGTAACCTGACCAGAAAAAGGGCAGCGACTAAAAAGTTCACCCTTAGCACAGCGATCAGCGTATTACACGGATAAACTATATAATAAAAGTTGGTTTAACCGGACATGTAAAACTGCTATCAGATCCAAAGACGAAGCGTTGATAAAATGGCGTTTTAATAAAAAAGCCAGACTAATCTGCTACGCAAGCAGACAAGAACCATGTGTGCCAGTGTACTTAGACGTGAAAAGTTTCTACACGAACAACGTTTTCGAGCCAAAGTTCCTTCTTCTCCTAGGAGAAGTAAGAGCTTTTGGTCATTTGTAAGAAGAGAAAAGGATAACTCCTCATCTATCCCAACTCTTGTTAAAGATGACCAGATATTCACTAACCCGGTTGCCAAGGCTAACCTAGTGGCTGAAATGTTTGCAAGGAATTCATCCTTGCCGGAAAGCAACAACCACTCCCCGTGATTGAAAATGTATCTTGTTCCATGTCTCAGATTTTTTCGAATGGAATACAACTCCCATATATGGTCAGGTGTTCCAAGATCGGTGGCGATGGTGTTGATAGGTGAAAGTAGGATATCCAATTCTATTGTCTCCCTTGTACATCGTCGTAGTGTGGGATGTGTGTCGCTGTTTTATCGAAACTTTTATGGTGTTTGTGCTTCGGATATCCGTGACTCATACCGGACGTTCGGTAGAGATACGCGATTTTCAAGGAACTCTCACCCATTTATTGTCACCTAAATTCAGCTCTTCCATGTGCATCCGCACCCGAAACTGTCATTCATCGTAATTGCAGCCGTTAAACTGCGGAATTCCACTAATTTTCTTACCGCCCATAACCTCTTATAATTGTAGAATTGATGATTATAAGTTTTTATTTTAAAAGAACTGAATTTATTTCGGACAAGCAGTTTCGGCAAATATTAACAGCAATGAGTGGTTCTTTCATTCATTGTAAGCTCTTATACGTGTCACATTTTCTCCACCAATTCCAGATTGACATATTTTTAACAATATATTTGACGCAAAACAGCCAACAGACAGTTTCATTTACAAAGAGAGACTTCTGTTTTCGCAACTAATTGTGTCTGCAACAGAAGTACAGCTCAATATGGTGTATGGCCTGCTGAGTGTCAATATTAAAGAACGTGCGTACCGTGATAGCGTGAAAACGTTTGGATATTTAATTACTGCAAGCAAAGAGGCAGACATGTTTTTTATTGAGAGAGCACCTACTGCAACAAACATACCACATTCAGAAAAAAGTGAACCCCATATTGAGTTAAAATGAACTAAAATATAGGAAAATTGAACTTCGTATAGCGCTAAAGCAATATTTCCTCATATCAAGTTCAATATTTTCCTTGAAAATAGTACATGATTTGAACTTGATTCTAGTTCAATTTTCTTTAAACCAAGTTAATATTTACTCAAACTTTGGAAAATTCCAGTAAATTTTCCTCAAACCAAGTACATTTTTACTAAATCTAAGTAAAATTTTGCTGAAATTTTCCTAAATCTAAGTAAATTTTTCCTAAAACCAAGTAAATTTTTACTAATTTTATGTAAGACTAGCTGACCCGGCAAACGTTGTTTTGCCATCAAATTTTATTTATATTGTCACAGGCGTTGTCCTACGTCATTTCAAATTGCAGAAAATTTGTGGTCAATTGTCCATTGAAATTGATTCTTAGCTGGATGAGTTGTGGTCGGGTCGATTTCGAATTGTATTTCCCTTCATTGAAGCACTCTGTGATAAACAATGTTTTTCGTTTTGTTGTCAGGTGCGAAACCGATCAAAGCGGATGGTTTTCCGACACGGGAATATGCAACATATAGTTGACCGTGTGAAACACATTCATTCTCCAGATTGAATCTACAAACACTTAATGATTGGCCTTGTGATTTATTGATAGTCAATGCGAATGCGAGAGGAATAAGACATTGGAATCGCTTAAACTCGAATGGGATCATTGGAATTCTCGGAATGAGTACTTCCTCACCTTTGAACTTTCCTTTTATAATTCTTGCGTGAATCACATTGCTTATGAGTTTTGTGAACGCTAAACGCGTTCCGTTGCTTAATTTTGGTTGATTGAGATTGCGAAGCATGATGACAACTGAAACAACAATAAATTGTAAATTGTGCGGTGGCAATCCAAGTGATCCACATCCTTGTTCTTTGCCGCTAAAATTCCTCTTTCACTCAAGCAATCGTTCGGACCAATTGGCTGATGGACTTCACTGAATTGCAATACTCCAGGATATAATGCGCCTTCAATGTTTTGCAAAGAAGTGGCGAATACGGAACAACCCAATAGTTGTCAACCACGAAATCATTTCCTTTCACTTTGAGTGTGATTGTTCTACCGCCATTATCAGATGATCGACGCCGATACAGTGGATAACCATCGTGGCCAGTGATGGTCTCGCCACTCAAACTTCGTGGATAACTCTTGGAACACTTACCGTCGACCATGCACGGTAATTGTGGGTTAATGGTTTCAATCAATTTGGTCTGGTTGGATTCTTTCGACTGACCAAATGTGAATATGCGCATGCGGCAAAACTATTTTTTGCCATTCAATTGAATATGTCCAACATCGAGTATCCCCAAAGACACGATGCTTACTTATATAGTACATATCGACGCGGAATTGCTCAAACAATCGGCGAAACCAAAGCAAATAGTTGTCTATATTTTGGGGAATCATAAAATTCATTCATTGCGCTGACCTTATTGTTTTCCTCACCTAAGATGATATTAATGTTATATTGAAATGAATGGATTTATCATCTGGATGTTGATAGCCATCATCTCCTTGCCAAAACATCAGTGGGTATTGCAATGCATCGTATGAACGATGTGTGATTGGCGTTAGTTTGTTCCAGTAGGTTGTTTATCCACTCTGATCAAGAGTTTATAGTCATCACTTGGTATGTGATTCAACGCAGCTTTGAATAAGCGAACCAATGCATGATGTTCATGAAGTAGCTGCTGCAGGTCTGGAAGAATTTCTCTTTTCATTGCCATATTGATTGTTTGGCGCTGATCGAGTTAATTTTCTGAATTGCCCATGCGGTAGCAGTTATACAATGCGATGGAGAATTTGGCCTTGGATCTGTAGATTCAATGATTTTTGGACATGAAAAGGAAGGATTACTTTGAATGTCGGATTGAAACCACGTTTGTCAATAACTTCTGCTCCAAATAAAGTCATTTGAAAGTATCCATTATATGTCTGAGTGTTCGATAGTACATGAAGTGATTCTGATCTTTCACCATGAATCAAAGAATGGAATGGCTTTAGTGGTAATTTAACCTTGCCACTGAGACAGCACAATCCAGTCGATTCTCCAGTGAACTTCATCTATCATAAAGATGGCGTCGTAAAATCACTCCACACAAATCGGTGATATTTCGGGAATTTTCTTAGGTATTCTTCTTGTTTGGCCGGAGCGCCGCGGCGGCCAATCCGAAATGGTGCGAATCATCGAAATCGGTCCATGCGTACTTGAGTTATAAGCGTAGTAACTGACGCCACTCTCTTTTATATATAGATGTGGATGACTTACTGACTGCTGGTTCGAAAATGGATTCCATAAATAATTTCAAAATTGAGCTAAGTAAACAATTTGAACTATCTGAAAGAGGTCCGTTAAAGTATTTCCTAGTTATGAATATTGAAATTAATAGCAATCAATTGACTTTACCGCAAATTTTTCAATGAAAGAATCCAATTCTGTTAAAAGTCCTATGGAGAATAGATTACAACTAAAAAACGTCGTTGCAACTGATAAACCATACAAAGAGCTTCTCCGAAGTTTAATGTATATTATGCTTTGTGTGAGATCAGATATTGCTATCATGTTGGCTACTTAGGAAGATTCCAACAACATCCTACGGAAGAAAATTGGATATCACTGAAAAGGATTGTCAGATTTCTGAAGGGGCCATAACAAGAAAATTGATATACGAAGCAAGGGGGTCTGAAATATTGACGGGATATGAAGATGCTGATTGGTTGCTTGATCAATGATAGAAAATCAGTCAGTGGATATATTTTTAATATATTTGGATGCACTGTATATTGGTCAGCAAAAAGTAACAGACAGTGGCAACATCCTCGAATGAAGCAGAATACGTAGCTCTCAGTTCTGCTGTTTCAGAAGATGTATGTATCATAGGACTACTTCAAGATCGACAAGTATTGAAAAGTGAGCCTGTCATAATTTAAGAACACAACAATTAATGCATCTGTATGACTTCAAACGTAGAAATGAAACTTCAAACGTGCGTTTATTCGAGATTTTGTGGAAAAGCGCATCATTGAACTTAAACCGATAGCAACATCAAACCAGTCGGCGGATATTTGCACAAAATCCTTGGATAGTTTAACGTTTATGAAGCTCTGTAATAGTATTGGATTGTACACTTAGAATAAAAAGACTGCTATTAACAACAGACATTGTTTGCCGGCCATCAACAGACACTTTTTCTGCTATTACAGCAATTTGTCTGCTATAACAAGAAATTATCTGCAGTTTTGCTTCAGCAGCCACACTGCTTAAAAGTTTGTTGGGTCGATGAATCCGTTTAATATTTATTCTCTAAATTATTTCCGATGATACCCGATACGCCGATAGGTTAGAAAACATTTTCATTTCATTTCATTTATTCAGTCAATGGAAGTAAAATTCCTTACAGACTATGATTACAAATATTATATAGTAAATATAAGTATGAATAATTATAAATTATTTTATTACTGTTACAAGAAATAATTTAAAGTTATCTTTTGATGTGCAGAAATCTATACATGGCTTTGAATCTTTTTGAAGATTTAGATTAACGGAATTTAGATAAAGAAATGTGGGGTTAGAGGACTGTTAAGAGCATAATTAGTACGATGCAATGGGACATTAAAAACATCAACGAACCTCAGATTTCTTGGAAGGACATAAAACGGAATCAAAGAAACCAAATCTGGACAATCAATAATATCATTTATTAAATCAAAAATTAGTAAAGCAGCTTGAAATATCCTTCGATACTCCAAAGTCTGCAAACCCAACAATAAACAGTGTATGATCAGGAAATATGAATGACCTAAGAGCAAATTTAACAAATATTCACTGAACTCTCTCAATGCGATTTATATGTTTGTCGCAATGTGGATTCTAAATTAATGACGCATATTCCAATTTAGACCTGACAAAAGAAGTATAAACCAATTTCAGAGTATTAGGATCCGAAAAATCTGAACAATTTCTTTTTAGAAATGCAAGCATTTTGTAAGCTTTTGGGACAATATAATTGATGTGCGGTAAAAATTACATAGAGGAATCGAAAATAACCCCAAGATCACGTACTGATGTAGTCGTTTGCAAAATATCACTACCTATTTTGAAAATAGCTTGTATAGGATTAAGAGATCTAAAAAACGAAATATGAAAACATTTCGTAAGATTTAAATGAAGCTTATTTATCGTGCACCACTCTAGTAAATTATCTAAATCAATTTGTAAGTCAAAAACATTACGTAATGAGTTAACTTTACAAAAATCATCATCATTTTAAATCATCAGCATATAAAAGAAAATTTGAGTTACCAAAGCACGAAAACATGGACTACGGTATAATAGACTATATCTTCGAAATTTCTGATAGTCCTCAAAATATTTTACTCCGAGTCCTTTACAATGACTAAATAATTTGAATTTAGCGGTAGCGATCGTTTTTACCTGTCATTTAGTGTCACTAATTTAGCTATACATATATCCATTAGGCACACATATATTTTACAGTCTGAAACTGCAGAATTTGCTCTGTGGGCAAAATGGGCGTGGCAATAGTGTTTTTTGAGCTAGAAGACTGAAAATTGGAACGTATATATTACTGACCACGAGAAAGATCAATTTAATGCCGAAACTTGAATTGACGTTTTGTGGGCGGAGTGGGCATGGCAATAGTGCTTTTTGAGCTAGAAGGCAGAAAAATGGAACGTATATATTACTGACCACGATAAAAATCAATAAGAAACCTGATTTTAATTTTACCATTTGTTTTTTTGCCTGGCGAAGCGGGCGGGGTTAAGCTAGTACTATAATAAAATCTAATTGAAAATAAAATTTGGATATGTGTTTATTTGTGAAAAAGGAGATAGGCTGCGTAATTCGCAAAAAATTGTTTTATTCGCTGTTTTTGGAAATAATTTGATTCTATTCAATAGCAGAATCATGCTGCTTAAACAGCTACAATTGTCAGCTGTAACAGCAGGAAAAGGTCTGCTAAAAACAGCAAACATTCACCTGCTATTTCAGCAGCAAGTCTGCTTTCTCTTTTTCTGCTGATTTTACAGTCTAATTCTTTTGAGTGTAGATGTGTATTTCTGTCATACAATATCATATCATATAATATCGATATGCTTATAAGGTAAAACATGAATAAATTAAATAAAAATAAAATACTTTAATAATAAGTTCTCTATTTTTGGATGTAGAACGAACGTACCGAACGGTCCTAACGCCTCATACTCCCGCCCCTGCCGACCGAGATGGCCTCGTCCCCATAACGTAGGGACAACGTAAACACCACGTTTGAACTCTGGCGAACAAGCAGTAGTATTGCATTACGAACTACAATAAAGGTTAATCCTAAATTTTGTCAACTAGAAACAATACATTATTCTTGACTTTATTGTATCGATTCCAACACCGAAATCTATGATGTGGTACAACGAATTAAAATCAATACATATTCTACGAATGGGCTGCACAGAAGCATAATTCGTACGTTGAATGATTGATAAATGAAATTGAAATAAGATATTCAGATGAGACATCACCATTCATAACTGTCGTGAAATACTGCCACGTATATTAATGAATTTGAATTTCAACTGTCAATTAGTATTTTTTTAATACTGCTGCAACTCTGTTGCTTTCTGTTTTTGTTTACGTTTACGTTTGTTTTGGCACATTATTGTTGTTTGAGTTAAGCCAGAAAGAGGTTGAGTAGAAACCGCGGTAAGTATTATTTTTATTTTTCTTTATTATACGCAATTCAATTTTATATTTTACTTATTATTAGGATTAAAAAGCAGTCGTAGCCAGCTGTTATGAATTTGTTTCCCAGAGTGTTTTAATTTCGAAGCTCAACCAGTGATCTCAAACAAACTTTTTATTTCGCGTCTGCAAGTCTTTACTTTTACGAATTTCACAGTAGTTTTTTGGGAAATGTCGAGAGAGAATAGACGTAGAATCCAAAGATTCAATACCGAAACAGAGGATAATTTCACAACACCACCAGAGACACCAGAATGTTCTATGGATACTGCCTACTACCCATTGGAAGCCAATGCCGAGACAGAGTGTGCCGCGAAAACAACAACAACTGAAATGTCTGTTCATACAACAGCTGCAAAGAGCAGTACAGCCACTAATGGACAGGAAGATGCCATGATGAAAATCGACAAACTCAAGAGACTGTTGAAAAACAGGAAAATTTTCTGCCGACGTCGCAGCCCTCATCAGATCGTGATTTGTCTTACCAAAATCGACAGTTGCAATTGTAATTGACTAACAAGCCTGTTGTCAGAAAGTTCTTCGAGTTTGCCTTTTAACGCCGTCAGTAATTTAATTCACCGGAATGTGAGTAACAACCCCGCCGACATAGTTCAAAGTTATTCAAATTTTAATTTTAACACCGTCAGTAATTCAATTACACCGAATGTGATCGGCAGCCTTGCCGACGGATTTGAAACTTCTTCGAATTTTCCATTTAACGCCGTCAATAATTCATTTTCCCTATGATTAATAATTCAATTTCCCTATGATTAATACGTTTAATTCTCCTCTAAATTATTCATTTCCACCGCCAGTCGACTAATGAAAACATATGATCAAATTTTGAAAATTGTCAACGTTTACAGAAGTCGTTGAGGGGAAGTCTTTGAAACTTTGAAGTCGTTATTGATACATCCGGAAAATATATCCTGTCATGGAACAGCTAGAATTTCACTTTGGGCGTCCTGAACAACTAGCGGCCAGCCAGATAAAGGAAATTAGAGAGGTGTCGTCTATATCTGAAACAGCTATTGCGAAATTTATATCGTTTGCCACAAAAGCAAAGAATCTGTCCGCTTACTTGAAGTCAGCTGGATCAGACAACCAATTGGCAATCCTATCCTAATTGAGGAACTGGTTTCCAAGCTGAGTAGGAAAATTGAGTGGGCTAGATACTCTGCCAACATTAAGCCATACTCCACTGTGGACAACTTCAGTGACTGGATATGAGACTGCCGGGATAATGTGTAGAATCTGTGACCACAAGCCCGAACAGTAAGAAGTGAAGAAGACTGTTATGTGCACAAACATTTTCTCTGATAGAAAACTGAATGGATGTTTCTTTGTGGCAAAGATCACAGAATCTAGAAACAAGCTCAAGACCAATATTACGTCGAGGAAATTCAGCAAATCGAGAAAAATAACCTGACGTTAAAAGTTTGAACTTTGAGAAATCTCATGTCATATAGATATACCGACCGTATCTTACGCGTATGTCAAATCAAGCATCCTATTATATTACACCCTAACCATGACACGACTAAATTAATTGTACGAGGATATTATGATATAATGATACACCAGAACCACGAGGACACGATTTCCCAGATTAGACAAAGATTTTGGATCCCTAGAGCACGGCAAGTTTTGAGAAGTATTGTCAGCAGCTGTATGAAGTGTAAAGCTGTTAACGCCAAGCCCATACCACCGCCGATGAGATCGTAGATCGATTGACGCCTTATGTGAGACTCTTTACATATACCGGCCTTGACTATTTTGGCCCTATTAATATATATACCGTAGATAAGAGAAGATGTGGGTAGCACTGTTCACATTTCTGACTGTGCGTGCGATACACCTTGAAGTAGCCGTCAACCTTTCTGCCGATTCCTGTATGTTAGCCATTAGAAATTTCATCAACCGCAGGGGTACGTCTATTAGAATGAGGAGCGATAATGGAAAAACTTCGTTGGCCTAGAAGGTGATGTCAATGGATATTCAATTGCTCGTTAAACCCACCTGAGGGCGATATATGGGATCGAATGGTGAAGAGTATAAAAAGGGTATTACAGCAGACTATGAGCCATCATACACCACTGGCCCACGTTTCTGAGTTTTTTGGTAGAAGCCAAGAACGTCGTCATTTCGAGACTACTGACACATGTACCAGTGTCATCATAAGATGATCCTATTACTCCAAACAGGCCCAAGATGACTAACTTGGGGAACTCCCTATGAAACCAGAATTGGCCTAGAATAAGAATTTCCGAATTTGACAATCTGCGAAAGATTATTCAGATTAGAAGGTATTCATTTCAAAACAATTAGCGCTAAAGCCAATTCGACCTAATTTATTCAACAAAAGATAGCTGTTGACTTTATCAATCGCCTTACTACAGTCCATGTAGATGACGTCAGTCTGATTACCCAGAACAGACTCTTCAATAAAGTGAGAGGTGAACTGAGTCAGATTCGTTATGATCGATAAGCCCTTACGAAATCCACGTTGGCTGAGATTCAAAATAGAAGAAACCCTGTGATATATATCCTTAGTTAATAATTCTTAAAAAGCTTCGGTATAGCACTTAATTTAGCTATCTCTCTATAATTCGAAACGTTGATTAGACTGTCAGATTTATGGAGGGGTTCAATGAATGACCGCCTCCAAGCCGAGGAAAAATATCCAAATCTCAACGAAGTATTAAATAATAACGTCAGAGGAATAGCCAAACAACTAGCACAGAATTTTAAAATTATACTTGGCACCCCATCGGGGCCAACACTATTTTTCGCTTTGAGATCATTCAAACTTGACAAGACTGGAATTTCTAACTGATTCAAAGCGGGAATATCATAAGGATAAGAGTAGTTGGATCGATAAGATTTGTCAGAATATGTGATCGCAATGACCTCAATGCCCTCGTCATTATCATTTGAGACAAGGTGTCGGACAGTATCTCTATGTTTCTTGATGTCAACCCTTATTGGTCTGATCCTCTCGGAGGGTACCCTGTTGGAGACACTATGGTTGGGGTGACGTTCACTATAACATTTAATAAGATGTTGTTGTTGTAAGGAGGGTGCAGTGGTCCTAACCGACAACATCTGCGACTCGTTGTGGAGGTGTCCCTCTGGCGTTTTCGAGTGACAGCCTGTGGCTACCCTCAGTGCGGCGTTCTGCACAGCCTGCAGGTTTCGCCATTGGGTGTCGCTAATGCTGGGCGACCAGGCCGGGACAGCATAGTCCATGAGGGGGCGACCAATAGCATTATAGGTCATTATTATGGTCTCTTTATCCTTCCCCCGTGTGGTGGCCGCCAGTGCCTTTAGGATTTTGTTTTTGCATCCTACCTTGGTAGTGATTTCTTCAGCGTGCTTGCTGAATACGAATAGACTGTCAAACGTCACTCCAAGGATTTTTCTTCGTGGTAGGGATATTATGTTTTCCAATTTGAATGTCAAGGATTGAGTTCACTTCTTTTCTCCAGGACGTAAGGAGTGTGGCCGTGGATTTGGATTCGGGCAGTTGGAGATTCCTGTCCGAAAAGAAATCTTTTAGTCGTGGAAGGAATAGGTTCATCTTCTCCTCAAGTTCATTGACCTGTAGATAGGATGGATCAGACATTTGCATATGATATCAGTTTGATATCTGTGGGGGGCAGGGGCGCTTTGGAAATGTAGAAATTGAACAGTAGAGGCGACAGGACTCCACCCAAGGGTATACCTTGCTTGTTCCTTCTCAAGGGTGATTTCCTACCTCTAAATTCTACGTAAGACTGTCTGCCAGCCATGTAGGTCGTCATCCATCTCTTGAGACTGCCAGGGAGGGAGGTTTCCATGACATCTCGTAGTAGGATGGCATGACTGACAGTGTCAAACGCCTTTGAGAGGTCTTGTGCGGCCTCTTACTGTTCAGACCTTCTGTGATTTCCGCCGTGATGTCGCAGAGTGCAGTGGTTGTGTTTCTGTCTGCACGGAAGCCGAGCTGATGGTCAGCCAGTGGCTTGACCGGAGCTTGGTAGGAGTATTGCTTCTAGGATCTTCACCTCTGGTGACAGGAGGGTAACAGGCCGATAAGACAAGCCTTGTTGGGCTGGTTTTCCTGGTTTAGGAACTGGAATAATCTTGCCAAGCTTCCACATGTCCGGTATTTCGAAGGAGTTGAGGCACACGTTGAAGGTATGTGCAAAATAACTTGACCCATTTAATCCAATGTGCTTCAACACCTTTGAGGCCAGCTCACCTGGTCCTATGGCAGTGGATCCCTTGGTCGCTCTAACGGCCTGGAGTACCAACTCAGGGGAGATGTTAGTTGGGTTATTGTCCTGCCCTAGGGTACGGGAGACTCTCTTTGGTGTTCCACGAATTGCCTGCAGAAAGCCGCCGCCATTTGATTGGTACCCTTGGGTATTAGACCATTAAAGGACACTCCTATCCTGTCCCTCCGTCTAGGGTTAGAGAGGCTTTTGATGGTTGACCACAGCTTTTTGGATCCAGTATCGGCTTCTTGGAGGTGCATGCGCCATCTCTCTCTCTCTTGTATGTCGCGACAAGTTTGTCAATCTCCTTGTTGAGGTCACTAATCCTAGAGTCAGCCGGGTCATTTCTCCTGATTTCATCCCTTTGGGAGGCTAACCTTGATGCCTCAGTTGGGTAGTTTGTGGGTATATTCGGTATTCTACCTGCTAATATGCACCTCTTGCAGGCTCTGGCAATAATCTGCCTGAAGGTCCTTTCACCTAGGGGGGCTGTCGTTGATAGCGGTGTTTGCGCGAATTCCTAATGGGGATGTAGATATTTAGGACTCGGATCTCTTATTCGCCAGTCCTGATGACCACTCCTTTGATTTTTAGGTGTGGGTCATTGTTATCTATTGTCAAGGGAATGTAGTCCACTGAATCATGGATGAGAAAGGTTATTCCTCCGCTGATGTTTTTCTCTCTGTCGGACAACCGAGTAGCTCGCCGTTCTGGAGAGACGATTTCGGTTTGGTATCTTGTAGTGAGACAATGGGAATACCCTTCCTTGTAGGATCGTTAGTCTAGGGTAGGAACCCTCAAGGTGGTCTTGCTAGTGGTCCCACGTATTGAATTTCTACTAATATCTGGCACCCAAGGGCCTTGTGTTATTGAGACGGGGGATGTGCTATTGGTGGCGATGACACGGGACTGGTATGGAACAGACTCATTGTTGGGGGATTGGGGAGTCATCCTGCGACAGCAGGGGCCAACAAATTCAGGGGTGTGTTGTGCCGAGTTTCTCAACCCAGAGCATCTGAGGTGTGTTTCAGTGTTACATCTATGGCATTTTATGGGCTTTGCAGCCCTGGTGAAGTGCCTCCAACAAATGCGACACTGTCCTCATCCACTGTTCGAGTTCGAGCTGTTCATGTTTGAGTCGTTGTTATTGTTAGTGATTGTGCTATCATGCAGGTTTAATAGATATGGTAGTGTATTTATGGTATTTGTTAGTGGTATGGTAATTGTTGGGGTGGGTGCTATTGTGAGGCTGGGGGAGGTATAGGAGGAGCATAGGGCTAAGCTCAGGCTACTATGGGGGTCAGCAGATGGCGGATAGCTGTACAGCTGCGTGCGCAGCCCCCGACCAAGAGCGGCAGTGTCCGAGGGCGTACCATAAAAAAGTACAAGTGCCCAACAAAGACACTGTGACATGGCGAATGGATGCCGCCAGTAACTAGGTATCTCCTACAGGGGTGCCCTCAAGAGAGGTGCAGTCAGGAGTATGACGACTCCGTGGCTCCCAAGTCTACATAAATCCAGTAGCGTCTGACCCAGATTGGGCGGCTTTCTGGTCAGCGTCTGTTCCCCAGGTTAGGGGCGGCTGATGGTTTAAATTCCTGGCGGTAAGGTATAAAACGCTACGGGTAGGATCCCGGAAAACAAAACAAATAATGGAAAAGTTAGAGAGAGCAAATTTAATTACGGTACAGGGAGTAATGCCCCCAGTGTCGGCGGCTTTGGGTAGTGGGCAAGCAGGCTACCAGTCGTCGATATCCAGCGCCTGCAATGTTACCCCGGTAAGCTTGGCCAGGGAAGCAGATAATGTTACAAGCAAAGACGAACAGAAGGAATAGAACAACAAGAAGCACTGTTATGAACACCCCCAACGGGAGGCAACAAAAAGGCTGGCTTAGAGAACGAGGCAACGACGCCACTGACTGATAAAGAAAAATATGTAGTCAAACCCAAAGGTGATACATTTACCGTACTTAGGAGTATGGATGGAGTATGTTAAATGCCGAAATAATGTACACCATGTCATTAAAGAACAGGTTAGGGCTATAAGAGTCATGTACAACAAAACTCGCGATGAGTACTGGCGAAGACAGTGTCATCAGAGAAAACTGCAACCGAGCCACGCAAACCTCCCCCAAGACCTGGCCCAGTAAAAGGGAGGAAAAGAGGCGCAGGGACCCAACAGATGCGTTATCCAGCACAGAAACACCAAAAAGACAAAAAAACAAAGAGCTAGTGCCCCCCAAGAAGAAAATGACGCAGAAGGGAAAAAGATGATAACGACATAGAAAAATCCAAAAATGAGTGGACAACAGTGAAGAAGAAGAATATAAGATCACGAAGGGTTAGACCAGATACCATGATTATATCCGCTAAGGGAGAAACCACATATGCGGACATTCTTAGAAAAATAAGAACCGATCCAGACCTAAAGGAACTTGGAGATGAGGTGAACAAAGTCCGCAGAACTCAGAAGGGTGAAATTAAAATTTCAAATGAAAATTATTATTATATTATTATCGGAAATCCTATGGAGGAACACAAGCTACAAAAATTAGTCTGCCAGTCGAAATAGCACGTACGATCCTAGAAATAAACAAAATTGGGATTGATGGTCCATATACCGCATTCGGGAACCAGTGACACCTTGCCAAAGAATGTACATCCGACCCGGACTGCATGTTGTGTAGATCAAACGGCAGCGATGTCCTGGACCATATTGCAGGAATTTACAGATGTCCAGCTTTCAAAAAGGCTCTTAGTGCCAGGTATAACTGAGATTTATACAAGTAAATATAAACCATTGCGTAGCAGCCCAGGATCTACTGACACAGACTATCTGCGAACTAAACATACATGTCGCGCTAATAAGCGAGCAATATAGGCATCTTGATAAAAACGTCTGGGAGAAAGATACGCTAGGTAAATCAGCCGTATGGGTCTGCGGAAGCAAGGCAGTCGAGGAAGGAATGAAGCGGCATGGGCTTCGCCAAGATAAAAATTGGTGGCATTTGTGTGTACAGCTGCTATATTTCACCAAACATACCAATAATGGAATTCCAGACAATAGTCGATAACCTTGCAAGAGACGCAACGCAACACAGCCAAGTAGTTATCGGAGGGGACTTCAACGCATGTCCAACTGACTGGGGTTGGCCGAGAACAAACGAGAAAGGTCGAATACTCCTTGAAGCATTCGCTCTTTTTGATTTGACCCTTCTAAATGCTTTTACTTTCAGAAGAGCCGGTTATGGATAAATTGTCGATATCACATTTGCAAGAAATGCACTGGCCCGTGATATAAAGTGGGAGGTTAGCGAGCACTACACACACAGTAATCACCAAGCAACCATGAAACCTATGCAAATGCAACCAAAAACGGATGGGGTAGCGACAAACTAGATGTAGCTGCGTTCATTGAATCATTCAAAAACCAGCCCATTGAAGACGGATCAGTTAACGACATGGCAGATAAATTAGTCGCTGCCATACAAACGGCATCAATGCCAAGACAGAGACATAGCCAGAGGAGAAAAGAAAATCATTGGTGGAATAATGAAATAGCCACACTAAGGAAAAAGTGTTTAAAAACAAGGCGTCGATACCAATTAGGTAAGCTAAGCCAATTTCCAACTGAAAAGAGAGGCGTACCACCAGGCAAGGAAAGAACTCCAAGACTCAATAAATAAAAGCAAATCTGAACGTCAGAAACGTCTATGTAATGAAGCAGACTCCAACCCATGGGGCAATTCGTACCAAATTGTAATGTCACGCATAAAAGAAAAAAATTCAGCCCAAGTAACCTGCCCTATACTGGTCGATAAAATAGTGAGCACGCTATTCCCACAAGGAGACCCTTTCAATGTAACTAGGCGAAGCGGGAACATATCAAACCGCTTTGGAGTCACAGAGGATGAGATATCGGAGACGATAAAGCTCCAGGCCTTGACGGGATTCCCAAGAAGTACTGAAGATTGCCCTTAAAACGAGGCCACAATTATTCGCCCGTTTATTCAATAACAGCCAGAAATATGGTGTATTTCCCAATAACTGGAAAAGACAGAAACTCAGTCTGATACCAAAGCCCGGAAAAAACCTCAATCCTACAGACCGATATGCCTCTTAGACACGACTAGCAAAGAAGCAAAAGGCATTTCACCAAACCAATATGGGTTCCGCAAAGCGAGGTCAACAGTGGATGCAGTAAACTCCGTTGTGAACATGGCGAGAGAAGCAATTCAAGACAAAGGGTGTTCAAGAAAATACTGCGCGGTGGTCACACTTGACATCAGAAATGCGTTTAACTCTGCAGGATGGAAGCGAATAATGCTATTTTTGATAAGGCTGAATGTACCGGAGTACCTAATTAACATTGTGATGGACTACTTCACTAATCGGTCATTGATGTATGAGACGGATAACGACATGGAAACACGCAATGTTACTGCAGGTGTTCCGCAAGGTTCGGTCTTATGACCGTTGCTATGGAACATTATGTATGATGGTTGAGGTACCAGAAGAAGTAACTATTGTAGGCTTCGCTGACGACATAGCAGTACTAGTGCAAGCGCGTCAACTAGACGAAGTGCAGATATACGCAAATGAAGCTATACGCACTATAGGAACGTGGATGAAAAGTGTGAACCTTAACCTGGCTGAACACAAAACGGAGGCAGTGCTAATAAGCGGCAAAAGAAAGACAGAAACTCTTAAAATAAATGTAGGAAATACGACCATAAAGTCATCCGATGCCATTAAATACTTAGGGATTATGATCGACAGTCGCCTAAATTTCAAACAGCACACTGTGTACTCCTGCGAAAAGGCTACCAAAGTTGTAAAACAGTACGTTTAGGATGTTGTCAAACATAGGAGGTCCCAGACAAAGTCGAAGGACACTACTTTCTAGTGTCGCAAATTCTATTCTTCTCTATGCATCTCCAATTTGGGAAGCATCGCTGAGGTCAAGCTCGAAGAAGAATATGCTCTCTATCTTCCGTAGAAACTGCCTAAGATTCTGCAGCGGATATCGCACAATTTCGCTGGAGGCAACATGTGTGATGGCGGGCATACTGCCACTAGAACTATCAGCAAGAGAATTTTCCAAAGTATACGAATTAAAGAAAATAACCCCAGACACAGAATACAAACTTATTAGACGTGGGGAGAGAAGCAACTCTATGGAAAACTGGCAAAGGAGATGGGACAACACACCCAAGGGAAGGTAGACCCACAAACTTATTCCTAACATAGAAAAGTGGATAAGTCGAGGCCATGGTGAAGTCAACTACAACCTGACGCAGTTTTTGATGGGACATAGAGGATACCGTTACTACCTCTACCGATTCGGACACGACCATTCTCCCAGGTGTCCTGTATGTGTCAACGATGATGAAAACGCGGATCATGTTGTGCTTACCTGCCCGAGATTTGCACGAAATCGCAACAATCTTGCATTTTTTTAGGCAATAGTGTGACAGCCGATAATGTGGTCGACGTGATGCTCAGGTAAGAATCAAATGGGAAGAAGGTGAACGATTTCATCAAGTATGTCCAGGACATCCGACGAAACGAGGGGTGTGGTTTAGTGCGTAAGAGTCGTACATGTTTTTCAGTACGGGCTGGATACATCTTTTGAAGATTCCACTCCTCCAACGAAAAAAAGGTATAGGAGGAGACAGGTCACTGGGAGAAGAATATGCTCTCTATCTTCCGTAGAAACTGCCTAAGATTCTGCAGCGGATATCGCACAATTTCGCTGGAGGCAACATGTGTGATGGCGGGCATACTGCCACTAGAACTATCAGCAAGAGAATTTTCCAAAGTATACGAATTAAAGAAAATAACCCCAGACACAGAATACAAACTTATTAGACGTGGGGAGAGAAGCAACTCTATGGAAAACTGGCAAAGGAGATGGGACAACACACCCAAGGGAAGGTAGACCCACAAACTTATTCCTAACATAGAAAAGTGGATAAGTCGAGGCCATGGTGAAGTCAACTACAACCTGACGCAGTTTTTGATGGGACATAGAGGATACCGTTACTACCTCTACCGATTCGGACACGACAATTCACCCAGGTGTCCTGTATGTGTCAACGATGATGAAAACGCGGATCATGTCGTGCTTACCTGCCCGAGATTTGCACGAAATCGCAACAATCTTGCATTTTTTTAGGCAATAGTGTGACAGCCGATAATGTGGTCGACGTGATGCTCAGGTAAGAATCAAATGGGAAGAAGTGAACGATTTCATCAAGTATGTCCAGGACATCCGACGAAACGAGGGGTGTGGTTTAGTGCGTAAGAGTCGTACATGTTTTTCAGTACGGGCTGGATACATCTTTTGAAGATTCCACTCCTCCAACGAAAAAAAGGTATAGGAGGAGACAGGTCACTGGGCCAGGGTTGCTTTCGATGCCAGCGGCGAAGAGTAGGAAGAGGCTGAGCTAGCAGGCCGGTGTTGCCTGCTCAGTTAGAAGAAAAACAAAGGGATAAGAGTAGGGGAAGAGTGGCGTGAATGTAAGAAAATTGTACATACTTGTCCTATGTTGGGGTTTAGCAGTCCTTGGGCAAGGATGGGCTCCTAGCGTCGACCCCGGTACGAAGAGAGTCGGATTGCTGTTGTCATTGCTACTGGTGTGTTGATTGGGAATCGACGTACAGATGAGGCTGATGTTGTAGTTGCTGTCTGTTGCGATGAGTTAACAGCAACAATATTGTTTGTATGTTGCAGAGGCACAACCTCCGCCACCCCTACAGCAATCATAAAAGGATTACATTAATAATGACGAAATAAACTTTTGAAAACACACACAGCCACACTTACCTTGTTATAATTGTACGTTTTTCGGGGAACACATCTACTTTAGCAAAAGAGGTCCAAATAAAAAACATTTTTTTATGTGGCAGAGGGCATATTTTAGAAGAAAAAAGATAAAATAAAAAAATTGGCGGCGACCCATATTTTTCGAGTTACGGGGCCCCGAAATTTCAGAGTTATATTCGTCGATATCTTCAAGGATTTTCATCGGATCGGATCAATATGGTATTGCTTATAGCAATACCTTTAAAACGATATATATATGTTTTTTGATCCGATAACCCATTGCGAGCCAATTAAATGTTTTCTGTAGGCGTGTTTACACATGAGGCTGTATTGTACATCCTAAAAGTAGTTTATGTATAAACACGGAGACAGAAACACGAAGTTATTTACGTAGGAGGCCTTCGGCCGGGGTTAAAGATTTTCTCCTCTGGGGTATGTCCAAAACCGGCTACACAGACTAAAGTATTTTGAATAGCCGGCCTTCGGCCGGGGTTTAGAATTTTCTCCTCTGAGGTATGTCCAAAACCGGCTACGCAGACTAAAGTTTTTGTGCGTAGCAGGCCTTCGGCCGGGGTTAAATATTTTCTCCTCTGGGGTATGTCCAAAACCGGCTACGCAGACTAAAGTTTTCTGCGTAGCCGGCCTTCGGCCGGGTTTTAAGATTTTCTCCTCTGGGGTATATCCAAAACCGGCTACGCACTCTAAAGTTTTTATGCGTAGTGATTTTTTAAATTAATTTTTCACTTTTTTAATTTGCACCACTTTGTTTTCTAATATCTCCATTTTTTTAAGGGTTAACTATTAATAAGTATCGACATATCAGTACTATTTCCAGATAATAAGCTCTTTTGTAGAAAGTACGACTAAAAATCGTAAATATTCAATTTGGCTCGCAATGGGTTATCGGATCGAAAAACATATATATATTGTTTTAAAGGTATTGTGATAAGCTTTCTAATGATACCAATATTGTTCCGATCCATAACTAGGGAAATATGGGCCGGCGCCAAAAATTTTCTTTTTTATTTTGATAAGAGCAAAAAGTTGTACTTATGGTATGATTTTTGGACAAATTGGAGCTCTTGTGGTAAACAAGATATAAGACATAAAAAAGATTTACAAATTTGAATTTAGTATTTATTCACAAGTTTTTTTTTCTGCGTGTAGTGTTGTGTCGCGTTAGTCTGAATGGGCCTTTATGAAACCGTAAAATCGATTTTCTTCTTTCTAATAAAAATATAAAATCGATTATAAAAAATTGTTGTTTAGTTCAAAGTCTTCGTATCGATGTCGATTTTCCAATCACTAGCTTACTAATCTGCAAAAAATCTCGAGAAAGAATGTAAAAGCTGTTCCATAACAAAAACAAAGTTGGATTTATTTACATTTAATTATTTTCTATCCGTTCAATACGTAAGATATGGGTAAGGAAGTAATGAATGATAATAGTATCGCGGTACTGTGATGCGATATCGCGATGCCTTAGTGGGCGTTGTTTTGGTATTTAGTGAAAACATATGTAAGTCTTATTTTCTTTATGAAAGGTTCCGCAGATGATGCTACATTGCAAAAACTGGAGAAACATTTGACACTTCTTAAAGAAGAGTATACAAAATTGCAGAGGGGGTATGCCGACTTAGAACGAAAATATAGCAAGGCTGTCGCCTCTACTGACAGCGATACAAATGGAGAATTTAGCAGCTTTGTTTCACGTCTAGTGTTGACGGTAGCATCTTTATATGGGCGTACAGTGTATTCAGACCTGGCGATTAAAATGCGCTCCAAAGTTATGCCAGCCCACAAGTTTGTCCTGCATGCTCGCTCAGAGGAATGGCGTGAAGATGTTTTAAGCGACGTTCACGAATTGGACTGGAGCGACCTGGATGAAGATATAGGTATAGCGTTATTACGGTGGATTTATATGGATGTCGTAGACTTGCAGCATGATCGTTTATCTTTGGGGCTACTGAGGGCATCTCATCGGTTCCAGCTACCAGGATTGTTAGGACAATGCGAAAGAGCATTAGTTGCCTCTGTTGGAGTACGGTCGTGCGTACGTTTCTATTGCGTGGCTGAAGAAGTGGGTGCTGCAAGTCTTCTTGATTACTGTTCCGGACTAATATCCTCCCATTGGGATGACTTAACACCACAAGACTTCGAACATATGTCTGGACCATTGTTGTTTAAAATGCTAAAAAATAAAACAAAGTACCCACTTCATGCTGCTATACGTCTACTGCGGGAGGATGTTGTATTCTTGTGTTTGGTGGAGAACGATGGAAAGGTAAGTTTCAGTTGCCAATTTTAATTTAACATTAATTCTGCTTAGTAGTCTCGAAATAAACATAAAGTTGTCCTCATTATAAAATCACAAATAAAAACGGATAATATATTTGTGTTATTCCACCTTTTTCCATTTAATAACAATTTTTGTGTATTCTGAGCTCGAGGCGTCAATGCAATAACAGCGACGGACGAGAGTAGTGAGACTACGGTAGCTTTAAGTTACATGTCTATTTTTTCTTGTTTACCCTGATGATGTGATTCGATGTAATTGCGAAATATTGGAAAACTATATTCAAATAATTAAAATAATAAAGGCCTCGAACTCAAAATACACAAACAATTCTATAAAAACGGATAGATGTATCGCAGGGTATACTTTTGTGATTAAAATAACGGTCGGTCATGGTAAATAGTGAATATCATACGGAAATTAAGGAGTAAGAGCAGATGGATAAGTTATGTTAGGGTGAGGTAGCAGCCAGAAAGTATTATGGTCCATTCACGATACCAGAATGCAGTTGCAAGCAGAATGCAGTTGCTATGATCATGCTTGAAGCATGTAACGCAAATAGTGTGTGGAAAAGGTTGTTATGAATAGTGACAAAGTTAAAAAACAAAAAAGAAATAGGTGGCAATATATATTGAAAGAACTGCTAATCAATGCAAACGATGATTGGATAAATATAATTTTTATGGATCATTAATCAAAGATGTGCCGTTAATCATTAAAACATAGATATATATTTTTCAGTAGACCAACACATTTTGTGTGGAGCCAAGAAAAGAAACATATTTTCAACAAGCACTCAAACAAAATTTCATGGAATTCAAAGAACTTTTTTATCATTTAGAAAACATTGTGAATTATCGGCATAAAAATCGAGATTACAGAAGACAGTTCTAGAACTTGACGTCGGAGTCAAAAGTGACTAAAGTAGAAAATGTAGCTGTTGTCATTCTAAGAACGTTACGATCGGACGAAAAATTTACGCTTAATATATCAGTTAAAAGGGCAAAAAAGGAGGTTTTTTGTTAATCATAAAGTATCAAATCAACCCGCCAAGCCATTTCTATAAGCATATGGAATGATTGGATTAATTGGAGGATATTTCAATGCTTAATTTAGTTAAATGGCTGAAAACGTACGTTTTCTTTGATTTTATTTATGTTAATAGTAATTACAGTCTTACTTTACATGCTTTACGAGGATTTGTTCCACTGTTGTTGGAGCAAACATTTCGGATTGGCTTTTACATTTTTGAAATTAAAGCGATTTGCAATTATAAGCTGCATTTTCTTTTGTCAATGATGAACTAAAACTATGATTTATCAATATTTGTAAATGCAGAGGCATCTAGAAAGAATGAAGATGTAATATCCACGCCTGGACTTATTGCCATAACGGTATCAGGCAAAACTTTAGCCACACACGTGTCCTTATGTGGAGTGATCTTCGTTGTGGAAATTTAGGTCGAATCGGTTGTACAAAGCAATGGGCGTTAGTAAGATAGTGGTCTTGTTTGAGTCAATCGAAAAATATTTTTCACCGAAGCACAAATTTGTTTCTTTGAATATCTTACTACTATATCGAACTTTTATGAAAAACGACATTGTTATTACCTCTAAAGGAACCACTACATTCAGACGTTGCACTGACTTATGGTCTGTTTCTGTAACTAATTTTCGTTCATCTACGGCGAATGATCAAAAATCACTATAATTTGTTGTGTCTATAGAGAATCACTTAAATAACTAGTACCTAAAATATTGCTTATCTTACAACACACATTCCTGTCAATGACGGCCATCACCTGGCTGCTCTTTTTCTTATTTTTCGATTTAAAAGAAAAGTAATATTTTTTTAATTTTTTCGTTTGTTTTTTTTTTTGGTCTGTAATCAATATTTGATTTGAAAGTCATATTTTTATTTTTGGTTTTTCATTTTTTCGTTTTACAGATTTTCAACTTTTTCAGATTTTTAAAATTGAAAAAAGTAATTTCTTTTTTCGACTTTGTCGAAGAGTTTTTGCACTCAAATGTGTTTTATTAGAAATTGTGGTTTCTTAGTTATATTATAGCGTCAAAACGGTGTTAGTGCTCAATATAGTTTGAAGATGGACCACCAACCAAGAGCGAATCAGCAGAAGATAGCAGTCCACTCCCCACCGTATACTAATGATAATAATCAGTGCTCAATATTATGAGTATTTTAAAGGATTAAAATGATAAAAACATAAGAAATCTATTTTTATATTTTTAAAGTAATTAGATTTACCTACAAAAATGTATATTACATGAAAATCTCTAAAGTATTTCAGCAATGAAAATTGTAATTTAACTTAACTTTTTCCAAAAGATGTGGACTGAAATAAATTCTCAGTCGTTTCTGTGTGAATGAGACGATTTTCTAACGTCGTCTACGGATAGCTCTCATATTACTGTGTTAACAGACAAACTATATTAAATTCTATAGACTTTTCAGGAGTTACAAGCATTTTGAAAAAAATCGTAATTTCACTAAAGTTAAATTGCTCATAATTTTTAAGAGAAGAATGCACAAACAAACTTTCAAAGCCAGTGATGTGAGAAATGTGTAACGTTTGTCCAGAAAATATAGCTTTTGTACTCCAGTCCTCACAGTGCTGTATCCAGTACTGAAAATGAACTACGGCCAAGTCTTGCCCGGTAATATCCATGCAAAACTGGTGTGGTACTACTCTGACACCGCAATACTGAACGCGGTACACCGCTAGTACTGGGCCGTTCATCTTATTCAGCCTAGGACGTTGCATGCGAAATTACAACTGAAAATTCAGTTAATATTTTATTTAGTAAATAAAATAAATAAATGACAATAGTAAATAATAGATTCTTGTTGCTTCAATACCTATGTTAGCGGAATTACATAAGTGGCCACGACAGTAGCAATGCATTTTTGTTACTGCAGTAAAATCATCTTTCATTGTTATACAGTCTTCAGGATAAACCTCCTTCACTGAATATTCCTCCTCCCATTTTCCGTTTAGTAGAACCTGTAATCATCAAGTAAAAAGTCGCAATTTCAGGCAGATCGTTTGTAGAATCGTAACTCACGTGTTTGAAATGTTTTTGTTGGGCACAGCTTAGAGTTGTCGTCTTCTGTTCCACCCCATTTATTAAAAACAAAGTGTGTACTGTTTTCAAACACATGGTTGAGAATGGACATTCTATGATGAATTTTGACGAACCATCAAATTTGGAACATGGTGGTATAACACTCTTACGATTGTTTGCTTCTATAAGATCAGTTTTAACACCACATCCGAAACAACGTATAGCAATGGTTTGGCCTAATAAAAAATATAAATGATTTGTCCAAAGTATCACAAAACCAGCGACTTAATAATAATAAATACCAGTAATAACGCTAAGCACCATTGCATAAATAATTATTTTTATGGATATTTTTTGTAAATCAACCATTGTATTATAAATCCTTCGTTGAAATTTCGTGCTTACGAGAACGAAGTTTCCTTTAATTAGCGTTGACAGCATCAGTCTAATATGTAATGAGAAGACATATGACGCATGTCGACATATTCTTATCGGACTTTTTTATACTGGTTTGTTTTGTAATATGAAATTGAAATCGAATTGCAGAACAAACCACAATCAACGGGATTCGGCATTCCTCTCACTATAAATAAAACATTTACTGTATGTAATACTTTTAGCTCGAGTGATTAATGTGCATATCAGTCAGTTTTAATCGCTTTTTTAATTTTATGAATATGCTATGCTATGTTAAATGTAGAAATTCATACGAAAACGTAACTTCAATGTTTAATATGCTGTAGTTTTTATATGTAATTTTATTTTGTCAGCGACAATTAATAAATTCGTTTTAATTTATTCAAAAAATAATATTTTATTTTTCAAGCTCGAGGTCTTAGTAATTTTGTATAAATTTCTTTATTAACTCCAATATTTCGCAATTTCGTGGAATTGCATCCTCAGGGGTATGTCTACAATAAATATGTTAACAAAATTTGAATGTAAATGTCACAGCTTAATGGGAAATGAAAATTTAATTTTCTATCGAACACTCAGAAATGTAATTGATTGTATCAAATGACTTCATTTAGAGCAGATATTATTGATGAACGCAGATTCAGTCCAAGAAGGCCGGCATATTTGGCATATTTTCTCATTTCCCATTTACGAACGCTATCCGACTGTTACTCATTTGGCAGTGCATCTTGAGAACGGTCAACGAGTATATTTCAATGCAGCAAATGCTGCTCAACGTGCTCAAAACCCACCAGCGACAACATTGTCCAGTTTCTTCTCGAAAATTTCAACGTCGAAAGCAAGGCGATGTAGTACCTGGTCATTCGGATTTGCGTTCTACTGAAGCTCTTGGCCGTATTTATACAGTTAGTCCAAAGAATGATGAATGCTTTTACTTGCGACTCATCATTTTACTGCATTCCCAAGTAAAATACGCATATTATTTGCGATCATTATTGCCACATGTTTTCCATCAAATCCACGTGTATTGTGGGAGAAGTTCAAGGATGATATGTCAGAAGACATTTTGCATCGAGTTCGTGTCCATTCAGAGAATCCCCATATTGAGATGAATGAAGAGATGCACAGCCAGGCTTTGGTTTTGATAGAAGGAATGTTGTACCTCATGTGCAGCAGTTTGTTAGTCAGGTTAGGAATGCCATTGCCAGATTGTCGACCATACGACCTTTTCGAACTAGAATTGCAGCGTGAACGTGAATGCGACACAAACTCATTAAGCCAATTGGTTCGAACAATTGGCAAAGGACAAGGATGTGGATCACTTAAACTGAACAATTCAAAATCAAATCACTGCATTCCTTCAAATCTATCGACTGTGTAACAAACGAAGACGAAGCAAGCAACTATTCAACTGAGATTTAGAATTCATTGGATGTTCCTGGATTGCCACCACACAATTTACAATTTAAGGTTGTTTCAGTTGTCATCATGCTTCGCAATCTCAATCAACCAAAATTAAGCAACGGAACGCGTTTAGCGTTCACAAAACTCGTAAGCAATGTGATTCACGCAAGAATTCTAAAAGGAAAGTTCAAAGGTGAGGAAGTTCTCATTCCGAGAATTCCAATGATCCCAACCGATATGCCATTCGAGTTTAGCCGATTCCAATGTCTAATTCCTCTCGCATTCGCATTGACTATCAATAAATCACAAGGCCAATAATTAAGTGTTTGTAGATTCAATCTGGAGAATGAATGTGTTTCACACGGTCAACTGTATGTTGCATATTCTCGTGTCGGAAAACCATCCGCTTTGATCGGTTTCGCACCTGACAACAAAACGAAAAACATTGTTTATCACAGAGTGCTTCAATGAAGGGAAATACAATTCGAAATCGACCCGACCACAACTCATCCAGCTAAGAATCAATTGCAATGGACAATTGACCACAAATTTTCTGCAATTTGAAATGACGCAGGACAACGCCTGTGGCAATATAAATAAAATTTGAAGACAAAACAACGGTTGCCGGGTCAGTTAGTATTAATAAAAGGTCGAAAAAACAACTCATATAAATATATTTATTCAAAAAATGTAAACCTGAAGTCCCGATTAAACTTATAGTTTTCTAGAATTTCATGTTCCCAATAATGGAGAACCTTATATATCTGCAGGAACTTAAAATCATCACTTAGTACACTGTTCCATGAATTAATTTGGAATGAAGATAATATTTTATTTATTATATTAGTTTTTAATGAAATTTATTTTTTTAAACATGCTTATTACCAAGAGATTTATATTTGTCATTTAAAACCAAAATTAATAAGATTTTAGAATTCACACATCCGGTTACATATTTTCTAAGAAACTATAAGATTTAATTAATTAATTCCATTTACTAATTTAATAAAATTGAAATCATTAGGTTTTATCTAAAAAAGTAAAAAATCTGAATAGAATAAAATCATACCTATTATAAAAATTATTTGTAATGTGAAAAGTCAGCTGCTTTCATATATTTGAACATTAATATTTGAAGACTCAATTTTCCGTTAGATATTATTCGTCGTTCTGAGTTTGACTCAATCTTAATCATCAAATTGGGAAAAATTGTTTTGTTTCTGCGAATCACAGCAGAATGCTTATAGATATGAGATAATCAGTTTTGATGTTCATGTTCATGGTCTAACTATAATTAAGAATTCTTAATGAACATTTTTGAAGTTAAAACAAGTTTTTGTGTATTTGCCAAACATTTTTGAAATCTGAATTGGAATTATCACAAATGGTTTTCTGCGGCTACCATATTTGAGAATTATTATGTTCTATTTGTGGAAAATATTTGTATACATTTGACTTTTTATTCTGAGCTTCGCGTTACTAATTTAATTTTCCAATTATATTATATTTTGTTCAGTGCACAAGTACGCTGTCATATTATATATACACAGTTTGGAATAGCAAAATATTGGACAGATTTTTGCAGGAGAAAAATAAAATATTTTGAAGATCAAAAGTTAATATAGAAATTCTACATTCTTCATCCAAACCCTTCTGCTATCTCATCACGTCGTCATAATCTTGTTCTATTTTTATTTTCATCATACACATGTTCTCTTTTTCTTCCACAGAAAAAGTTTCCCACTTATCATATCTATCAGATTTAGTACGATGATTCTATTTGTCTAATGAATACTGATAATGATATGCAGCAAAGTTCTATCAGCAATACCTTTAAATTTTTTTAGGGACGCAATACAACATTTTAGTTAGAACTTTGTTGCTTGGGATATCTCGCTAACGGCTAGATTAGGGATGTCAATTTTTCAAAAACCTGGTTTCGGTTTTTAAAATTTGAAAATGTTGAAAGAACTCTGTTTGAATTACTACTGTATGTTGTATACTAATATGAAATCGTAGTTAGCATAGTATTTTGTTTTCTCTTCTTGTCAATATGTTTTTCCTCAATAAATTAGTATTGCCAGTGAGAAATGTATTGTATGTACCTGACATATCGGAAAATTTACTGTCAGTAAGTCAGTTATGCAGTAACGATAACCGAATTATTTTTGACAAAAATGGTGCTAAAATTATCGACGTTAATGGAAAATGTATTGCAAATGCCAGTTGCGAAGATGGAATGTACAAGCTGACTGTTCCCGAATGTCATGATGAATTCTTAGCAAAAGAGGATAATTCCATTGAAAAATAGCAGAAACGTTTTGCTCACATACATTATGATGGTCTTAAACTGCTTCTGAATGGTATGGTACTTGGAATTGATACTAATGTCCAGAATTACAAGAAAACGCTTTGTGAAGGATGTGCCGAAGGCAAACATTTCAAATCAAATTGTCCGAAGGATGGTCGAAGGGCAGCTGCTCCATTAGAAATTATCCATACAGATGTTTGTGGTAAGATCACTAGGACATAGCAGATTTTTTGTAATATTCATTGACGATTACACCAGGAAAATTTTCGTTTATTTTATTGAAAATAAATCTGAAGTTTTTGAAAAATGCAAGGAATTTGTGCAGATGGTGGAAAATCAGATTAATGCAAAAATTAAAATCCTCAGAAGCTACAACGGAACCGAATTTATAAACAAGAATATGGACCAGTTTTTGAAGAAACGCTGTATTATCCATGAAAAGTCAGTACCCTATACCCGGAACAGAATGGTTTAGCTGAACGTGTTAACAGAACAGTCACGGAGAAAGCTAGGGCAATGTTGAAGGATGCCAAACTTCCCACCAAATTTTGGGCGGAAGCTGTACAAACCGCTGTATATGTGATAAATAGATCACCTCACAAGTCATTGAAATGTACACCACAAGAATTATGGTGTGGACGTAAACCTAACGTAAGTCATTTCAGAATATATGGTTGTTTGGCCATGTCACTTGTTCCAAGTCAAAAACGCAAGAAGTGGGATTCAAAATCTAAAAAAGGAATTTTTGTTGGTTATGGTATCAACACTAAAGGATACCGTGTTTATACAATTCAAACTGGAAAAATTGTGACAAGCAGAGATGTTCGCTTCGAAGAGAATGTTAAAGGAGCATCATTCATGCAAAGTATTGAAGATAACTATTATTTTTTCAGTCATGATGTTACAAACGATGATGATGTTTGTTCGACATCCGAAGAAGCCATATAATTCTATAAATAACAATGAAGTGGGGGAAATCTCAAATAATAATGAAGTGGTGGAAGTTTCCGAAAACAATGAAGGAACTGAAATTTCCGAGGACAATACATTAGAACATGCTGAGGAACACATCGCAATCCCAACTACAATAGAAGTGAACGATTGACAGCGAAACCAAGAATAAATTGGTTTGGATATGTGGCCCAATTCACCGAACCAAACACGATTGATGAAGCATTATCTTCTGATGATAAAAACCAGTGGCAATAGATAGCGAATTCTCATCAATAGAAGAAAATGATACATGGGAGGTCGTGCCTAAACCTAAAGAGTGCAACGTAATAAAAACAAAGTGGGTCTTCAAACGAAAAGTGGAACCAGACGACTCTATCCGATTCAAGGCAAGGCTTGTTGTGACGGGCTACACTCAATGTAAGGACATCGATTTTGAGGAGACATACTCACCATAGTGCGTTATACATCAGCGCGATTTTTAATGGCGTTATATGTTCGATACAATCTAAAGATAGAGCAAATGGACGCTATTACAGCTTTTCTTCAAGGAGATCTAAAGGAGAATGTATACGTAGAACCTCCATCAATTCTAAGGGTGCCAGAAAATCATGTATTGAAACTTAAAACAGCATTATATGGATTGAAACAGGCAAGTCATGTGTGGAATAATAAATTAAACGGAGCACTACAACAATACGGCATGCGAAGACCAGAACAGGATCCTTGTATTTATTACCACATAGATGGAACCAATGTGAAATATATGGCCTTATATGTGGACGACATGTTGTTATTTAGCAATGACGCTAAATTCAGCAAATATTTGAAATCCAAATTAATGAATAATTCCAAAATGAAATTTCTATGAGATGCAAAACGCTGCCTGGGAATGACAATTATTAAGAAAAATTCTTCAGTATCTTTGGATCATGAAGAATATATTATACATATCGAGGATGATTTTTCAAAACGTGCTATTTGCATAATCACAATTTTTCAGGAGGGCAAAAAAACTGTTTCTTTAGTTAATGTAAAGAGTAAGAACTAATCTTTCTTCTACAATATTATTTAAAAATGACACCGAAGTTCTATATATGTTTTTTTGTAATTCCTATTATTTGCGCAGATATAGCAGATAGCACTTTTTACAATTTAAATTTGATAAAATTATATTTTCAAATAAGCAAATAGCACTTTTTGTACAAAAATACAAAAATTCTATATTGTATACTATTGTATGATTTTTATTTAAATTTCACGCTTTTTATTCAAGTTAATGGGGTTTTAATGTAAAACATTATTGGAAAGTAATATAATAACAATATTAATACATATAACCGCTTTATCTTATTTTCCTTTCGAATTTCTGCAAAGTAATGGGCTCGTTATTTTCTACGGCAAGCGACTACATTGTTATTGATTTGTTCATTCTCGGAATCTGGATAAAATTATTGTTTACAATTATAATTGTCACGAATTTTAAACAACAAACCTGATATGAGATAATCAATTGCAATACGTTCTAGGGAATCACAATACACGGCTTTATGCTGCTCACTTTTTGAATAAATATTAATTTCAATCATAACAAATTTCAGTATAATAATAACAAAAAAATATTTTTTTATGCAAATAGCACTTTTTGTATGCACAAATTAACGTATTGCAGATAGCACAATCACAAATTTCATTTCATTTCATTTCATTTATTTCTTTGTAATTCCAAGCCAAGTGGCCAATTATAATTGAATTACAATATTCTTCAAGAAATTACATTTATTAAATGTCTTAAACTATTTAAACAATTAACTACAAGTAATCATGATCCTAACTACAAACAAATAGTATTTAAAAAAATAATAAAAAATTAAATATGATTTTAAACTGAACATTTTCATAAATAAATTAAAATAAACAACTAAATAAAAATAAGTAATTAAACAAAAATAAATAATTAAATAAAAAAATAAATAAATAATAAAAGAACATACAATGACAATTTCCCAAGTTCCCAATGAATCGCCGGACAATAATAATAAAAATAAAAACAGACGAAGGTCTTTAAAGAAATGCTGCATCGGACATATTTCCAATATAATGATAATAGAAGAAGTTGTTTTAAGAATGACTACTCGAATTTTATATTTTAAAATTTTAAAGTAAAAAGAGACAAAACACTGCACAAGCACCTGTATTAAAAATATTGTATATTACAATATTCTTACAATATTTCTATTACTACTCCTAATAAAATCTATGTAGTTAACTGTAAGTGTAGAAGGATCTTATTGCGCCAGGTCGCACATGACATATTAAAAGTCCTTAAATTAACAGGTAGTTTGTTAAACACACGAGCTACTCTCACTTGGAATGACTTTTCTAGATAATGGTCTAACATAGGGATAATTAGCTGGTTAGATCTAGTGGAGCGCGTTAGAGTAAATGCTCTAGCCAGAAATATTGGACAACGATTTTTGTAAACCTTATAGAACATTATTAGAGAACGTAGATTAATAAATTTGTCAAAAGAACAACCCAAAAATTTTTCTACGAAAGGTGTCATGTGAGCAAAACGATTCGTATGATACAAGTATCGCATTGCACTATTTAAAGCCACACACACCTTATCAGTATTGCGCTTTAAAGTGCCAGCATAAACCTCTATACAATAAAGGATATTGGGCATAATCAAAGCATGGACTAAATTCTCTTTAATATGGCGAGGTAAGCTTAGGTCACAATTATACAGTCGACGTAGCGTTGAATTCACGCGAGCAATGACACCGTCAATATGCTGTTCAAAACACAATTTGTTATCAAGAATTACACCCAAACATTTAATACTACAGACAAAATCAACGCACACGTTATTGTACTGCAGACATATATCAACAGGACGCGTTGAATACAATAGTGCTTTTGTTTTAGTTGCATTAATAGAAAATCTATTAGAAACAACCCAACTAGAAAGCAACTGTAGCACGTAATCAATATTAGCCTGCAAAACATCAGTAAACTGATGCTCCCCTTTAAATAAGATTTGTACATCATCAGCAAACGAATAAGGGACACACCAGGGACCAAGACTAACAAGAAGATCATTCAAAAATAACGTAAATAGAAGTGGACCAAGGACCGAACCTTGAGGGACTCCACTTCTCACGGACAACACACATGACATTAACCCATTGGCATGTACATACTGCTTTCTGCAGGTAAGATATGAGAACATTAAACGACAAGCACTGGTCTGCAGCCCATATAACCTAAATAATTTTTCTATTAATAATGCATGATCAACCCGATCAAATGCTTTCTCTAAATCTAGAGAAAGGAGCACACAGAGACGTTGATTATTTAAATTTTCCCTAATCGTGTCGGTAAGGCCAAGAAGAAGCATCGACGTACTTCTGTTGTCGCGAAAACCACACTGACAATCACTAAGTAGCGATCTACTCTCAATGTAAGTCAAAAGCTGAGCTTTCAAAATATGCTCAACTACTTTGGACAGAATAGGCAGAAGCGATATAGGTCTTAAGTTGTCCAGAGAAATTGAATTCGATTTTTTCTTAATAGGAATTATCTTAGAAATTTTCCATTGAAGTGGAAAAGTGGAAGTAGTGATGATGGAATTCACCAAAAACAAAAAAAAACGACGAAATAAGAGGAAACACTACTTTAAAAAATTTTAACGGGAAGCCATCATCACCGGCAACATTAGAAGTAATACGATTAAATGCAATATATAACTCAGAAGGAGAAATGGCACGAAAAGAGAATTCCCCAACATCAGCATATTGTTGAAATATCCCATCAACATCATCAGGCAGAGGGAGCTGATTATCAATAAATTTTGCATTCAGCTCATCCAGCCCGACATTAGAAAAAACTCTTAAATCATCAGAATCATTATTAAGCAAACCGTTATTTCTAACGCGATTCCATATTGATTTGGGGGATTCTCCGTCAACAAATAAAGACCCATGGGCCTCCCTCTTCGCTTTTCTAACTACAGATTTAGCACGATTTCGTGCTTTACAAAAAATCTTCCAATTGCCATCATTTTTCTCATCAAGATAAGCCTTATACGCCAAATCTCTAAGCGAAAGATGATAGGCAATATGACTAGATTTAAACCAATCATTGCGGTCCGCTCGAACTTTTCTTCTTTTCAGAGGAAAAGCAGAATGGACATGATTTAAACCAGCAATAAGAATATTTAATTGTTCGTTCACATCAGACGAGAGAAACAAATTTGAAAAATCAAAACTACAAACCCTCTCATAGATTGCTTCCTGACTCAGAGCATTGTAATCATAGAATTCATAGAACTCTACGTTACGGCGCCGAACTGGGATTTCCAAGGAAGCAAAAATGAGAGCATGTTTTGAAATATTAGGACAACAAATTTGATCCGAGAGTACAACATATTCCGAATTTGAGACCAGAAAGAAATCAAGTAAGGAAGTTGACTGATGGACAGGATCAAAATGCGTCGGCTTCACATTATGATGTATTGAAACATTCATTCTACTACATGCACGCCTAACACTATTAGCCTTTGTAAAATCGAACAAGTTGTTATTAAAATCACCCATTATCAAAACATTGGGGTAATGAGCTAGCAAATCAGAAATTTCATTTTCAAAAGCACCGAAGTCACTATGTGGCAAATAAACTACACCAACTAACATTTTCCCTACTTCGGTTAACAGCTCAACGAACAAACATTCAACCGAGCCATAATTTTGCCCTCTGTAAACAACGCTGTAATTAAGTTTTTTTGATATAAACATTGCAACACCACCACCCCTCCGTCCTATACGATCATTTCTACAACAGGTGAAACCAGAAATTTTAATGCAATTGGAAGATATAGAAGGTTTTAGCCAAGTTTCGCTAACACCAACGATATCCAATTGGCTGTCTTCAACAACATTTCTTATTTCAGAAAATTTAGCAGAACTAGGTCTTAAATTAAAGCTTTGGCAGTTGAAATGCCCGACATTGAGATTCAAACGACGATCACCTAATTGGGAACTTAAGAATTGACTGTCATGTACTATACGCCCTAAATTACTAATCATTTCAGACATTAAGCAGAAACTATAATAACAGGAAAATTATAACAGTAAAACGATACCAGATAAATAATAAAAAAGTGTATATAAAAAAATATTGAGATCAGTAATAATATTTACTATATGGCAGCATACAAACAGCTACTCATTAGTTGGAGCTTCAAGTCATATTTGGAGCCTGCGATAATACGCCTTCATCAGCATTAGCGTCGAGCATTTCCGCGCACTGTTCCAAAGCAAACACCTTACGTGTGCCATTAGTCAGCTCCAACTCCACCTTAGGCCTATCCGCATTTATGAGCTTAAACTTTTTAATTTTCTTTTGCTTCTTCAATTTTCTGCACACGAATAGCAGTTTCGATGCAGATCTGCTTAGGTGGTCATTTAAATAAATCCTACTCCTAACATTACCGCCAATAATATCACACAGTAATAGAGAAGTACGTTTGTGATAGTTGGCCATAATGCAATCTCTTGCATAAACGGAATTTAGTTTGACCAATACTGATTTTCCACTAGAGAAGTAGCAGCAATGCTGAATATCTGACGGTGATAAATCTATATTGCAGAGCGAAGCAATTTTTACCACTGGTTCTCTTAAATCCAGGATTCCTGCAGGTAAACCGTTAATAACGATATTGGATCTATTAAGACGCCTACGCAATATATCGTTTTCAATTTCTAAATCCTGAATGGCATTAGAATGGTGACTCTCATATTGTTTGACAAGCGCCGAACAATTCATCATTTTTTCTTCAATGTTATTTATTTTGATATTGAAGTCAACACGGACAGCCTTTATAACTTCATCCATCTTTTCCTGGATTTCTTTCAGTTGCGTTTGAATTGCGAGTTTGAAGGGTTCGAAAAGCTTACGAAGTTCCTCGCCCACATCTCCAACGCCGCTACTACCCTGCACCGATACATCACCACCCTTGTCATTAGCAACAGCAGTCGGACAAATATCTCTGTTTTTAATGCAGTCCGGACATTTAAATAAAAACATTTTGTTTTTATACAAAAATGTGTGTTGTTCTTTTGTAATTTTGAGACAAGCACTGTGGTAATAATTATCACATATACAGCACCCAACGCTGTTTTGATTGTCCTGTACCATCTTTTTGCATTTAGGACATTTATATGCAGTATTGTCAGCCATCGTTCAACAGGTTGTAAGAAAAAACACAGCTAAGGTAACCTCACAAATAGAAGAGACACCCACTCAGCACACAGCTGTATGCAGTATTTTACACCTAAAAATTGGTGAAGATGTGCATGGATGGTGATAACAAAACACAAAACAACAGCTGCAAGCAATATTTCACTGGATCAGGTTTATTAGTTATTGTTTTGGTTTCACAAAGATCGCATGCAATGGCGGCACATCAAACTAGTCTTCTTCTTCTCCAGTACGAACACAGCTCTTTGCAATCCGATTATTTAGAGTAAATTCAGCGGAAATATGAACTTTTTCAATTATGTCCGCAACACTTCGCAACAATTTAAAATTACTGTGTAAATTAACAATTTTTCAGCTACACAAAATGTTTTTATTTAACTTTTTTATATTTTTTTCTGGAGCACGGCTTTTTTGCTAGTTACTCATTGCAGAGTTGCCAGATCATCAATCAATTAACGTATTGCAGATAGCACAATCACAAATTTTGCAAAAAAATGATTGAAGAAATAATTATTCACTTTAAAATAAATATGACACATGACAACTAAATCAGCGAACACATTGCCATCAAAAACTCATTTTCGACAAAAGTGCAAATAGCACGTTTTGAAAAATCGCCCTCGATATGCTGAATCGCTATAAGATGGAGAATTGCAACCCTATATCGACACATTTGGACTTAAATCAAAAGTTGGTTAAAATATGCGAGGAAGACGATAGCATGAAAAATGTTCCATATCAGCAAGCTATTGGAAGTCTGCTATTTGCTGCACAATGCACTCGACCCGATATTTGCCAAGCTGTAAACTGGTTAAGTAAATTTAATAACAATCCCTCGCGTGTTCACTGGAATGCAGTGAAACGTATTTTTCGATATCTACAAGGAACACGCCACTACAAGCTACATTTTGATTCTTCGGGCAATAATAACCTTGTCTCATACTCTGATTCATACTGGGGAAATGATTTGAAGATCGCAGATCTGCCATCGGTTATGTAAATGTTTTGCAGAATGGAGCAATTTCTTGGGGTAGCAAAAGACAACCAACCATACCCTTATCCACTACAGAGGCCGAATATATGGCACTATCCAACACTACGCTTAAAACTTTACTATGGCTTAGAACTTTACAGAAGGAACTGATCCCATATTTCAACGAAAGAGACCCGACAACAATCTATTGTGACAATCGCAGCGCTATTTATTTGGCTTCCAATGAAGCATATCATCAACGGACGAAGCACATTGATATCAGACACCATTTTGTACGAGCAAAGATAAGATTAAATGAAGTAATATTTTTACCAGTTCCTACAGATGATCAGATGGCAGATTTTTTGACAAAACCCCTTTCTAAAGAGAAACAAAACAAATTTTGTAAAATGTTAGGATTGTACTAAATACGTTTCAAGTGGAGGTGTTGAAATAACTCTGTTTGAATTACTACTGTATGTTGTATATTAATATGAAATCGTAATTAGCATAGTATTTTGTTTTCTTTTCTTGTCAATATGTTTTTCTTCAATAAATTAGTATTCTAGAAACCTCTAAAACGAACAGAAAACCCGGTTAAACCGTTTTTTATAAGCTAAAATGGAACATTTTATATTATTTTTATATTTTTTTTGAGATTATTCAACACTTATTTGCTAATTTCATTTACATATTTAAATTCACTTAAATTGCTTATATTGTTTATTTAAAATACCAAATTATTGTGAAGTTTGTTTTGATCTTTCTTTTGAACACCACAAGAAATACGTTAGAGAATACTATGTTATCACATCGAAAATTTGCACAAACAAGTATGCAAATGCATTATGTCTCAATCAGATTTAGAACCTTTTCTACCTCCACCAATGCTCTCGAGTCTCTTCTTTTTTACTGTCATTTGTTCTAATTTCGCGCTCAAAAAGATTTCCGATATTATTAGACGTGAATATAACAAAACTTGGATCGAATAAGGTATAAACCAATAAAAGAATTAGCAATAGCAGTCAATGGCTTCGACGTTACACATCAACCTCCAAACGAAGCTACTTGTTGTAGAATGAGAATGAACTCCGTTTATATACTTGTTTGTATTTAATTTTGGAAAAAACAATATCATTTGTTTTTATTGTATATGTTCTGTCTAAAAGGAAAAATAAATTTTTCATTCGTTCTATTACTTTATGGGCCCTTCCCTTCCGCGTAATAACGAATAGTGTAATTTGTTAAAAGTCATAATTAAAAAAAGGAGATAGCAGAATGTCATCGAATATGCAGTTGGAAAAGCTTCGAGGAAGCGAGAATTTTGAAGAATGGAAATTTGCAGTTGAGGCATATTTTCAAATGAAAGGTCTTTGGAATGCTGCTCAAGGAACAGAAGAAAAAGAAGACAAGAAAATCCAAGCTAAAGCTGAACTGATTTTGTTGGTGGACAAGTCTGTATATCTCCATATATGTACGTGAGTGCACAAATGCAAATGATATTTGGTGTACGTTGGGAAGAATTTATGAAGATAGCGGCCTGGTAAAGAGAGTTGGACTAATTCAAAAATTCTGTTCAACCAAATTGAAAGAATTTGCAAAGGTTGAAGAATACGTGAATGAAATCCTCACCACAGCAAATAAATTAAGGTCTGCTGGATTTGCATTTGACGAAGAATGGTTAGGATTGATGCTTTTAGCTGGATTACGAGACGAATACAAGACAATGATTATGGAAATTCAAAGCTCAGGGATAAAAATTTCTGGAGATTCAATAAAATTGAAACTGCTGCAAGATGTAAAAGCAGAATCGACTGTTATGGCTTTTGCTGGACAGAAACAAGGTATGAAGAAAAATGGACCTAAATGTTACAGTTGTAATCAATACGGCCATATCGCCGCAAAATGTCCGAACAAATCCTCAGAATCAGACCGGAAAATCAATCAAAGCTTTGAGAAGCGATAACGTCACTGAATATGCAAAAGCAAAATGAAGAAAATTTTGCTCCAGAGTGGAATAGACCATCAAACGACCGTACCGTATACTCCACAGCAAAATGACATGTCTGAAAGAATGAACCGAATAATAATTGAAAAACTAGATGTTTTTTAAAAAAATTGAGCTGAAGCGGCAAATACTGCTGTATATTTAATCAATCGTACCCCATGCAAAACACTTAATGATATTACTCCTAAGGAAGTTTGGTCAGGTAAAAAAACAAATCTAAAATACCTTCGAGTGTTTGGTTGCAAAGCAGTAATACACATCCCAAAAGAGAAGAGAAATAAGTTGGATCCTAAGGGCAAAGAAGTTGTTTTTGTCTGGTATTGTTCTCACTCAAGGACATATCGCTTCTACAATCCAATTCGAAATGATATCAAGTTGAGTAGAGATGCAAAATTTTTAGAAGATAAATTCTTACATGAAGAGTCAATGTGATTCAATGGGGGAATTGGATGACTCAGAACCGATTGGTCCGAGCAATATCGCAGCGACTGACGACGTAATCGTCAGAGACCATCCAAACCACCATCATGGTGTAGCCGCCTCAATTCGTACTGGGCACGAATTGACGGCAACGTGCAGAATATCTGCTCCGCTTGTAGCCAGGGGCCACACGACACGCTACATCTATTCAACTGCCCTGCAAAACCTACTATTGAGTTTGGCAGTTCAACATGATCTTGACATTGATCAAATGGATGTAGTGACGGCATTCCTTCAAAGTGACCTAGAAAAGAAAATCAAGAAGTCGCTTTATGGTCTGAAGCAAGCTAGTAGAGTCTGGAATAAGAAATTGGATGGTACATTGAAGAAAATTGGATTGATGCAATCAAAAACTGAGTCTTGCATTTACTACAAATTGTCAGATGGAGAAATTAATTACGTTGCCATATACGTTGATGACATATTAATATTCACAAATAATGCAAAGACAAAACAGTACATAAAGAAAAAAATTATCAAGAAATTTTAAAATGAAGGACATTGGCGAGGCACATTTTATTTTGGGTATGAGAATCAGGAGAGATCGTGCAAACAGAAGATTATGGTTGGATCAAGAACTCTACATGAACAATGTGATCGACATGATTGATTGTAAGCCTGTCTCAACGCCTTTAGATGTGAATCAAAAATTGTGAAAAGAAATGTGTCCATCAACAAAAGATGAAATTAAAGAAATGAGGAAGATACTATATCAAGAAGACGTTGGTAGTCTAATGTATGCATCTCAAGTCAGCCGTCCTGATATATCATATGCAATGGGGGCTTTATCCAGATACAATAACAATCCTGGTAAAGCACATTTGCAGCTAAGCGCGTCATGAGATATCTCAAAGGAACTAGTGACTATAAGTTTCAATTCACCAAAAATGATGAGGCAGGTGATCTTGATGACCGAAAATCGACATCAGGATATGTCTATAAATTCCAAAGTGGTTGTATTTCTTGGAATTCAAAGAAACAAGAAACTACCGCTCTATCAACAACAGAGGCGTAGTACATGGCTTTGGCGGCAGCTGATCAAGAAGCGTTTTGGTTACAGTCACTATTTCAAGAGCTTGGAAAACCATCACCCGTCAACATAAAGTGCGACAACAAGAGTGCTATTATCTGATTCCTCGGAATTTGAATCAAGCTCATCTTCTTGGCTTTGGGTAACCATGTCTACGATTTCGTCTTCAGATATAATAGCAAACGGAGCGACATCAGAGTCGCACACCATCCACTTTTCGACAGCATCAATCGTACATCCAGACGGTATGGTTATATCTGTTTGTATCTCAACAAGGCTATTTGGAGCATCTTCATTATGAGATAGTAAGTTATTCCAAACTCTTTTTAAAACTTGTGGAGTTACAGAGTCCCACGAAGCTGCGGCTGCCACAAAGCTGTCTTAATATTCAAAGATTTAACGAACTCACGTCTGTCATTAGCACCAACAAGTTTTTGAACGATCAGTTTACGGTAGTAACATTTGAAGCTCCGAATTACTCCTTGATCCATAGGTTGACAGTTATTTTTGAGACCGATGCGCCGTTGATGTTCCTTTGCTTCTGGTACAAAATATTGATTAAACCACTCCAGAAATAGCTGTTGTGTTACCCAAGCTTTCTTATTAGATTTATAAATCACAGGAAGGTGTTCAACGTTTTTTAAAGCTATTGGATGGGCACTTTTCCTATTATCATCAATTTACACTTGTGAGTTCCTGCAGCATTTGAACAAACTAGCAGTGTGATTCTCTCCTTGGATTCCTTGTGCCCTTCAATAGAATATTCATTACCACTAGCCAAAGAACTCTGAGGCAAACACCTCCAAAATAGACAGGTTTCGTCTGCATTGTAGATCTGTTCAGTTGTAAGTTGTTCTTTTTTAATGATTTCATCCAAGTCGACCACAAACATCGTAGCAGACTCATAATCAGCACACTCCTTTTCTCCCGTAGATTTCAGTCGACGGATTCCATGACGTTTTTTGAATTTATCCAACCAACCAAATAAATAAGTGCACTCTGAATTCATGTTTAACTTCAAATGGAACATTTTTGCCTTTTCGACAATCATTTCGCCTGAAGTTCAGAAGCAAATTTCAGTTTAAGTTCATACAATATCTCAATTTCAGTTAACTTACCTGAAATTGGAGTTCCCTTAAATCTTTCTTGCCGAAACCATTCATATGTTGCGAAATCAACTTTTGGATTTTCGGATGTTTTTAGTGTATATCTGTGTTTAAGGCCAAGCATTGAATCAGTGATCTTTGTTTTTTATTAAATCGGATACAGTTTGAATGCCAACTCCATATTTTTCAGACAACATTTTAAAAGGTACTTTACGTTTTGAGTATTCATTAATCAGCTCCATTTTTTCTTTAATTGAAAGAACCTTTCTTGCTCTTTTCGCGGATTTAGTTTTTGACGGTGGCATGATGTAAGGAAAACACGTCTTGACAGATCAAATTTCACACTGATGAATGAATATGAAATTTGATATGAAAATTACACTTTCATGAAAAAGGGGAATCACCGAATTTTAATATGAGAGATGTGTGTGTATTATACGAAAAAAACAAACAAGCAGTCACATGGACATGTGCATCACGGATAATAGAAGTAAATCACGGTTAATAGAGGTAAAAAATCAACCACTCAGAGATGTGTGTGTATTATACGAAAAAAACAAACAAGCAGTCATATGGACATGTGCATCACGGATAATAGAGGTAAATCACGGTTAATAGAGGTAAAAAATCAACCACTCAGCTTCACGGTTAATAGATAATCACGGTTAATCGAAGTTCAACTGTATATGTTATGTCTAAAAGGAAAAATATTTTTTTCATTCGTACTATTACTTTCAATATAATATACCAAAAAGGTTTTTCAATGTCACAAATCAATATTTTGGGAAAATCTTAAACCTGCGGTATTAAGAGGTCAGTTCAATTTATATTCGCAGCTAGTAAACAAATCATTACTCTCACATTTTCTTGCATACTTTTATTGTAGGATATATCCACGAAATGCAAATGTTTTATAATTTAAAAACCGGTTAACCGACATGAAAACAGTGGTGTCCCCGGTTTGTCGAAAATGCCAATTAAAAAAAAAATCGAAATATATATGTAATCCATAGTTATAATTACGCAGTAAAGGCATAAATAACCCCTGATATTTCGCAGCTGATCCAAAAAAGGGTAACAACTCAACATTTAAAAGATTTCAGAGCAGGGGCCAAAAACTGTTTCCGTTAATTACAAAAAAATATGTCATTGCAAGAAATTATGAAAAAAGATTACAGCAGTTGTTTTCTTTTTTATTTGTTAGAGATCTGGGTTTGAAACCTTGTTTGGCAAAAACATGCGGCTTATTGTGAGCAGACATTTATTTACGAGGACTAAAAATCTATGTGCTATTGCAGTTGCCATTTTCCATGTTTAGCTACCTTATATAGGGTCCGCAAAATATTTTTTTTTGAAAATGCTATAAAAAAACTACTGAATATTTTCTCAAATTTCTTTTTTTATTTGAAAGTAAAATCCTTCCGGTTAAAAATGGAAAATAATTTCATTCAAATGGTTGCCTCGGGCACCCCGCAAATAAAAGTCCAACGGTTGAATAGTTGAAAAAAAAAAACGTTAGATGGCGGACCCTTATATAGCTCCCATACCAATGTCTCCTATGATTTACTTTTTCCGCTCTAGAAACCACATATTTCAACAAATAACTTTTTTTTTGAAAATGCTATAAAAAACTACTGAATATTTTCTCAAATTTCTTTTTTTATTTGAAAGTACAATCCTTTCGGTTAATAATGGAAAATAATTTCATTCAAATGGCTGCCCCGGGCACCCACAAATAATAGTCCAACGGTTGAATAGTTGAAAAAAAACGTTGGATGGCGGACCCTATAGTAGTGTGGATTTCACACATGAGTTGAAGATTCTCGTCTTTGTCATCAGTGAGATTTGGGTCGACCGCCATATTTTGTTCAATCGGCCAAATGCTGGGCGCGCTTTGCCCAATCGACTTTCTGTGTCCTCTTCAATTCTTCCGTCTAACGATATTATAGACCTAGGTAGCATGGAACATACTGTATCCGTTGTTTATGCATGTTATGAACTTGTGAAGCATGAGACAGATATGATCTGCGAAATCGAGGTCTTCAAGGTACCGATGTAAATTGCAGACAATTCCTCTTTTTTGAAAGTTTTCAAGGTGCCGATGTAAATTGCAGACAATTCCTCTTTTTTGAAAGTTTTATCATTATCTCGTCCAAAGTAGTAGAACAAAAGCAGTGATAAGGAGTATCCGTTCTTTACTCCGATATTCGTCTCAAAATAATCACTGGTCATACCATTGTGACGCACCTGTAATTTCGTGTTTGTTTACTTAGCTCGTATAAGATTTATTATCTTCGGTAAATCCTACCTATTCGTTACGTAATGCTACGCATTTGCCTGCTATTTATAATTGTAGCAACGACTTTGTATACTGTATTTAGTAGAGCGATACCACTCCAGTTGTCCAGTCGTTTTTTGTGACACTTTATGATAGCCTCATTGGTCCACTTGTTGGAAAACTCTTCTTAGTACCACGCTTCAAATATTAAAGGGTATAAAATACCGGCTGCGACGTTTGGATTAGTTTGAAAGAGCTCCGGATGTATGCCGTCTTCGCCTGGCTATTTTCTCTATACTAGAATGTTCTATTGATATTCTTTTGTCGACTATTTCCTCTACGTCGATTGCGGTATGGATTCCAGTATCGTTGGGATTGGTGATGTTAGTGTTATTTCTTCTGTCATGTTGCTAGCGCCCGCCGCTTTTAGCCATAGTCTCTAAATATTTTCTTGTATTGTTGTTATTTTTACGGTACACACTGTCTTAATGCATTTTCAACTTCTTTGTTTTATAGTTTGGAATTTGATTCTTATAGTCGCAACCCTTAGCTCGTGCTTATTGCCAATACATGCTCCTCTAATCGCACGTCTATTAGCGATCCTCGCAATTTGCAACGTATACAAATATGGTCTATTTGATTTCAGGTGTGTTTGTTGACGTCCTGGAATATCGAACCTCCAATAAACAGTTGGAAAGTTTGACAAAATTCAATAAGATGAATATATTATGGAGAGTACGTCCTTACGAGAGTAAGTTGTTTAGTTGGTACTATTTTTATCTCTGTACCCATTGTAACCCGTGAATGTACGAAATTGGAAAAAACTTTTATTTTTCGTGTCTACGTAGTCAGAGGAATGTATACTCCGAATTTCATGGCTCTAGCAGCGGTCATTTGTTTGGTACTATTTTTATCTCCTTTTTCCATTTTAACCCCAAAAAGTACTAATTTCGAAAAATCCGTTTATGTTACGTGTCTACGAAATTAGAGGGATGTACAGACCGAATGTCATCATTCTAGCTGTAGTCGTTTAGTTGGTACTATGTTTATCCCTCTATTCCCATTTTATCCCTTAAAAGTACGAATTTGGAAAAAATACGTTTATATTATGTATCTACACAATTACACACCGAATTTCGTGTTTCTAGCTGTTGTCGTTTAATATGTACCATTTTTATCCTTTTTGCCCTTTTTACCCCCTACGAATAAAAATCACTTTATTGTGCTTGTTTTTGTTATAGGGGGAATGCGCATACCCAATATCAAGTAAGTACAAGCAGACATATTAAAAAAATATACATAAATACTCTAAAATATTAGGGATTATTATGTGTATTTTTAGTACTTGTGAGGGAAAAAGTTTTCCCTTTGGGACGATTTCGCCCAGTTTCAATCCCAACCGATCTACGAATATAAGACGCATTTATGGAAAATTTAGACGTCATAGCTCCTTTCGTTTAAATGCTAGCGTGCTTTCAACAGACGGCCGGACGGACATGGCTAGATCGTCTTAGAATTTAAAGACGATCAAGAATATATATACTTTATAGGGTCTCAGGTCGATATTTCAAGGTGTTACAAACGGAATGACAAAGTTAGTATAAAAGTTAAATAATTTTTTTCAGACTAGTTACATTTTTGGCACAATTATCCTGCAATTTGTTGCGGAATTGTTCCTAAAAGTTGTCATCAAATTCTCCCTTTATTTGACATTCATAATACCTACTTTTTTCCAGGGAAGAATTTCCCATTTTCGAAGCTCCTTTGGAATTGGGAACTGAACACCAAAAACTAATTTGTTAAAATCAAAAATATAAAAATTACAAACTAAAAATTTGGTCATCTTCACACAGGCGTAGATTGTTGTAGATTTAACCTCATAACGTTCCTGTAATCGCTTCTATGAACAAAGCTATTCTCTGCTTGTTTAACGTTAACTGTCCTAGTTTTTTTCCGAGTATATCTTTGATCATAGGGCCCTAGATATCGTACAGTCATCCATTAGGTGGCATGTGCGATTTAAGTTACTATTCACCTATACATCTGAATCATCATTTTCCAGGCATTTACGGTCATTTGTGGTAAATACGGCATAAATTTCGACTTTAATTTTTAAAAATCTAGCTGTACTGTGTTTTTTGTAAAACCAATATTGTATCATGAAGTGTCGGTTTTTGTCAAATGAAGTACTGGGCCAGTACAGGGCTTACAACTTTAGTGGTAGTGAAATTTAGGATGGAACAAAAGATATGCAAATTGTCAGGGTTTTATGAGTTCAATAAATTCGACGTTTGAAATGATTTGTGAAGTTTATCATTATAAATTATTTCGATATTTAGTGTGAAAATTTATGGGAATTAACGTGATAATAGTGCGATTTGTCAATTACTGTATTAATGTGAACGGCCTGTTACTTCAATCAGTTCTGTAATTTATTGACTTTTTTTAACATTTATAAAAAACTAGGTGAACACACGCCCGCTTCGGCGGTAGAAAAACAGACGGTAAAATTAAAAAACAGGTTTCATATTGTTTTTTCTTGTGATCGGTAATATATGTACCACTTATAATCAAGGTACTTCCATGAGATACTAAAGATATGGATATGTTACATGGAGAATATTGAAGAACGGAACTTTAGTTTACGGCGAATAAAGAAAGTAAAGTCAAAAATCAAATTAATTTTAGGTTTAGTGTGATTCCCCTATTTTCAATTACCAAAACAAAAAACTTACTACGTAAGAAAAACTTACTTAATCGAATAGCTGGAATTCGATTGTACTACATTCAAAACACATAGAAAATCAATCACATCGTTCACTATCAAACAACACAAAAAAATTTCCGTTTTCTTGACTTAAGTCGGCTTTTGAGGAATGAATATTTCTTTTTTTGAAACCTTTCATTATTATTGTGCTAAGAAAATTCAAAAAAAAACGTGTAATTTTATAAAATGCAAATCAAAAATTCCCCATCTTTCAAATACCGCCCATTTGTATATTGTCTAAGCAGGTTTCAAATAAATTAACTCACACAACAATATAGGTATCTCGGTGCCTAATATAGACTAAAACAGGTTTTAATTTGGTACGGGAAGGATCACGGCCACTTTCCGCCCATCTCGGTTTCGATTATACTCTAAAACCGGGTCTAATTTCATATGGGAAGGGTCGCGCCCACTTTTCCATTACCGTCCATTTTTGGCACAACTACGCACATTGATGCTAGATGCTCTTACACAATACTTCAGTATTGTAGCTGTCACAAAACTGACAATTAGTGAACTTTCACAAAAATTCAAGACTCTAGCTGCAACAGTACTCTGAATATGCTAATTTATAAAAAACGAATAAATCCCCAATTTGTGTGGGAGGTGCTACCCCCACTGAAAATATCAAAAATGTATATAGCCTATTTTCACCACCGGTTCAGCATAAAACATTTCAAGAAGATCGGTCCAGTAGTTTAGGCTGCTATAAAGAACAAACAAACAAACTTAAACTTACAGATTCATTTTTATATGTATATATAGAAGATGTGCCATCAAAATGGCATAGCTCGTTTTATGTACTCTAAAATTGGCTGTATATCTAATTTGACAATTGTAACCAGGTTGTTCTGCGACACTTTAATGTGCACCATGAGCTATGGCATTCTCTCCTAGGTGACGACTCAGGCACAGGGCTTTGGTGGAACAGATTGACAACTCTACGTTCTGCACAGTATGAATGAGGACGCCTCCACACGGATTATGGGTGACTGCTCGCCAGATATAAGTATCGCATCGCCTGGTCTGATAAATAACATAATTTTGCTATCTGTCATTTCATTGGGATCAGACCTCCTCCCCATAATCATATCCGTCGATCGGCCATCATCGTCTCAGAACGCCGTACTTTTCTCAACCAGGGTAAAGCGGACTGGAGTGGGTCCAGAGATTTCACCAATTGTCGCTTTAGTGTTCTTCCGATGTAAGGGTAGGAGAAGAATTTCCGCATTTCCGTCAACACAGCGACCACTTGCCATTCCTGCTAGTCGAATACTCAACCTAAGACCAAACTTCCCAGCAGAGGCAGCGGGACTCGCAGACGAGCGTGACGTCATTCGCAGGGCTAATCCTGAAGATCCCAGAATGAGGGAACTGAATCTTGAGTTAATCTTGGTTAGAACATCTTAAGCAGTGCAACATAAGAATACCAACAAACGCGATGATCAGATCGCTGTCACTTTTTGTGACAGGACGCTGATTGATCGTAGGAGGTGCGCGATATTTTAACCGGCAGTTTATTGAACACCCCGAAAGTGATAATACGAAAAGGAGGACCATACGCCATATCCCCCGAGTCGATGAGGCAATACCACAATTTATCGTTGGCGAAGTTGCACATGTCATCCGTAGCGTTAAACCATCCAAAGCGTTTATAGTTCATTCTCCTCGATCATAAATTTCTTTAGTTATTATAAATAGTTCCTTCATGTCTCCTTTGTTGGCGGCCGATTGAGCATTGCTTTCCCAGGTTATCGAAAAACGTGTTCTTGTCGCTTTTCACTTGCTTCTTCATTTGTTTGTTTAGTAGTTTATATTCGTCCTTATATAACTGGTTATTGCCATTAGTGAGCATTAGTAACTTCACCCGTCGTCTTCTTTCTATTTGTCTCCAGTTTTCTTCAGATATCCACTCTTTCCAGCCTATTGTGGCTTCACAAGCATTCCTTAGTTCTCTTTTCATATTAGTCCAGATGTCATCGTTTCACTCATTGTAGTTCACGTTTCTATTTTGCATCCTGACTGCAAGCTACTTTTTCACCGCCTCTATTTTTAATCTTCTTGCACTTTTTGGTGAGGACCATATTTTTACGGTAGGATTCAAGATTCGCTAGCTATCTCAGCACTTCTTCGGTTTTGCACGTCGCAACATATGTTGAACCTTTCACGGTAAATGCAGATATTATCGATCTGTGATTGAAATAGATCATTGGGAGACTGAAATGTGATTTTGTGTATTTGTTTGTGGGCGAAGACTGAGCCGCCAATTTTTAGGTCATGATTATTGCAGATTTCTAAGAATAGTTCTCATTTCAGGTTTCGTTGCAGGTTCCAAGGGCGTACTTTCCCACAATGTTCTCAAAACCAGTGTTACTCTTACCACTTTGATACAGAGTTCTGACATTCTATTGTCCGAATCTTATCCTTTTTCGTTTGCCTGGTTTCGTCATTGGTTTCTTAGTTTTGTTATTATTTCTTTTGTTATTATTTGAGATTAGCCTTTGTCTGCCAAGTTCGGTGGTAGGTCTGCTACCTACGATATTCCCACTACCCTATTCGTATTCATATTTTAAATTGTTCTCATTTTATTGAAACATATGTATTTAAAACAAACATTTCCGTCGATTTCTGCACAATGTCACTCTAGAAGACAGTTTTAAATCTACAGACCTGCCAAAACGCCTGCGAACTGCAACAGATAAGGAAGGATCTTCATGATCTAGAGCGCGAGGTTCAACGTTAAAATGCATATCAGGTAGGTCTTAATGAGATTCACTCTGTTGTAGTCGTCGAAGCCGTTAATAACTACAAAGTGAATGTTATGCAAGAAGAGCATCCATCAGTGGCTTCGGAATGAATGTCTCCTCATATCTCATGTGGATCACCAACATAAGGAGTCGAAAATCATACACGTGCGACGGCACAATTTCTTGTTGTCGAAGCAGCATTTGCTTGGATTTTAGCCAGTCCACGAGGTGGTGGCTACGGCAGTTTGGTGTGTACAATCCTCCAATTGTGTAGATACATAAAATAAAATTATTTTTTCCAAATTCGTACTTTTAAGGGGTTAAATGGGAATAGAGGGATAAAAATGGTAACAATCAAACAGCTGCACCTAGAATAATGAAATTCAATTTAAACAATCCTCTGATTGCGTAAATACATAAAATAAAGGAACTTTTCGAAATTCGTACTTTTAGGGTGTAAAATGGAAAAAGGGGATAAAAACTGTACAATCATGAAATTCGGTCCTCTGACTGAGTAAGCACGAAATAAAAAATTATGTGCTCTTGAATTTTGTTGCGTACATTCCTCTAGTAAATACACGTTTTAGCGGACGTAATGGGACAAAAAGGGATAAAAGTACCAATGATACAACAATAGGTAGAAACATGAAATTTGGAATGTACATCCCTCTAATTGCGTAGATATGTAAAATAGAGGGATTTTTCAAAATTCGTATTTTTATGACATACAATTGGAAAAGAGGGATAAAAAGTGTACCAACCAAACCGCTGAAGTTGAAATCTTGAAATTCGGTGCGTACATTCATCTGACTGTGTAGATGATAAATAAAAAGGCTTTTTTCGAAATTTGTACTTTTAAGCGGAAAATGGGGGGAATGTGGATAAAAATGGTACCAACCAAACGGCTGCAGCTATAATAATGAAATGCGGTGTGTACACTTCTCTGACTGCAGTGACGCGAAAAATAAAGAGTTTATTCGATATTCGTACCATCAGGATCTAAATGGGATTAAATTTGGCAACAATAAAACGGCTACTTAGAAGTAAGAATTTTTCTAAATTCATACTTTTAAGGTGAAAATGTAAAAGGAGTGAAACTGGTACCAATCAAAAGGTTGTAGCTAAAATCAAGGTATATTTCACTCATAACATACATGGATACATTCCACTCTGAAACATATTGGATCTTCAATATTATAACATTTTCTATCAAAATGGTAGAGACATTTAGGCTGTAGCTGGAAGTAAGAAATTGCAAATGGGGAAAATCGGGCTTGAGGGAAATTGCTTCCACCTAATAATATTCAGATTTTTGAAGATTGCTGCTTAATGTTCACTTTTCGATTACACTTGAAGTTTTATATTTATATATAGTATAGGGCTATAAATATTATAATAAATAATAAAATATTATATAAATAATGAAACATCACAATTTTCCTAATATGGTAGTGCACTTCTACGTAAAGTTGATAGCTTCTAATCTCCCTGTGATACTGTGGAATGCACTCCGTGGTGGAGGGTATATAAGATTCGGCCCAGTCGAACTTAATATTTCCTGAAATATTTCAAATTAGTAGAATTTTGTATGCTATATTTTGTTTTTGCAATAATCTTCAGAAAAACACATTTCGTCAAAGCGGACTAAGCAATTTTTTTAAGCATTCATAATATTTAGGTTTTGGTCACCCTGTACCAATAAAGGGTGCTAATTAGCAGCAGATCTTAAACACATCAACAAGTCGGCCAAGCGCTTTGGTTTGTCATAATTATTACCATTTTTTTCCAAATCCCCCACTGTACGCCGCTCGACGTTAGCCTTTCCCAACATGTTTCAATTTGATTTGTCGAACATTTACATATTTATTTAATTGATTTGTTTAATATGTTTTATATTATTTTTAGTTATCCGAATTGGTGAATAGTGTAGCGGAACAAGGACTTTTACCATTGCAAATGGCGCTGATGGTTAAACATTTACCCATTGCTCAAACTCTCGTAAATAATGGGTCAGCAAATTTAAACGCATACGACGCTCAGGTTATTTCAAGCATTCTATAATATATATATAATATTTAACTGAATTTTGTTTAAATTTTAGGGTTCAACAATTCTTATAGATGCGGTAAAGCGCGGTGATGCATTTTCCGCAAATTTTTTGTTAAAACAAAACACGGATTTGAACCTAACTTCAAGGTAATTTATCTTTCAAATGAAAACTATTTGTTTGTCTAATTTTTTATTTTCATAAACCTATCAAAATGGAAGATTATCAGCCGACACAGCATTACATGTTGTGTGCGCTTATAATCCTCAGAATACGGATCCAGAAGTTTATTCCGACATGATCAATGTAGGCAAAACAATGTTGGAAATGAATCCTAATGTGAATATACAAAATCGCCTGGGCCAGACTCCATTGTATTTGGCCATAGAATCATGCAATGTTGATATGCAGAATCTTTTATTGGCTGTAAATAATATTGATATTAATTTGCGTAGTAATGATGAAAAATGTTGTTTGGAATTGAGTTTGATGCATGGAACCGAATATGGCTTAGAATTGGCGGCTAGGCTAATCGAATTGGGGGCAAAGACCAATCCCTTAAAAACGGAAAGTCACGACAGCTTGTTGCAGGTGTTAGCCAATAACTGCCTGGAAAATTCTGCAGTTTTTCTTGCAGATCATGCAAATCTGAATCATATTAATAACCAAGGTCTAACTGCTCTCCATATAGCTGCAGAGAAAAATTTAAGAAAGCTGACCGAGAAATTACTAATCGCCGGAGCATCTCCGAATATACAATCGAGTGTGGCAGATCAAAAATCTCCATTACATGTTGCTGTAGAATCTAATGCAGCTGATGTTATTGAAGCTTTTGTGGCGTTTACAATAAAATGTGCAGAAAATGGAAATAATGAAACAGACAAGAATTATGAAATTCCAAATTTTAACAGTAAAAATACAAACGGTGATTCTCCATTAAGTTTTAGTCTACTTTTAAATCGGACAGAACTTGTTCCAGTGTTGATACGTGGAGGAGCTGATGTAAATGCACGAAATGGTCAAGATATGACGTTGTTACACCAGTCGATTCTAAATCATGACTCAAATACTGCCGTATTTTTGTTACAACAAGGTGCTGATATGAACACTTTAACTGGGGAGCAGGAATCTCCTTTACAATTGGCTATTCATTGTCATATGCCACAGGTTGTAGACGCCTTATGTACACGTGGAGTAGCATTAAGTTCACCAAACAACAAAGGCGATGCACCACTATGGACAGCTCTTGAATTAGAATACGAAGACATTGCACAAGTTTTAGTGCGTCACGGTGTGGATACGGACTGTTGGGGTCCTGGCCCCGATGGCTGTCAGCAGACTTTATTGCATCGGGCTATTGATGAAAATAAGGAGTCCGTGGCTATATTTCTCATACGTAGTCAGTGTGATCTCGACTCTCCCAGGCAACCCGGTCCAAAAGGCGAGGGCGGTGACGAAGCAGCAGATAAAGCATCACCATTACATTTATGTGCACAGTGGGGTCTAGTTAAAGTTCTTCAAACTCTAATTGATCACGGGGCAAATGTAAATGCTTTAGATGTTGAAACCAAAACACCTCTCCATGTGGCAATAGAAAATCAACACGAAGAAATTATTTCGGTTCTGCTTTGCCATCCGGGTATTGATTTAAAAGTTCGCGATAAATTAGGCAAGACGCCGTTCGCAGCGGCTTTGACGTTACGCAACCATCGAGCAGCTCAAAGAATACTCGATCGACTGCCAAATGCAGCAGAACAAATGGACTCGAGGGGAAGAAACTTTCTACATCTAGCAATTATGAATGATGATCTTGAAAGTGTGCTGTTCTTGTTGGCCATACAGGTCGATGTAAATTCTCGAGTTCATGATGCCAATCAATCGACACCATTACATTTGGCCGCCACGTCTCGTAACGAAATGATAACAAGAAATTTAATATTGGCTGAAGCTCGTATTAACGAAAGAGATGCTGTCCAAAAAACACCACTGCATATTGCAGCGGAACGCTGCAACTTAGCAGCTCTTTCTGCCTTACTACAAAATGGCTCCGATTATGATGCCGTCGATGGTGAAGGTAATAACGCTTTGCACATAGCAGTTCGCTGTGGACATTTGACAATTGTTCGTGAACTGTTAACCGAGTCCAGCATAAATGCAGAGACAGTTAATAATAAGGGACGTAATCCTCTTCATGAACTTTGTCGAACTGGTGAAGATAATAATGCTGCAGCTATTTGTGATCTTTTTATTGAATCTATGCCAAAGTACCCACTCAATGCTCCGGATATGGATGGCAATACACCATTACTGTTGGCATTCATGAGAGGACAAGCCCCTCTTTGTAAAGTGCTTGTAAAAAACGGTGCTTGTCTCGGAACAGAAAATCGTGAGGGTATTAGTATATTCAGTTTTAAATTAGCTACGGATCAGCTTCTGCACAAACTTCTTGATCAGTTGCCACAAGAATCTCCCTGGTCGGAGTCAGATCTTTGCCAAGAATGTAACACGAAATTTTCTCTTACAATGCGAAAACATCACTGGTAAGTTCAAACAATCTTTCATCATATACATAAATATATATATATATAATGATTAATTCTTCTTGTTTACCAGTCGACATTGTGGACGTGTCGTGTGTTCCAAATGTTCTAATAACGATGTACCAATCCTGAAGTTTGGTATTAATAAACCGGTACGCGTTTGTGGTGTGTGCTTCGATGTCCTTCAAGGTGTGAATGGAAATTTACAATAAGTGATAACTGTATCATCGTTCATATGAGTATGTTAAGTTAAATGTTATTTTGCGCTCAAATAAATGATGCTCGCCAGTTCATTCCATTTTGAATGTAGATGATGTCACTATTATCAAACCTAAGATGTATAATGTTGCATATTTTTAAGAAAACTAATGTGTGTATCAGGCATACAGATATTAACAGTCTGTCAAGAAAGTGTTTTGACAAATCAAAAATCGCATTTTACATAATATTTTAAAGACATACTTTTCTACAGATTTGAAAATTTTTCTGTTGTTTTTATTTGTGTATTTACCAACTAATAGCGACAAAAACACAACCCTTTAAAATTAAAAACAAAAAACACGACCAAAATTGCTTTGTCAAAACACTTTCTTGACGTAATGTATATTAGAGCAATCAATAACAAGCAACTGTCTGAGATTTTAGATTGCTATTTACATAACGCCCATGCCTTCTTTTTTTGTATATGGACGGCATGTTTTATATATTTTAATTGTATTTGTTGTGTCTTAATAATTTAACTGAAATAAATTCTACCTTTGTCATGGTAATGTATACTTTCTCCATTTTTGATTTCACTTGCCTTTTACAAGTCACAGTAGTAAGAATTAGTTGATATGTCCAAAGAAAGACCAAAGCTTATAATCTTGAAACTGCCGTAAGTTAGCTCCCTTAATAGAATCTTTAAAATGAGATTTTGCTTTATTGGTTTGTTTTTAATCCAAGAGAACTTGAAACAACTATAACTTCTTGGTTATAGTTGTTTTATGTTACTTTAGGGATATAGTTGCCAGCCTCAAATAGGACGTCCGCTGTAATTAAACAAAAATTAGTTTGTCATCTGCTCCTTCAGTCGATTCCTCTTTTAAGTCCTCGTCCATTCGATTGGTCCATAATGAGACTGGAGTCATTGAGATCGGCTTGGCAGGGCATTGAAAAAGGTGAATGATGTTGAGGCCCTGTACCGCATGTCGGGCAGAGGTCAGGAATGGTTTCGTCAAGTCTCGAACGGTATGAGTTAAATCGAGTACACCAACCAGAATTGATCTTGTTTTGCTGTGGAGGCATTTTTTGTCAGCAATGGGTGGAGGGCGACTTTCTGCTTTTAGTATCAGTTTTGGTGGATTTGCTGCGGATCTGTCATGTAAGAGGCTTGGGTGAAAGGATCTGCGAAATGTTGGATCCTACCTCTGATTTTCTAGATTTCCTCTCTGACCTCTGGTGGGCTACCAACTCTTTGAGCTGTTGTTGTTGTTGTAGCCACGTATGCTGTAATATACAAAAAATTTTAGTTAGTCTTCTTCTGTTCCTTCACTCGATTCCTCTTCTAAATCCAGATCCAGAAAACGGGCCACATCAATGGGATTGGTCCATAAGGATGCTGGAGTCAGCGAGGTAGGTTTGGAGGGACATCTGAAGAGATGATTGGTATCGTGTGGTCCTGTACCGCATGCAGGGCAGAGATCAGGGATGGTTTCGTCGAGTCTCGATCTGTATGAGTTCAATCGACTACACCACCCTGATCTCAGCAGGGCCAGGATTGATCTTGTTTTCCTGGGGAGACTTTTTTCGTTCTCTGCAATAGGTGGGGGTCGGCCACCCAAGACAATGTTGGGTTTGAAGTTGTTCAGTGACGAAATAACGGATAATTGGTGGATTTGCTTTAAGCCAGCAGTGTAAGAGGCTTGTGTGAGGGGTTCAGTTAAATGTTGCTGAATATCACCTCGAAATTTCCAGATTTCCTCTCTGACATGCCTCGGGGAGCTTCCAACTCTGTGAGTTGGAAATTAGGGTGACCCCTCCGATGGCATCCCAGGAGGAACTGTTTTGTCAGCATCTCACAGTGATCTTTGACTGGGAGGACCTTGGTTTCCTGGTGCAGATGGTCAACTTGAGACATCTGCAGGCATCCCGTAATAGTCCTGAGAGCTGAGTTTTGGCTAGTTTGAATTTTTTCCCACTGCGTTTTGCTAGTGCAGGTAGTCCATACTGGCGCTGCGTAGCTTACCACCGGCCGGCCAATTGCTTTATAGGTCGTGAGCAAGGTTTCTTTGTCCATGCCCCAAGTGCTACCGGCAAGCGACTTGAGGACTTTGTTCCTTGTTTTTACCTTGTTGCAAATTGCGGTGGCATGCGCTGAGGACTTGAGTAAGCTGTCTAGGGTCACCCCAAGGATTTTGGGATGACTTACAGTCGGAATTCTGTGGCCATCGACTTCGACCGCCAACTCAAGTGCGACTTGCTTTGTCCATGTTGTGAAAAGTGTGGCTGATGACTTTGCCGGGGATATTTTCAGATTTCTAGCCTTGAAGAAATCCACCAATTGTTGAAGGTAGATGTTAATACGGCTGCAGATTTCGTCTACATTTAGGCCCCTCGCCATAACCGTGCAATCATCCGCATATGTGACTATCTCAACCCCTACTGGAGGTTGAGGGAGTTTGGAGAGATAGAAGTTAAACAGTAACGGGGAGAGAACTCCACCTTGAGGTACTCCTTGCTTAACTCTGCGTTGCTTAGATCTCCGGTTCCTAAACTCCACGAATGCTTGCCGTCCACATAAATAGTTCACTAACCATCTCTTCTGCGAGTTGGGGAGTTCAGACTCGAGTATATCTCTGAAGAGAATGGCGTGATCAACTGTGTCAAATGCTTTTGACAAGTCAAGGGCCACGAGAACTGTTCGTTCACAGGGTCTTCTCCCGTTTAGACCGTGGCTGATGTGGGTGGTTATGGCGGTTAATGCTGTGGTGGTGCTGTGCATTTTCCGGAATCCATGCTGATGCTCTGCTGGAAGTAGGATTCTGGTCAAGCTTGGCAGGAGTAGCGCCTCAATGGTCTTTGCAATGGGTGACAACAAGGTTATGGGTCTGTAAGACTCACCTTGGCTTGCAAGTTTCCCAGGCTTGAGAACTGGGACTACCCTACCCACTTTCCAGATCTCGGGTATCGTTAGGGTAGCTGTGGACAAATTGAGGGTCGCTGTAAGGAATTCTACTCCTGCATATCCTAGGTGCTTTAGCATCAGCATAGATACTGTCAGGGCCTAATGCTTTTGATGGTTTCGCATTCTTTATGGCTTGTGCGACCTCTGTTGGTGTGAAAACTGCTGGACTGTCAATCACTCGGAGTTTCCGTACCTTCCTTAGGATACTCCTTTTCGCTTTGTTCCTCTCCGGGTGCTCTGTAAATTGTCGGCCAAATTGGCTCGCGCATCGCTTAGGGTCCAACGTGGGGGAGTCATTAAAGGTAATTGCGACTCTGTCGTCTTTCTTCGACGGGTTGGAGAGGGATTTGACTGTTGTCCATAGTTTGTGTGCACTAGTTCCCAGGTTGCACGTTCCGATGTGTTCCAGCCAAATATTCCGCCTGTGTTCGCCTACCAATTTGCTGATGTCCCGATTTAGCTCCGCTATCATCGGGTCGCTTGGGTTGGTACGGCGGAGTTCGTCACGCTGGTTCGCTAATACCACTGCCTCAGCCGGGAAATTTGGTCTTATCTCTGGTATTCGACCGGCTGGAATGAAGCGGGTGGCTGCTGTGGTGACGATACTGCGGAAAACCTTCTCTGCGTTGCGAAAGTTAGAAGGGGGCGGTCTGGATCGGAAGACACTTTCCGTATAATCTCTGAAGCCTAGCCAATCAGCCTTTTTCTGGTTGATATAGGTTCGGCGTTCAGAGATTAACTTCGTCTCCTGGACCGCTGCAACCATGACATTGTGTCTGCTCATAAAGGCCGTAATTTCCGTTATTTTGCCTTGGAGGCCATTGCAATTGAATTGCATTAATGTAATGTTCTCCGGTGTAGGGACAAATATGTGCGGTGTAAGCTGTTGTGGCCGCTGTTGCTGCTGTTGTTGTAGCTGCTCATGTAGCCGGTGTTGTGGCTGTGTCTGCTGTTGTTGTTGCAGTTGTCCCTGGTGCTGTAGTTGGGGTGAAGTAGGCGGTGTATAGTATTCTGCCGATGAGGATGATGACGAGTTTGCATCAAGGTTGATGCAACAAGGCGCCACAAATCTCTCATTCCACTCCCTACAGTTTGTTAGCCCTGAACAATTGTCTCTCTTGCGTAAGTGGCACCATGCATTACAGCTATTACATCTTACCGAAGTGGAGCGAATAGCGCCCCGACACACTGAACAGATGTTCGAGCGGCCACTCGGTTGATGGAGCTGTTGTTGTGAAGCATGGTGCGTATGAGGTCTGTTTACTACGGGGGGCTGTTGTTGTTGCCGCTGTTGCAATTGACCTGGCTGCTGGTGGAGTTGCAGCCTGTTACGAAGGAGATAGGGAGGGGAAGGAACGGGTTGCGCTTGTATGGTGGGAGGAGACGCATGTGTGTTGGCATTGGTTGCCAGTTTGGTACTAGCACAACATGGTGCCAGGTATCCGGGATTCCATTCCCTCCTATTGCTTAGGGCAGAACAATTGTTGGATTTCCTCATGTGGCACCATCTGTTACAACCATTACAACGTGCTGATGCAGAGCGAATTACGCCTTGACAGACAGAGCAGTTGTTGTTGCTCATTTGTTGTATGGGAACAAGCTGATGTTTTTGCTGTTGTGATGGCTGAGGAGTCGGTTGTTGTGTTTGCCTGCGCGATGTTGTTGCCTGAGGTGGAGGTGATGGTGACACTGTGGCGGGTCTATGTTGGCAGCATGCGCCAACAAAACCCACACTCCAATCCTTAGGTTTTGCTAGGCCCGAACAATTGTTAGTAGACCGGAGATGAATCCATCCTTTACAGATGGTGCATTGCACCGATGTTGAACGAATAAGTCCGTGGCATACGGTACAGTACCAAGGTCCGGGGTTGATCTCAATTCCGGCGCGGACCAGTAAAATTCGGAGCAGGTTAGCCGGAATATACTGCTCCGTAACTGAAAATTTGTATACTTGCTTGTGGGGGTTGCAGTCCTTGGCCGGATTCCGTGGGGGAACCGGGTCGTATCGGTGCATAGAACCGACTGCTGGGGATACTCTTTGAGCTGTTGACCCCTCCGGTGGCATCCCAGGAGTAAATGCTCGCAGTGCTCTTTTACTGGGAGGACCTTTGTTTATTGGTGTAGGTGGTCAAATAAGGACATTTGGAGGCACCCTGTGATGGTCCTAAGTACTGAATTTTGACAGGCCTGTATCCTGCAATACTGCATTGTTGTTAAGTTGTTGTTGTAACATCTGTTTATGTATTCGTGTTTGTGTTGTGTTGTACATTTATTCGTCTTCTTGTAGATCGCCTGTCTCCAGGTTTAGGAAGAGGGCCACCTGCTTCGGGTGCGTCCAAAGAGACGTGGGACCAGCTGAGTTGGTTTGGCTGAGGCGTGCGGCACTTGGTTGCCATCAATCCGTGCCAAGTACTAATTGAGGCGGGTACACCATCCTGATCTCAGCTGTGCCAGTACCGATCTTGTTCGTCGCGGCAGCTCCTCTTCTTCTGATGAGATGTCTGGGGGATGGTCTCCGAGAACGATATTCAAGGCGTAGTTGTTGACTGCTGCTGCGACTGCATCTCGATGAATATCGTTTCAACCTGCCTCATACGCGCGCTGATCTAGAGGTTCTCTCTTGTACCTCTGGACCTCTCTCTCTCTAGATCCTGAAGATCTTTCCTTATCTGCCTGGGCGGAGGTGGCAGTGCCGTAAGATGATGATTGGAATGACGATTACATCCAAACAGGTACTGCGTAGACAACATACAATTTTGTCTACGTACGGAAATGACCTTTGACTCCTCATATATATGGTCTATTGATGACATGAGGAGGCAGCCTGTTGCCGTTCTCAGGGCGGCATTTTGGAATGTCTGGATGTTTTTCCACTGCGTATTACTCACGTTCGCTGACCACACTGGCGCCGCATAGTTTGTCACGGACCGGCCTATCGCTTTGTATGTAGTTAATAAGGTTTCCTAGTCTGTGCCCAAGCACTGCCGGTTGTGGAATACCAGAAAGGTAGAGGTTAAACAGTGCCGGAGATATCACCCCACCCTGGGGAAGTCCCTGTTTGACTCTACGGGGTTTTGACTTCCAGATCCTGAAATCCACATATGACGGGCGTCCACACACATAGTTGATGATGCAGCGTTTGGCAATGTCCTTAAATAGTGTGGCATGGTTGACCGTGTCGAATGCTCGAGAGACCAAGAGCCTCGAGGACCGTCCTATCGCACTGCTTTCGCATATTGAGGTGGATATAGCGTGAAGAGCAGTCGTTGTACTGTGCTGCTTACGGAATCCATGTTTTGTGTTGCAGTTGGGAAATTTCCAATAAGGCTCGGGAGAAGTACCTCAAGTACCTCGACTTCAGGTTCATCCAACTGTTTCAGCATCAACATAGAGATTCCGTCATGGTCCAGCGCTTTGAATAGTTTAGCGCTACGAATGATTTGTGCAACTTCGCACGACTGTGGTGGTGCCTCCTCGATTCGGAGACCATGTATATGGCGCATGGTCCTCCTTTTCGTTTTATCACTTTCGGGGTGCTAAATGAACTGCCGGTTAAAATAACTCGCGCACCTCTTAGGATCATTGGTCCTCCTTTTCGTTTTATCACTTTCGGGGTGCTAAATGAACTGTAGGTTAAAATAACTCGCGCACCCCTTAGGATCATTTAGCGAATTCGCGCTTGGTGATATTCGAAAGTGATTTAACTGTTGCCCACAATTTACCAGTTCCGGAACATAAGTTGTACTGCTTCAGATGTTCTAATCATTTATCCCGCTTGTATTCGCTGACTAATCTGTTAATCTCAAGATGCAGATCCCTGATTGTGGGATCTCCAGGACTAACCCTGCGATTGACGTCACGCTCGTCTGCGAGTCCCGCTTCCTCTGCTGGGAAGTTTGGTTTTACTTTGGGTATTCGACCAGCAGGAATATGGCGAGCGTCCGCTGCGTTGACGATCACCGGAAGATCTTCTCTGCTACCTTTACATCGAATGGAATGGGAAGAACACTAAAGCCGCGATTGGTGAAATCTCTGTACCCGTTCCAGTCCGCTTTCCTCTGGTTGAGAAAAGTACGGCGTTCAGAGACGATGAAGTCCGTGGTCGGTCGATGGAGATGATTATGGGGAGATGGTCTGATCCCGTGAAGTGACAGATCGCCAAGTAATGCGATGCGATGCTTATATCTGGCGAGCTGTGGCAATCACCCATAATCCGTGTGGGGGCGTCCTCATTCACTGTACAAAAAGTGGAGTTGTCAATCTGTTCCGCCAAAGCTCTGCCGCAGGAGTCGTCACCTAGGAGAGAGTGTCATAGCTCATACTGCACATTAAAGTCTCCAGAACAACCCGATTATCACCCTGTAACAGCAAGCTGACATCATGGCGTTATTGCGGTGCATCGCTGGCGATTGGCGGAATGTACACGTTATACAGCCCTGTCTTGGCAGTCCTAGACTTGACTGCTAACCTCATACATTCAATGAATGGGTCTCTAGAGTCAAGCTCAGGCGTGATAAGACCTATAATAAGACCCCGGGTAATGTTGCTCCCACGTTGAAAAAACGGACAAACACGAAACATATGTTGCTGAGGTGGCAGCCCTTGGTCGAAGAAATCCAAGTCCGAGTCAATCCGGTACATAGAACCGGCCGCCGTGGGATTGAGTGCAAGTTGTCCATACCGGCGCCGCGTAGCTTCCCACCGGTCGGCCAATTGCTTTATAAGTCGCGAGCAAAGTTTCTTTCTCCATGCCCCACGTGCTGCGATTTGAGGACTTTATTGCAAATTGCGGTGGCATGCGCTGAAGGCTTGAGTGCAACTTGCTTTGTCCAGGTTGTGGCTGATGGAGATAACAGCTCTGGAGACAACAGCAGTGCAGTCATGGAGGAGAGATAGATGTTAAACAGGAACGTGGAGAAAATTCCACACTGTGTTATTCCTCTACCGGAGGTAACAATCTTGTCCCGATGTAGGGGCTTAAATGCAGTCGTATTAATTGGGGTGTTAGTCCGATTGTCCGTCTGCATGACCAAAGGTTACCTCTTTCCTTCCTATGCAACTGGAATAGCCGTAATTCATTAGCTATCCCAGTAAATCAGAAGGTATAATAAAAACCTTCCCTCTGTTCGATCCTCTGGAAAAGACCGTTTAAACCCACGAGGGTACCCTTATAGCCGGCGTTTGTTCCTGTGTGCACACCGGCTGTACTTGAATCTATCAAGTCCTAGTCACCTAGGACTTACTTACATAGTTCAAATACACACAATAAAAGCATACAATGGGTCTATTATGGTCTATTATTATATAAAAATAATGAACAAAATTCGGAGGTGGTAATATACACCCCAACGTCGGAAGGAGCAAAGGCGGCGACTTCCGGCGGGAATGCCCACGGACTACCCTTAATGACAAGAAACGAAACATGACTTCCAATGAGGGAACGGACGACTATAGCTCTCGAACAGGTAGCAGATGCCATTTTGGAGCAGCAGTCTGAACTTCAGCACCAACTAGAGGCTGAACGAGAGTCCTCCCTGGGATCGCTCAGTGATCTCAGTGACACCATAGGAGGTTTCGACCAGCTCTGGATACTCTCGGAGGAGCTTGATGTCACTTTGACACAATCTCCAAGAGACTTTCAGGACAGGCCGGAACCTTCTGAGGGGGTCGCTGATATTGATGAGACCCCACAGACTACTCTAATACTACCTGAGGTTGTTGACCCGCCACGGACGGAAGCAGCGGCCACTCTGCTACGACAATGCGCCATGGACCTAGGATCAGATGAACAGGATCTTAGCGTAACCATCGGAGATTCCTCCAAAGAGTCTAAGGCTCTACTACGGACGGAACCCAAAGATGGTGAAACTAAGACCACTACAGATGATGCGAAGTCCACGGGCAAGTCTGAGCAGAGCAGAAGGCAAAAAACGGCTTAAGGCGCTCCTTTGCTTTGCTCACTGACAGGGAAAGGGCGGTACTCAAGAGACATCGTCAGTACGTGGCTAAAATCGAAAGAATTTATCCACACATCACTGTTGATCGTCTCTTGATTAGCAGCCTTCCCTCGTATACGACGGACAAGACCTCGACCCAGTCCATAGTCGAGATGGACCCTAAAAAGAACGTACACATTAACAATACAAACATCAACGAAACTGACAAAAACAGCACACACATACACAATAACACAGAACCTGTTTCTCCTCCTCCCTCCACTGGAGTGATCAAGACCTGCAGCTCGATTGTGGGACCCTCTACCAGCCAAGCGGCTCTTAAGTCCTCTGCTGGTGGACTGCTATTTACATAACACCCATGCCTCTTTATACACTCCACGAGAGTATTATGTCTTTGTGCATTTGTTTGTAACATCCAAAAGGAAACGAGATAGACCCATTGTTAATTATACCGATCGTCTTAGAATCACTTTCTGAGTCGATTTAGCAATGTCCGTCTGTCTGTCTGTCCGTCCGTCCATCTATTCAATTGTTCAATTGTAGACAGAACCAAATGAAACTTTGCACAACGATGTTTTTCGGGATAAGGACGAACGCTATTTAATTTGAAGGAAATCGGTTCAGATTTAGATATAGCCCCCATACGAATTTCACTCCCGATTTGACTCTTTTCACTCTAGATACCACATATTACAACAGATTTTCTTTAAAATTGGCAAAACATCTTATATTGTAACTAGAAACACCTGTGGTAAAAATGTGTTAGATCGGTTCAGATTTATATATAGCTCCCATACAAATTTCTCTCCCGATTTGACTTTTTCCGCTCTAGAGACCACATAATGTATCAGATTGTCTTCAGATTTGGTAAAACATCTTATATTTCCACTAGAAACACCCATGGTGAATATCGGTCAGATCGGTTCAGATATATATAGCTCCCATACAAATTTCGCTCCCGATTTGACCTTTTCCGCTCTAGAAACCACATATTGTATCAGATTGTCTTCAGATTTGGTAAAACATCTTATATTCCCACTAGAAACTCCAATGGTGAATATCGGACAGAGCGGTTCAGATTTATATATATCTCCCATACAAATTTCGCTCCCGATTTGACTTTTTCCGCTCTAGAAACCACATAATGTATCAGATTGTCTTCAGATTTAGTAAAACATCTTATATTTCCACTAGAAACACCCATGGTGAATATCGGTCAGATCGGTTCAGATTTATATATAGCTCCCATACAAATATCGCTCCCGATTTGACTTTTTCCGCTCTAGAAACCACATATTGTATCAGATTGCCTTCAGATTTGGCAAAACATCTTATATTTAAACTAAGAACATCTATGGTGAAAGTAGGTCAAATCGGTTCAGATTTAGATATAGCTCCCATACAAATGTCGTTCCCGATTTGACATTTTCCTCTGTAGAAACCACATATTGTACTCGATTTTCTTTAAATTTGGCACAACATCTTATAATCTTACTAGAAACACCTATGCAGAAATTGGGTAAGATCGGTTCACATTTAGATATAGCCCCCATATAAAAGTCGCTCCCGATTTGACTTTTGCCGCTTTAAAAGCCACATATTGTGCTCGATTGTCTTTAAATTTCGCACAACATCCTTTAATCTTACTAAACAAAACTATGGTGAAAGTGGGTAAGATCGGTTCAGATTTAAATATAGCCCAAATTCAAATGTTGCTCCCATAAGTTTAACCGATTTTGGCCAAACTATAAATTTTATATTTCACCTATTTCGTTCCAGGTTTCAATATATCCTCATACAAATGTCCTTTCCGATATAAAATTTTTTGTCAAACACATACATTTACAGGATACAAAAAACCTTCCCGTTTTCACCGAATTGAATTGTATTCGGATTGAAAGTGGAGTGTATCATAGAGTCGGCCCCGCCGACTTTCGACTTTAGCCTTTCCTTACTGGTTTTTTGTATGTGGACGGCATGTTTTATATATTTTTATTGTATTTGTTGTGTCTTAAAAATTTAACTGAAATAAATTCTACCTTTGTCATGATAATGTATACTTTCTCCATTTTTTAATAGCGACAAAAACACGGCCAAAATTGCTTTGTCAAAACACTTTCTTGACGTAATGTATATTAGAGCAATCAATAACAAGCAACTGTCTGAGATTTTAGATTGCAATTTACATAACGCCCATGTCTTCTTTTTTGTATATGGACGGCATATTTTATATATTTTAATTGTATTTGTTGTGTCTTAATAATTTAACTGAAATAAATTCTACCTTTGTCATGGTAATGTATACTTTCTCCATTTTTGATTTCACTTGCCTTTTACAAGTCACAGTAGTAAAAATTAGTTGATATGTCCAAAGAAAGGCCATAGCTTATAATCTTGAAACTGCCGTAAGTTAGCTCCCTTAATAGAATCTTTAAAATGAGATTTTGCTTTATTGGTTTGTTTTTAATCCAAGAGAACTTGAAACAACTATAACTTCTTGGTTATAGTTGTTTTATGTTACTTTAGGGATATAGTTGCCAGCCTCAAATAGGACGTCCGCTGTAATTAAACAAAAATTAGTTTGTCATCTGCTCCTTCAGTCGATTCCTCTTTTAAGTCCTCGTCCATTCGATTGGCAGGGCATTGAAAAAGGTGAATGGTGTTGAGGCCCTGTACCGCATATCGGGCAGAGGTCAGGAATGGTTTCGTCAAGTGTCGAACGGTATGAGTTAAATCGAGTACACCAACCAGAATTGATCTTGTTTTGCTGTGGAGGCATTTTTTGTCAGCAATGGGTGGAGGGCGACTTTCTGCTTTTAGTATCAGTTTTGGTGGATTTGCTGCGGATCTGTCATGTAAAAGGCTTGAGTGAAAGGATCTGCGAAATGTTGGATCCTACCTCTGATTTTCTAGATTTCCTCTCTGACCTCTGGTGGGCTACCAACTCTTTGAGCTGTTGACCCCTCCGGTGGCATCCCAGGAGAAACTGCTCGCAGTGCTCTTTTACTGGGAGGACCTTTGTTTCTTGGTGTAGGTGGTCAAATAAGGACATTTGGAGGCACCCTGTGATGGTCCTAAGTACTGAATTTTGACAGGCCTGTATCCTGCAATACTGCATTGTTGTTAAGTTGTTGTTGTAACATCTGTTTATGTATTCGTGTTTGTGTTGAGTTGTCCATTTATTCGTCTTGTATATCTGCTTCGCCTGTCTCCAGGTTTAGGAAGAGGGCCACCTGCTTCGGGTGCGTCCAAAGAGACGTGGGACCAGCTGAGTTGGTTTGGCTGAGGCGTGAGGCACTTGGTTGCCATCAATCCGTGCCCAGTACTAATTGAGGCGGCTACACCATCCTGATCTCAGCTGTGCCAGTACCGATCTTGTTCATCGCGGCAGCTCCTCTTCTTCTGATGAGATGTCTGGGGGATGGTCTCCGAGAACGATATTCACGGCGTAGTTGTCGACTGCGGCTGCGACTGCATCTCGATGAATATCGTTCAAACCTGCCTCATACGCACGCTGATCTAGAGGTTCTCTCTTGTACCTCTGGACCTCTCTCTCTCTCTCTAGATCCTGGAGATCTTTCCTTATCTGCCTGGCGGAGGTGGCAGTGCCGTAAGATGATGATTGGGATGACGATAACATCCAAACAGGTACTGCGTAGACAACATAATATTGTGTCTACGTACGGAAATTACCTTTGACTCCTCATGTATATGGTCTATTGATGACATGAGGAGGCAGCCTGTTGCCGTTCTCAGGGCGGCATTTTGGAAAGTCTGGATGTTTTTCCCCTGCGTATTACTCACGTTCGCTGACCACACTGGCGCCGTATAGTTTGTCACGGACCGGCCTATCGCTTTGTATGTAGTTAATAAGGTTTCCTAGTCTGTGCCCAAGAACTGCCGGCAATTTACTTGAGGACCTTATTTCTACTTCGCATCTTATCGCAGATAGCAGTGGCATGTGCAGAGGATTTACATAGACTATCGAATGTGACCCCAAGAATCTTGGGGTAATTTACGGTTGGGAGTGTCGTGTCTTCCACTCTCACATTCAACGTCCTCCTGACCTCTACACACCATGTGCTAAATAGTGTGGCAGACGATTTTGAGGCGGATATTTTCATATTCCTCGCAGTGAAGAAAATGGTAAGATCGATGATATAAATATTCAGCCTTTCGCAAATGTCATCCATAGTTGGGCCGGACGCGAGAATCGTGCAATCATCGGCGTATATCACTATTTCGATGCCGCCAGGGGTTGTGGAATACCGGAAAGGTAGAGGTTAAACAGTGCCGGAGATATCACCCCACCCTGGGAAAGTCCCTGTTTGACTCTACGGGGTTTTGACTTCCAGATCCTGAATTCCACATATGAGTGGCGTCCACACACATAGTTGATGATGCAGCGTTTGGCAATGTCCTTAAATAGTGTGGCATGGTTGACCGTGTCGAATGCTCGAGAGGCCAAGAGCCTCGAGGACCGTCCTATCGCACGGCTTTCGCATATTGAGGCCTCGGTGTATATGTGGATATAGCGTGTAGAGCAGTCGTTGTACTGTGCTGCTTACGGAATCCATGTTTATGTGTTGCAGTTGGGAAATTTCCAATAAGGCTCGGGAGGAGAAGTACCTCAAGTACCTCGACTTCCAATGAGGGAACGGACGACTCTAGCTCTCGAACAGGTAGCAGGTGCCATTTTGGAGCAGCAGTCTGAACTCTAGCACCAACTAGATGCTGAACGAGAGTCCTCCTTTGCCAGGGAAAGGGCGGTACGCAGGAGACATCGTCATTGCGTGGCTAAAATAGAAAGAATTTATCCACACATCACTGTTGATCGTCTCTTGACCTCGACCCAGTCCAAAGTAGAGATGGACCTTAAAAAGAACGTACACAGTAACAATACAAACATCAACGAAACTGACAAAAACAGCACACACATACACAATAACACGGAACCTGCTTCTCCTCCTCCCTCCACTGGAGTGATCAAGACCTGCAGCTCAATTGTGGGACCCTCTACCAGCCAAGCGGCTCTTAAGTCCTCTGCTGGTGGACTGGCACTCAAAAGAGTAAGATCAGGGGATGAACCTCAAGTGGAGGAAAAGAAGAAGCAGAAGAGCGCGGGCAGCTTCCAAGTTCCTTCGGAACTACAGGTAGCACTCATCGACAGGCTTATCCTGATGGCAGGATAAACACTGAAAGATGGCTGCTGCTGGAAACGCTGCTTCTGAGCGAGATGCTATCGGAGAAGTGGTGCGATGACGAGGAATCATTCGAGGGAGCCGAGTGGATCAAGGGAACCAAGATTGTGAATTGTGGTAATGAAAAGTCACTGACCTTTCTAAAATCCGTGATTCGCAATCTTGTCTCCCCATGGCCAAACGCCGCCCTTGAAGTGGTACCAACGTCAGCACTTCCACTCCGTATAATAGATGTAGTATGGTTTCCCCGCCAGTACTGGAGGAGGGAAAGATAATACGACTTATAGCGAAACAAAACAGAGGTCTCGATACTGGGTCCTGGAAGGTTCTGCCTTCCACCAGTAAAAGAGACTTCGGCAAGGATCTCCGCATGGTTATAAGCAAGGAATCGGCAAACTATATTAGGGACAGGAAAGGCAACATTAATTTCGGACTTGGCTCCATTAGATTTCGTATACCTGATGCTGAGGGCAAGAAACCCGAAAAGAAAGATCAGCGTGGTGCAGATTAATATGCATCACTGCCAAGCCGCTGCTGCCGACCTGTTAATTAATCTAGCCGAACACAACATAGACGTAGCCCTAGTCCAAGAGCCGTGGATCGTCCACAACAAAGTGAGGGGACTAGCGGCTAACAACAACTACACGGTTATATCACCAAGCACGGATGAAAAGGTAAGAACATGCATAGTAGCTAAGAAAAGTCTTGGTCTAATATTATCTACGAGCTACAGTTCTGGTGATGCGACAGTGGCGAGTTTGGAGACAACCATCGGGGAAACCTTGACTTTTGCCTCCATATTAGAGCGTACCAGGTTACAAGTAAAAAAAAAAAGTTCGCCGTACACCTTCGAATATGAAGTATTATTGAAAGGTAGTTTCAAAAAAATTTTTTTTATTTTTTTATGCCGAACGTAGGGGTCGCGCTTTTACATTTTTCTATATAACTTCTGCATTTATAAACGGATTTTAAAGTGTGATACATCGATGTTTTTGTCCGATTTTTTTGTCTTTGAAGTCATTGAGCTCAAACATGATTCATGATTTTATGCGAGCTTTAATTTTCGATTATTAGAGTGGTACATTAGGGTAGTAGCAACTGAGAAATGATGGGTAAGTACCAGAAGGGGGTGCTTGAGCTCAATGACTTCAAAGACAAAAAAATCGGCCTCGTCGAGACAAAAACATCGATGTATCACACTTTAAAATCCGTTTATAAATACAAGTTATATAGAAAAATGTAAAAGCGCGACCCCTACGTTCGGCATAAAAAAATAAAAATTTTTTTTTGAAACTACCTTTCAATAATACTTCATATTCGAAGGTGTACGGCGAACTTTTTTTTGAGGTACGCCCTACTCCATATACATGTCCTACGAACAACAAAACCCACCGGGAACCAACACAGAAGAACTCACAGCATCAAACAACAAATGGAAGCTAATCCTGGGTTGTGAGGTTCACCACACACAATGGGGCAGCAATGACAGAGGTGAGTCAGTTTTTGAATTTATTACATTATCCTGCCTTAGAATATGTAACGTACCAACCTTCAGAACTAAGGTAAGGACAGAAGTTTTAGGTTTAACTCTGACAAACATGATTATACCTCCATTACAGACTGGCGAGTATCTTGTGACCACTCTTTTTCTGACCACAAAAGAATACTCTTCACAGTTAATGCAGAGCAAAGTAATACAAAACCATATAGAAACCCAAAGAGAACAAACTGGTCAGGTTTCCACCATCACGTGGAAACAGATCTTACTGATCTACAAACTAGCACGTTCACAGACAAAGATATTAACAAGTATGTCAACAACCTAACATCAGCACTGTCAAACAGTGTCACTAAGTCTTGTCCGAAAACCTTTCCAGGAAAAAGAACTGGTGGACTACTGAGCTGAGGGAGCTAAGAAAGGTTACTAGGAAACTGTACAATAGGGCACAATGTACAAGGAGCAATGATGATTGGGAAAACTATAAAATTAGTTTTAACAAATACAAGGCAGAACTAAAAAAGGCAAAGAGAACATCGTGGGTTGCCTATTGCGAGGCAAGAGATAACGTAAATGATTGCGCGAGATTTAGAAGAGTCTTGTCGAAGGATCTGAAACCTCTAGGACACATCCAGAAACCGGATGGCGCCTGGACGGCATCGGCCTAGAGATACTTAGCCTCTTAGCAGAAACCCACTTCCCAAATTGTGAGGATATTGAAGGCGAGGTCACTATGGCCACAGCATTCAATTCTTCCCTTTTTGATGAAGCTATCATAGATAATATAGTCAATGAAGATAGAATCAAATGGGCAATTGATACATTCCAACCCTATAAATCTCCGGGAATGGATGGTGTATTCCCAGCCATGCTAAAGCATACTACAGATGTAATTGTTTTACATCTAGTCTGTGCGTTCAAAGCATGTCTGCGCCTAAAATTAGTCTTCATACCCAAAGCAGGCAAACCAAGTCATTCATCCACCAAGGACTTCAGACCAATCAGTCTGTCATCCTACCTCCTTAAGACAATGGAACGAATCTTAGACATTTATCTAAGAGGAAGCATAGACAACAATCTTGTAAGCGACGCTCAGCATGCCTATCTCAAACGCAAGACTACATAGAGCGCTCTTCATGAGGTCGTTGGTTACATAGAAAGGAACATGGAAAGTAAGGATTATACTTTTGCAGCGTTTCTAGACATAGAAGGAGCCTTCAATAACATTGAAGCCAATACAATTAGCAATTCATTAAAGGATCTACATGTTCCGAACTGCCTGATTGAATGGATTGACTCGATGCTACGACATCGAGTTATAAATTCAACCTTGGGAGCTGAAACTATAAGGAAACTGGCGACCAGGGGAACACCACAGGGGGTGGTGGAAGGAAAACTGAGCTAGTCCTATTTACAAGGAGATATAACATAGAACCATTTATGAAGCCAATCCTTGATGGAACGGAGCTCAACCTCTCTCATGAGGCCAAATACCTTGTCGTCATCCTAGATCGAAAGTTGAATTGGAATAGGAACATTGGGGAAAGGTCTAAATGCACTCTACATGTGCAGGAACTCCATAGGCAGGAGCTGGGGTCTGAAACCAAAAGTTGTAGACTGGATCTACCGATCGGTTGTCAGACCCATTACTACCTATGGATGTTTGGTATGGTGGGTTGCAATGAGACTGAGTAGACTCCGGGCACAGTTAATGAAAACGCAAAGGCTAGCAGGACTGAGCATTACGGGAGCCATAAAAAGCACTCCACAGGCAGCATTGGATGTAATTCTGCATCATCCATCTCTGGACCACTTTACAGAGATGATTGCTGCCAGGAGCGCTATAAGACTCAAAGATGCTGGAAAAATAGACCAAATGGTCACGCAAGTATAGTTCAAGGAGGAATACTGGGTGTTCACGAATCGATCATCAATGGAGGTACAGACTACATGGTGCCGGTTCTGGACTTCTCACCCTTACCACAGATGATTATACCAAAGAGATCAGACTGGGACAATGGCGAGCCCTTCAAAGGGCTGATGGAACGAGGCACAGGTGCGGGATTCTATATTGAATCACTACAGATACGCAAGACTCTCGGACTTGAGTGTTTTCCAAGCAGAATTACTGGCAATTGAGAGGACAGCAAGATTTCTATAGAGTGGCAGTTGGACATTGAAAATCACTGTCGATTATGTGAGGATGAGGACGAGATAGAATCTATTGAACACATAATCTGCAGATGTCCAGCGCTATGTGTACGCAGAAATAAATACCTAGGAAGTTATTTCATCAGTAACATAGAAGATATTGCAACCCGCACCATTTATGACCTTTTGGTAGGCTGTCCATTACATCTCTTTTAAAGAGAACATGTTCTCTTTTTGTGTTCGTATCTTTTTGTTCACTCTCTTTTTTGGTGCCTTATTTTTATGTCCAACAGTGCTCTTTATGTACTCTATTTCAAAAAAAATCCTAGATTGATGGAATTTTATTTATTTAGTAGGAATTCGCCACAATTGTTATATACGCCAATACGCCAATACGATGTCGTCGTCTAGCCTAGAGATGAACAAAAGAAAATGTGGTTCTTTTTGTTTTTTATTGTTTTATTATATATTTATTTCGTTGTTTCTATCATTAGAAACTATTATTATTTTAATTTTAACATCAATAAAATTATTAATTATTTAATAAAGAATTTTTTTATTGTATACTCTTTTTTAGTTAAAATGTTCTCTTTTTTTAAAGCGAAAGTTCTCTTTTGAAAATTATCCATATGGAAACCCTACCTTTTGGGATTCTCAAAAGATCTAAATCGGATCAGGGGTGGCTGCTTAGGGACAAGGATGTAACCGCATAGACAGTTGACGGCTAACAAAGAAAGAGAGCCATAAAGGTATACCACCAACAGTATACCGGATGACTCTCGACAAATTTTCTTACCTAGTCGTCAACCATTGAAAAACACCCACACATAGAAATATTAAAACACACCCCCATTACACTCTTACTCACTCCTCATCTATCACCAAACACCACTTACTCCTTCCCAAATCCCATCACTCCCTATCCCTCTCCTATAACCTTATATTTTCAGGAAACAAAAGGATTTGCACAATGGATCCAACTGGGTCTCCGAGTGCTCAGAATGCAGGTGCATTCTGGTACTTAAAACCAAACCATACTCCCTGTTTATCTCTACGATGTTTGAATATTCTATTCCTGAAATCCACGATTGACTGACGTCACCACAGGTAGTTCACTAACCATTTCTTCTGCAAGCTGGGGAGCTCAGACTCGAGGATGTCTCTGAAGAGAATGGAATGATCGACCGTGTCATTTCTTTATGGCCTCTGCGGCTGTTGTAAAGGCTTGTGGTCTGTCATTGGCTCGAAGCTTTCGTACCTTCGTTAGAATGCTTATTTTCGCCTTGTCTTTCTTTTCAATATTGGAATGTTATCGAAAGATATTACGTCTCTGTCAGTTTTCCTCGACGGGTTGGAAAGAGATTTCACTGTTGTCAACAGCTTGTGAGCTTCTGATCGTATGTTGCAGGTTCCGAAATGTTCCAGCCAAATATTTCGTCTGTGCTCTCCTACCAATACGCTGATATCCCGGTTAAGTTCGGTTATTCTCGGGTCGCTTGGATTGGTACGGCGGAGCTCGTCACGTCCATTCGCTAGTCCCACTGCTGGGAAATGTTTTTTTCCTGTGCTGTTGTGACGATGTTGCGGAAAATCTCTGTGTTTGCATGCAACGGTCTGGATCGAAAGGCATAATCTCTGCAGCCCAACAAAACAGCCTTTTGTTGATGTAAGTTCGGCGTTCAGAGATTATAAAATCATTAGCTCGGTTAAGCCGTATAATTTATTAGACCTGCGCTGACAATGGTTATGTCTAGGCGTCTTCGTTTATCGTGCAAAACGTTGAGTCATCTATTCTCCTGATAGTGCTGTTCTCCTCTGGTCGTCTCCGAAATTCGAATGCCAGAGTTCATGGTGAGCATTAAAGTCTCCCGTGATCAACCGGTAAAAGCTGGATGTGTAGGGGGTGAAGATGCCGGCATGAAAAACGCTGACGAAGTAGATGCAGGAGGGCGCCATGAACCTGTCCTTGCAACGGGCTGAGGCAGAGCGAATTACGCCCCGACAGACAGAGCAGGTCTTGTCGCTCGTTTTTTGCGTGGGTGTCAGCTGATCTTGCTGTTGTGGCGGTGGTTGGATAGTCTGATGTTGAATGTGCCTGCGACTGGTTGTTGCCAGCGGTGGAGGCGCTGTTGTTGGTCCGGGATCGGTCTCAATACCGGTGAGTAAAATACGGAGCCGGTATACTCTGATCCGCAAATAAAAAATGTAATACTTGCGTGTGGAGGTTGGGGATCCCGGTCGAATCAGTGCAGAGAACCAACTGCTGTCGGATGTTATGCTAGGTACACACGAGGCAACCGTTGTAGCAACACTGCCATGTAATATTTTTAGTCGGTGTTATTTGATGTAATGTATTGTTTTTAGTTGACAAATTTTAGGATTAAACTTTATTGCGTTTGTAATGTTTAATTTTTGTCGGTTGATGATATTTAACCTGTAGCCGGTATCCAGCCTCTACTGCTTGTCCGCAATACGTTATGGGGATGAAATGCATACGAAAGAATCGGTCTGATACTTATTTTGTATAAAAGTAATTTTGTTCTAATCTGTAGATATTTGCTTCCAAAAAGCTGAAAAAGCTGTTCTCTTTCAGTAAGTTATGTCTGGCAATTTAAATAGGTTATTAAAATAAATACCGACATATTCAAAACTGTCTCCAAATTTTATTCCTTGTAAAAAGAAATTTTCAAAATTTCCAGTGCTGGAATAAGCTCTTAAGTAACTTGATAATCGAAGGAGGAACACCACCTTTTAATAAGATCCCATTTTGGTATGCTTCCTCAAAAACCTTTTCTACATCGAGTGAAACTACAACTGTACCGTGGCCTTCATAGCTCAGTGGAAGTGTGCGCGTCTTGCAATCTGAAGGTGCTGGGTTCGATTCCCGGCCGGCGCAATGGTAAAATTCAACATCAACAAATTTTCACTTTTCATCATAAAATAAGAGTTTCTGCAGCCAATTTTCTCATCCGAACGCACTTTCACATAAAAATAGTCATTTCGATTGCTCCAAGGTCCAGGGAAGAAACTAATAGCCATTAGCGATACATAACATGGCTGTTAACATAAAAAATGCAGCGCCCCTAGTGGAGGATAGGGTACAACTCGATTAACATCCCATTCCCTTAACATTAACATCAACCTTGAAGAAGATGCAAATAACACCCGGACAACATGAGAACGATGATGAACAAAGGTTCCCGCGATAATCGGATACATGCCGGAACGAAGTCTAGTACAATTCAGACTTAAGGATTATCACCTCAGCTCCCTTTAAAGCTGCTACAACAACAACAACAACTGTACATTACCCTTCTAAATAAGAACTGGGTATAAATTTTTCAGTGACACTCATATCCATTTTCTCTTCCCTTCTGCTTTTGAATAGGGATAACAGTTGTTGATGCAATTATTGTAGTCAGGTATTCAAAAGCTTCCATAACCTTCTAATTAAAAAGTTCGATATATTATCACTTCCACCTGTTTTTCTGTTATTCATTGTGTACAATCTTGCGAGGGATTCGCTATAAGTGGACTGCATTATTTTGAGGATCTCACAAATTGTAAAGTGTGATTGCCCATAATAAAGAAACAAACAGAAAATAAAAGACTGTGTATCAGATTTGGATTCAGGTTTTATTAGATGTGTGTGTTGCTTCTTACCGCTTCCGTTGATGCTGCAAAAGTGAGAGTGGAATATTGATATTGTGGTATAATATAACTTAATAATAACAACTGAATTCAAGTATCTCAAATAATTCATATGGTTGAACACGGTTCAATATTCTGCCACCTCTTGCAGTATTGCAATGTTAAAAAGTCACTGTCTAAAAAGGAAGAAGAATGTTATTGTATCAAAACTTATATTTAAATTTTTTAATTTTAAAAAGTGCCTAATAATATGTATATTTAATAAAAAATGAAATAATAATTCAATATGTAAAAAGAAATAATACTTCAAATATGCGAATAAAATATACATATAAAAAATTAATATTTTTTCGGTCCACTGGTAGATTTTGGATAATATTTGTAGAAAAGCCAAACCAAAAACTCCATGGACTGTGACAGCTGACGGGGAAACATTAGGCCTGTTCGATTGAGCTTACTAGCTTAATTTTTGTATGGAATTTACTCACTTAACAAGAAAGTAGCTTACTACTCTCTTAGCATTGTTGCCAGATTTTTCTTGTTGATCCATTTATGATAAGCCAATGGGCAACAATATGCCACCTTATCAAGTTTCTTAATCATAAGCTAGTAAGCCCAATCGAACGGCCAATTATATTAAAAGTGTAATAATAATTTATTGCATGAGTTAGGGAATTAAAAAAAAATGTAGTTTTCTTCACCAATTATTTCCTTTTCCTAAAAATTACACTCTTTTCCACAGTAATTTTAATTTTTTAGAGTGTAAGACTAGCGAGTAAAATGTTATTTTCTTATTGGAATGTTAATCTAGTAAGCTTAAAAACAGCCTTAGGGCACTCGTCCGCCGCTTAGCCGTTTATGGAATCGAAAACTCGACTCGTGGTATTTTGCTGCTGCTGTAATGAAAAATGTTTTCCATTAATTGGTATCGAACTTAATTTTTTTGATGCCAGGTTTCTGTTTCAGATTTTAGGAAATATCAAACACTATTCTTCTCACCAACCTGTAAAGTAAGTGTTTCATCTCCTGTGTTACGTATTTCCGTCGTTGCTTTTTGGAGCATTTTTGATGTATTTTAATTTTTTTAAATACATTTCGACACAAACAATAATAAAGTGAACAGAATCATTACCATTTGATTCTCATTTCAGTTGATAAATGTCAGTGGCGTTGCTACATTTATACGAGAGAAAATTTACCCGCTGAATGAGAAACCCAAAATGTTTCATCGATACTATATCGCTTCGAAAAACTAATGTCACGGTGAGTTAATTGACACTTTAATCGGAATATGAGAAAATGGACCTTAACATTATAAAACACATTATTTTCTCATTAGTCCGGTTAGAATTTATAGTAACGATATACTCCAGATTACCACAACTTCATTTTCTCAATATCTGGTTAGAGGTTATACGATCGTTAAACACTAACCGGCACTCGTCCGCCCGTTAGGCGTTTATCGAATTTATCGAACAGCTGGTGCCATATGGGCAAGTCCCAGAAATATTCCACCAACCAAAAAATTGTTCAAATTAATCCAAAATTATTTTTTTAAAGCAACATGAGATTACATGTAAAATGTTATAAATATATATAAAAAATGTTTTTCAATCATCATTAATACAAAAAAAAAACATACCCTACCTCAGGTCTCTTAATGTAATCCAAAAAAAAAAAAAACTTTCTTACGTCAGTATTAACATTACTTTAGTGTTAACATAAATGGTCAAATCGAAAGCCATACTGTTATTAACTCAATTCCCTCAAATTATGGTAAAAAATAGTTTTTACTATTTTGGAGGCACTAAAATTAGATATGAAATTAGGTCCATGCGTTGTATCGTGCGTCGCCTATAATAATGAACAAAGCAACAACAATTTCGTATTCTTTGTTGGTACCATAGGCGTAGCAAGGGGGTTCTGGGGGGCTGACGAATATTTAGCCTCCCCTCGATTTTTTGTAATACATTGATGAATACCATTATTATCGTCTTGGTTGGAGGGTTATTGCACCCCTCTCCCGAGGAAATCAATTGTTCCGCAAATGGTTGTTACAACTTGGCGATCCCTTTTCTCAAAATTATTTTTATTTTCTGACGGATGTGCAAGTCAGTTTGAAAACAAGTTTATTTTGAGTGGTATACCGTTTTTTAAAGAACAATTTGATGTGAGCCATTTTGGGTGTAATTTTTTTGCATCTGCTCACGGAAAGGGTGCTGTTGACGGAATCGGAGCTGTTGTAAAGAGAAAAATTTGGCAAACGGTGAAAACTCAGAATATTGTTCTTAATAACGTCTATGATTTTTTTAAATTTGCAAAAATGAATATAAATGGTATTTTTATTTTATATGTAAGCAGTATATATAAGTGGATTTCTTTCGGAGAGATGGGCTAACGTAAATAGCATTTCCGGAATTAAAAGCAATCATTATTTTTCATCAGTTAATGAAAATGTGCTCGAAATAAATTCTCTTATATTCATATGCAAAATTTGCTAAAAATTATGAAAATGTGCCATAACCTTCAAAGCTACTTCCTTTTTTGTAGCGTACGTCAAATAATTTGTAATAAATTTTTTCGCAACTTATACCTGTTACTAAAATTTTTTTATGGCATTCGAAAGAACACTCAAATCCCACTAAACACTATGTATAAGTTGAAGGTATCTCTTTTTTTATATTTTAAAATTTTTTATATTTTAATTAATTTCCTAACAAGCACTTGTGTTCCTCAACAGCCTGTGAAGTAAGTGTTTCACCTGCTGCGAAGCATGCATTTTCCATGTATTTTCAGCTTTTTCTCTTTGAAACAAACAACAATAAAATGAACAGCTGAGTTAGCTCAGTATTGCCATTTGATTCTCATTTCAGCTGATAATTATCAGTGGTGTTGCCATACTCACACATTTATCTGTGAACAATTTAACCGTTGAATGAGAAAACCAAAATGTTTAACCGGGACTTTATCGCTTCGAAAAACTAATGTCCCGGTTAGTCAATAGGCACTTAATCGGACTATGAGAAAATTGGCCTAAGTTTTTTAGTTCTAAATTCAAAATAAGTTAAATTTATAAATACTTTCTTGAACTAGTTAGATTTTTTATAATTACCATATGAATAAATGATAGCTAAATATAAATCAATTGAGTATGATTTTCATGTACAGAATTCTAAAATTAATGTTTGATTTCTGAGAAAATTAATATGGATCTACCTCAGTCGATACTGGGTAAACAGGTGGTGTCGACTGTGGACTTCTCACCCCTCCCACGGATAATCACATAAAAGAAAGCCAATTGGGACAATGACACGCTCCTTGCGAGCTTGTCCGTCTAGATGGCTCAAAAGTGAAAATAGGCACAGGTGCCGGTTTTTATATTGAATCATTGCATATACACAGGTTTTTCACTCGACGAGAACTGCGACGTCTTTCAGCCGGAAATCCTGGCAATTGAGAAAGCAGCAACTTTTCTATGGGGTTATTTAGGAGAACATGGCAATAAATGTCTACATATCAGGCAGCACTGCAATCAACCATGTCGAACACAATTAAATAAAACCTAGTGCTACGTTGTAAAGGCTCATTGGGTGACCTAAAGAATCATATTCTCCGTCTCTGCTGGGTTCTCGGATATAGAAATGTTACAGGGAACGAAACAGCAGATGAACTGGCTTTGAAGCCTACCAAGCAGCTAGCTCAGCAAATTCACCAATTGGCATAATAATCTAATGACTGATTGAGTCAAACATTTATTGAACAAAATATACTCATTTATTATGTATATTGTGTTTAATGATATTTAAAATAAACGAATGATTTCTTTTACATTCTAACATTATGTCATTATTCTCGTTTATAAAATACATATCACAATATTTACTACAGTATTTCAGACAGTATACACGCACGTATTTGAAATGAACACAATATTTTCTATGACGAATGGAGTCAATTGTTTCCCAGTGCATTCTTCGCTCTCAGAGTAATTTCTTTTGCAAACACAAGCATACAATTGTACACGTTGCTAATATCACATTCAACGAAGTGTTAAAAAGGCAGCCAGACATGTTGCATAAATTTCCACGGCAATAGCAAAGTGTTTTCAATGAAGCAGCCATGGTATTTTCAGTAAGTTCATTGCAACCCTCTTCGTAGACTTCTTGCACGGAATGCTCTTGATTCCAACGACCATTATTAAAAACCTGCAATTAGAATAATAAATTAAGTAAAAAAACATTATTGCTTTAATATGTGTTTGAATATAAAAAAATTATTACAAACAACTCTGCGTTGAATACAGTTGTATTAGTAGAATGCCTTAAGTTTATATGTAGAAGTCGGAATAATATGCATTATGTTGTGGTTTATTTATGCGCTGTTACTAGAAACGGATTTAGGTAAAATAAAATATGATGTGATCATCCCATCAAAACTCAAATCGGAAAGTACATTTGTATGAGAGCTATATCAAAATATTGACCGTTGTGCTTCCCTTTCATTACAGGTGATGTAGCTTAACCTTCATCTCATCCTTGTGACTAAAACCACACAATTTTTTTCTATCCATAAAAAAATAATATGTGTTACTAGTGCAAATTACCTAGAAATATGTGTGGAAAATCACACACGAGGATAAAAAATAGGGCGAGTTGATATTTTTTGAAATCGTATTATTTTTTTTCATCCATACAAATCAATCCGCCCTAATAAACAATGCAAGATTTTTTTCGAACGGTCCAAACGCAAAATCACTAATCGAATGTAAGTGTCTTAATGAAAATATTAAACATTTTTTCTTAACTGACTCAATACTGTCAATATAGACACCATACTGTAAGGTGTCACAAATATGTTGTTGGTTGAATTAATTTAAATAATGAATTAATGAATATACCTTGGGGAAAAGTTTTCTTCGGACAATCAAACGAATATGTACATAATATTTGCTGTCGAACTCAAATTATTTTTCACGCAATTTTCAAACGACAAGTTCAATTCTCAGAACGGAAAGTTAAAAAGGAAAGAAAAAACTCGAAAACTTGAATACGGCTAACAGGACTGGAAACTAATTTATAGAATCAGATTAGACGTCGAATTGTTATTGCTTTTTGATATTGGTGTTCTATTGATTCGAATTCCGGCAGGATCGTATACACCAAACATACACGGATGTGGGATATCGATCCCACAGTCAATGCCATTCCCAATTTATATTCAATATCTGTAGATCAATGTTCGATTGGTTGCCAGTTTTGCAATTTGCGGCGAATGCCGAAGTAAATCCTGGTTTCATCCTAAATATATACTGAAATATAATTTATTAAACGGATGTGTCAAGACGTTGGAGAGAATATGTAGCCAAAATATAAAATATTTACGAATCGTCAAATAAGGCATATGGCGTTTGGCTAATAAAGCAATTCTCATCATCAACTGAATCGATACATCTGTTGGATGCTGCATTAGAAATAATCATTTTGTATACGTAATTAAGTTGGCCTAAAACTACCGGCGACTTAGAAAATGCATCCAATACTGGGTATTTATCCAGATTGGATGCACAATTGTTGAAACGGGTATAGATCGCCCAAAGATCCTTTCCCACCTCAGAAACCTCGGACATATACGTTTTAAAAAAATTATAACAGTCTACGCTAATTTTTCTACATTTGGTGCATCACCAACGTAAAGCATCGTTCTCCCCGTACAAACCGCACACGACCCTCGCGCACCAACACCGGCACTTGCCATTTACTGGTACATAGCCAGCATTCAATGGTACGATCAATGTTCGAGGCAATCTTAGAATTTACAAATGAGCACAACTTGTCTACTATGTCACTATATCAATAAAAAATCGCTAGATGGCAACACCGTTCAATTAGATAACAAATAAACGAAATATACAAAGCACACAAAAGGAGAAACGTTATAAACAATAACAAAAAGTGCACAATGAAACCACAAAAAGTTGTTGTTATTTGGTCAAGGAATATTTCCTAGCGAAAAACACGATTTTTTTCTAATCAACACTGAGTCGAGGGTGAGATGGAGGGGCTGCCGCTATAATATATGTCCATGCCAGTAAATGCAATTTGGCTGCCCCTTGATCATTTTCTTTTACTGGACATTCTTCCGCTTAGTATATTTGGTCTTAATGAACTGCCCGGCCATATCAACGTTCAACGTCTGATCTAGGCTTCGAGAGAACTGCCGCCAGGAAAAGGCTCAAAGACGAGGAAACAGAAATATCAACATTTGAGATATCTCCAAAGACCTCTCACCAAACAGGATCGACTCTAGTGTTCTGACAGCAACGCCATCAGGTCTCCCGTAGATCGATTCCTACCGAAGTCATACTGTCGATCAATATGTAAGTCATTGGTCTCTAAATACCTCACAAGATAATTGTTGACCATACTCTCCATAGCCTTCGAGAGTGCAGAGCAAATGACGGCTCTTGGCAAATTGACGTCTGAGTGTTAAGCAATGATGACGTAAAGCATAAACGGATGAGGACGTATAGGAATGATGAAGATTGCTGTATTCAAAGGGACACGTGGATACATCGAGGGTGGAGATAATTTGTAATGCTAGAAGGAAAATGGCATCTATTTATTGAGAAAAAAAAAAATTTTTGACGACGATCATGGTATTGCTGATATTAAAGACATTGGGGTTACGTTGTATACGATTTAGCGAATAAATCTGTGTAGAATGAAAAACTTGAACGCATATTCCTAAAACTTCTGTTGAAATGTATGGAGTGCCATTGAACTTAACAAATGATTTTATTCAGAACTATATTCAATTTAATCAAGTATTATTATTCAATTAATATCAATCAATTTAATATGATATTAAGGTGGCGTCAGTAGAAAGGTTCACTAGGAAAGATGATAGTGATAAATCCGTTAAATCCACAATTGCGTTATAAGGTCATCATTATGACTCTGGATATAAGCAATGCTTATAACTTCGTGGGTGGCAAATTTTCTTTCCGAACGTATCCTAATGAGACGATTAATGTGAATGATGAACTACCTCAGGGCAGGTTGTCTGTCTCCAGTACTTTTTAATATATACACTTCGAAGCTGCATCACATTGAAGATCAAAGTACCATGATATTTCAATATGCTGATGATTTTTAGTGATGTCATATGACAATGATTTTGATACCTGTCAAACAAATTTGAAACGTAAAATGAAGAAATTTGACTAGGACTGTGCAAAGTTGAATCTGGAATTCAGTTCTCAGTAATCGAATATAATCTACCTTGTAAAAGGATGCAAAATGGAGGTTGTTGTGAATGTGTTCGGAACCAGAGTTAAGCAAGTTACAACCCTAAAATATCTCGGCAGAACCATAACGTCATCTTTGAGTATAAGAGATCATTGTTCAACTATAATTGAAGAAACCAAAGCTAAAGCTAATGCTTTTAAATTTCTGACAATAGTAAAAGGGGATTATCTCCAAAAGTCTCACTCAATCTGTACAAGAGCCTAATAGGATCGAAGTTGGAATATGCAAATTCTGTATGCTTTAGCCAAAGAAATGTCACCAAAATCTTACAGCGAATTAATTTGAAATTCAAAACCACATACATGTATAGTATTGTAGCGGTCCAAACGCAAAATCACTAATCGAATGTAAGTGTCTTAATGAAAATATTAAACATTTTTTCTTAACTGACTCAATACTGTCAATATAGACACCATACTGTAAGGTGTCACAAATATGTTGTTGGTTGAATTAATTTAAATAATGAATTAATGAATATACCTTGGGGAAAAGTTTTCTTCGGACAATCAAACGAATATGTACATAATATTTGCTGTCGAACTCAAATTATTTTTCACGCAATTTTCAAACGACAAGTTCAATTCTCAGAACGGAAAGTTAAAAAGGAAAGAAAAAACTCGAAAACTTGAATACGGCTAACAGGACTGGAAACTAATTTATAGAATCAGATTAGACGTCGAATTGTTATTGCTTTTTGATATTGGTGTTCTATTGATTCGAATTCCGGCAGGATCGTATACACCAAACATACACGGATGTGGGATATCGATCCCACAGTCAATGCCATTCCCAATTTATATTCAATATCTGTAGATCAATGTTCGATTGGTTGCCAGTTTTGCAATTTGCGGCGAATGCCGAAGTAAATCCTGGTTTCATCCTAAATATATACTGAAATATAATTTATTAAACGGATGTGTCAAGACGTTGGAGAGAATATGTAGCCAAAATATAAAATATTTACGAATCGTCAAATAAGGCATATGGCGTTTGGCTAATAAAGCAATTCTCATCATCAACTGAATCGATACATCTGTTGGATGCTGCATTAGAAATAATCATTTTGTATACGTAATTAAGTTGGCCTAAAACTACCGGCGACTTAGAAAATGCATCCAATACTGGGTATTTATCCAGATTGGATGCACAATTGTTGAAACGGGTATAGATCGCCCAAAGATCCTTTCCCACCTCAGAAACCTCGGACATATACGTTTTAAAAAAATTATAACAGTCTACGCTAATTTTTCTACATTTGGTGCATCACCAACGTAAAGCATCGTTCTCCCCGTACAAACCGCACACGACCCTCGCGCACCAACACCGGCACTTGCCATTTACTGGTACATAGCCAGCATTCAATGGTACGATCAATGTTCGAGGCAATCTTAGAATTTACAAATGAGCACAACTTGTCTACTATGTCACTATATCAATAAAAAATCGCTAGATGGCAACACCGTTCAATTAGATAACAAATAAACGAAATATACAAAGCACACAAAAGGAGAAACGTTATAAACAATAACAAAAAGTGCACAATGAAACCACAAAAAGTTGTTGTTATTTGGTCAAGGAATATTTCCTAGCGAAAAACACGATTTTTTTCTAATCAACACTGAGTCGAGGGTGAGATGGAGGGGCTGCCGCTATAATATATGTCCATGCCAGTAAATGCAATTTGGCTGCCCCTTGATCATTTTCTTTTACTGGACATTCTTCCGCTTAGTATATTTGGTCTTAATGAACTGCCCGGCCATATCAACGTTCAACGTCTGATCTAGGCTTCGAGAGAACTGCCGCCAGGAAAAGGCTCAAAGACGAGGAAACAGAAATATCAACATTTGAGATATCTCCAAAGACCTCTCACCAAACAGGATCGACTCTAGTGTTCTGACAGCAACGCCATCAGGTCTCCCGTAGATCGATTCCTACCGAAGTCATACTGTCGATCAATATGTAAGTCATTGGTCTCTAAATACCTCACAAGATAATTGTTGACCATACTCTCCATAGCCTTCGAGAGTGCAGAGCAAATGACGGCTCTTGGCAAATTGACGTCTGAGTGTTAAGCAATGATGACGTAAAGCATAAACGGATGAGGACGTATAGGAATGATGAAGATTGCTGTATTCAAAGGGACACGTGGATACATCGAGGGTGGAGATAATTTGTAATGCTAGAAGGAAAATGGCATCTATTTATTGAGAAAAAAAAAAATTTTTGACGACGATCATGGTATTGCTGATATTAAAGACATTGGGGTTACGTTGTATACGATTTAGCGAATAAATCTGTGTAGAATGAAAAACTTGAACGCATATTCCTAAAACTTCTGTTGAAATGTATGGAGTGCCATTGAACTTAACAAATGATTTTATTCAGAACTATATTCAATTTAATCAAGTATTATTATTCAATTAATATCAATCAATTTAATATGATATTAAGGTGGCGTCAGTAGAAAGGTTCACTAGGAAAGATGATAGTGATAAATCCGTTAAATCCACAATTGCGTTATAAGGTCATCATTATGACTCTGGATATAAGCAATGCTTATAACTTCGTGGGTGGCAAATTTTCTTTCCGAACGTATCCTAATGAGACGATTAATGTGAATGATGAACTACCTCAGGGCAGGTTGTCTGTCTCCAGTACTTTTTAATATATACACTTCGAAGCTGCATCACATTGAAGATCAAAGTACCATGATATTTCAATATGCTGATGATTTTTAGTGATGTCATATGACAATGATTTTGATACCTGTCAAACAAATTTGAAACGTAAAATGAAGAAATTTGACTAGGACTGTGCAAAGTTGAATCTGGAATTCAGTTCTCAGTAATCGAATATAATCTACCTTGTAAAAGGATGCAAAATGGAGGTTGTTGTGAATGTGTTCGGAACCAGAGTTAAGCAAGTTACAACCCTAAAATATCTCGGCAGAACCATAACGTCATCTTTGAGTATAAGAGATCATTGTTCAACTATAATTGAAGAAACCAAAGCTAAAGCTAATGCTTTTAAATTTCTGACAATAGTAAAAGGGGATTATCTCCAAAAGTCTCACTCAATCTGTACAAGAGCCTAATAGGATCGAAGTTGGAATATGCAAATTCTGTATGCTTTAGCCAAAGAAATGTCACCAAAATCTTACAGCGAATTAATTTGAAATTCAAAACCACATACATGTATAGTATTGTAGCGGAGAATCCAAGAGTAAAAGCGCTACTAACTATCAATTTACGCGAAATTTACGCGTCAGAAAGTCTGAACCTGACATATTACCTGACAAAAATGGAAATGTGTCTAATGAAATGATATTGACCTTTCAACCTTTCATACCGTGCAGGGGTTTTCCTAGTGCGTTGAAAGGTTGCGAACATCCAGCCCATCCTTAAAATGTTGAGGCAAATAACCCTACATCCAGATTGCGATTTGCTCTGCGCTATCGGCAGTATGGCTTCAGAATTGATCTACAGGGGACCTGATGACGCTGCTATCCGAAAAGTGGAATTGATCCATCCACCAGATCTGTGAGAGTGGGGTCGTTGCTCTAGATATCTCCAACGCCTTTTATAGAGTCTGGCACGGCGCACTCATATCAAAGCTCATAGCTTTTGGTGTTGGTAGTGAATTCTCTCGATTCATCGCACTATACGTTTTGTTGTAGATGGGTTCTCATCCGACGAGTATAGGTTAACCGCAAGAGTACCACAGTGCTCTGTCCTTTCACCGACGATCACTTGGATCGGGGTTCGATTCCAATCTACTCATTCGCGGACTACAGCAACCTCTATCATCCACACTCATTCGATCATAGACTAAGTCGTCAATAAATTAAGGACAAAGAGCGATAAGTATGAGTCACTCAGCCAGGTTTTACTGGTCATTTCTTTACTTTAATGCACGTAAGGCCCAGTGCTCCTTGTTGTCTCACAAGCGATTTACTGATCCAATGATGTCGTCGATTTCAATGAACGGTGTGGATTTTGAGCAATCAGATACTCTTTATGCTTGAAAATACAATTCGATGTTCGTTGGACAAAAAATGTATTTGAAGTGTCAAAAGAAGCATTCAAGTGTAGGCTTCTTAAATCGGAGTAAGAAATACTTCACTCCCTCTGATCTTCTCCATATCTACACTAAGTACATCAGACCAAAAATGGAATCCTACAATATATAGTCGGGTGCTCCAGGTTCTTCGATGGAGCTACTTGACTATGACCACAGGAGGGCGACTGTTGATAGGTGACGGTATTCTATTGTTTCCTTGAATATCGTGGTAAAATGCTTTATACAGAAGAGAACTACCCTCCATAAACGCAAAACACCAAATTCACTGCTTGGAATTATCAAGCATAGAACTTATAATACAAAAGAAATTATAATTTTCCGTAGTTCGTGCTATATAGAATAGGATTATAATAATTTCTCGAGAACTCTTGAAAAAAATGAACACTCTCCAAAAACACAGATTTCAAAAAATTAAACGGACATACAGTCACTTGGACTTTCCATATCTTTCAACAAAATGTATGGCAAAACTCCCGGCATGGATGGAATACTCGATGATCAGATTTATCAAATAAAACAAGGAAAAGATTGACTACACATAGTGTTCTACGGTTTATCTCTAGAAACCGCATATTTTACATGATTTTGTTCATATTTGACAGTAAAATGGGTGACTTCTACGGTCTACGTTTTCATATAGTCCCAATACCAAATAGAAACCACATACTTTAACCGATTGGTGCATATTTGCCAGAAAAAGCTATGTTTCGCCGATAAAAACCGTTTTCCTTATATTTTTAAAACATATTGCGTTCAATTGTTTTCTTACACCTGGTAGAAGGGGGTGATAAAGGGTCGTGCAGGTGTTACATCACACCCATTTCATCATAAAATTATTCTCCCGTTTTTATTAAGCCGTGACCAAAATTTCAAGTTGATATCTCTTCTGGAAATATTTTTGGCCGATGATTCCATACAAGTACGATCACCATGCAACGGCACACAAAAGGCGGATGTTCATACCTTAAAGATACTAGGAATTACCTTCAACAAGAGAAACAACAATACCTCCATGTTTTTCTTTAGAAAACGTCCCATCTTCATCTCTCATTTATATTGTCTAGTCAATTATCTTATTAAAAAATAATTTTGGTATATATAGGGTGGGCCATGTAACATTTTTAACCGATTATTTTGACTTTCAAAGGTAAAGGTAACATTCATTTTAATTTTATTTTCAGATTTCTGTTTGACATTTACAAAATGGGATGTTATACGCTCGAACAAAATTGTGAAATATTAAAAACTTACTTCCAAATTAATGAGTCTTTAACGCAAACTGTAAGAAATTTACGTGGAAAATTTTCGTGTTTTCAGATGAAGCTCATTTATTGTGATATTATGTTCCATTATTAAATGACAAAGTTGAAACCTCCAAATATATATAGCCGATTCTAATTTAAAATTTTCAATGGCCCTCCCTATATTTATTATATATACTTGATAAAAACCTATCAAAACTACACTCAGAAAAATATCATTCTTAAATCTGAGTAAAATCCATACTCCAATTTAGTTTATTTTGATGAGTGTTGCATACTCTGAAGCGAAATAATTTATTTCAATTACTAAGTAAAGTTTTAGTCAAAATGAATACAAATTTACTTGGTTAAAGAAAATTTTAGTCAGGCTGAGTACAAATTTACATGGTTTAAGGAAATATTTCGGAAAATTTTCCTCAGATTGAGTATAAATTTACTTGGTTTGACTACAAATGTAATTAGCCATTTGAATGAAATTATTTTCCATTATTAACCGGAAGAATTGTACTTTCAAATATAAAAAGAAATTTGAGAAAATATTCAGTCGTTTTTTTATGGCATTTTCAAAAAAAAAGTTAATTGGCGGACCCTATATATTCTGAAAGCTCATTGCCATTACCGTTTATCCACTGTGTTAAAAATTAATAAAATTTGTTTATGTTGAAAAAAATACAAATATGTTTGCGTCTCCGCTAGTTAAATTCTGAATTTATCTTCACGCACATTTTCCTCCAAGTACGAATGACAACTACAGGGTTTTCCAACAAGAGGTGTTATTTTGGTATTCAAAGAAAAATTTAAATTTTTGAGACAAATGATCGGATGTTTATTTCGCTTACGCTTACAGGACCATATCCTTTTCATGAAATTTTCCATAACCAAATCGCAAAGTGGCTGCCCTATGTCCTCGATAGCCTCACGAATTCTATCTTTGAGGTCTTGAATCGACGCTGGGCTGTTGGCGTGGATCTTATCTTTCACGTGGCCCCAAAGGAAGAAGTCACAAGGTGTTAAATCGCAAGATCTCAGTGGCCAATTGTGATCACCTCTCCGAGAGATAACACGGTCCGGAAACTTTTCCCGCAAAAGAGCAATGGTTTCGTTGCTTGTGTGGCACGTAGCGCCGTCTTGTTGATCGATACCATCCAACTCCGACCAACAGAATCATTAATCATCTCTCGATAGCGCAATCCATTCACCGTAACTGTTGATCCAACCTCATTTTGAAAAAGTAATGTCCAATGACCCCGCCGGACTATAAACCGCACCAAACAGTCACACGATGAGGATGGAGAGGCTTCTCAACAATAACTCTTGGGTTTTCCGAGCCCCAAATGCAACGTCGGCACAGAGGTGGAAATGGGCCTCATCAGTCAAGATGATTTTTCGATGGAATTCCGGACCATTTCCTTTCATGAATTTTAATAATTTCAATGCGTTGTTAAAGAGTGTATCGTTCCATTTTTAGTAATGGCGTAGTTTCAACTTGTCAAATGTCAAGGAATAAAAGCTTCAAAAGTGGCAGCTACCGAAAGACCGGGTGATTCAAAATAACACCTCTTATTGGAAAACCCTGTATTAGCTAATGTTTTATAAAGTGTGATTTTTTAAAAGCTATAGGAAAGTTTTTCAAATAAAAAAACACATAAAATTCAGAAAAATGCATAAAATCTTTATTTGAATCGATAGCACGGTCCATATAATTTAATGTTTGAAGATTATTTCATGCAAATGTTGACCTTGACTGCGCCTCAAATGGTCCATCCGCTTAGTCCAATTTTGGCATTTCCATGTTTTTGAGTAACAGATGCCCAATTGCTGGTCATCAATAACACTGGCCGATACAGCTGCGATATTTTCTTCAGTTCGCACTCTACGTAAGCGAGTTGGTAGTTTAATGTCCAACAATGTAAATTTGGTGCGAAATTTAGTCACAATAGCCCGAATAGCCGCTTCAGTGGGTCGATTAAACTGACCATAAAATGGAAGCGCGCGATGAACTTTCTTAACAGAGCACGCATTTTGATAATAAAATTCAATAATTTGCAAGCGTTGTTCGTTTGTAAGACGATTCATGGTTAAATTATAGACCAAACTGAAGATGTTTGACAGTGAAGCAAAACACGAAGCGCGCGTCAGCTGTTTAAACCAGTGTTGCCAAAAAGATAATAGCTAAAAAATCACCCTTTACTTTGTATAGTTTTAAGTATACGGGGGTTTCTACACGAATGAATGACACCCCGACGAACTACTCATAAATTGGCTTTTTGTATTACGTTTAAGGGTCTGTTTCAGGATAACGAATCACTCATTATATGAGTATCCGTATAACGAATGCCAATTTTTGAGTAAAACACAAAAGCTTCGTTTGCTTTTCTGAATTTTTTCAAATCTGGACGATTAGAAAAACCTATTCGTGTACGTAAAAGATAAAAAATGATTGAAATCCACGTATTTGAATTGAAATTTTATTTTCTATTATAAATAACGAATTAATACACATACATTAACATATCTATTTCAACTGAAATAAGGAAAACATTTTTTTTACAGATTGACGCAAATTCCTCGTTAAAATCATCTCATAAACAAACATCCTTTCTTTTATTCTGACCCTGCACAGAAAGGGTCAATTTGAACAAATATTGCGACTTAGCACAACAAACTCAAGAAATGTATTTACACAAACTATTTTGAATAATATTTTTTAGCCAGTTATTAGGATTACCTTCTATTACACATAAAATTATCAAAGAATTAAAAAAAATCTTGATGGCAATATTGTGGATTGACAAATGAACGAAAGCTTTTATAATTTCAAATCATAGGACGAAAACTTTTAAACTTTTAAACTTTTAAACGTGTTACAATAACTCAATTTATGAGTCGTTCGTCAGGGTATCATTCGTTCAATCAATCGTCATCCGGAAACACCCCTAAAGTTTTCGTGTTATGATTTGAAATTATAAAATCTTTCGTCAGCCAACAATATTGCCACCACGATTTTTTGTCATGCTTTGTTAATTTTATTCATAGAAAGACATAAGTTTATGTGTAAAAGGAGGCAACCCTAATAACTGGTAGAATAAATCATTTGTTTACAAAATAATTATTTCAATATAGTTTGTATAAAAACCTTCTGCTGATGATGGACGATTAGAAAAGCCCATTCGTGTACGTTGTGAAATGAAAACAAACGGTTGAAATGTATGTTTTTTTAATAGAAAATTTATTTTCTTTTTAAATAAGCAGTTAACATTCGTTATCACGTTTATTCCGATGGTAATAACGAAAATACAATATTGACACACAGATACAAAATAATTCTCACATGTACACTTAAAATAAAACTATCTTTTATCCTGCATCCAGCATAACGTTGGAAAGGGGGAACTGGAACAAATATGATATTTTAGCACACTTATGCCCAAAAAAGGTGTTTACACAAACTGTTTTGAAATAATTATTTTGTAAACAAATCATTTTTCTGACAGTTAAAATTATGTTTTTCGATGAATAAAATTAACAAAAAATCATGATGGCAATATTGTTGATTGACAAATGAACGAAAACTTATAATTTCAGATCATAAGATCATAATCGTCATCCGGAAACACTTTTTTCTTATTTTTCCCTTTCCATCTTAAAAAAGAGGAAAGGGTTCGCGCAGATCAACTTTATATTGGAAACAGCTGCATAAAGGAGAAAAAATGCATTTTTAATGTTAATAAAATGATCAATATTTGTTATTACTTTTCCAACGAAGCGGATCTTACTCTGAAATCTGATTCAAGTATCCTTTCGAACGAGGTATACAAATTGAAATCGGTTGACATTAACGTACGATGGTACGGTGTTTAAAATGACTAGTTTTGTCCAATCCCACGGCGGCCGGTTCTATGTACCGGATCGACTCGGAGATGGATGTCTTCGACCAAGGGCTGCCACCTCAGCAATATGTATCGTGTTTGTCCGTTTTTTTAACGTGGGAGCAACATTACCCGGAGTGCTTGCTCCGTATTCTTTTGGTCCGTGCCGGGACCGAACAAAATCCCGGACCATGGATCTGCTCGGTTTGCCAGAATCGAATTCACCACCGTTCAACATCAGTAAGGTGCAATAGATGTCTGGAGTGGGTGCATTTCCGGAATTCGTCGTCAACTTCGTCATCGGTGTATGGTACACCCCCGCAATCTCCCCCACAGCAAGTTCCAGCACAGCAGTTAACACCACACATCGCTGTTGCAATTCCGGATAGTGTATCCTTTCTGCAATTTAATTGCAATGGTCTCCGAGCTAAGATAAATGAAATAACTAGTTTTATGAGTCGAAACAACATCATGGTCGGTGCGGTCCAGGAAACGAATCTCGACGACACCTGTAGCTTGCACAGTTGTAATGGATACAATGTGCTACGAAAGGACCGCACACGAGGTGGAGGGGGGCTTGCATTCCTAATACACCATTCTGTGCAATACAGACCTTTCACGCATGAGCTTGACTCTAGAGACCCATTCATTGAATGTATGGGGGTAGCGGTCAAGTCTGGGAATGCCGAGATAGAGTTGTGCCACGCAATATCGCCCTGATATCAGCTCACTGCTACAGGGTGATAACCGGGTTGTTCTGGGAGACTTTAATGCGCATCATGAGCTATGGCAGTCTCTCCTAGGTGACGACTCCAGGGGCAGAGCTTTGGCGGAACAGATTGACAACTCCACGTTTTGCACAGTGAATGAGGATGCCCCACACGGATTATGGGTGATTGCCACAGCTCGCCAGATATAAGCATCGCATCGCCTGGTCTGATAAATGACATTACTTGGCGATCTGTCATTTCACTGGGATCAGACCACCTCCCCATAATCATCTCCATCGACCGACCATCGGACTTCATCGTCTCTGAACGCCGTACTTTTCTCAACCAGAGGAAAGCGGACTGGAACGGGTTCAGAGATTTCACCAATCGCCGCTTTAGTGTTCTTCCCATTCCATTCGATGTGAGGGTAGCAGAGAAGAACTTCCGGGTCATCGTCAACGCAGCGGCCGCTCGCCATATTCCTGCTGGTCGAATACCCAACGTAAGACCAAACTTCCCAGCAGAGGCAGCGGGACTCGCAGATGAGCGTGACGTCATTCGCAGGGCTAATCCTGGAGATCCCAGAATCAGGGAACTGAATCTCGAGATTAACAGATTAGTCAGCGAATACAAGCGGAATAAATGGTTAGAACATCTGAAGCAGTGCAACTTAAGTTCCGGAGTAGGTAAATTGTAGGCAACGGTTAAATCACTTTCGAATCCCACCAAGCGAGATGATCAGATCGCTGTCACTTTTGGTGACAGGACGCTAAATGATCCTAAGAGTTGCGCGAGTTATTTTAACCGGCAGTTTATTGAGCACCCCGAAAGTGATAAGACGAAAAGGAGGACCATGCGCCATATACATGGTCTCCGACTCGAGGAGGTACCACCACAGTTTACCGTTGGCGAAGTTGCACAAGTCATCCGTAGCGCTAAACCATCTAAAGCGCTGGGCCCTGACGGAATCTCTATGTTGATGCTGAAACAGTTGGATGAACCTGGAGTCGAGTACCTGACAAAAGTCCTCAACCTGTCGATGACCACTCTTATAGTTCCCGAAGCCTGCAAAATGGGCAGAGTGATACCGCTATTGAAGCCAGGCAAGGATGCGAGTAAGGGAGAGTCGTACAGGCCGATCTCTCTTCTCTCACCAGTAGCGAAAAGACTTGAGGCACTTCTCCTCCCGAGCCTTATTTGAAATTTCCCAACTGCAACACATCAACATGGATTCCGTAAGCAGCACAGTACAACGACTGCTCTACACGCTATATCCACACATATACACCGAAGCCTTAACATGCGAAAGCCGTGCGATAGGACGGTCCTCGTGGCTCTTGACCACATTATTTGAGGACATCGCCAACACGTCCCTCCCGGCCAGCACCAAACGTTGGATCATCAACTATATGTGTGGACGCCAGTCATATGTGGAATTCAGAAACCGGAAGTCAAAACCCCGTAGAGTGAAACAGGGAGTTCCCCATGGTGGGGTGATATCTCCGGCATTGTTTAACCTCTACCTTTCTGGTATTCCACAACCCCCTGACGGCATCGAAATCGTGACATACGCCGATGATTGCACGATTCTCGCGTCCGGCCCAACTACAGATGACATTTGCGAAAGGCTGAATAGTTACATCATCGATCTTACCAGTTTTTTCACTGCGAGGAATATGAAAATAACCGCCTCAAAATCGTCAGCCACACTGTTTACCACATGGTCCGCAGAGGTCAGGAGGACATTGAATGTGAGAGTCGAAGACACGACAATCCCGACCGTAAATTACCCCAAGATTCTAGGGGTCACATTGGATAGTTTATGTAAATCCTCTGCACATGCCACTGCTATCTGCGATAAAATGCGAAGTAGAAATAATGTCCTCAAGTCGCTTGCCGGCAGTACTTGGGGCACAGACTAGGAAACCTTATTAACTACATATAAAGCGATAGGCTGGTCCGTGGCAAACTATGCGGCGCCAGTGTGGTCAGCGAACGTGAGTAATACGCAGTGGAAAAAAATCCAGACTTGCCAAAATGCCGCCCATAGACCACCTACATGAGGAGTCAAAGGTCATTCCCGTACGTAGACACAATTTTATGTTGTCTACGCAGTACCTGCTTGGATGTTATCGCAGTAGCCATTCCAACCATCATCTTATGGCGCTGCCACCTCCACCCAGGCAGGTAAGGAAAGACCTCCAGGATCTAGAGAGAGAGGTCGAGAGGTATAAGAGAGAACCTCTAGATCAGCACGCGTATGAGGCAGGTTTGAATGATATACATCGTGATGCAGTCGCAGCAGCAGTCAACAACTACGCCGTGAATATCGTTCTCGGAGACCACCCCCTACACATCTCATCGGAAGAAGAGGGGCTGCCGCGACGAACAAGATCGGTACTGGCACAGCTGAGATCAGGATGGTGTAGCCGCCTCAATTCGTACTGGGCACGAATTTACGGCAACGTGCAGAACATCTGCCCCGCAAAACTAACTCAGCTGGTCCCAGGTCACTTTGGACGCACCCGAAGCAGGTGGCCATCTTTCCAAACCTGGAGACAGACGTAGCAGATCTACAAGAAGACGAATAAACGGACAAATCAACACAAACACGAATACATAGACAGCTGTTACAACAACAACTAGTTTTGTCCAAAAAATAAAAATTAATAAGAAAATCGCCAAAAAATCGAATTTGAGAAAATTTAAAATTTTTTTTTCGAAACTGACCTGGTTAAGATCTTTGGACTTATCAAGGTTTTCAACCCGTGCCTAACTACCTATAACTGTGTAGAAACCTGTTCAATAAGAGTAATTTACCCGGTCCGGGCGGCACCAATTGAGATACAAAAAATGTCACATCACCTGATCCCCTAGCAGATGTCAATTTTTGGTAGTTGTTTTAAATTGTAATACATACATTAGTTCTGGAAGGAAACAAATGGTATTTTTATCCCAAAGCTGGTAAAAGCTCGCACACAAAACTGAATAATTTCAGGCCGATCAGACTAACCTCATTTCTTCTTTATTATAAGGAAGTCACGATGGTGACCTTTCTAGATATATAAGATGTATCCAATAACATACACTCTGGTGCGATAATAGTCCACTGCCGCATCACTGCGAGTCTCGGTGTTCAACACAAACCAGATTTGTAAACTGAGGCACCCCTCAGGGAGGTGTATGGTTGCCTCTTATCTGGATCTAGCACTTAACGATGTGTTGCTGGATTTAGAGAGAGGTGGTTGTAAGCAAAGGTTGGGTGCGGACGACGTTGCAATAGCCGTTCGTGGGAAATCCCTTCAGCCCTTAGTGACATTCTTCAGAATGCTCTAAATAAGCTGGTATGATGGGCCAGGAATAGTGGGCTTGGTGCGAATCCAGTCAAAACTGAGTTGGTTCTCTTCGCGAGGAAGTAGAATATACCTGTAGTTTGAAAAGTTTAAAGTTCGGAATTTCGCATCTTCTTGTAAAGAGGACTATTTCTGTCTTCGCTGGGTTCACCCCTAGTCGAAGAAGAAAAATAAAGCAGATTAATGAATAAGTATGAAAACAGCTATAATATACAAAGTAGAAAGAAAATATAGAAAGGCCCAAGTCATAGTCATAGAATATAATTACAGCATCTCTACAAGAATTCTAAATAGGGTTCCTATACTGAGAAAGGAAAAGAAGTTCACATTAGAAATTCTGAATTTGAGGACTTTTGAGGTGAATTTAATTGATATGCATGTATATGTGTAGCATGGACATTTAGTACATTTCAACCGTACAAATCGCCTGGGCCATTCTACAGAACTTCAATGGATACTAGTGCTGCAGTTAACGGCCATCTACACGCTGTGCCTGAAGATGGCTTATAAAGAGTGATTTTTTTGAGGTTAGGATTTTCATGCATTAGTATTTGACAGATCACGTGGGATTTCAGACATGGTGTCAAAGAGAAAGATGCTCAGTATGCTTTGACATTTCATCATGAATCGTCTTACAAACGAACAACGCTTGCAAATTATTGAATTTTATTATCAAAATGCGTGCTCTGTTAAGAAAGTTCATTACGCGCTTCCATTTTATGGTCAGTTTAATCGACCCTCTGAAGCTGCTATTCGGGCTATTGTGACTAAATTTCGCACCAAATTTACATTGTTGGACATTAAACCACCAACACGCTTACGTAGAGTGCGAACTGAAGAAAATATCGCAGCTGTATCGGCCAGTGTTAATGATGACCACCAATTTTCGATTCATCGCCGTTCGCACCAATTGGGTCTCTGTTACTCAAAAACGTGGAAATGCCAAAATTGGACTAAGCGGATGGACCACCTAAGACGCAGCCGCGGTCAACATTTAAATGAAATTATCTCCAAAAAGTAAATGTCATGGACCAATCTAACGTTTCAAATAAAGAACCGATGAGATTTTGCAAATTTTATGCGTTTTTTTTTTAAAAAAAAGTTATCAAGCTCTTAAAAAATCACCCTTTATTCAGCAGTTGGAGAGAGGTTAAGGTTATCTTCATACCATAAGTATATCTTCCTCTCTCATGATAGGATTATTTGATCTGTATATTAGGGAAAGTATTGATACCACTCTCATAAGCAGTACTCATACGCATACTTAATTGAAGAGTAAACCTGCGAGAGTGTTCTAATAAAAAAATCCTAGCTTATATAAAACCTGTAAAAACGAAAGCGGTATTGTTTGGAAAAAATTGCATTAAAAACATTATTCTAATACTATTTAAAATTTTAACACGTTTTTTCATCCTCCTGTATAAACAGATTTTTATAGATGAGTCTTTTTTATATTAAGTAACCGACGTAGGAGTAGGACACATAGAGTCACTTAAATGTAGACGAATACACTCTGTCGGCGTTCCTTGCTTTTAACAATGTGTAATTCGATTCTATCAAATACTCTATGTTGAACCTAGGAGTAGATCAGGGCATTTTTGATTGGATCAATATGTTTGAGTGATGAATGTAGTGTGTTTAAGGCTCAGATTGTCACGCTAGACAGGGAAGCTACGAAGATCCATGGATTGGAGATAGATCAGGGAGCGAAGATTACGATATATGTCGACAGTCAGGCAGCTCTTAAGGCAATTAGTTCCCCTACCGGAGGTAACAATCTTGTCGCGATGTAGGGGCTTAAGTGCAGTCGAACTAATTGGGGTGGTAGTCCGATTGTCCGTCTGCATGACTAAAGGTTGCCTCTTTCCTTCCTATGCAACTGGAATAGCCGTAATCTCCTTAGCTGTACCAGTAAGACGGAAGGTATAATAAACAACTTCCCTCTGTTCGATCCTCCGGTGAAGACCGTATAAGCCCAGAAGGGTACCCCCTATAGCCGGTGTTTGTTCCTGTGTGCACACCGGCTGTATTTTGAATCTATCTGGTCCTAGTCACCTAGGACCTACTTACATAGTTCAAATACGCAAAACAAAAGCATACAACGGGACAAAAAAAAAAATGGGATGAATAAAATAAATGAAGAAAAGTCGGAGGTGGTAATATACACCCCAACGTCGGAAGGAGCAAAGGCGGCGACTTCCGGCGGGCACGGTGGAGACGTCGGGTCTCCACTACGTGTCGCCAGCGGCCTTACTGGTTTAGGTAATTTGACTACGGAATGCCCACGGACTACTCTTGACAAAGAACGGAACATGACCTCCATTGAGGGAACGGACGAACGGACGACTCTAGCTTTCGAACAGGTAGCAGGTGCCATTTTGGAGCAGCAGTCTGAACTCCAGCACCAACTAGAGGCTGAACGGGAGTCCTCTCTGGGATCGCTCAGTGATCTCAGCGACACCACCATAGGGGGTTTCGACCAGCTCTGGATACTCTCGGAGGAGCTTGATGTCACGCTGACACAATCTCCAAAAGAGATCCAGGAAAGACCGGAACCTTCTGGCGGAGTCGTTGAGGCCAGTGAGATCCGACAGACGACTCTCATTCTACCGGAGGCCAATGAGTCGGCACGAGCCGACCCGTCACGGACAGAAGCAGTGGCCACTCTGCTAAGACAAGACGCCATGGACCTAGGATCAGATGGAAAAGATCTTAGCGTAACCACCGGAGGTTCCTCTAAAGAGCCAAAAGCTCTACTACAGTTGGAACCTGAAGATGGTGAAACTAGGACCAACACAGATGATGCGAAGTCCACGGGCAGGTCTGAGCAGAGCAAAACTGCAGAGCAGAAGGCCAGAAGCGGCTTAAGGCGCTCCTGCGGTATTTTACGTAAATTCGTAGGACGTGACTTTGCTCTGCTCACGGACAGGGAAAAAGCGGTACTCAGGAGACATCGTCAGTGTGTGGCTAAGATCGAAAGATGTTATCCACACATCACTGTTGATCGTCTCTTGATTAGCAGCCTTCCCTCACACGCGACGGACAAGACCTCGACAAAAAACGCACATGGAAACGACACAAACGGCAACGAAACTGACAAAAACAGCACAACTACACGAAACAACGGCAAGGAACCTGCCTCTACTCCTTCCTCCACTGGAGTGATCAAGGCCTGTAGCTCAGTTGTGGGACCCTCCACCAGCCAAGCGGCTCTCAAGTCCTCGGATGCTGGAGTGGCTCTCAAAAGAGCTAGATCAGGGGATGAACCTCAAGTGAAGGAAAAGAAGAGGCAGAAGAACACGGGTAGCTTCCAAGTTCCGTCGGAACTACAAGTAGCAGTCATCGACAGATCGGATCCTGATGGCAGGATTAACGCTGAGAGATGGCTGCTGCTGGAAAGGCTGCTTCTAGTCGAGATGCTAGCGGAGAAGTGGTGCGATGACGAGATATCCTTCAAGGGAGCCGAATGGATCAAGGGAACCAAGATTGTGAATTGCGGAAATGAAAGGTCTTTGACATTTCTAAAATCTGTGATTCACAGTCTTGTCTCCCCATGGCCGAACGCCGTCCTCGAAGTGGTACCAACGTCAGCACTGCCACTCCGTACAATAGTCGTAGTATGGTTTCCCCCGCCAGTACTGGAGGATGAGATGATACTGCGACTATTAGCTAAGCAAAACAGAGGTCTCGATACTGGGTCCTGGGAGGTTCTGCCTTCCACCAGTAAAAGAGACTTCGGCAAAGATCTCCGCATGGTGATTAGCAAGGAATCGGCGATATATATTAAGGAAAAGAAAGGCAACATAAATTTCGGGCTTGGCTCCGTCAGATTCCGTATACCTGACGCTGAGGGCAAAAAAGCCGAAAAGGAAGAGGATCAGCGTGGTGCAGATTAATCTGCATCACTGCCAAGCCGCTGCTGCCGATCTTTTACTTAATATAGCCAAACACGACACAGACGTAGCCCTAGTCCAGGAACCGTGGATCGTTCACAATAAAGTGAGGGGACTAGCGGCTAACACCAACTACACGGTCATAACACCAAGCACGGATGAGAAGGTAAGAACATGCATAGTAGCTAAGAAAAGTCTTGGTCTAATCTTATCTACGAGCTTTAGTTCTGGTGATGCGACAGTGGCATGTCTGGAGACAACCATCGGGGAAACCTTGACTTTTGCCTCCATCTACATGCCCTACGAACGACAAAACCCGCCGGGAATCAACACGGAAGAACTCACAGCATACGCATCAAGCAACAAATGGAAGCTGATTCTGGGTTGTGATGCTAATGCTCACCACACACAATGGGGCAGCAAAGATATAAACGACAGAGGTGAGTCAGTTTTTGAATTTATTACATTATCCTGCCTTAGAATATGTAACGTAGGTAATACCCCAACCTTCAGTACTAAGGTCAGGTCAGAAGTTCTAGATTTGACTCTAACAAACATGGATAGTACCTTCATTACAGATTGGCGAGTATCTAGTGATCACTCCTTTTCTGATCACAAAAGAATACTCTTCACAGTTAATGTAGAACACAGTAACACAAAACCATATAGGAACCCAAAGAGAACAAACTGGTCAGCTTTCCACCATCAAGTGGAAACAGATCTTACTGATCTGCAAACTAGTACGTTCACAGGCAAAGATATTGACAAGTACGTCAACAACCTAACATCAGCACTGTCAAACAGTTTCACTAAGTCTTGTCCGAAAACCTTTCCAGGAAAAAGAACACAACCGTCCTGGTGGACAAATGAGCTAAGGGAACTCAGAAAGGTTACTAGGAAACTGTACAATAGGGCTCATTGTACTAGGAGCAATGATGATTGGGAAAACTATAAGATTAGTTTTAACAAATACAAAGCAGACTTAAAAAAGGCAAAGAGAACGTCATGGGTTGCCTATTGCGAGACAATAGATAACGTAGATGATTGCGCCAGATTTAGAAGAGTCTTGTCGAAGGATCCGAAACCTCTAGGACACATCCAGAAAACGGATGGCACCTGGACGGCATCGGGCCTAGAGACACTTAGCCTCTTAGCAGAGACCCACTTCCCAAATTGTGAGGATATTGAAGGCGAGGTCAACATGACCACAGCATCCAATTCTTCCCTTTTTGATGAAGTTAGCATAGATAAAATAGTCAGTGAAGATAAAGTTAAATGGGCAATTGATACATTCCAACCCTACAAATCTCCGGGTATGGACGGTGTATTCCCAGCCATGCTACAACATACAAAAGATGTAATTGCTTCACATCTAGTCCGTGTGTTCAAAGCATGTCTGCGCCTAAAATTTATACCAACGAGCTGGAGGGAGGTGCGGGTAGTCTTCATACCCAAAGCAGGCAAACCAAGTCATTCATCCACCAAGGATTTTAGACCAATCAGTCTGTCATCCTTCCTCCTTAAGACAATGGAACGAATCTTAGACATTTATCTAAGAGGAAGCATAGACAACAATCTCATAAGCGACGCTCAACATGCCTATCTCAAAGGCAAATCCACTGAGAGCGCTCTTCATGAGGTCGTGGGTTACATAGAGAGAAACCTAGAAAGTAAAGATTACACTCTTGCAGCGTTTCTAGACATAGAAGGAGCTTTCAATAACATTGAGGCCAACACGATAACTAATTCATTAAAGGATCTACATGTTCCTAACTTCCTGACTGACTGGATTGACTCGATGCTACGACATCGAGTAATAAATTCAGCCTTGGGAGCTGGAACTATAAGGAAATTGGTGACCAGGGGAACGCCACAGGGTGGAGTTTTATCTCCTCTTCTGTGGCTTCTTGCTGTCAATAATATCCTCAGATCCCTTTCTGATGAGGGTAACAAAGTAGTTGCATATGCAGATGACGTTGTTATATTGGTAGGTGGAAAATTCCTACCAACAATCAGCGATCTGTTGCAAGGAGCACTGAAGAAATTATCTGATTGGGCCAGAGACAGTGGCCTGGGCATCAATCCTAGGAAAACTGAGCTAGTCCTATATACAAGGAAATATAACATAGAACCATTTAGGAAGCCAATCCTTGATGGAACGGAGCTCAACCTCTCTCAGGAGGCCAAATACCTTGGTGTCATCCTGGACCGGAAGTTGAACTGGAATAGGAACACAGAGGAAAGGTATAAAAAGGGTCTAAATGCGCTCTACATGTGCAGGAACTCCATTGGTAAGAGCTGGGGTCTGAAACCAAAAGTTGTAGACTGGATCTACCGATCGGTTGTTAGACCCATTACTACTTATGGTTGTCTGGTATGGTGGAGCGCAATGAGAGTGGGTAAACTCCGGGCAAAATTAATGAAAACGCAAAGGCTAGCAGGACTGAGCATTACGGGAGCCATAAAAAGCACTCCACAAGCAGCGATGGATGTAATTCTACATCACCCATCTCTGGACCACTTCACAGAGATGATTGCTGCCAGGAGTGCTATAAGACTCAAAGAATCAGGATGCTGGAAAAATAGACCTTATGGTCACGCAAGGATAGTTCAAGGAGGAATACTGGGTGTTCACGAATCGGTCATCAATGGAGGTACAGACTACATGGTGCCGATTCTGGACTTCTCACCCTTACCACAGATGGTTATACCAAAGAGATCAGATTGGGACAATGGTGAGCCCTTCACAGGGCTTTCGGTCTACACTGATGGCTCAAAGATGGAACAGGGCACAGGAGCAGGATTCTACATTGAATCACTACAGATACGCAAGTCTCTCCGACTCGACGACAACTGTAGTGTCTTCCAAGCAGAATTACTGGCAATAGAAAGGGCAGCAAGATTTCTATCAAGCGAGAACATTCCGGTAACCACGGATATAAATTTCTACGTAGATAGTCAGGCAGCAATGAAATCAATCATGTCACACACTGTCAAATCAAGGCTTGTACTGAGTTGTAAACGCTCACTAGATAACCTCAACGACCATACCGTCCGTCTCTGCTGGGTTCCCGGACATAGCAATGTCAAAGGAAACGAGATAGCAGATGAACTGGCTAGAAATGGTTCGTCCTTGGAAATCAATAGAGCTGACAACCTAGTAAAACCACCGATTGGCACGTTGTACAGACTGATTGAATCAAGGAAATGGTCACAGATGAACGCAGCATGGAATAGTTTGTCAACCTGTAGGATCGCCAGGGCCACATGGCCAAAGATCGATAGGGGCAAAACCAGAACTCTACTAGAGCTAAACAAAGCAGAAATTCGAACTTTGATAGGTATCTACACAGGGCATTACTGCACTAGGAGTAGGATCTCAAGATGGCAGTTGGACATCGAGGATCACTGTCGATTATGTGAGGATGAGGAGGAGTTAGAATCTATCGAGCACATAATCTGCAGATGTCCAGCGCTGTGTATACGTAGAAACAAATACCTAGGAAGTTATTTTATTAACAACATAGAGGATATTGCAACCCGCACCGTTTATGACCTTTTGGGATTCTCAAAAGGACTAAATCGGATTAGGGGTGGCTAGTAAGGAACATGGATGTAACCACATAGACAGTTGGCGACTAACAAAGAAAGAGAGCCATAAAGGCTTACCACCACCATGGGTAGACCGGATGACTCTCAACAAAATTTCTTACCTAGTCGTCAACCATTGGAAAAAAAAAAAAACTAATAACACAACTTCATATTCTCCTACCCCCATATCCCCTCTCCAAAATCCTCTCATTTCCCGCACACTCCATATATCATCTATCACCCTTCCTTAATCCTATCACTCCCTACCCCCTCCTATAAACTACAATCTTATTTTTCAGATAACGAAAGGATTTGCACAATGGACCCGACTGGGTCTCCGAGTGTTCAGAGTGCAGGAGCATTCTGGTCCTTTAAACCTAACCTAACCTAAGGCAATTAGTTCTAAGACCGACAAGTCAAAGGCCATTTAGTCTTGTAAGAAATCGTTAATCCAGTTTCGGGATCCTCGTTAACCCTCTACTGGGTACCAGGACCGTGTAATGTGCAAGACATCGAGAGATGACGCGCCGGGCCTCATGATTTCTGTCGCCTGTGTGAGGATGAGAGCACATTTTATGACACTGTCCAATGTGACGATATCGTCAATTACACCATCTGTGCGACTACTTCCTCCACGATTTATCTGCTTGCGGGCTGGAAAACTTAATGAGCTTTGTCAGTGGAATTTCATTGGTGGTGCAGTCAATGACTACGCAACCAATAATAGTAGTAGGTAGCCAGTAGTTGTCGTTCACACTTTCTCCATATAATCATATAAGTGCATAATGGTAACACCTCCTTAACAGTTAAGTCCAATACATAACAGTTGGACTTACAAGCCCATACTTACTTAACCCGAATTGATTTCTTATTTATATTGTAAAATCCCATATATTTTGGTTCCAAAAATATCAGCATTTAGCTGTTGTGCGATTATATTATTGTTATGTTACCTTATTATACTTGGGTTTAAATTAAATATTTTTATTTTATTTTTTTAACTGGGATATTGTCCTGCTTCAAGACAATTTTGCATCTATATTTAATAGAATGCAAATTTATTTACAAATGGCATGGTGACATTTATTACTTGGCTGCAGACTACCACGATCATGATTTCGACCATGTCAAAAGTCTTAAATGTCACCATGCCATTTATAAATAAATTTGCATTCTATTTTTTCGAAAATACATACCTGTTTCGTAGCCTTTTGAGGGGCACAGCCACGTGTGACAGTCTCCTGATATTGACTATTTTGCAAATGCAGTTTTGAAATTGTTTTTAGGCACATTGTTGAGTACGGACAATCCGCTATGTACTCATCTGTTTCGCAAAATTTTGAACACATCGGAGTCACTATTGTGATATTTTTGGTATATGAAAAGGTTTTCTCCACAGTGACAGCACATTTGTAGCATTTAATTGTATTGACCTGACCTAAAAAAAACAATAATTAAAAAATCGGTTACTAGTTTAGGAAACAATTATAGGGTTTCTTTAATCAAGGATAAGAAGCGTCGACAACAACGAATATAAGAATGTAAAAATATTTTGCAATATTTAAATTCTAGAGAAATGAAAGAGCTGACGACCACGCACGCTAATTGTTTGTCAACGCACACACTTACGACAACAATTAAATATTATATGTATTTACTGGAGTTATTCAGTTTGGTTCATGATCCTTGATAATAACTTAATTATACACCGGGCGACATGCAAGCTTCAGTACGAGTAACCTTTTTCCACTTGAAAGATTTCAATTGCCTGTGTTGTTTTCCTATTGTCGGGACACTGCGTAATATTTACTCATGTGCAAAGTTTAAAATAAAACACAGCACAAGAAATGACTTATCTGAATTTGAATAATATAACTTTAAAATTATATAACTTTAATTATAGATCAATTAATTAATCTGATCAGTTTAGTGTCTTTTTGGGGGGAAGTAAAAGTTTAGTAAATAAACTATAATTAAAAAATATACATGTATTCCCAAAGTTTAAATATGGATTTAAGTTACCGCTTATAAAATATGCGCGACTCACAAAAAAATCACGTGACTCACGCACGAATGTGCCAACAAGGCACATTACGTTAAACTATACAGAAAAGAAACCTGTCACATTTTTAGACGTTACTAAATTGTTAGTTAAAAATGGGTAGTTAGAACTTTGTTGCTTTGGATATCTCGTGAACGGCACGGAGCTTGCTAAAATTAGTACAATGTGATATATAGATCAACTCAGTGTCCACTACTTCGCGGACATTTTCTTTTGATAAATAAATCTCATTTACGCAGCCAGAGGAATGTGCTTTCCGAATTGCACTATTCTAGCTAAACTGAGATAGGAGTTTAGCTAGAATATATCATTTTTATCTTTTTCTTTCCAGTTTCCAAGAAACAATTATACCCGCAGATCCCTTTACATCCTCGATCTCATGTTTCTGGATGCAGCCGGCTGTATTATCACTTTTTGTTCCTCTTTGCCAAAAGTACGCATTTTGAAAAATCACTATAGGCAACATGTGTTCTCGCTTCTCCCCTAAAAGAATGCAATTCTAAAAATCACTTTATGCAGCGCATCTAGTTTGGCACTTTATTTAGTACCACGTTTATACCTTTGCGTCCGGCATTCCCCTTAAAAGTAACATTTTTGAATCTATAGTTGAACTTCGATTAACCGTGATGCTCGGGACCGGGCTAATCACGGATAACCGAAAATCACGGTTAAAACAGGTAAAATTTTACATGTATAAATTTTATTATTTTTATTTATTTTTGACAAAAACATTAAATCAGCGTCTATAAATAACTTATCATATCTCTAGGAATACATACATTTATTTAAAAAAATCTTTTATGGAAGTCTGTCTTATGCTTTTAGCTTTTGATTGTTCTTCCAACAAATGAGTTTATATGCGATATATTTGCATTTTATCTGGTTCTGAAATACTTGGACAATTAATGTTTTCTAAAAAACCGAACAAAATACTACTAGCCTCTATTGCCTGAGCCAATGTAGGCGTTTCGTCCGCATTTCCTCCATCTGATTCCTCGGAATTTGAATCAAGCTCATCTTCTTGGCTTTGGGTAACCATGTCTACGATTTCATCTTCAGATATATGTAATAGCAAACGGAGCGACATCAGAGTCGCACACCATCCACTTTTCGACAGCATCAATCGTACATCCAGACGGTATGGTTATATCTGTTTGTTTCTCAACAAGGCTATTTGGAGCATCTTCATTATGAGATAGTAAGTTATTCCAAACTATTTTTAAAACTTGTGGAGTTACATACAGAGTCCCACGAAGCTGCGGCTGCCCACAAAGCTGTCTTAATATTCAAAGATTTAACGAACTCACGTCTGTCATTAGCATCCCACCAAGGACGTGCAATTTGGTGGGAGATATTTTACTGTAACGTTTTCAGATATCATAGCATTTACATCTGGGTGTGCTGGACAGTTGTCTAATAGTAAAATTATTTTACAGTTATTTTTGAGACCGATGTTCCTTTGCTTCTGGTATAAAATTTTGATTAAACCACTCCAGAAATAGCTGTTGTGTTACCCAAGCTTTCTTATTAGATTTATAAATCACAGGAAGGTGTTCAACATTTTTTAAAGCTCTTGGATGGGCACTTTTTCCTATTATCATCAATTTACACTTGTGAGTTCCTGCAGCATTTGAACAAACTAGCACTGTGATTCTTAGAATATTCATTACCACTAGCCAAAGAACTCTGAGGCAAACACCTCCAAAATAGACTGGTTTCGTCTGCATTGTAGATCTGTTCAGTTGTAAGTTGTTCGTTTTTAATGATTTCATCCAAGTCGTCCACAAACATCGTAGCAGACTCATAATCAGCACACTCCTTTTCTCCCGTAAATTTCAGTCGACGGATTCCATGACGTTTTTTGAATTTATCCAACCAACCAAATGAATAAGTGCACTCTGAATTCATGTTTAACTTCAAATGAAACATTTTTGCCTTTTCGACAATCATTTCGCCTGAAGTTCAGAAGCAAATTTCAGTTTAAGTCCATACAATATCTCGATTTCAGTTAACTTACCTGAAATTGGAGTTCCCTTAAATCGTTCTTGCCGAAACCATTCATATGTTGCGAAATCAACTTTTGGATTTTCGGATGTTTTTAGTGTATATCTGTGCTTAAGGCCAAGCATTGAATCAGTATCGGAGCAAAATTTTAAAATCCGATCTTTGTTTTTTTATTAAATCGGATACAGTTTGAATGCCAACTCCATATTTTTCAGACAACATTTTAAAAGGTACTTTACGTTTTGAGTATTCATTAATCAGTTCCATTTTTTCTTTAATTGAAAGAACCTTTCTTGCTCTTTTCGCGGATTTAGTTTTTGACGGTGGTATGATGTAAGGAAAACACGTCTTGACAGATCAAATTTCACACTGATGAATGAATATGAAATTTGATATGAAAATTACACTTTCATGAAAAAGGGGAATCACCGAATTTTAATATGAGAGATGTGTGTGTATTATACGAAAAAAACAAGCAGTCACATGGACATGTGCATCACGGATAATAGAAGTAAATCACGGTTAATAGAGGTAAAAAATCAACCACTCAGAAATGTGTGTGTATTATACGAAAAAAACAAACAAGCAGTCATATGGAAATGTGCATCACGGATAATAGAGGTAAATCACGGTTAATAGAGGTAAAAAATCAACCACTCAGCTTCACGGTTGATTTATCTATTCACGGTTAATAGAGTCACGGTTAATCGAAGTTCAACTATGTTGCGCGTTTACGTAGTTAGATGGCTATACACATTGACTTTAACGATTTTCAGCTACAACATTTAACACAGTGCCTTAAGGCACTACTTGACGCTCCCGTGAGAGCGGGCACGGATACCTTAAAACTGCAAATTTTCAAAAAATCATTTTTGCAGCGCTTCTACTTCTAGAGGAATTTACGCACAGAATTTCGCGATTCTGGCTACAATACTTTTGTTGGTACCATTTTTATCCCTTTTTCCCGCTTCCCCTTGGTTTAAGGGACCGCTTCCTAGAGGCCGTCAAGTAGTGCCTTAAGGTCGTTTTGAATCCCCCTACGCCGTAAATGTAAAAAATTTCAGAAAATCCATTTAATTTTGCGCGTCTACGTGGTCAGAGGAATGTACACACCAAATTTTCACGAGTTTGGAGCTAAACTCTTACTGGAGCTAAACTTACGGGTAACATCTGTATCCCATTTTGTCCCGCTTCGATAAATTCATTTATATTGCGCTTCTACATGTACACATCGAACTTCACGATTCCAACCGTTCGTTGGTTCGTACCATTGATACCCTCCATAAATCAGGGATAGCTAAATTAAGTGCTAAGCTTTTTTGAGAATCTAGTAACTATGGTTGTATCTCACAGCGTTTCTTCTATTTTAAGTCCCAGCCAACATGGTTTGTACTTGGTAATCAGACTGACGTCATTTACACGGATTTTAGCAAGGCGTTTGATAAAGTCAATCACGAGCTTTTGTTATATAAATTAGATAGAATTGGTTTTAGCTGTAATTTTTTGAAATGGATATCTTCTTATCTGAATAATCGTCCGCAGATTGTCAAATTCGGAAATTCTTGTTCTAGGCCAATTCTGGTTTCATCGGGAGTTCCCCAAGGTAGTCATCTTGGGTCAACTCTAGGATTTTGAAAATATTTTTTTCTTACAAACAGCCAGAATATTCTCATTATTTGCAGGACGACTTAGATAATTTTGGATATTGGTGTAACATTAACTGCATGGAACTTAATTTACGGAAATACAAGCATATGCGTTTCTTTAGATCGAATGCGACATAAGACATAATCTTATTGGGGCTGAGTTAGAGACGGTTGATTCTTTTGTAAATCTTGGTATTCTGATGGATTCGAAACTTGATTTCAACAATCATATTATAGCCATGGTTAACGGCTTCATTAAACTTTGGGCTAAAGAATTTGCTGATACCTATGTGACGAAACAGTTATTTACTTCGCTCGTTAGGCCTATTTTGGAATATGGTTCTGTAGTATGGGACCCTCAGTATGGCATCTATATTGACAGAATTAAGTTAGTTCAGAAGCAATTTTTATTGTTTTCATTGAGACACTTACATTGGAATAGTGATTTTGTTCTTCCCCCCTATACTAGTAGATTGAAGTTGATTGACTTGTCCTCCTTAAAAAGTAGACGAATTATGCTGAACACCGTGATGGTATTTAAGGTTATGAATAGTGATGTCTCATCTGAATATCTTATTTCTAGGATTAAGTTTAAAGTGCCATTTAGACCGACTAGATATTTATTTTCAGCGTACGAATTATGCTTTTGCACAGCCTATTCGTAGAATGTGTATTGATTTTAATTCATTGTACCACATCATAGATTTCGGTGTCGGAATCGATACAATAAAGTCAAGGATTCTCTCGTACTTGAATGTTTAGTGTTCTGTTTAGTATTATTAAATGTAATGTATTGCTTCTATGTCAAATTTGATCATTAACCTTTAGTGTAGTTTGTTTTTGTTAGATTTTTGCCGGCTGAAGATATTAATCTGTAGCCGGTATTCCACCCTCTACTGCTTGTCCGCCACAGTTCGGACTGTGGTGTGTACGTTGTACCTACGTTATGAGGACGAGGCCCTCTCGGTCGGAAGGGGCGGGAGTGAAAGGCGTTGGGACTTTGAAAAAAATGCACTATATGTCAAATGATCCATTTCACTGGGCAAAAAACCATAAAACTTAAAGTCTGATATTATGTTAACAAAAATGTATAGAAATAGCATGGAAAATGTAAATTGTGAAGAATTAAGAAAAACATTAAATCTTTCGGAAGCCCTATGAAATTCACGGCCCTTATCCTTCTTGGGACCAAAATGAGTTAATTTAGTTTTTTTAACATTACATAATTAAAAATAGTCAAAAAATGCTGAATCGGAACGTAGGTCAGTATATTATACCCTACACAACATTATAAGCCAAGCCTCTGCATGATTGAAATCCGCGAATTTATGGATCATATAAATATAAAGACATGTATCTATTAAGAAATTTTTACCAAATGTTTTCTATATTTTTCTTGTGTTATAAAGAAATCAAATTATGCGGTATAAGATCAGGTTGGGATTAAAAAATTAAAAAATCGTTTCAGATTTAGATATAGCCCCCATATAAATATAAATTTCCCCCATTCTGGCCAAATTTTACACATTACTCTTATTTTCATCATAATGACCTACTATTAATCTAGATATAGGTCCATGTGCGGGTGGTATAGTGTATCATATAATCGGTTCTACCCTACTTTAGCCTTATTTAGTTGATTTGCTTACATATAATAGGCCTGTTCGATTGGGGTTACTAGCTTACGATTAAGAGACTTGATAAGGTGGTCCATTGGTTTATCTTAAATGGATCAACAAGAAAAATCTGGCAGCAACGCTAAGAGAGTAGTAAGCTACTTTCTTGTAAAGCGAGTAAATTCCATACAAAAATTAAGCTAGTAAGCCCAATCGAACAGGCCTAATGTGTCGAGAAGATTTTTAGTGTCAAACTTGTATGGGATCTTACATGTGTAAATTGACCTTGATCGATTTCAACTTCATTTTGCATGCAGTCTGAAATGGCTACCAGAAATATAATTGAAAATAAGAATATATATGATGATAATTCATTTTAAGAATTTTTGATATTGTTTTTTTTTATTATTTGATCTTTTTTATAGTTTTTGTTGTAACTACTTATTCAGGTTACAGATCATTTGTTTTTGTTAGACAGAAAACAAAATGTTTTAAAAGAAGTGTGTGACATTTATTTGGTTCGGTTGCTAGCAGGGCAGACGATCGTTTCAAGGGACGCACCTCCCCCTTATCAATGCCCAGTACAATGCAACACAATGATCACAGTGCAATAAGAAAAACAGTGCAATAACAGCGACGGACGAGAGTAGTGAAACTACGGTAGATTTAAGTTACATGTCTATTTATTTTCTTGTTTGTGAGTGATGATTGCTGTCTTTTATGTGTTTGTGTTGTTAGTTTTGTATTTGCTTTGGTGTCAACAAAATGGACAACAACACTAATAAATAATTTGTCTGTATGTTAATCTTTATTTTGTAGACCCTGATGATGCAATTCAATGTAATTGCGAAATATTGGAAAAGTATATTTAAATAAATAAAATAATCAAGGCTCAATCAAGCTCAAAAAACCCCAAAAATTATCTACTAAATTGAAAAAGGCCGAATAAAACACAAACATATTAATAATAAAAATTTATTATTTTCCACATATTATAGATTTGTCAATCGCAAAACGCCGAACGTTTTAAGCGAGTTTTAAGTGAAGCAGCAGGTACACCCATCTTGAATCGCACCAATATTTGATATAATTATATTAACTCATTTGTATTCTATTTGTAATATAAATTAAATTATTTGTGTTTCGTCTTTTTTATAATAATTAAGCTCTAGGTCAGTTTTTTATATATTTTTGTTTTTATTTTTATTCAATACTAGCTGACCCGGCAAACGTTGTTTTGCCTTCAAATTTTATTTATATTTAAATAGCTGATTCGGCGGACTTCGTTCTGCCTAGAAATGTATTGATTTAGACATTTAATGCTTTATTGTTACGGGTACATGATAATATTTAAAATGATCGGTAATTCATATTTATGTGAAAAAAATTGGTCTGGTTGGATTCTTTCGACTGACCAAATGTGAATATGCGCATGCGGCAAAACTATTTTTTGTCATTCAATTGAATATGTCCAACATCGAGTATTCCCAAAGACACGATGCTTAATTATATAGTACATATCGACGCGGAATTGCTCAAACAATTGGCGAAACCGAAGCAAATACTTGTCTATATTTTGGGGAATCATCAATTTCATTCATTGCGCTGACCTTCATCTGGATATTGATAGCCATCATCTCCTTACCAAAATATCAGTGCGTATTGCAATGCATCGTATGAACGATGTGTGATTGGCGTTAGTGTGTTCCAGTAGGTTGTTTATCCGCTCTGATCAAGAGATTATAGTCATCACTTGGCATGTGATTCAACGCAGTTTTGAATAACCGAACCAATGCATGATGTTCATGAAGTAGCTGCTGCAGGTCTCGAAGAATTCCTCTTTTCATTGCCATATAGATTGTTTGGCGCTGATCGAGTTGATTTTCTGAATTGCCCATGCGGTAGCAGTTATACAATACGATGGAGAATTTGGCCTTGGATCTGTGGATTCAATGATTTTTGGGCATGAAAAAGAAGGATTGCTTTGAATGTCGGATTGAATCCGCGATTGTCAATAATTTTTGCTCCAAATAAAGTTTTTTGAAAGTATCCGTTATATTTCTGAGTGTTCGATAGTAGATGAAGTGATTCTGATCTTTCACCATGAAGCAAAGAATGCAATGGCTTTAGTGGTAATTTAACCTTGCCACTGAGACAGCACAATCCAGGCGATTCTTCAGTGAACTTTAAACATAAACGTCATCTATCATCAAGATGGCGTCGTAAAATCACTCCATACAAATCGGGGATATTTCGGGAATTTTCTTAGGTATTCTTCTTGTTTGGCCGGCGACCAATCCGAAATGGTGCGAATCATCGAAATCTGTCCATGCGTACTTGAGATATAAGCGTAGTAACTAACGCCACTCTCTTTTATATAAAGGGTGATTTTTTAAAAGCTATAGGAAAGTTAAAAAAAAAACACATAAACTTCAGAAAAATGCATGAAATCTTTATTTGAATCGATAGTACGGTTCATATAATTTAATGTTTGAAGATTATTTCAATTGCTGCGAACAGCGACGAATCGATAATTGATGGTCATCATTAACACTGGTCGATACAGCTGCGATATTTTCTTCATTTAGTCACAATAGCCCGAATAGCCGCATTAGTGGGTCGATTAAACTGACCATAAAATGGAAGCGCGCGATGAACTTTCTTAACAGAGCACGCATTTTGATAATAAAATTCAATAATTTGCAAGCGTTGTTCGTCTGTAAGATTCATGGTTAAATTATAGACCAAACTGAAGATGTTTGACAGTGAAACAAAACACGAAACGTGAGTCAGCTGTTTGTTGCCAAAAAGATAATAGCTAAAAAATCACCCTTTACATAGATTTTGATCCACTTCGAGGATCATCTTCAGGAATTCTACAATTACATACAAAAAACATATAAATTACATATTTAAATGAACGTACATATATGGCAACTCTAACACTTACGAATTATAAATAAACAAAAACACGAGAAAAATCAACCTGCATCTGTCATCATCAACCCCACTGTGTTGACTGTGAATTTATCCCTCTGTGTTAATTGACATTTGTTCATGACACGACGTCTAAGAGGCGAATGTAGTACTCGTCGAGACATACATTTTGTATTTTAGGACGCTTTTAAAGCGTCTTCGAAGCTATCTCGGAAGTGCTTTGCAAATGAATAAATGAGCGATCTGAAAGCCCCAAAATGATAACATATATTTATGGTCGTAGGATGGTATTTTAAAACGTTTTAAAATCACCATCGAAACAATTTTTGAATTGCTTTGCAAATGAATAAATGAGCAGTCTGAAAGCTCCAAAAGTTCGAACAGAAACGACAATAATGAAAAGTTCAGACGACATGTTGGGCCATTTCAAATATTTTGGAATATTTGATTTGAACTGGGATATTGTCCTGGCTCAAGACCATTTTGCTTCTATATTTAATAGAATGCAAATTTATTTACAAATGGCATGGTGACATTTATTACATGGCTGCAGACTACCACGATCATGATTTCGACCATGTCAAAAGTCTTTTCAAGTGGCTTCGCAGCGACTTTTCAACATCAAACCCGGCCATTTGTAAATAAATTTGCATTCTATTCAATATAGAAGCAAAATGGTCTTGAGCCAGGACAATATCCCAGTTCAAATCAAATATTGATTACAGAACAAAAAAATGCAAACGAAAAAACTAAAACAAATGAGCGTTGCCACGGCAGAAGTATTGCTGGGTAACTATACCTGCATATACACATACTTACATATGCAACTCAATGAGATGCTTGTAAGATGGCATGTGTGCTTTATTACTTGGTGCGATTTTTTTTAAACGCAAATTCGGCAAGTGAGTTGTGCTTCTCGTTCGTTTGTGAGAATCATCTCCTTATAGAGGCCGGGTTTGATGTTGAAAAGTCGCTGCGAAGCCACTTGAAAAGACTTCTGACATGGTCGAAATCATGATCGTGGTAGCCTGCAGCCAAGTAATAAATGTCGCCATGCCATTAGTATATAAATTTGCATTCTATAAAATATAGAAGCAAAATGGTCTTCAGCCAGGACAATATCCCAGTTCAAATCAAATATTGATTACAGACCAAAAAATGCAAACGAAAAAACTAAAACAAATGAGCGTTGCCACGGCAGAAGTATTGCTGGGTAACTATACCTGCATATACACATACTTACATATGCAACTCAATGAGATGCTTGTAAGATGGCATGTGTGCTTTATTACTTGGTGCGATTTTTTTTAAACGCAAATTCGGCAAGTGAGTTGTGCTTCTCGTTCGTTTGTGAGAATCATCTTCTTATAGAGGCCGGGTTTGATGTTGAAAAGTCGCTGCGAAGCCACTTGAAAAGACTTCTGACATGGTCGAAATCATGATCGTGGTAGTCTGCAGCCAAGTAATAAATGTCGCCATGCCATTAGTAAATAAATTTGCATTCTATAAAATATAGAAGCAAAATGGTCTTGGGCCAGGACAATATCCCAGTTCAAATCAAATATTGATTACAGACCAAAAAATGCAAACGAAAAAACTAAAATATTTTGGAATATTTGAAAATCTAAATGTTATAAAGATATTAGTTCATGTGGATGGTATGCATGTTTTTAATAAATCAAAAAAAAAAACTCTTGCTCCATAATGGGAAAAGAGTTTTCAAATACTTATATAACCAAATCATTTTTAATTGTCCTATTTTGGAAATTCGAAGCCACATTCTGCTATAGAATTCCTATCAGAATTTGTTTTGGAATTTAATATTTTAAATTACAAAAGTATGTATATATTTTAAATGAAATTTTAAATTTAATAATAGAATTTCTAACTATTATTTTTTAAGCTTTTTATTTTTTTGTATTTAAATGGCATGTGATATGCCTGCTTGAGCTTTCATTAAATGCCGCAAAGGTCACACCGGTTTTTTTCATGCGTTGTAAAAGGAGAAACCGTGAAGAAAACTCGCGTTTTTAAAGAAATTTCCTGTGAAGAAGTCATTCAAAGAAAAACCAAATCCAGAACATAACATAACAAAAGAAAACAGCCCACTCTTAGATATTGTTAACTTTGATCTAACCAAATTTGTAATTATTGATGAAATGCATACGTTATACCTCGGCATTAGCAAACATTTGCATCAAAAACTGATTTTAAAAAATTCAGACTGCCGTATTTTTATGGAACTAATAATAATAATTCTCAAACAATGAATACACACAATCTTATTCACATCGCTGATGGCGTAGTTAATTTGGGGCGCCTACATCACAATTTTCAGCTTTTGGTTTTGAAAACAGTTTGTGTTTTATAAAATCAATTGTAAAATCTCCAAACAATTCAATAGCTCAAATAAATTGAAAACTCTATATTTTTCAAACACAAACTTCCCCAAATAATATTCCGTTGGTGTACCCAATCTGTAGTAACGCTAAATATTCTATGGGTAAAGTTAAAGAATCCTCTGAATCAAAAGTTGTATTTTCATTTGCTAATATTAAAATTTTAAAAATTTCTGCTACTGATATTATGATAGTTCAGGAAATTTTTAGTGTAAAACATTGTAATCATAAATGTGATGATATAATGTGTATAACAGATCTAACATATTTTTTTTCTACCAACATTGAGCTGTAAGTAATTTATCGGAAAATAGTATTGTAGTTAGTATACAAATGGTAGAAGTTAAGATATTTAAAATATATTTAAAAATAGGTATTTTTCAAAATATATAAATCAATATTTTAAAAAATATGAAATGTTGTTAAGTTTGATTTAATGTTTGTTCGGTAAAAACTAACAAATATTTTACAAAAAAGAAAGTTGTGACTGGTTGAATAAATCCTCTTCCTAAAATTCATAGTTTTGCCTCAGTGTTGATATTTTTACAAATAATTTCTTCTAACTTAATATTTTGCTATACCAAACACCTTCATAAATTTTCATCACAATCGGATGTCCATCGAAATTTTCTCATAGATTTAACATAGAATTCTTCAAGGGTTAAAAAGAAATTATTTACTTTTCAGTAAATAATATTTTCTGTGAAGATAATAATTCTAATGGCTCGTAAACGTTTTATTGTCTCTTTCTGTTTATTTTTCATAACACCTTTTATAAGAAATATACGTTATAGTTGTCACTTTGAAATACCACAAAAATTACCCTAAACGTCCAATAATACGACAATGAGTTATAAAAATTTATATATAAAGACCTATTAATACAGAAAAAAATAAAATACTAGTTGATCATCCAACGTAGGTCCTCGACCATGTACAATTTTGAAATAATTGCCAAAAGTACAATTATATACCGATTGCAAAAATATTTTTCGCTTTGATAGTGCTCCTGATTATCTGAAAAAATTTGCTTACGTGAAAATAATTCATACTTGTTGGTGAGATTACTTTTTTATATTATTAACTTTGCTATCTTTTTACTTGTCCGATTTTCAAATTATTCATATTGTTAGATTGCTTATAAAATTATAAATAAAATATGCTTCTAAAAACAAAACATCCAAGAAAGTGTCATTTTAAGAGTTTTTTTTCAAAATGTGGTAACATTATTTTAGAATTGTATTTTTTCTTTTATTTCTGTAAGTGGAAACTTCTTTTATGTTTCGTGAATAGTTTTGAAGTATCAACGATGTCACTTAAGAAAAAAAATAATTATTGGAAAAGTGCAAAATACATTAATTAAAAACTTCTACGGAAATTTTACCGAGAAAATGCGAACAAAACTGTTACAAATCTTTTTGCTTTCCTTATTCTAATAATACAAATTTGTTAAACATTTGAAAAATGTACGTAAATTCTTTATTTTAAGCATATTTTTCATATTATATGCATAAATTTAGCATGTCTTGGTATGCACGCAAAATTGAATTTGTTGTTTTAATATTAATCTAATAACGAAATTTGTCTCAAATCAGAGTAAAAACGAAATTTGCATAAAAATCCGCTGTCTACTTATGACTTATAATGGCTGAGGAGTTATTAAGTTTAGTTTGTTGAATAAATTTTAGTTTAAGGTTCAAATTACATTTAAGTCATAACTCGGGATTATTACTGTGTAATATGTATAGGGATTTATAATAACTTTTCTTTCTTTTGCATATATTATTAATATTAAATGAGCGGATACTTTTTGGAGTACAATTTCTCACCTTGTGTATTTCTTTATTTATTGTGTTAACAAAAAAGATTAATCTTTATAATCTTTTCAAAATATACCTACATATTAGCAAATACTTTTTGGAGCTACAGATCTATTTGTATATAATAATAGTTCAAACTTTTAAGGCTGTTTTTCTTTAAGTCGGGATAACGAGCTGCGATAACAAAAACGTTAATAAAAATTTATTTTTTTGCTCAAAATAAAAAATTCTTTTTTCACATTGTCGCCAACTACAATATAAATATTTGTATGTGTCAAAACAATTTTTCAAAAAAAATATTTAGTGTTGACTTTATTGGACTTAGCCTCGATAACCATTATTTTGACTTACAACGGATAATTTAGACTAAGGCTAAGTCAATTTTAACACAAAATTTGTTTTCACACACACATTGATATTACTTTTGCCAACAATTTTAAAAAAAGAATTTTTTAAAATTTTTTGAAATTTTAACATTTTATTTAGATTTTTGTTATCGCAGCTTAGTTAAAGCAAAACAGCCATATTATAAGTGGACTAGTTAATTTTCTCTTCAGGAAATGAACAATACTTATGCCCAGTTTTTTGGGCATTTAAGTACCTCATTAAACTAAATGACTGAAAACATACGAATGCCAGTGATTTAAATTTAACTTAAAGATCAGTAACCACCCAAAAACTGGACATTAAATGTTTATTGTTTTTATTCTTACCTATGAGATGTATTGTGAAAATGAGGGCAATAATCTTTTCCGAAGAATACTCAATTCGATGATGACATTTGAAAATGTTGACTAGCATTGTATTATCAGTTGAGCCCAACGTCTTCTTTTCGTATCACTGTTCCAATCTTGCTTTGTGATAATATAAACATGTAACTATTTCTTATCGAGTTAAGTAAAACGCGTATATTTTTCAATTCCACGATATAATATATTGTACGAGAATTTATCACTTTCAGTGGTAAACAATACAAACATACAAAACAGACCGACGTCACTTAAAATTTCTGTAGTATGTTACAATGTTAATGCGTGTTTATTTCAATGTAAAATCGTAGCTGTTATTGTTAACAATTTACAATTTTGGAAAGATAAAAAAGAAATAACAAACACAAAAGACATCAACTAAAATAAGACGACAATCTTTAATTAGTGTTGCCATCTCTTGCCTGCTGTCATTATATAAATGAGTTCAACTGTTGCATGTACACACAGAGATAAAATGAGGAAAATCACATAAAAGTGTATAAACTGCCCCTTCACACTGACGATTTCAAATGTCAAACTTCCATACAATTTGAAATCGAGTAAAGTTAGATTTCGTCATTAGTATTATGCTGCGTTCGGATATACAACCAAAACTCAATTATTCTGGATTTTTTCTGTCAAACTCCAAATAACCCTGTTTTTTCTGTAGGGACCCATAGAATTTTCACATTGCGTGCGAAATTAAGAGATTTCAGATCAAGATATGTATGGGATCTAATAGCCTTGCCACTCTACGTGCGAAATGACATAAGGACGAGTTACAAATGTCAGATCCCATACACAATTGTCATTGCAAAATCGACCTTATGTCATTTCTGCTAGATTTCGCATGCAGTGTGACAAGGCTGTAGGTCGATTTACAAATGTCAGATCTAATACAAATTTGACATTTGAAAATCGACCTTATGCCATTAATAATAGGCCTGTTCGATTGGGCTTAGTAGCTTAATATTTGTATGGAATTTACTCGCTTAGCAAGAAAGTAGCCAGATTTTTATCTCTGATTTATTTAAATAAAACCATTGGATAAAAAAGATGACACCTAATAAAGTCTCTTAATTTTAAGTTAGTAAGCCCAATAGAACAGGGCTACGATAAAATAGTAAAGTACAGTAAAAACCACTTATAACGTCATTCAAATGAGTTGCGTAATTCGTTTTATTGTCGTTAAAAGCGAATATGAAATCTTGAATTTAATCACATACGAAATTATATGATTATATATATATATATGTATTATATTTGTGATAAAAGATACAAAAAGTTAAGATATATTGATTTTGTTTTAAATTCAAGAATTTATAATTAACCCATTAACGCCCAAAAGAATGCAGTTGGTCAAATGCCTGACTTTAATCTTTATTTGTTACATCTGTCGAACAAACGTATTTTTGTAGCACTGGTACGACAAAGCGATTCACCTCTATCCTCATCCGGTTCATTGAATTCATCATCAGCTATATATTTTAAAATGTTGTCATCGTCGGCATACTGTTCGCAGATGTAAACTCGATCATCGATAGAAACCAGTGGTTAAATTGGAGAAAAGATGATATGGAAATAATTCTTTTTTTGGGCGAATTATACATGATTTTAACATAGGGTTGTCATTGTGAGGAATGGGTTCATTTACAGGTCACGTCACTTCCTTGAGTGCTTAAAAGCACTGCATGTTCGATGCATACATGACATTTTTTCATAGGTGAAAGTTATTCTTTTTTGGATACATTGTGGGAATTCTTATGAATCACTTCTCTGAATTAGTGATAATGCAGTGAAACAAATTCCTTCTGCTAACAGATTTTACATTGCTTCGGTTTAATAACTTAATAAAAACTTTAATATGTTAATAAAAACTTTAATATGTTAATAAAAACTTAATAAAACTCTAATTGCTCACTTGACAAGAAAGTAGCTTACTACTTGACAAGAAAGTTGCTTACTACTCTCTGGCTGTCATAGAGGCTAATATAATATAAAATATCTAAAAACCAATAAAATTAATTAATATTAATACTATTAACAACATGAATCTCACTCATGTCGATAATATTAAAAAAACAATTAACATTAAAAACCAAAGAAATACGTACCTGGGCATTCGCTTTTTTTACCAAAAGTATATACTAGAGATGGGCGCGTGAGTGATTTCTGACTCACGTTCACGCACGCTCAAGAAGGGAACATTTTGAATCACGCACGTTCACGCACGAAGATTTTTTCGTCGATCACGTTCACGCACGCTCACGTGAGTAAAATAATTTTTACTTTCGATCACGCGTGAATCACGGATTCACGTAAATCACGCAAACAATTTCCACAATTCTAAATCCAAATGAGTAAATGCGAAAATTATATTATTAAAATCACACTACTTTTACAATTTTAATCTAAAATTCACATTTTTAAAGTAGTATACAAATTAAAATGTGTGTTATATCGTATTAGTGTCTTTTTTGAAGGAAAAAATTTAGTAGATGAAATATTTTTTTTTATATATATTTATCTTTATTTGCAATATATTTACATATAAACATTAAGCAAATTTTATATCTTCTTAAACAAATGACAGTTCTGTTAAGCCCCATTAAACTTAACAGTTATTAAATATATTACATTTATAATACAGTATTTACATTAATAACTATAATACAAAGGGAAGGTCAAGAACGTGGCGTCTTTTTAGTCTTCTAAGTTCATTGCTGTCATCAAGTAAATTTATTGCCAATATATTTGGATGGAAACTTAGTCTATTTAGGTAGTTAGTACTGAATCTACAAATTTCGCTTCTTACTTTTGGGACACCAAGATCGTTGTGTATGTTATTGTTATTGACAAACCAAGGAGCATTGCTAATTAATCTGAGAGTTTTTGACTGATATCTCTGAAGAATCTCAATATTGGAAGTACTAGCGGTTCCCCACAGCTGAATTCCATATGTCCATACAGGTTTCAGTATAGTTTTATAAATCAGAACTTTATTCTCCAAACTTAGTTGGGATTTGGGACCAAGAAGCCAATACATTTTTATTGTTTTTATATTCAGTTGTTCTCTTTTATGATCTATGTGTTTTCTCCAATTTAGATGTCTATCGATATGTAGTCCTAGATATTTTACGCAGTTAGACGATGGTATTGGAACTCCATTTAAAAATACTGGAGGGCAGTCTTCTTTCCTTAACGTATATGTAACATGCACTGATTTGTCAGCGTTAACTTTGATGTTCCATTTCTTAAACCATGCATCAGTAAGATCAAGTTGTCTTTGAACTGCATTTGAAGCTACTGCAGGATATGTATCTGTTGCTAATATCGCTGTATCATCCGCATAAGTCGCTATAGTAACGTTTTGGATCGTGGGCATGTCGGATGTGAATAACGTATATAAAGTAGGTCCCAGAACGCTACCTTCTGGTACCCCTGATTTTATATCGCCAATATCTGAGTCCTCGTCGTTGATATTTACATAAAAAGTTCTTTCAGACAAATATGATTTTAACAAAAGATAGAATGGTGTAGGTAACATGTGTTTCAATTTAAAGAGTAGACCATCATGCCACACTTTGTCGAAGGCCTGTTTGACGTCAAGAAAGACCGATGAGCAGTACTGTTTCTTTTCTAAGCAATCCCTTATCACATTTACCACTCTGTGGCATTGTTCTGGCGTTCCGTGGCTGTTTCGAAATCCGAATTGATGGTCAGGTATTATATTTAAATTGTCCAATATAGGAGATAGTCTTTTCTGTACAAGTTTCTCAAGCAGCTTAGAGAACACTGGTAACAAACTTATAGGCCTATATGAGGATATGCTGTTCTCTGGTTTACTTGGTTTTAAAATCATTGTGATTTTTGCACATTTCCATAGGGTAGGGAAATGGGATATCCGTATAGCTGAATTATATAATATTGTTAGAAAGATAAACCCTTTTTTAGGCAGACATTTAATAACCTTTGCATCAATGTGGTCAAACCCAGGCGATTTTTTGGAATTTAGTTTTTCGACTTCGTTTTCCACTTCTTTAACTCTGAAAGGTTTTATTGGCAAGCACATCTGACATGGCACGTCCAAAAAGTCTATTATTTCTTTTGCTTCTTCCGTAGAGCAGAAGGAAAATGGGGTAAATGTATTCTCCAGATGAGTTTTGAATGCTGCGGATTTACTTTTATCAGACCTGTACCATACTCCGTTGGAATCCCTGATAGTAACATTCCTTCTTTGAGGTCGCTTAAGATATTTCGTTGCTTTATAGAGATTATGTTCATTGTTGTTGGTTGGACGTAATTTACTTAAGAAATTGCCAATGCATTTATTCTTGAACTCTTTTATCATATTTTTCAGCTGATTTGCAGCTCTGTTGAAATTAGTTTTATCAGTTGGTCGCCTTGTCCTATGCCAAATTTTACGCAGACGTCTTTTTATTCTAATAAGTTGTCTTATTTCAACAGATGTTTGAAAACTAGAATAATTTCTGTATTCCTCTTGTGGAGTTGACCGAAAGCATGCTTCGTGAATTACTTTTGTGAATATTTCTACAGCATGATCTAAGTCATTTGCATTATTAATTCTTATATTTAAGTCCAAATTTTCTTCAATATGATTTCGAAACAGATCAGCATCAGTTTTATCAGTAAGAAGTTTAGAATGCGGAAATTTCTTGCAGTGGACAGTTCTAAAATTTAGTATTATAGGGCTGTGGTCAGAACTAAGATCATCACTCGCCACGATATCTAAATAGGACTGAGATACACCTCCATATACAAAAAAATCCAGTAAGTCAGGTAGTGTGGATGGATTAGTTGGCCAATACGTAGGGCTTCCCGTTGACAAAACATTGTAATGATTATTATTAATACATTGAAGAAGCTCAGTTCCTTTTGGGTTAGGACGACGAGAACCCCACCAAGGATGTTTGGCGTTAAAATCGCCACCTACAATAAATTTGTTACCAAGACTTTTGAAGAAGGTTTCGAATTTATCGCACTTAACATTATATCTCGGAGGAAAGTATACGGAATAAATAGATATAGTGTTATTATCACATATAATTTTGATTCCTGCTGCTTGAAGGTAGAGCTCCGCTACGGGTTCAGCAATTTCATATTTTATGTTAGATTTAACCATGATAGCAGCACCACCACGAGCTTTATCATTAGGATGATTAGCTGTGATTATATCATAACCTTTCATTCTGTAGAAAGATTTACTTGTTAGATGTGATTCTGATATTAAGATTATGTCAATGAAATTTTCCCTTAGGAAAATCTCTAATTCATTTAAATGATTTAGAATGCCATTAGCGTTCCATTCAGCTATCACAAGATTTACTTGCATAGTTTATTCATAAGCATTGGCATCATATTTATTAAGGTATTTGTTAGCTCGATCTGCTTTGTAAGCATCGCTTCAATTTTTTCCAAGAGATTATTATCCCCTCGTTGATCTCCTCTCAGAACTTGAGAAAATGTCCAATCATTTTGAACAGGAACAGAGCCATTATGTTGGGTTGATGGTTGAATTGTTTGAAATACAGATTGATTGTTGTTCGTGTTATTTCTACTACATCTCTTACTAAGAAGATTTTTATAAATTGTACAACCTCTGTAGTTGGCAGTATGATTGCTTTGGCAGTGGACGCATTTAGGAGGAACGTCTTGAGTTTTCTGACAATCCCTGGTAGGATGATTTAAACCACATTTAACGCATCTAAATTCTCGTTTACAATATGATTTAGTATGTCCAAAATTTTGGCATCTGAAACATTGAACAATGTCATCAAACTTTTTTGGGGCTTCTACTTGGATAATGGCATTATCAAATGAACGAATGTTGAAGATTTCCTTATTGTTAGCACTGGGATCTAGATCAATATAAAACATAGGTAGTGGCTCCTTTGTAACACGGCTGACAATATTTCTGACACTTCTAACTTGATGCCCTAGGCTCAGAAGCATAGCTTTGATATCAGATACCTTAGTGGAATGATGAAGACCCTTAATCACTGCCCTAAATGCCCTTTCAGTTTTTAATTGAAATGTATGATATTTAATTTGGCTCTCGTCTAAATGTTTTATCAATTTCCGGTAAGAATCTACGGTTTTGATTGTCAGTCGAACCTGTCCATCTCGTAATGATTTATAATTAAATTCAGTATTTTTAATTACGTTACTTAAACTAGTCACCATTTTTCCAATACTTGCAACATCCGGAATGAAAATGGGTGGCGGCCTTGGTGCAAGTAAAGTGCCTTCATTGTTGTCGTCTTCATTTTCATCATTCATTAGAGTGCCAAATCGGTTACTGGTTGAAGGGACTTCTTCGTGGTGAGGTCGTTTTTGTTGAAAAATTGTTGGTGACCCTGTACTCTTTCTCTTCACTGGTACCTGCTGCCAGTTCATGTCTTTATCGTCATCATAATCTTCATTATTGTCTTCAGAATTGCTGGAGTCACTGAGTTTGGGGTTGTCAACAATCATCGTCACCAGTCAACGTTGATGTTGTTGTTGTGAGCAGAATGTGCGTACACGCGTGTACGTACGCACAATGAATTTGTTGTTGTTTGAGCGAAACACTAATCTGTTTATGACCGCTGCGTGACTGAAAAAAAAAAAAAAAAAAAAAAAAAAAAAAGATGAAATATTGAATGATAAATATTCCCAAAGCATTCATTCCACGAAATAGTATTTAGTTTGACTTTGTTCTTGCTCAGGTATTAAAGTTGCTACCTATACCTATGTATACATGGAACAATCTAATCTAATACATGAAAACAATCTAATAGAAAATATCCAACAAAATGAATGACAATGTATATGGTGGTAAAAACACAAAAAGTATGTACAACTCACGCAAAAATCACGTGACTCACGCAGAAATTCGACTCACGCACATTCACGCACGAACTTTTTTTCGCTCCTCACGTTCACGCACGCTCACGTGAGTAAAATAAATTTTGCTCACGATCACGCGTGAATCACGTGATTCACGCAATTCACGTGAGTCGCGCCCATCTCTAGTATATACTAACATTTACTATTCTGTGATATGCCATATTTCTATACATATGTACATAAATATATACACACTCATTCATTGTAGTTTTTTTATTATTATTAAGTCTATGGATACAAATATCCATATAGACTAAAAACATATACATATATACACTTAGATACTACAAATTAAGTATTTAAATACAGGAGAATTTTTCTTTTACTAGAGTTTTTGTTTTCTGATAATTCAATAATGTGATAGAATTTATTAAATTGAACAAACAGGCGGCGCAATGGATCATTATTGGCATAGTTTGAACGGAAATAATTATAGTGGATCAAATGAAAATATCTAGTTGGTCTTGTCGGAATATTTATAATCATTCTACTCAGAATAAGATCGGAATAGCCCTGGATAACATTCATAAGGAAAGTAATGTTCAACATAGTACGGCGACTTTTCAAAGAAGGTAACTTGATAAGATTAAGCCTAAATTCATATGAAGGCAGTGTACGGAAGTTCCACTCTCGCCCACGCAGACAAAATAAAAGGAATTGTTTCTGGACAGATTCCATAAGATTACTATGAATAGTATAAGATGGGTCCCATATTATTGAACCATATTCAAGAATGCACCTAACCATAGAGGTATATAATTGTTTAGTGACAGAAGGATCGGAAAACTCCTTACTCCAACGTTTCATAAAACCATGTTAGATCTGAAGTTCAAACGTTGATCCAATAGAATTCCAAGATCCAAAAAGGAAACTACAGACTCGAGTTTATGATCACCAAAAAATAATTTGTTTCTATATTTCTAGCTCTAGAAAATGGCATATGTTTGCATTTCAACATATTTACTTCCATTAAATTAATTTTACACCATTCATGAAAACTATCGAGATCAGACTGTAGAAAACGTTGTTCAGTGGGATCTTTAAAGGATCGAAATATTTTTACATCATCAGCATACAATAGAATATTAGAATGACGAACTACAGAGGGAAGATCATTAATAAATATTGTAAATAGAATCGGACCAAGATGACTTCCTTGTGGTACACCGGATGATACAACTATATTTCGTGAAAGAACTTTTCCAAATTGTACTCTTTGAATTCGACCATCTAAATAACATTTTAACCACGATAATAATGTTTTACTAAAGCCCATCATATATATTTTCATTAGCAGAAGGTTGTGATTAACTTTATCAAAAGCCTTGCAAAAGTCTGTATAGTTGTCTGTCTGTTATAGTTGATCGATATTTACGGAATCCATGTTGGCAAGACGACAACAATGAGGAAACTTGGTGCGATAACATATCAGTCATAATTTTTCTAATAGCTTCGGAATGGCACTTAATTTTGCAATGCCTCTGTAATTTGATACTATATCTTGCTACCAGATTTAAAAAGGGGGATTATATATGATTCCTTCCATAAAGGTGGTAAATATCCAAAACTTATTGATTTATTAAAGATTATTGAAAGAGGGTATGATAAAGTATCAGCACAGTATTTAAGTATGTTATTGGGGATCCCGTCTGGACCAGGATTATTAATGCCTTCAAATTTTCCAAAACCGTAAATCTGCTTATAATTGAAACATTTATAGGTGAAGCTTAAATAATATTATAAGGATAAGGAATAGACCGATCAAAATTTTTATTTGAGTAGGTCGATGAGAAAAAGTCTGCAAGTAAGTTGCTAATTGATAAATCATCATCTAATAAAATGGAACCAAATTTTAAAGAGTTAGGGAAACTACGTGATCGGCGTTTGGAATTTACAAACTTATAGAATTGTTCCAAGGTGGGCCAATATCATGTTTAAAAATTTTAGGAACTGATTTTGAGATGCAGATTAACAACAGATATCTGCGCAATCGTTAACACAATTATTTGCAAGAACTGGAACAAGAATATTTGAATTATCTGATTAATTCCACGTGATTAAAGGTAGATTAAAATCTCCAAGAACAACAAGTATATCACACGATTTAGAAGTTTGAAAAGCGGACTGCATTGCAGAAACATGTTTAGAGTAAAGTGCAACATCAGAGCCGGGAGGAATGTAGGAACATGAAATGAATAAGCTTATATTCTTAAACCTTACTTTAATTGCAACAAATTCAATATCAACGACGGAAGGCAATATAATTTGTTCACAAGGAAACCCGATGGAGACTGCGATTAGAACCCCACCGTCTGTTTTTTTTTAATTTTATCAGAATACCTGAATATCTGATATTTTTCACATAAGATTTCTGAATTATAAATTTTATCCTGAAGCCAGGTTTCAGTAAAGACAATTAAGTGGTAATTGAAATTATAACTATCAGTATAATGTTTAGATAATTTAGAATTTAATCCTCTAACATTTTGATAAACTACATGAATATGATTATCAGAAAGTAAAGAAATTAGTTTTTTGACACAACATTTGATTGCAACGGTAAGTGAACAATATCTGATCGAATGTTATCTCTATAAACATATTCATGAATAATAGCTTTCGGCGGCCAAAAATCAGGATTAACAACGGAGTCAAATACGTCTTCAGGAACAATGATTTTAAACGAAGCTTAGTTCCGTTTCTTGGTATATTTAAATTTAAAAACGATAATTTCAACATCTGCATCCAACTTTGATTTAACGTATGATGCTACACCTTCTATTGAAGTGTCAGCAGCAAATAGAGCAGCAAAAATAGTTTTTTTGATGGTACCACTTTTAGTTGTTTAGGTGGGATAGATGTGTTAGGAATATTTGTTGGAGAATAGAACTTACTGGAACTAGAAGGAGTAATGTCCAAAGAAGGATTATTTAATGGCATGGTTTTATTATTTTGGAACGGACTAATGACATCATAACTTTGAACTCCACTTACAGTAATATCTGGAGCAGTAGGTTGAACAGGATTAATGCTTTGAACATCGTTGATAGTAATTGTTGATGCAGGTAATGCGTTCGAATGCAGAACATTAATTGCAGACGGTTTGTTTTTAAATGTGACGCCAGAATACTGACCCTCTTTTAACAGACCATTGTTATTTCGTTTTTAAGTATTATGTTTTGTTGTTTATTTATTTTTTTGACAGATTCTTATGCTCCGTCTGCTACAGTAAAGGCCTAGAGCAAGCCTTATTCTCTCTTATTTTATGTTATGTTTTCTCACATATCTTCTGTTTCATTTAGCAAGTAGACGGTAATAGTTCTAAGTGTACATGTAAACATTCGCTAATCACATTGTCATGTTATCGATAAAATAAGTCTCAATAAAAATTTTACTTACTTGTATTGCCAGATTTTTCCTGTTAATCCATTTAAGAAAAACCAATGTGTGGCAACGTTTCCATCTTATCCAGTCTCATAATTGTAAGCTAATAGCGTAAGTTAATAGCGTTTTTTTTGAAAATTTACTCGATATTAGTACATTTATAGATTACATAAGTAACTGAAACTCGTATTATATAAATTTTACTTGAATTGAGTATTAAAGTCAAGTAAAAATATACCTAAATTGAATAAATATGAAATATAAACAAATTCCGTATAAAAATGTATTTTTGAACAATATTTTCCTTCAACTACTCACGAACGAAACTAAAAAAAAAAAAAAAAAACAATTTATTTTACGTAGAAATCAACGCGATCATCAATAGAAACCAGTCCAAAAATCTATTTCTATGAAAAAATATCTGTAAATTTTTCATAGTTGGACCATAATTAAGACGGTATCAAAAAAATAAATTCGAAGCAAGTTAATTTTCTGATTTTTTCCATGAAACGGAACAGTGCCGTTGGAAAAGGAACAGTTACTTGTTAAAGAAAGAATTTTTTGAAAATGTCAATGCATTTGTTTTAAATAAATTTCGATAGACAACAAACAAGCATTAAAGATTTCTTTGTAGTGAGTAATAAATGTTTATCATTTGTCATAAAATATCAAAAAAAATGTACTGGATGAAGTGAACAAGGCTTGTACTAATTAGTTTACTTGACCCTGGCTGCACTGTTAGTAGTTTTTGAATATGTGTCCAGGTCCAACGGTCCATATTCACTCTGGTGCATGTGGTCGCCAACATTTAATGGGACATCCATATTTCGGATTTCAATTTCTTTCCTTACGATTCCTGGTAAAAGTAAGGCCTTCATTCAGTACGTCCAAATCTAAGGATGATGGTGTCTCTTGGGCAGAAGGAGTAGGTTGAGTAGATTAAATATCTTGAAAAGGAGGTGTAGTTTGCGCACATGGAGTATCGCTCGGTAGAGGAAGTAGCATGGTCAGAAACTGCTGTTTGTTGTAACATTCTAGTCTTTCTATATTTTCTAACATATTTTAAATGCTCTTTGGCAACTCATTTCCCTGCTGGTTGAAGATTATTTCATTATTATTATATTATTTATGTTTTATGTACATACCAATGTTAGGGAATTTCGCGTCAGCTTATTTTCACAAAGTTATGATAATTTTAAAATTAACAAATCTTTGGTGTGCGAATTTGTATCCTTTTTTATTTTCACTTTTAAAATTTGCTCATGTTATAACTAGCGATTGCTCGATACTAACTACATAAGTAATCATTCCCTAAATTAATTAATTAATTATGAGATTGGTTAGTGGAAATTATTTGTTTTAATGATTTCATTGGTCACTTTTTGATTTCTTTTTTCAAAAATTTTTTGTTAAAAATTTAAAAAATGTCACCAACATTTTATATTCCAAAAATGTTGTCAATTTATAAAAATCGTTCCTTCTTCATCTACAAAAAATGGTCCCATAGTACAGTATTTTTATAACGCACCAACATTATCCAATAAAGAAAATATTTGAAATCGAAATTGCACAAATAAATAATTCTATCCTGCCCATTAGACAGATTATATAAATCGGTTACACCATGTACGATGGATGTATAATTCAGGAGCAATGAAAGTGTCAATCATTTGGAAATACTTCCATTTTATTGCTGGGAATATGTATTAAACTTATTTTTGGAAATGCTTTTGAATGACTCCATTAGATGTCAAATATATTTGCATTTGAGAAATTGTTTAGAATGAATTAGCTTGGATGCATAATTTCGGAGTAAGTATAATGCCATTCATTCAGAACTACTTCCGAGTTTTTTGCTTAGTTTGTGTTGTTATTTATTTTGGTTTAAGACCCAAGGTTTTGCCGAAGTCTTCAGCAGAAACCAAAAGTAGCAAAAATGTAAGACCTTTTTTGTTGCGGAGTTTCGATGGGCTCATCCTCCTCTCGTCAGAACTTTCGCATCGAATGTGTCCTTAACTTAAATCAGGGTTCATACTAGTACCAGTGCTCACATTGCACAAATGATAATCGCTGATAAACAAAGTATTACACCGAACTAAGTCTTCACATTAAAAGTTTGCAACAATGAAGTTCCACCGCTATTTATGAAATTCGGAATAAGCGAGAATTTTCCAAAATCGTGGCAACGGGAGAAAGGGATTAGATTTTAATAAATTACAAAAAGTGTGTACTTTTAAGGTTGAAACGATGCAAAATACGTAGTCGCGCGGAAAGTGTTTTTTCGAAAATTGTACTTCTACACTCAAAAGAATTTGTTAGTAAAAGAAAGCAAAAATACTACTGAAAAAAGCAGATTTTCTGCTGAAAAAGTGTCAGCAGATTGTCCCTGCTAAAATAGCAAAAAGTTGTTTGCTAATTTTTGGAACAAAATTATACTCATATCTTGAAAAGAAAATTATATCATGAAGGAAAAAAACGTTATATTGAAACTTTAAGCATATGTATAGAACAGTATAGTATATAAATATAAAGAAACGAAGAGCAAATCTTATTTGTAATATTGTTATGTTTATTTTTTAATTAAAAATTCATATTCTTCCCCTTAACTATTATTGCCATAGCAGTATTTAACATAAACACGCATTCAAGTAACTCTTAAAAGAGTTAAAATTTTAAGATTTATTGTACATATAAAGAGTGATTTTTTAAAAGCTATAGGAAAGTTTTTCAAAAAAACACATAAAATTCAGAAAAATTCATGAAATCTTTATTTGAATCGATAGTACGGTACATATAATTTAATGCTTGAAGATTATTTCATGCAAATGTTGACCTTGACTGCGTCTCAAATGGTCCATCCGCTTAGTCCAATTTTGGCATTTCCTCGTTTTTGAGTAACAGAGGCTCAATTGCTGCGAACGGCGACGAATCGATAATTGATGATCATCATTAACACTGGCCGATACAGCTGCGATATTTTCTTCAGTTCGCACTCTACGTAAGCGTGTTGGTGGTTTAATGTCCAACAATGTAAATTTGGTGCGAAATTTAGTCATAATAGCCCGAATAGCCGCTTCAGTGGGTCGATTAAACTGTCCATAAAATGGAAGCGCGCGATGAACTTTCTTAACAGAGCTCGCATTTTGATAATAAAATTCAATAATTTGCAAGCGTTGTTCGTTTGTAAGACGATTCATGGTTAAATTATAGACCAAACTGAAGATGTTTGACAGTGAAACAAAACACGAAACGTGCGTCAGCAGTTTAAACCAGTGTTGCCAAAAAGATAATAGCTAAAAAATCACCCTTTAATATAAATTATCTCGAACACCAAAAATTCCACATTTTTTTTACAAAATATAAGTTTTGTACAATATTAACGATTATAATAATATGTTTTTTTTTCAGAAATATCTATCATATCTTGTATTTTTTTTAACGTATTGTATCAATATGATTATCTTCGAGCTATTCTGTACACATTAACCCACTGCAAGCCAATTGAACCAATTAGATATATTAACGATACTTTTAGAAAGATTTTTTATTATAGGCATGTTTAATTACAAATGTTGTCATTTTCAACTTCCACCTTTTCTTGGTGTGCGGCCTACGGTCAAATGGCATTCCTTTATTTATTCCACTACGTTAGATTTTGTCTACTACTTTCTTCATACGACTTTGTGATATTACGCACAAAAAGAGTAGTAACACCTTCTAACGAGTAGCGAATTCACTGAGACCCGCCTTTCTCCATCTAAGCTTTGCTTTAGTTTTACTCGTTATATTGTAAATCTCTGGTTCATTGGATTTCGTCCATACAACACACTCACAAACTTTTGTACAAAAGGTAATATTATTTCCGACAATAAATTGAATTGAGTTTTATTTGAAAATATTAAATTTTCGTATTTTAATTTATTTTCATCCTTGCTACGCAAACATTGGTCCTTCGAACCGGATACTTGCTTCCAGCAATTAATTGGTTTTTTTATTTTTTCTTCGAAGGCAAACCTGACTCCGTCAGCAACAACAACACCCACATAAATCAGCCATCTTCATCATATATATTATTAACAAAAGGTGCGTATTGTCAGTTTTATTTAAAAGTGAGCATATCGCGTTTTGTTTGTTTATAAAGAAAATATTTCCGTACAAATAATAATAAAACGGTCGTTTTACACAAAAATAATAAATCTATTAAGATGTTCCGTCCGACTCTTTGATTTCTGACAGTTACGTTAGATTAAAATGTAAATATAAGAGCGACACTCATTTTCCCACTCTTAGGTGAAGAATGGGTGTTTCAAAATGAATATTTTTCGTGTTTTTTGTTTAATTGTGAATCAACTAAAGAAAACAGCACAAAGCAACGACAAACAACATTAAAATAACAAGAAACTGTGTCGTATTTTACTCGAATTTTGTCACCATTTTACTTATTTTATTTTTTTTAACTAATTGCAAAAAAATTTATTGAAAAATAAGGCAAAAATTATCGTATTCTTCTTTGTTCCCGGCGTTCTTAATTTTGAAATTTTTATGTTATTTTGAATGATTTCTGTCAAAACCGACGACAGCTCGCTCTTAAATTTTATTTTTCACATTTTAATCTAACGTAACTCGCTCGATTTTTTAAATGAGTCCGAAAGTTCTTCTTGTTCAAGTCTATTTTCTTTGGTTTTACAACATCGGTACCGCGTCGGTTTGTGTCTTTGTGTGATTCTCATACATCCAGACGGACGGACATACATCCGTACATTAGAACATATTTTCGTTACGCGAAAATAAAGATAAATATTAAAATATTGCCGACGCATATTCAAAATATTTATCAGTGAGTGAAGTAAGAGAAAAGTGTGCTGTAAATAATTATTGAAACAGATAAATAAAGTGCTGGGTTTTCAACGTTGATCGGTGGTGGTTTTTTGCAACAACAAAGCATATGTATTCAAACGAGTAATTGCATTACTCTCGCTTAAAAGAAGAATAAACAAAACAACAACAACATACATTTGCTTACCATACGGTTCGAAGTTGCAAAACAACATCATCATACCCAACGGTCAACGTATGAAAGAGTACATACGTACGTCAATACCCACAGCCATACATATATTTTCTCTTATTTATTAGCGCGGGTCGTTCTCTGTGAGATTTGAAATTTATTAGCGTGGGTCGTTCTTGGTGACATTTTAAATTTTTTATCGATTTTTTTTTTCGTTTAGTATTATTATAGTAGTATTATTGTTGGACTATCCGGATATAGTAAAAATTTTGGTTTCATGACACCGTGTACCCTACAGTCGGTCTTCTACACTATCAGAAAAATATTTTAAAAAATTTTCGGTTTTCAGTTTATTTTTGATTTTTTGTTTTTGCTTGATACGAGCGTACATTTATTGTGTGCATCATACAGTCCGTGCACCCTACTCTAGGTCAAGTGAACATACATAGGAATTTATATTTTTTTTTCGATTTTTCCATTGACTTTCTTTTACAGAGAAATATTTTGGGGCATTTTCGCGCTTCTAAATAAAATTTCGTGTATTTTTCGATACACTGGGAAAAAATCTGTGAGGTTTAATAATTTTTAATTAAAATTTTGGTTGAATTTAATAGCAATTTGGCCAAAGTTCGTGACTGAACTAATTTTCGTGTATTTTTCGATACATTTTGCGGAAATTTGGTTGGGCGTGTTCGAATTAACTCATTTTTTAGTATTTTTAACTGATTTGGGAAGATTTCGAGCTCAGCTTTGAAAATTCAGTGTATTTTTCGATACATTGGACTATTTTTGGGGTTTCGTTCTACCTTATTGCTAGACATCTTTCATTCGTTTAGCATTTTCGTGCTTTTTCAAAATAATCAGGGTATTTTTCGGTACACTGTGAATGTTTTTGGATTTCTTTCTGAAATATTTTTTGGATAACTTTGAATAGTTTTCATTCATTTGGCACTTACGTGTATTTTCCTGGTATTTTTTAATACATTTAGCAAAGTTTTTACTTTTTTTTGGTTTTACTTAATTCTCGCTTGGGTCAATATGCCTCTCACTCCACTCGACTTCTTTATTAGAGCAACTGATGCTTTGGTAAAATTTGATGCGAACTTCAGTATCGAGAACATTATGGAGTAATGTTAAGGACAGGTACGATAAGTGTCTTAGTCATCTCCAAACTGCTCAGGATGCGGAGAAGGAGGACAGCAAATATGATGTAGCGTATAGGGCATTTGTACGTGTCCTCGCTGCTATTAATAGGAAATTGGATGAACTTCGAGCTACGCTGAAGTCATCCCCTCCGACTCCGCCCGTACTTCTACGGATACATATTCGATAGATCACTTGGATTCTCCTTCTGATCGATCAAAATCGATAAGGGAGCAGCAGGAGCAATGTGGGGGCAGCAACAGTATGGCTCACGACCTTTCGTTACCGCCATGCGATACTGACGTTTTCCATGGCGATTTCCTCTAATGGCCTACATTTAGGGATCTGTTTTCAGCGGTATACATTAATAACTCCGACATTGAACGGCTATGTCATTTGATTAGGAAAACGAGCGGTGAGGCTCGCGAAATTGTATCCAAATTTCCACTCACCCTTTGCAGTTTTATTCTTGGCTGGAAAGCTTTTAAAGATGTGTATGATAACACTCGCATCTTGGTGAACAACCAGCTCAAGATGCTTTTTGATCTTCCGATCCATGATAGCGAAAGTAGCTTAGGTTTGACAAATTTGCAACGCGGAATAAATGGATGTCTTTCTGCAATGTCCATTTATTATGTAGCCACGGATAGTTGGGATCCTATATTAGTTTTTTTGTGTATTCAGCGATTGCCCAAAAGTAGTGTAACGTTATGGGAACAGAGTGTGAAGAATAAGTCGGCTTTGTCTTCGTGGAAAGATTTGGATCTCTTCCTTATGGAAAGAATACAAACTCTGACATGTCTTCGTGACATAAAGGGTATCGATTCCACGAAAAAATCCGACGGTAGGAAGGTGGGTGCGCATTTTACAAATGCAGGCTCATCTGGATCTTCTCGTTCTCATCAGAACAAATTGTGTATTCTCTGTCCCAGACAATTTCATCAACTTCGTGATTGTCCACGATTTGGGGGCCTTTCGGTCTCCGACCGGTTTGACACCGTCAGACGTCATCACTGCTGTGTAAATTGCTTGATGCGTGGACACGAAGCTAGGAAGTGTGGAAGTATTCACAAATGTGGAAAATGCGAGAAGAGACATCATACTCTTTTGCATCGTGATACATCGAATTCTGACGGTTCGGCTGTTGTAGCGAATCCTGCGGGGAGTTTGGTTCCGATCACACAGCATACTAATCCTCCATTTGTGAATCCTTCGCTGCCGTCAACTTCTTCTGGAGGTTCATCTGGTGCTATAAATAGACAGGTATATCATGCTTCGCAGGATAGAACTGTGTTATTAGGGACAGCGATGGTAAATATCGTTCACCAAGGTACTTCGTACCCAGCTCGGGCTCTTATCGACCCGGCGTCAGAGGCTTCGTTCATTACGGAACGATTACAAAATCGCCTCAACATTCCGGCCAGTTCCACTCAGGCTAGAATAGCGGGTGTAAATCAGTCATTCTCGGCTACTTCTCGCAAAATATGTTCTTTGTGTATAGGGTCCATTTTGGATACGGCGCTGTTGATGGAAACTAAAGCCTTAGTTCTTCCGCATATTTCGGGCAACTTGCCATCTTTTTCAACGAAATCAGATGTGACTTCTCGTTTGCCAAATATTCGTTTGGCCGATACGCATGTATTTGATTGTCGACCTGTGGACCTTTTACTGGGAGCAGATCTTTATCCGAGAATTCTCTTGGAAGGAACTCTTCAAAACGTATTAGGTTCATTGATCGCGCAAAACACGGTCTTTGGCTGGATCATTACTGGTCCCGTTTCTTCTTCTTACATTCGAGTTTTTTCTACCTCCATTGAGTTCGCCGAAGAAGATAATCTTAACAAGAATCTTCTTCGATTTTGGGAACTTGAGGAGACCCCGAGAAGGTCTATGTTTTCTCCTTCGGACAAATTTTGTGAAGACAATTATAAACTGACGACCCGTAGAGATTCGGAGGGTAGATATATTGTTACACTTCCCATTAAATCTGAATTCTGCGGACAACTGGACTTAGGACAATCAAGGGGAAATTGTTTACGACAATTTCTGCGCAACGAGGCCTCTCTCCTGAGAAAACCACATATCAAGACAGTTTATGACGGGGTGGTAAGGGAATATTTGGACTTGAACCATATGAGGCCAGTTTCTGCCCCTTCTTCGGCAACCCCCACAGTATGTTACTTGACTCATCATCCGGTAATTAACCCGGATAAAAAGACTACCAAACTTCGAGTGGTTTTTAACGCCTCAAATAAAACATCAAATGGGAAGAGTCTTAACGATATTCTTCATATAGGGCCGACCTTACAATTAGATCTAGTTCTCCTCATTCTGAGGTGAAGACTATTTAGATTCGTTTTCAACTGCGATATTACTCAGATGTACCGAAAGATTAGAGTCGATTCGGCCCATACTCCTCTGCAGAGAATACTCTTTAGGGATTCTCCTCAAAAGATTATGAGCTGCAGACGGTGACCTTTGGAGTTAACTGTGCTCCATATCTAGCCATACGGACGTTATTACAACTGGCCGATGACTCTGAAGACGAATTTCCCCATGCTGCACACATTCTACGAACTGGAGACTGCATTGACCTCTCGTGATCAATTAATTTCAGCTTTGTCTTCTGCGAAATTCGAATTGAGGAAATGGACGTCGAATGACCGGACTATTTTAGAATGTTTTCCTACGGAACATTTAGTCGATGCGAAGCTTCTCACTTTCGTGGAAGCTAGTAGTTCTAAGCCTTTAGGCATTCGTTGGAATGCTCAGTTAGATGTATTCTATTTCAGTATGACTCCTCTCGAGCGAAAATCTAACTATACAAAACGGGAAGTGTTGTCCACTATTGCGAGATTGTTCGATCCTTTAGGTTGGTTAGGCCCGGTGATAGTAATGGTAAAGATAATTATGCAGCGAATTTGGCTGGACAATATTGGGTGGGATGATTCACTTCCGTCTACGACGGAACTTGAATGGCAGAGGTTTGTGGATACCTACCAGGAAGTGATTCCTCGGTGGGTTCGATATTCTCCCAGTTGCTCAGCTGAACTTCATGTTTTTTCTGATGCCTCAGAAAAGGCATACGCGGGGGTGGTCTACATTCGAATTGTAGCACCGAATGGGGATATTACTACTCATTTACTTTCGGGTAAAACGAAAGTTGCCCCACATTGCCACGTTTAGAACTTTGTAGCGCTGTGTTGGCGTCCGAGTTGTTGAAAACCATCATGAGGGTAATAGATATAGATCTTCAAAGAGTTTATTGTTGGACTGATTCTACGATCGTCCTTTCTTGACTTAGGAAAACTCCCTGCACGTGGACTACATTTGTTGCTAATCGTGTATGCAGGATTCAGGAGAATGTAGGTGGCCACAATTGGTATCACGTGCGGTCTGAGGATAACCCTGCTGATATAGGTAGCCGCGGGCATTCGCCTGCAGAGCTAGCCACGTCTCAGATTTGGTGGCATGGACCACAATGGATCCGCTTAGACGGCACTCAATGGGATATTAGGGATTTAGCTCCTCTCGACACCGATATTGAATTACGTGCTGTCAACAGTCATGCATCGTTCTTTACGAACTATGAGGATATCCTTGAAAGATTTTCGTGTTGGGATAGAGCTTTACGTGTTGTGGCATATATCTTTCGATATTTTTATAGAACTCATCCTTCTCATAGGGGTCATAATCTTTTCCGAGATTCGACTATTTCGAGTTCTGAGCTGAAAGCCGTCAGGCTACGTCTGGCTTCACTGGCTCAGAAGGCATTATTCGCGGATGAATATGATTGTTTGTTGCAAAAAAGACCATTAGATCGTAAGAGTTCGCTCTTGCCGCTAAATCCATTCCTGGATGAAGCGGGGGTCAAGCGGCTACACGGGAGACTGGTTAGATCGTCCAGTCTGTCATATTCCGAGCAACATCCAATTATTTTGCCTTACGCTAGTAGATTTACTCAGCTCTTAGTACAGTTTGTTCATGTGATGTGATTCATGGTGGAAACCAATTAATGCTTCGCATTCTGCGTATTGAATATTGGATTCCACGTCTGACTTCTTTAGTCAGAACGACCATCAATCGTTGCAAACGCTGCTGGTTAGACAGAAGGCGATCTTGCACTCAAATTATGGCCGCTCTTCCTCCGGAGAGAACTGTTATCACAAGGCCCTTTGTCACTACTGGCGTAGATTTTGCGGGTCCTTTCGAAGTTAAATCGTTTACATGTAGAATATCAAAAGGTTACGTTTGCGTCGTTTGCTTCTCTACGAAAGCAATACACCTCGAGGCTACTTCAGATTTGTCAACGACAACCTTTTTAGTCACATTTCATAGATTTATTTCTCGTCGTGGGTGTCCAAAATCGATATTTTCGGACAACGGCACTAATTTCGTTGGTGCTTCTAGGGAATTGGAACGGGATTTCAAGTATGTGCTTCGTGAGAGTCGAGATCAGGTTTGTTCCGCATTCCAGTATCAAGAACTTTCATGGCAGTTCATTCCTGCCGGAGCCCCTCATATGGGTGGGCTTTGGGATGCTGCTGTGAAAAGCTTTAAGCTGCATTTCCGCAAGCAAGCACAAAACATCAAATATACGTTTGAAGAATTTTCAACGGTTCTTTCCAGAATCGAAGCTTGTTTGAATCCCGTCCTCTGTGTCCTATGTCTGACTAACCACATCATCCGGTGGCGCTTACGCCGGGTCACTTTCTGATAGGGTCGCCGATTCTGGCTCCACCGGAGCGGGTCATAGAAGAAGCACCATTGCACATCGTGAATCGATTTAGGAAAATTAAGGCTTTAACTCAACAATTCTGCCTACGATGGAAAGACGAGTATCTGAAAAGTTTGCATAAAAGATATAAATAGAAATTTCCGCAGCGCGATGTTCAAATAGGCGATTTAGTTGTTATTCGAGACGAACAACTGCCTCCCACTTCGTGGAAATTAGGTCGGGTAAATAACGTCCATCCGGGTATCGACGGTCGTGTTAGAGTCGCGGATATTCGAACGGGAAACGGTGTTGTGAGACGACCTATAGTGAAGCTGGTCACTTTGACCCAGTAATTTAAAGCGTTTTCGTTAGACGTGGTAACGGCTCCGAATGAGCCGGCTCCAGCTGTCGAGCAGGAAAAAATAGGAAAATTAAGGCTTTAACTCAACAATTCTGCCTACGATGGAAAGACGAGTATCTGAAAAGTTTGCATAAAAGATATAAATAGAAATTTCCGCAGCGCGATGTTCAAATAGGCGATTTAGTTGTTATTCGAGACGAACAACTGCCTCCCACTTCGTGGAAATTAGGTCGGGTAAATAACGTCCATCCGGGTATCGACGGTCGTGTTAGAGTCGCGGATATTCGAACGGGAAACGGTGTTGTAAGACGATCTATAGTGAAGCTGGTCACTTTGACCCAGTAATTTAAAGCGTTTTCGTTAGACGTGGTAACGGCTCCGAATGAGCCGGCTCCAGCTGTCGAGCAGGTCCCTGACGTCGGGATAACCCCAGTCGTCGCGCCCTTCAAGGTGTCGTACCGGCGCTCTCAGTTGTCCCGCCGCCGGGGGTTGATTCAACTCCTGCTGATGTCACGGCGTCTAACGTTCCGGGCTCGAATAGTCGTCGTCCTAAACCGTCGTGTGTGGCTTGTAAGAGGAATCACCATTTGCGTGATTGCGAGAAGTTTAGGGGAATGAAGCTGGAGAGGAAGCTGCGCATGGTTGTTCTGCATCGGGTTTGCTCCAATTGTCTTGGTGCTTCCCATGAGCGTGGAGGTTGCAGAGTCATCGGTAGGTGTAAGAAATGCGGTAGGGACCATCATACACTATTGCACTCCTCTCCAGCCACAGATAGCTCAAACGGACTACGTCCAAATAAGCCAAAAACGAGCGCCCCTAAATCTAAACCTGGTTCTTCTCGTCCGTCCGTGGCATCGTGTCCACCCATTGGAAAATCGGCTTACGGCCGTCGGATGCTTCGCGTCCCACCAATATTGCTGCGTCAGTACCCATAATGGCCATTCAGCCCATAGTTACGCTAGGGCCCACGATGGTCATTCAGTTGAGGTTGCCGAATCGGTTGATTCCGGTCAGGGCTGTCCTGGATCCCTGCGCGGGGCATAGTCTGGTGTGTAGGACTTTGGTCCAAAAAATTCAGCTAAGCTCTGCCGCGGTGAACCAGGACTGTCGGATGACGGCCGTTTCGTCGTATGACGCAGCGCAGCAGCTGGTTTTTTCGGCAAAGGTGACCGATTTGACGCGTGTGGTGACTCCGTCCGTCGCGTCCATGTCCAGCATAGTTAGGGTAGGAGTAGGACCACATCAAGGCCGGCCTTACGGGTCGTCGACGTCTATGGTGTGGTCAGCAGTACTTCTGTCTCTACGAGCTGTGGTACTGCAAATCTGGGCTCTACAAGCTATATAGGGTTATTGTTAATTAGTATGTAAGAAAAATGAAATCGAAAATAAATGCTCATGAAAACTGACAAATACCCCTTTTATTTCCCTTAGCAATAAGTGTATATACATGTTTATATTATATGAAATTTTGATAGAAATTGTTTAACTTAACTTTACAACATAGCGGGATGTTGCAAGGCGGACGGCAATGTTTAATTACAAATGTTGCCACACTCGACTTCCACCTTTTCTTGGTGTGCGGCCTACGTTCAAATGGCATTCCTTTATTTATTCCCCTACGTTAGATTTTGTCTACTACTTTCTTCATACTACTTTGTGATATTACGCACAAAAAGAGTAGTAACACCTTCTAACGAGTAGCGAATGCACTGAGAGCCGCCTTTCTCCATCTAAGCTTTGCTTTAGTTTTACTCGTTATATTGTAAATCTCTGGTTCATTGGATTTCGTCCATACAACACCCTCACAAACTTATGTACAAAAGGTAATATTGTTTACGATAATAAATTGAATTGAGTTTTATTTGAAAATATTAAATTTTCGTATTTTTATTTATTTTCATCCTTGCTACGCAAACAGGCATATTGTCACGAACTAATAGAAATTGAAGTTCCGTCAGTCTGAATGGCTTTTAACTCCAGAACGCTCATTCTATATCTTATTTTTATATTTTAATTAACAGCAGTAATTATAGCAGACTACAAACTCTTCAGCAGTTTGAATGCTGACGCAAAAATGCAGATAAACTGTTGTTATGACAGAAGACCTAATTTAATAGCAGAAAAAGTGGCTGCTGATAAGTAGCAAACAATCTATGCTGTTATTAGCAAACATTTTTTTCTTAGTGTAGCTGAAAACGGGGAGTAAAAAATATATCATTCAAAGTCCCCTTTTCCACAGGCAAATTGTTATTTGGCAAATTTTTTGTTTTCTCTTTTGAAATTTTCGCTTGCTTTTCCACTAGCAAATTTTTCTTTGCCAAATTTGCGAATCAAAATACAAAAGAAAGAAAGAAACGTCAAAAGTGTTTACATTTTAAAGAATTTTTCGAAGAATTTTATTATATAAATTGCAAAAATTAAATTTCACTTGCACAAATTAAAGCAACAGGTTTGTAAACAAAAGCCGTCTGTGTGTCAGTAAAACGAATAGGTTAAAAGGAAATGTCAACAAAATTGTTTTCAACGAACAGAGCAAAGCAGAATTTGCGTGTACCGCAAATTCTGAACAGGCAAAGTTTTGTTTCTCTTCCTCGCACCCCTCTCGTCTACAAACTCAGAATTTGCCAAATAAAAATTTGCCTGTGGAAAACGGGACAAGGAGTTATAGTTTCTACACTCAAAAGAATTTGACTGTAAAACAGCAGAAAAGTCTGCTGTTACAGCAGAATTTGTCTGCTTAAAAAGAGAAAGCAGACGTGCTGCTGAAATAGCAGGTTAATGTTTGCTGTTTTTGTCACACTTTTTTCCTGCTGTTACAACAGACAATTGCAGCTGTTTCAGCAGCATGATTCTGCTATTGAATAGAATCAAATAATTTCCAAAAACAGCGAATAAAACATTTTTTGCAAATTACGCAGCCTATCTCCTTTTTCACAAATAAGCACATATCCAAATTTTATTTTCAATTAGTTTTTATTATAGTATAAATTATTATTATTTGACATCAATTAAATTGTATATACCTTCTTCGGCATTTATAAAAATACAAATTGATTGAATAAGGCACCGTTTTGAAAAAGTTGTATCCAGATTCGTTCTAATACCACAATTTTTACTCGTTTTTATTATCCGCTGTATATATTACTTTTTGTTTCTGCACTATCTTCGTATACGTCTCCGCTAGAAGGTTGATTAACAACGCTTGGTTGTACAGATTGCTTTGAAAAATGTAGAATACTTGCTAGAGATGTTGTAGTATGCTGCGTTGATATCCTTATAACCTTATTCATTCCGACCTACTTATATTTTTTGATCGGACTCCACAATTAGGTCCCCCAATTTGGTAAATATTTTAGTTCCAGCTGTAAAAAATCTGCAATAAATGGAAACATTTGATTAGATACATGTAATTTGTACAATGAAATGTCCCTTTTGATATTTTTTCGAATGTTATTTGCGGTCTTTTGCTTTACAATAGGTAAAATTGTTTGCTGCAGTAAAATAAATATTTACAACAAATACAAATACCTTGTAATTCCATGGAAAGCTTTCGTTTCTGTTTGCAGTAACTTGATGCATTTTTTCTTATCACTCGCTTTATTATTTTTTTTCTGCTCTGCTCTGTTCTGTTTTTTTTTTTTGCGTTTTGGGGGTTTCACTATTTAATAGCGTCGGGCGACGAGCGTCGCGTTCTCGACGTGTGCGTTGATGACGCCGATAGCGGTTATATCATTTTAAACGTGTTCGGATTTTTTTCTAATTCTGGAATAGACTACTAGATAATTTGCTTATAGGGGCTTTAGACATTTGTGCAAAAAGGTATTGCGCAAAATGCGAGATAATGTGCAAATGCAAAATTATGTGCAACACGACGTTTTGCGCAAATATTCTGTATGTTTAAAATGACCTTTAGAACACATTAATAAATTGTACGTGTTTCATTACCATTGCAACAAAAAGTTTAATTCTAAAAACAATAATTTATCGGCTTAGAATTTTTTGAGTCTGCTAACCATTTTTGGGCGAATGGACTTGATTTATGTCCTAAACATACTATTTCTAATTCCGTAAATAGTTTTTTGATCTCACTATTGAGAGATTTATATTTTATATGCATTTCAACATGGTTCTTCTTCTTGGATAATTTTCAAGAAGACTGCGAAATTTGTACTTTTAAGGGATGCGCGGGACGAAAAGTGATAAAAATTGTGTACAGTCCTTTAATTACTTAAACGCGGAACATAAATGGATATTTCAAAATTTGTACTTAATACAACGATACGTCCCGACAAGAAATAAATGTGTTACCAAATAAAGTACATATTTTTAGGGGAAGCAAAAACACATGTTACCTATAGTGGTTTTTCAAAATGTGTACTTTTTGCGAAAGAGGTGCAAAAGTTATAAAGTAGCTGGCTGCATCTAGAAACATGAGATCGAGGATATAAATGGTAGTAATTTTTTGTTCAAAACTTGGTAGAAAATGATAAAAATTATACATACGGAGGACTTCAGCTAAAATAGTGCATATCGACAATCACATTACTTTGACTGTGTGTGAGTGCTATATAATAGGATGTTTCCAAATTACTATTTTAGATTTTTTAGATATCCACCAAAAGAAAATTAAATAAATAGATAAATAAATAAATAAATAAATAACAGAGACGGATAAAATTAACAAATAACTGGCTTTTTCGCGTGCGAAGCAGCGGGTACTGCTAGTATTCTTATATGAAAAGACATATTCAATTTACTATTGACATTATTGTTTCATTATTATTAATAATTTAAACATGCAACGGCACAAGGGGTAGAAAACTACCCCAGCCATATCATAGTCCAATATAGCTATCAAATTTGTGTGTCAAAAATATTCATAATTGGGCTAAAATTAGGTAGTACTCAAAAAATTCCAACAGGATCGGGTACCGGGCAATAATGGGTTAAGTGGCAATTTTGAAACTATATTACGGTATGAACAATTTAAGCGGCTAGAGATTTCCCTCCAAAATTATTTGCAGTCTAAAAACAAAAAAACTATTAACTTTTTATTTATTAGTTTAACGGCATGTTAATTTTATTTTGCGTATATATTAATGCATTTATATTATTTATATCAGCGAGCATATCATTAATTGTGCCGCAGTTTCAGACTGTATAATGTATGTGTGCCTAATGGATATATGTATAACTAAATTTGTGTCTAACAGACAGCTAAAACCGATCGTTACCGCTAAATGCAGCTTATTTTGTCATTGTAAAGGACTCGGAGTAAAATATTTTGAGGACTATCAGAAATTTCGAAGATACTCGGTGACATTCTAATCATTTTAATTTTAATTAACAGCAACAATTTTCAGCAGCCTGCAAACTTTACGGCTGTCTGGCTGCTGAAGCAAAACTGCTGTTATAGCAGAAAAATTGCTGTAATAGGAGAAAAAGTGTCTGCTCATAGATAGCAAACAATGTCTGCTGTTAATAGCAAACTTTTTTTCTAAGTGTAATTTTTAGTTTTTTTTTTTTGAATGGGTTAATATTTAGTAAAGTAAGATGAAGATTGTACCAAAGAAACGACTGCAATTACAGTATACTTGTAACCTTGATATATCCTCTAAATACATCAATACATTTTCGGAAATATACTTATTTTTGGTGCACTCAAAGGAATTTGTCAGTAAAAGAAAGCAAAAAGTTTGCTGTAAGAGCAGATTTTCTGCTGAAAAAGAGATAGCAGATTTGTATCTGCTGAAATAGTAAACAGCTGTTTGCTGTTTTTAGCAATAAAGAAAAAACGTTTTCTTCAAACTTTAAACATAGGTACAGAACAATATAGCCAGTTAACAATTTTATTAACAACACTTTGTAGAATAAATGTTATTATAAGGGAATTTATTACCACTGAAAGATATTGTGATTGTCTTTTTAATGATACGCATATTGCCCAAGCTAATATAAAACGAAATTCGAGCTACATTCGTTTTCGCCGTCAATTTGAAAGGCTTTTAAATTATAAACGCTTATTTTTTATCTATTTTTATAATTTAATTATCAGCAGCCATTTTTAACAGACTGCAAACACTTTAGCAGTGTGAATGCTGATGCAAGATTGGAGAAAAACTGCTGTTATGACAGAAAAACTGCTGTAATAGCAGAAAATTGTCTGCTGATAGGCAGCAAATAATCGCTGCTGTTAATAACAGACTTTTTTCTTTAAGTGTAGCCATCTGTTTATTTCAATACGGGTATTAAATGGAAGAGGAAATATCCTGTTATAATTAAATAACACCCTTCGAAAATATTTTCCGTTAATATCCTTGATAATTTCCAATATATTTTTCTCAAAAAATATGTTGAAACCCTATGCATACATATTTGAATTTTGTTCTATAGATTTATTAGCAAAGCCTTAACAAAAAATATATTATTAGAAAAATATATATTCAACCGTTGAACTATTATTTGTGGGGTGCCCTCAGCAGCCATTTGAATGAAATTATTTTCCATTATTAACCGGAAGGATTGTACTTTCAAATAAAAAAAGAAATTGGAGAAAATATTCAGTAGTTTTTTTATAGCATTTTCAAAAAAAAGTTATTTGTTGAAATATGTGGTTTCTAGAACGGAAAAAGTAAATCATAGGAGACATTGGTATGGGGTCCGCCATCTAACGTTTTTTTTTCAACTATTCAACCGTTGGACTATTATTTGTGGGGTGCCCGAGGCAGCCATTTGAATGAAATTATTAACCAGAAGGATTGTACTTTCAAATTAAAAATGAAATTTGAGAAAATATTCAGTGGTTTTAATAGCATTTTCAAAAAAAAGTTATTTGGCGGACCGAATACTTGATAGTACTTTTTGGACTTTAACTTGGCCATATACAAATTAAATTTGCATTCTATAAAATATAGGTTTTGCCAGGAGAATATCTCTGTTCAAATCAAATATTGATTACAGACCAACCTGCATATACACATACTTACATATGCAACTCAATGAGATGCATGTAAGGTGGCATGTGTGCTTTATTACTTGTTGCTATTTTTCGAACGGATATTAGACAAGTGCGTTGTGCTTTCCATTCGTTTGTGAGAATCATTTACTTAAAGAGGTCGGGTATGTTGTTGAAAAGTCGCTGTGAAGCCACCTGAGGAAACCTTTCACAGAGTGGAAATCATGATAGCGATAGTGATAATATAAGTAATTAATGTCACCAAGTCATTTGTAAATAAATTTGCATTCTATAAAAATTTCAAAACAATTACTGCACTCACTGCACTGCACTGCTCAACAGCAGTAATTTTTAGCAGACTGCAAACTCTTTAACACTTTAAATACTGACGCAATACTGCAGGTAAACTGTTGTTATGACAGAAAACCTGTTTTAATAGCAGGAAAAGTGGCTGATGATAGGTAGCAAACAATCTCTGCTGTTAATAACAGACATTTTTCTGTTTACTTAAAGGACAATTTGGCTGACATTTTCCTCAAAATAAGTAAATTCTTACATAAACTAAGAAAACATTTACTGGTTAGAAGGAAAAAAGTGAACTTAAAATAAATTCAATTTAACTAAAAATAATTCATACAATTCCAGAGTATGCAAAACTAACACAAAAAATGACAACCTGAAATATTTCTCAAAAGTTTCGTGATACCTCTGGCATCAATGATTGCTGCGAATGCATAATAGGGAGTTTCAATCAGCCTTACAATTAGGCGGATCTGCTCCTTTGTCTCAAACTGTAATTCGCCACGCTCACATATCCTCATCCCCTTGTCTTTTAATGCCAACAGTTCACGTACTTAACGAAGAATATTTTATTTAATAAAAATTTTATTTTCCTGAAACAATTTCAAGCCATCATCACTGATGGCGAATACATATACAATTGTGAAATGTAAAAAAAAAAAACATTTTTGGTTGTTTCCAAATATTCCCTTAATAAAAGGCCGGTTCGATTGGGCTTACTAGAGATAAGAGACTAGATAATGTGGCAATATTTTTGTCCATGAGTTTTATTTATATAAATCAGAGATAAAAATCTGGCATCACTTTACTCGGTAACTAAGAGACTAGTAAGCTACTTTCTTGTTAAGCGAGTAAATGCCATACAAATATTAAGCTAGTAAGCCCAATCGAACAGACCTAAAATATGATGGAAATAAATAAATTATTTTCCAATTTTTAACTTCGTGTTTATTTTGATATTTCGGAACAACTGACTGCAATTCAATGCTGCCAAGTTTTACTCTGGTAACACTCGATGGAGGATTTAGGTTTTTTTTTTTAATTTGTTGATGTTGCGCCGGCTGGGAATCGAACCCAGCACCTTCAGATTGCAAGACACGCACACTTCCACTAAGTTATGAAGACCACTACCCCATTAGAAGTATTTTTTTCGCTGAACCAACACTCAGGGGATGTTTCCTATAAATGTAGCGCATTGCGTTTCAGGAAGGAAAATACGGTATTGGAAGGAGGAAATTCTAGTTGTTTAAAATATTTGTAAAAGTTTATTACCGGACACATTCGAAACGCTTTATGAGCAAAATTTACACCAAATCTGGTGGGCCATTTGTATGGCTTTATCAAACAATGGACCGATGTTATCGAATTTACCTACAGATGTTTCTGGGTGCAATATAATGCGATATGCCAAATATGAAATTAGCGAATTTTGTTTCTAGAGCGGAAACGTCAAATCGGGAGTGGCATTTGTATGGGAGCTATACCTAAATCTAAACCGATGTGACCCACTTTCACCATAAATGTTTCTAGTTGAAATATAACGAGTTGTGCCAAATTTAAGCAATACCGGTTAAAATATGCGATATCTAGAGAAAACAAGTAAAAACGGCGTTAAGTTCGGCCGGGCCGAACTTTATATACCCTCCACCATGGATTGTATTCCGCAGAGGTTGTCGGTTTTCGTAGAAGTGCAGTTATATTACAAGAAAATATAAATTTTTTAATATACCAAACTAAAACATATACAAATATTGAAAAAATAATTATATAAATAAATATAATATTTTAATTATATCAAACCATTATCTATTTCAAAACAAAAACTAAATATTCTTATATTTATATTTTCAAAAAGCTTAAATACCATAAATATTGGAAGATAGTGGGTGCTACAGTTGGTTGTACTTCCATTCTATTTTAATTCCAAAAGTACAAATTTTGTAAATCCATTATCAGACGTACATGTGTAAAGTGCAAAATAACCTAACTTCATGATTCAACCAATTTTTGTCGTAAAAGAAAAAGTAGGAATTTTGAAAAAATACTTTTTATTTTGAGTGTCTATGCAGTCAGAGGAATGTATACACCGAATTCCATGATTCCAGCTGCGCCCATTTGGTTGGTACCATTTTTACCCACTTGACATTTCTAGCTGTAGTCGTTTAGTTGGTACTATTTTTATCCCCTGTACCATTGTATTCCTTGCAAGTACGAATGTATACTCCGAATTACATGACTCTAGCTGCAGTCATTTGGTTGGTACTATTTGTATTCCCTTTTTCCATTTTAACCCAAAAAGTACGAATTTCGAAAAATTCGTCTATTTTCCGTGTCTACGCAGTCCGAATTTCCTGACTCTAGCTGCGGTCATTTGATTTGTACTATTTTTATCCCCTTTTTTTCTTTTTACGAATTTCGAAAAATCTGTTTATTTTAAGCGTCTACGTAATCAGAGGAATGTATACACCGAGATTCATTATTCCAGGTGTAGCCGTTTGGTTGGTACCATTTTTATCCCTCCGTACCCATTGTATAACTTGAAAGTACGAATTTGGAAAAAAAACCTTTTATTTTTCATGTCTACGTAGTCAAAGGAATGTATACTCCGAATTTCACGACTCTAGCTGCGGTCATTTGGTTGGTACTATTTTTATCCCCTATTTCTATTTTGACCCCAAAAAGTACGAATTTTGAATAACCAGTTTATTTTCCGTGTCTACACAGTCAGAGGAATGTATACTCCGAATTTCATGACTCTAGCTACGGTCATTTGATTGGTACTATTTTTATCCCCTTTTTTCAGTTTAACCCCAAAAAGTACGAATTTTAAAAAATCCGTTTATTTTACTTGTCTATGCAATCAGAGGAATGTATACACCGAATTTAATTATTCTAGGTACAGCCATTTGGTTGGTACCATTTTTATCTCTCTATTCCCATTTTACCCCTAAAAGTACGAATTTGGAAAAAATGTTTTTATATTATGTCTCTACTCAGTTAGAGGAATGTACACACCGAATTTCGTGTTTCTAGCTGTTGTCGTTTAATATGTACCATTTTTATCCCTTTTTTGCCCCATTTCACCCCCTACAAATAAGAATCACTTTATGGTGCACGTTTTTGCTGTAGGGGGAATGCGCATACCAAATATAAAGCAAATAAAAAAAACAGACCTATTCAAAAACATGCTTAAATACGCTAAAATATTAGGGATTATTATGTGTATTTTTAGTCCTTGTGAGGGAAAAATTTTTCCCTTTAGGCCGATTTCGCCCCATTTCAATCCCAACCGATCTACGACTATAAGACGCATTTATGGAAAATTTGAACGTTCTAGCTCCTTTCGTTTAGATGCTAGCGTGCTTTCAACAGACGGACGGACGGACGGACGGACATGGCTAGATCGTCTTAGAATTTTATGACGATCAAGAATATATATACTTTATAGGGACTTAGGTCGATATTGCAAGCTGTTACAAACGGAATGACAAAGTTAGTATACCCCCATCCTGGAGGTGGAGGGTATAAAAAGTCAAATCGTGAGTGACATTTGAATGCAAGATATATCTAAATTTGCTTCAAATTTAAAAGCCTCCGTCATTAGTGCGCAAAAATTACCTGAAGTTCTGTTGGGATTATATAATAATTGCGACTTCTACTTCGATAACAAGAATAGATGGATGGATTATTAATTTATTTTACAGGAAAAAAATTCCACTATACTGTACTCAAATTGTATTTTCTTTTACTGTTTGTGGCAAAAACATAGAAAAAAATAGAAGGCTTCCCCGAATTAATCTCCAGAGAGAGAGCGACAAAATATTAAAAGAAGAGATATCGACCTAAAATTTTCTCTCGTCTCCTAAAATATTGTATTTCAATGAAATGGGCGTGGTCGCATAATAATTTTTTTGTTTTTTTTTTTTTTTGTACTTTTCCGATTCATATAAGGGCGATATGAACACCAAATGAAAGAGAAGAATATCTATTTAAATCTTAAATCTTATATATATCTGTATTATCTCAGCATTAACAACTGTTTCAATTTCCTCCTTAAAAAGTTAAAGTTTATATATTTAATAACAGTACCCGCTGCTACGCACGCGAAAAAGCCAGTTCTTTGTTTTGTTATTTGGATAGTATTTATTTAATTTTCTTTTGGCGGATATAGATAAAACTAAAATAGTAATTTGGAAAAATCCATTTTGATTGCACTTTTACATGGTCAGAGGAATCTACATACCGAATTTCACGATTCTAGCTGTAATACTTATGTTGGAACCATTTTTATCCCGTTCACCCCTTAAAAATTTCGAAATCCATTTATGTTGCAAGTCTACGTTGTCAGAGGAATTTAAACACCAAATTTCACGATTATGGCTGCAATACATGTGTTGGTACTATTTTTATCCCGCTCACCCTTTATAAGTACAAATTTTGAAAAAGTCATTTAGATTTGCGCTTCTACGTTGTCAGAGGAATTTACACACCAAATTCCACGACTATAGCTGCAATACTTTAGTTGGTACCATTTTTATCCCTTTTTGTCCAGCTCGCCCGTAAAAGTACAAATTTCGAAAAATCCATTTATGATGCAAGTCTACGTTGTCAGAGGCATTTACAAACCAAATTTCACGACTATAACTGCAATATTTTCGTTAATACTATTTTTATCCTGCTCACCCCCAATAAATACAAATTTCAAAAAAAAATCATTTAGATTACGCTTCTACATTATCAGAGGAATTTACACTCCAAATTTCACAACTATAGCTGCAAGACTTTAGATGGTACCATTGTTATCCCTTTTTGTCCAGCTCACCCCTTATAAGAAAAAAATATGAAAAATCCATTTGATTGCGCTTCTACATGGTCAGAGGAATTTACACACCAAGAACTAAGAACACAGTTCTACTATATACGATATTTTCAGTGGGCCTCCCACACAAATTGGGGATTTATTCGTTTTTTATAAATTAGCATATTCGGAGTACTGTTGCAGCTAATCTTGAATTTTTGTGAAAGTTCACTAATTGTTAGTCTGCCCAATTGTGCCAAAAATGGGCGGTATTGGAAAAGTGGGCGTGGCATCTCCCATACGAAGTTAAAACCTATTATTGAATATGGTCAGTTCTATGACACCAACAGTGCTGAAATTTTGTGTAAGTGTATCCAGCATCAATGTGCGTAGTTGTGCCAAAAATGGGCGGTAATGGAAAAGTGGGCGTGGCACCTCCCATACGAAGTTAAAACCTATTATTGAATATTGTCAGTTATGTGACACCTACAGTGCTGAAGTGCCTATAGCATCAATGTGCGTAGTTGTGCCATACGAAGTTAAAACCTATTATCGAATTTTGTCAGTTCTATAACACATCACATTAATTTGATTCTTTTGTGAAAACTACCAACCAACCATTTTTGGAGAAATGCGCGTCTTTCATTATTGAGCTTGACTTGTAATCGGAATGTATTGTTGTTTAAAAAATATGCCTTTGATTGAATCCGATATGAGGGATTAGCAACATATCGTTTTTTATGGACACAAGATTAGCAATATATTCTTGTTTTTGCTCCCACGGCATTTTCCAAAACATCGCAAATATTTCTTTTCGCGAATTTTCACTGCATTGAGAACAGTGCATCAATGAACTCTTTGAGCAGAATTTCGAGGTACTACCTAAACCTAGTTGTTTAGCAGGCTATTGCGAAGTTCAATTCTTTGACATTCCTAAATATGTTTCACCTCTCATTCGCTTAATTTGATTGGTTTTGTACTTCCATTCGCATTTTTTTAATTAACTCTTCTAATATTTGATTCCGTATCAGAATTATCATCTGTCACAAGATCCATGCTTCAGTTTTTAATATTATTTTTGCACTTTATAATAGTTACTTAACATAAATTTCACGCACACTTTTTAAATTGCTCTACAACACACAACAAATGCATAAAGGAAAAACACATCACTGAATACGCAAAGAAAAACAAAAATACTGTTATTTCAAAGAAACAGACGAGTTACATGGGTCTTTTTTTATTTTGCCTATAACTTGCAAATTTTTTATACAAACTGCCCGAGATTTTTATACAATGTATCTGGACGTACTCAACAAGATTCAGTAATAAAACTGATTTCGAAAAATTCTGAGTTGAGTCTTTTCTTATATTTTGGTAACGATATATTAGAGTGAAATGTCATTTCCGTACGATATATATAAAGTATTAAACGGGCCATTCTGCATTTATAAACCCACTGCAAGCCAATGGAATATATTTACAATACTTTTAGAAAGAAAGTTATTACATGTAACTTTTTATTACTTGAAAGATATTTTTTATTATATGTATATTGTCACGAGTTAATAGTCATTGAAGTTCCGTTAGTCTGTATCTTATTTTTATATTTTAACCCCCGCCCGCTTCGCCAGGCAAAAAAACAAACGGTAAAATTAAAATCTGCTTTCATATTGAGTTTTCTCCTGATCGGTAATAAAGGGTGATTTTTTAAGAGCTTGATAACTTTTTTAAAAAAAAAAACGCATAAAATTTGCAAAATCTCATCGGTTCTTTATTTGAAACGTTAGATTGGTCCATGACATTTACTTTTTGAAGATAATTTCATTTAAATGTTGACCGCGGCTGCGTCTTAGGTGGTCCATCCGCTTAGTCCAATTTTGGCATTTCCACGTTTTTGAGTAACAGAGACCCAATTGGTGCGAACGGCGACGAATCGAAAATTGGTGGTCATCATTAACACTGGCCGATACAGCTGCGATATTTTCTTCAGTTCGCACTCTACGTAAGCGTGTTGGTGGTTTAATGTCCAACAATGTAAATTTGGTGCGAAATTTAGTCACAATAGCCCGAATAGCCGCTTCAGTGGGTCGATTAAACTGACCATAAAATGGAAGCGCGCAATGAACTTTCTTAACAGAGCACGCATTTTGATAATAAAATTCAATAATTTGCAAGCGTTGTTCGTTTGTAAGACGATTCATGATGAAATGTCAAAGCATACTGAGCATCTTTCTCTTTGACACCATGTCTGAAATCCCACGTGATCTGTCAAATACTAATGCATGAAAATCCTAACCTCAAAAAAATCACTCTTTATATGTACCAATTATAATCCAGGTACTTCCCTGAGATACTAAAGAAACGGATATGTTCCATGGAGAACGTTTGTTTACGATTTTCTGTTTACTAATCAAACAACACAAAAACTAAAAAAAAATAATATAATATCCGCTTTCTTGACTTAAGTCGGCTATTGACAAATGAATATATATTTTTTGTAACCTTTCATTATTATTGTGCTGAGAAAATCTAAAGAAAACGTGTTATTTTACAAAATTCAAATCAAAAATTCCCCATCTTTCAAATCCCGCCCATTTGTATATTGTCTAAGCAGGTTACAAATAAATTAACTCACACAACAATATAGGAATCTCGGTGTCAAATATAGTCTAAAACATGTTTTAATTTCCTACGAGAAGGTTCACGGCCACTTTCTGCCCATCTCGGTGTGGAATATACTCTAAAAAAGTTTTAATTTCATATGGGAAGAGTCACGCCCACTTTCCGCCAATCTTTGCACAACTATCTACAATGGATCTACTCATACAAAATTTCAGCTCTCTAGGTGTTATAGAACTGACTATATTCGATAATAGGTTTTAACTTCGTATGGGAGGTGCAACGCCCACTTTTCCAATACCGGCCTTTTTAGCACAACTACGCACATTGATGCTATATGCCCTTACACAAAATTTCAGCACTGTAGGTGTCATAGAACTGACCACATTCAATAATAGGTTTTAACTTCGTATGGGAGGTGCCACTCCTACTTTTCCATTACAAAAAACTACGCACATTCATGCTAGAAGCACTTACACAAAAATTCAGCACTGTAGGTGTCATAGAACCGACAATATTCAATAATTCATCATATTCAATAATATGACAATATTCGAAAATAGGTTTTAACTTCGTATGTGTCACGTCCACTTTTCCGTTACCGCCATTTTTGGTACAACTACGCACATTGGTGCTAGATGCACTCACACACAATTTCAGTATTGTAGCTGTCACAGAACTGACAATATTTGATACGGTTATAGGTTTTAACTTCGTATGGGAGGTGCCACGCCCACTCTTCCAATACCGCCCATCGGCACAATTGTGAAGTTTCACAATTAGTGAACTTTCACAAAAATTCAAGACTCTATCTGCAACAGTATTCAGAATATGCTAATTTATAAAAAAAAACGAATAAATCCAATTTGTGTGGGAGGTGCCACGCCCACTGAAAATATCAAAAAATTATATAGCCTATTTTACCAACCGGTTCAGCATGAACATACTGTGAAAATTTCAAGAAGTTCGCTCCAGGCTGCTATAAAGAACAAACAAACTTAAAAACACAGATTAATTTATATATATAGATTTTATCTCAGCAAATACGTTACATAAGTATTGATGGAATTGATAAATAAGCTGCTTCATGAATGAGACTGGAAAAAAATCCAACTGAATTGTCTAAATCATCGCTGCTTCCAATACACGTTGCTAAGTCAACATTTTTTTCGATCGTCCAAAAGATACCATGTCCGTTTTGTTGGTTAAAATATTTACAGATTTCTTTACTGATTCCAAAATTGTACAGTATGGACTATCAATGATACCCAAACTTTTATTTGCTTTTCCCTTGAACACTACGAAATCTAGTACATCTGAAATTTTTGTTGGATCACTCGGCCAATATATTGGATTACCAGTGGATAAGAGTGGTTATATTTTTGGGAGCATTTATGAAGATCCCTGCCTTTGGGTTTAGCAACTTCGACGCCCACCACGGATGCTTTGCATTATAATCTCCCTCCAACAATAAATCGGGTTCCAATAGTTTTAAAGAAGTCATGATATTGTTGACAAGTTATACTATGTCTTGGCGGAGAATAAATAGCATACATCGAGACATCCTCATTTTCGCCTTTTATTTTAACGCCCGCAGCTTGAATGAATTTGTATCCATATTCATTAAGTGGTTCATATTTAACCGATGATTTAACTTTTTGCTGCACTAGCGTGTGCTGCTTTGTCCGGATGGTTTGTGGTAATTAGAGCGCACCCTCTAATTTTAAAATAACTTCTGGTTCTGAAATCGGTTTCGGAAACCAGATAAATGTCCATTTGATAGGTATTCAGGAACGTTAATAGTTCCTGTGAATGGTTATCATTCCATATAACAATTCTTAAGTTTAATTGCATCATAATTATTACAGTATTTGTTAACTCCATTTGTTTGGTAAGCATAGCTTCTATTGTAGACATAAATGACGGGTTATTTAATTGAGCAATATCAGAATAAAGTATTTGGATTTTCATTTGTTCAATTTGCAACATTATGCGCGCTTTTTACAAATTAGGTACGGTTGGTTGGAGTATAATTTAAATGATTTCCGACGGAGGCATTGTTTTGATTTTTTGCCAAAGTTGTTTATATATGGCGTGTTTGCGTCTTTGTGGAGTGGTCTAACACATCGAAAAGGAAGTTAACTTGTTCTCTTTTATTTTTACTAAAAGTTGAAGTGTTATAATGAAAATTACTACTTTTTTTTACTACGCGTGGAAATATTTGCTGCGTCCATTTTGTCGCGTCCGTATTTCTGCTGTACCTAATTAAAAAAATCTAAGAGATAATTCTCATATATCATAAATCTACAAACAAAATATATCCTCTGACCTTCATTTACATGTATAAAGGGTGGTTAAAATTTAAGTGCCGATGTTGATTTTGAATAAAACACAAATTATTTAGGAAATTATTGTCATTTCTTTCTATTATGATACCATACCAATATTGTATGGTTCAATCATGTATGGAACAAAATATCGGCTACACCTTTTCTTTCAAATAACCCCAAAGAAAGATGTCCAACGGGCCGTGCGCAGGGGGGGGGGGGTTGGGGGTGTTCAAACCCCCCAGAGAGGTTTCGAACATATACTTTTTAATACCTTCTAGACTTTCTAAAGCAATAAAATATAGAATTTTTAAGGTCTTTTTAAAATAACTCGTCTGAAATGGTAATTTTGCAGTAAAATCATGAAAACATGAAAATTACATAAAAAATCTTGGACACTTTCTTGAATTTCGGACAAAGGTTATGAAAAATACAAACAAACTAAATGAATTGTGCCAATTTCAAGAATGTGTAGTGCTAATTTCGCTAATGGACACCAAATTGTTCGGAAAATTTTCATTTTATTAATCGATACCACTTCATGGCATTCGACTAGAGCTATATATTATGAACTTTTAATACTCTACTGCAATAAAAGTTTGGAAATTTAATAACAAAACCGTGAAGCAAATAATTTGCTTGATGCTTGTAGAGCGCTAAGATGTAACATGTGCGATTGGACATTTTTATGGAGCTGTATCTAAATCTGAACCGATGTGTCCTATTTTCATCACAGATGGAACAACGACGGTTTCTGTTACTTCCAATGTTTTGGGAGTTTGCAATTATAATACAAATCCATTTCGACAAACGAAGAACACTGTTTGGTATACATAAACTTATTTATCTTTGTTCATTTACAACAACTGATGACATGTTTACCGCAAACAAACTAATTTTCCCAAAAAAAAACGATGATCACGTGTCTAAAATTTCGTTTCTACGAAATGCATTTTTTCTCTGCGTGTAGGTCTCTATTTTAAAATCTACTTTAAAGTTGCGAAACAATAAGAAATGAGTTTTAACTTACTAATATTTTTGTATAAAGATTTGAATAAACATTCTTTTACTCATGTCCTATATAAATTAAAAGCCCCAAAACTCTTTAGACATCCTATTTAGACCCATACTTTGTCAAAAAGTTTATCGCCGAGGAATTTGATCGTTTTTTGTGTAATATTTCTTCAAAATATATATCGAGGGCTTATATTCAAAAGTGGCTATGAACCATTTTCTCGAAAATGAGTTTTTGATGCCAAACTATTCTCAGATTTGGATGTCATCTGTCATATAAATTTGGAAAAGAATTTTTTCTAAAGCCATTTTTTTTTAATTTTCTGATTTGGCTATCCCCTCGCACGTAAGTTTGTGACTGCATAAGTGGCTATGAACATAAAAATAATAGAAATAAAATAGTTCAACAATGGAACAGCATAAGACCGAAGGTTATAATTCGCTACAACGATTTTGTTTAACACATTTTTCTAGATTTAGGGCATATCGTACTAGGAAAAATGGTGGCTGTAAAGTCAAAAATTGTGAAAAGTATATTTAGAAAAAAAAAACCGGCGTAACTTTTTATTATATTGAGAAACCAAATATTTCTTTGGCATGTGATTGCTGACTTCATGGAGAATATTTGTGTATGAAAAGTTTCAGAATTATGAATGAAGAAAGTTAAAATATAAGGAATTGTAACGGCGAATTTTGGATTTTTCATCAATTGCAGCGATTTTCGCGACTGGCTACATATATGTTACAAGAGACCAATCTGACGGATGAAGCTGGAATCTTTATATTCGTTGTTTACATCACAGAAAATGCGTTTTTATACAACATTGCCAAGATTTCATGAAAAAAGTTATGGGGTTTCGAAATCTTTTTAATCGTAGCAATTAGTAATCCTTTTTAGATTAAACTGCAGAAGAACGATTAATAATTTCTCTTCAAATTAAGGAGAAAATCAGCCTATCAGCAGACACTTTTCTGCTATTACAGCTGTTTTTTTGCATAACAGCAGTTTTCTGCAATCTTACATCACCATTCACACTGCTAAAGAGTTTGCAGTCTGCTAAAATTGGCTGTTGTTAATTAAAATATAAAAATAGTTAAGCGTTCATAAGCGAGTTTCTTTTATATTAGCTTGGGACAAATGCGTAATTGGTAAAAACAGCAAACAGCTGTTTACCATCTCAGCAGATACAAATCTGCTGTCTCTTTTTTAACAGCAGAAAATCTGATCTTTCAGTAGACTTTCTGTTTTATTTTACTGACATATTCCTTTGAGTGTACTGATAGATGGATTACTGAAATGCAATTTGGCCGACAATGTCTGTCGGACGAATGTATCAAAATATTTCTCGAAGATCCGGCAATAAAATATGAGTGATTTCCAAACGTTCCAGTAAAAATTTCCTAAAAAGTTGGAAAATTAACTAAGTATGAGTAAAGTTTCCTTCTTTCAAAGCCATAGTAAATAGTTAATTTACTAGAAAAAGGGTAGTTTGGTTTGGTTTGGTTTAAAGGACCAGAATGCTCCTGCACTCTGAACACTCGGAGACCCAGTTGGGTCCATTGTGCAAATCCTTCCGTTATCTGAAAAAATAAGGTTGTAGTTTATAGGAGAGGGGTAGGGAGTGATAGGATTTAGGAAGGGGTGATAGATGATATATGGAATGTGAGGGAAATAACAGGATTTTGGAAAGGGATATGGGGGTAGGAGAATATGAAGTTGTGTTTTTAGTTTTCCTGTGTATTGATGTTTTCTAATGGTTGACGACTAGGTAAGAAAATTTGTTGAGTGTCATCCGGTATACCGATGGTGGTGGTAAGCCTTTATGGCTCTCTTTCTTTGTTAGTCGCCAACTGTCTATGCGGTTACATCCATGTTCCTCCCTGATCCGATTTAGTCCTTTTTGAGAATCCCAAAAGGTCATAAACGGTGCGGGTTGCAATATCCTCTATGTTGTTAATAAAATAACTTCCTAGGTATTTGTGTCTACGTGCACAAAGCGCTGGACATCTGCAGATTATGTGCTCGATAGATTCTAACTCCTCCTCATCCTCACATAATCGACAGTGATCCTCAATGTCCAACTGCCACCTTGAGATCCTACACCTAGTGCAGTAATGCCCTGTGTAGATACCTATCAAAGTTCGAATTTCTGCCTTGTTTAGCTCTAGTAGAGTTCTGGTTTTGCCCCTATCTATCTTTGGCCATGTGGCCCTGGCGATCCTACAGGTTGACAAACTATTCCATGCTGCGTTCATCTGTGACCATTTTCTTGATTCAATCAGTCTGTAAAACGTGCCAATCGGTGGTTTTACTAGGTTGTCAGCTCTATTGATTTCCAAGGACGAACCATTTCTAGCCAGTTCATCTGCTATCTCGTTTCCTTTGACATTGCTATGTCCGGGAACCCAGCAGAGACGGACGGTATGCTCGTTGAGGTTATCTAGTGAGCGTTTACAACTCAGCACAAGCCTTGATTTGACAGTGTGTGACATGATTGATTTCATTGCTGCCTGACTATCTACGTAGAAATTTATATCCGTGGTTACCGGAATGTTCTTGCTTGATAGAAATCTTGCTGCCCTTTCTATTGCAGTAATTCTGCTTGGAAAACACTACAGTTGTCGTCGAGTCGGAGAGACTTGCGTATCTGTAGTGATTCAATGTAGAATCCGCTCCTGTTCCCTTTTCTATCTTTGAACCATCAGTGTAGACCGAAAGCCCTGTGAAGGGCTCACCATTGTCCCAGTCTGATCTCTTTGGTATAAACATCTGTGGTAAGGGTGAGAAGTCCAGAACCGGCACCATATAGTCTGTACCTCCATTGATGACCGATTCGTGAACACCCAGTATCCCTCCTTGAACTATCCTTGCGTGACCATAAGGTCTATTTTTCCAGCATCCTGATTCTTTGAGTCTTATAGCACTCCTGGCAGCAATCATCTCTGTGAAGTGGTCCAGAGATGGGTGATGTAGAATTACATCCATTGCTGCTTGTGGAGTGCTTTTCATGGCTCCCGTAATGCTCAGTCCTGCTAGCCTTTGCGTTTTCATTAATTTTGCCCGGAGTTTACTCACTCTCATTGCGCTCCACCATACCAGACAACCATAAGTAGTAATGGGTCTAACAACCGATCGGTAGATCCAGTCTACAACTTTTGGTTTCAGACCCCAGCTCTTACCTATGGAGTTCCTGCACATGTAGAGTGCATTTAGACCCTTTTTATACCTTTCCTCTGTGTTCCTATTCCAGTTCAACTTTCGGTCTAGGATGACACCAAGGTATTTGGCCTCCTGAGAGAGGTTGAGCTCCGTTCCATCAAGGATTGGCTTCCTAAATGGTTCTATGTTATATCTCCTTGTATATAGGACTAGCTCAGTTTTCCTAGGATTAATGCCCAGGCCACTATCTCTGGCCCAATCAGATAATTTCTTCAGTGCTCCTTGCAACAGATCGCTGATTGTTGGTAGGAATTTTCCACCTACCAATATAACAACGTCATCTGCATATGCAACTACTTTGTTACCCTCATCAGAAAGGGATCTGAGGATATTATTGACAGCAAGAAGCCACAGAAGAGGAGATAAAACTCCCCCCTGTGGCGTTTCCCTGGTCACCAATTTCCTTATAGTTCCAGCTCCCAAAGTTGAATTTATTACTCTATGTCGTAGCATCGAGTCAATCCAGTCAGTCAGGAAGTTAGGAACATGTAGATCCTTTAATGAATTAGTTATTGTGTTGGCCTCAATGTTATTGAATGCTCCTTCTATGTCTAGAAACGCTGCAAGAGTGTAATCCTTACTTTCTAGGTTTCTCTCTATGTAACCAACGACCTCATGAAGAGCGCTCTCAGTAGATTTGCCTTTGAGGTAGGCATGCTGAGCGTCGCTTATGAGATTGTTGTCTATGCTTCCTCTTAGATAAATGTCTAAGATTCGTTCCATTGTCTTAAGGAGGAAGGATGACAGACTGATTGGTCTAAAATCCTTGGTGGATGAATGACTTGGTTTGCCTGCTTTGGGTATGAAGACTACCCGCACCTCCCTCCAGCTCGTTGGTATAAATTTTAGGCGCAGACATGCTTTGAACACACGGACTAGATGTGAAGCAATTACATCTTTTGTATGTTGTAGCATGGCTGGGAATACACCATCCATTCCCGGAGATTTATAGGGTTGGAATGTATCAATTGCCATTTGACTCTATCTTCATTGACTATATTATCTATGATAGCTTCATCAAAAAGGGAAGAATTGAATGCTGTGGCCATAGTGACCTCGCCTTCAATATCCTCACAATTTGGGAAGTGGGTTTCTGCTAAGAGGCTAAGTATCTCTAGGCCGATGCCGTCCAGGCGCCATCCGGTTTCTGGATGTGTCCTAGAGGTTTCAGATCCTTCGACAAGACTCTTCTAAATCTGGCGCAATCATTTACGTTATCTATTGTCTCGCAATAGGCAACCCATGACGTTCTCTTTGCCTTTTTTAAATCTGCTTTGTATTTGTTAAAACTAATCTTATAGTTTTCCCAATCATCATTGCTCCTAGTACCATGAGCCCTATTGTACAGTTTCCTAGTAACCATTCTGAGTTCCCTTAGCTCATTTGTCCACCAGGACGGTTGTGTTCTTTTTCCTGGAAAGGTTTTCGGACAAGACTTAGTGAAACTGTTTGACAGTGCTGATGTTAGGTTGTTGACGTACTTGTCAATATCTTTGCCTGTGAACGTACTAGTTTGTAGATCAGTAAGATCTGTTTCCACTTGATAGTGGAAAGCTGACCAGTTTGTTCTCTTTGGGTTCATATATGGTTTTGTATTACTGTGTTCTACATTAACTGTGAAGAGTATTCTTTTGTGATCAGAAAAGGAGTGATCACTAGATACTCGCCAATCTGTAATGAAGGTACTATCCATGTTTGTCAGAGTCAAATCTAAAACTTCTGACCTGACCTTAGTACTGAAGGTTGGGGTATTACCTACGTTACATATTCTAAGGCAGGATAATGTAATAAATTCAAAAACTGACTCACCTCTGTCGTTTATATCTTTGCTGCCCCATTGTGTGTGGTGAGCATTGGCATCACAACCCAGAATCAGCTTCCATTTGTTGCTTGATTCGTATGCTACGAGTTCTTCCGTGTTGATTCCCGGCGGGTTTTGTCGTTCATAGGGCATGTAGATGGAGGCAAAAGTCAAGGTTTCCCCGATGGTTGTCTCCAGACACGCCACTGTCGCATCACCAGAACTAAAGCTCGTAGATAAGATTAAACCAAGACTTTTCTTAGCTACTATGCATGTTCTTACCTTTTCATCCGTGCTTGGTGTTATGACCGTGTAGTTGGTGTTAGCCGCTAGTCCCCTCACTTTATTGTGAACGATCCACGGTTCCTGGACTAGGGCTATGTCTGTGTCGTGTTCGGCTATATTAATTAAAAGGTCGGCAGCAGCGGCTTGGCAGTGATGCAGATTAATCTGCACCACGCTTATCCTCTTCCTTTTCGGCTTTTTTGCCCTCAGCGTCAGGTATGCGGAATCTGACGGAGCCAAGCCCGAAATTGATGTTGCCTTTCTTTTCCTTAATATAGTTCGCCGATTCTTTGCTAATCACCAGGCGGAGATCTTTGCTCTGGTGGAAGGCAGAACCTCCCAGGACCCAGTATCGAGACCTCTGTTTTGTTTGGCTAACAGTCGCAGTATCATCTCATCCTCCAGTACTGGCGGGGGAAACCATACTACGACTATTGTACGGAGTGGCAGTGCTGACGTTGGTACCACTTCGAGAGCGTTTATCCTGCCATCAGGATCCGATCTGTCGATGACTGCTACTTGTAGTTCCGACGGAACTTGGAAGCTGCCCGTGTTCTTCTGCCTCTTCTTTTCCTTCACTTGAGGTTCATCCCCTGATCTAGCTCTTTTGAGAGCCACTCCAACATCCGAGGACTTGAGAGCCGCTTGGCTGGTGGAGGGTCCCACAACTGAGCTGCAGGCCTTGATCACTCCAGTGGAGGGAGGAGTAGAGGCAGGTTCTTTGCCGTCGTTTCGTGTATTTGTGCTGTTTTTGTCAGCTTCGTTGCCGTTTGTGTCGTTTCCATGTGCGTTTTTTGTTGGGTCCACCCCAACCCTGGATTGGGTCGAGGTCTTGTCCGTCGCGTGCGAGGGAAGGCTGCTAATCAAGAGACGATCAACAGTGATATGTGGATAACTTCTTTCGATCTTAGCCACACACTGACAATGTCTCCTGAGTACCGCTTTTTCCCTGTCTGTGAGCAGAGCAAAGTCACGTCCTACGAATTTACGTAAAATACCGCAGGAGCGCCTTAAGCCGCTTCTGGCCTTCTGCTCTGCTCGGACTTGCCCGTGGACTTCGCATCATCTGTGTTGGTCTTAGTTTCAACATCTTCAGGTTCCAACCGTAGTAGAGCTTTTGGCTCTTTAGAGGAACCTCCGGTGGTTACGCTAAGATCCTTTCCATCTGATCCTAGGTCCATGGCGTCTTGTCTTATCAGAGTGGCCACTGCTTCTGTCCGTGGCGGGTCGGCTCGTGCCGACTCATTGACCTCAGGTTGAATGAGAGTCGTCTGTTGTATCTCACTGGCTTCAACGACTCCGCCAGAGGGTTCCGGCCTTTCCTGGAACTCTTTTGGAGATTGTGTCAGCGTGACATCAAGCTCCTCCGAGAGTATCCAGAGCTGGTCGAAACCCCCTATGGTGGTGTCGCTGAGATCACTGAGCGATCCCAGAGAGGACTCCCGTTCAGCCTCTAGTTGGTGCTGGAGTTCAGACGGCTGCTCCAAAATGGCACCTGCTACCTGTTCGAAAGCTAGAGTCGTCCGTTCGACCGTTCCCTCAATGGAAGTCATGTTGTGTTCGTTGTCAAGAGTGATCCGTGGGCATTCCGTAGTCAATTTACCTAAACCAGTGAGGCCGCTGGCGACACGTAGAGGAGACCCGACGTCTCCACCGTGCCCGCCGGAAGTCGCCGCCTTTGCTCCTTCCGACGTTGGGGTGTATATTACCACCTCCGACTTTTTTTCATTATAGTTACTCATCCCATTATTATCCCATTTTATGCTTCTATTTTTCGTACTTGAACTATGTAAGTAGGTCCTAGGTGACTAGGACCAGATAGATTCAAAATACAGCCGGTTTGCACACAGGAACAAACACCGGCTATAGGGGTACCCTCGTGGGCTTATACGGTCTTCACCAGAGGATCGAACAGAGGGAAGTTATTTATTATACCTTCCGTCTTACTGGTATAGCTAAGGAAATTACGGCTATTCCAGTTGCATAGGAAGGAACCCTTAGTCATGCAGACGGACAATCGGACTACCACCCAATTAGTTCGACTGCACTTAAGCCCCTACATCGCGACAAGATTGTTACCTCCGGTAGGGGTAGTAGATTTACTTAAAAACATTTCTTTGGATCTGATAAAAAATTCTTACAATTGAGTAAATTCAAACTTATGTTTTAAGTTTTAAGTGAGAAAGAATCTGAAATTTTTTGTATGGAAAAAATTCCATTTAGGAAATTTTAACTTTAAAATGAGTTTTTTTTTTTTTTAAATGAAGTTCAAATGTTTACTGCAATTTATGCCGAGTTATTGATACATTTAAGTATTAATGAACTTATAAAAAACATTTGAAATTGTTTAAAAAAATAGTGAATATTAATCAAAGAAGCAATTCTCGTTTGTTTGCAGAGACTTATTTCTTAAATACTTTATGAATTATTCTAAACAACCACTGCGAAGGCGCCTATCTTGCCTTTGCAACAATCATGGAGTAATAGCTCAACTCCTTATGGCAGATGTATTATGAAACTTTTGAGAAATATTTCATGTTGTCATAGTTTGTATCAGTTTTGCATTCTCTGAAGCAAAACTATTTGTTTGATGTTTTTAGTTAAATTGAACTTATTTTAATTGCACCTTTTTTCCTTGTATCAAATAAAATTTTCCTCAGTTTAAGTAAAAATTTACTCGTTTTGAGGAAAAAATCAGCAAAATTGTCCTCAGTTTGAGAAAATATTTACTTGATTTGAGTAAACATCTACTTAGTTTTAGGAAAGTTTTGCTTAAATTTAGTAAAAAGTTACTGGTTTTTAGGAAAAATTTACTTTGATTTAGGAAAATTTCAGAAAAAATTCTGCTTATATTTAGTAAAAATGTACTTGGTTTCCTAAATTTTAGTTAATTTTAACTCATTTTTTTATGAGTGTAGATGAAACCCATGTGCTCCGTTCTAATTTGAATAAATATTTGTTATATTGCATCCATAGCTATTTTAGTGCATCAAATTCATTACTAATACACAGATAAGTATTTTTGTGATTTAGGTTTACTTGTGATATTATATTTGTGTTTATTTTTTGAAAAAAAATCGTGTTTTTGGCTAAGAAATATTTCTTGACTAAACAACAACAATTGTTTTGTGATTTCTGTGCACTTTTTTGTTATTGCTTATAACGTTATTCTTGTTGTGCGCTCTGTCCATTTCGTTTATTTGTTTTTCTGACTGAACAGTGTTGCCATCTATCGTTTTTTAAATTTATTATAGTGATTTTTTTTACGCGATTTTACTTCTTTTTTTTAACACAGTAAAGGGTGGTATTTTAGAAAATCATGTCGTGCTCGTATGATAGTTGTAAAATTGTTTCGGACAGTGAGCGTTCCATTGAATGCTGGTTGTGTACCAGTCAATGGCATCCTAAATGTGCCGGTGTAGGTGCAAGGGACGTGGACGCATTGTACGGGGAGAATAATGGTTTACGTTGGTTTTGCACCAAGTGTAGAAAAATTGGTGTCGATTTTTATAACTTTTTCAGGACTTCTATGTCCGAGGTTGCTGAAATGGGAAAGGACCTCTGGGCGATTTATTCAAGATTTAACAAGTGTGCATCCTGGATAAATACACACAATTGGATGAGTTTGCTAAGTCTCCGGAAGTTTCAGGCCAGAAACGTAAGAGAACGGCGAGGACGGAGTCTGCTAAGCCCTCGACTGTGAAATCTGGTACACTTAACACCATTGGATCGGAAGGTGTTGTTTCGGTGGCCTCAGATGTTCCTGAGGCTACGGCTACTTTAGTCGGCGGGTAAGTCACTGTGGACGGTGATGCCCCGACTTATGCTTCGGTTGCTGGGCCGGTGCCTGATGTGGCTGATCAGACACGGCAAAATCAGGCTCCAGTTGTAGCGGGTCCTTCTATGGCCCGTGTGAATGCGACTGGTCAGCCGGACCCAGTTGCTGTTGCCGGTGGTGTCCGACCACATCGTTCTGGAGGAAATTCCGGTGGATTGTCCATGGCTCCGGAAATGAAGATGGTTTTCGTTTCCCGTTTCGCTCCGGATACGACCGTGGAAGATTTGAATTGTTTTACTAAGTCGAAAATTGAGGGTGACTTCCGTATAAAAACGTTTAAACTGAAGTCATCCTTTGCCCAAAGTCGGGCATCGTTTAAAATTGTTGTGTCGAGGGAAATTTTCGACAAGCTAATTGTCCCCTCATTCTGGCCATCTAGGGCTTTGTCAAAGAGTTTGTGGATAGGGTTGACAATCTGGCGCGTCTCCCAGCAATGTCAGCCACTATTCCAAAAAACTAAGCAGCTCTTTTTGTGTTGGGTATCAGAATGTTAGAGGTTTGAATTCGAAGTTGAGTCGTCTGTTTGTTGATAGCTTTGACTTTGTCTTCTCGGCTCTCGCCTTTACTGAGACCTGGCTGAAAGTTTCGATTTTGGACTCTGAGATTTTATGTGGGAGATATGTTGTATTTAGGAAGGATCGCGTAGGGAAAATTAGTGGCGGTGTTCTTATCGCTGTTGCTAGCTCATAAATTACTTGAAATAGTCTGCCGACTACTGCACCCCAATTCCGACCATTGGAAATTTTGAACAAATTTTGTTCCTAATACCAACAAGCATTAAAATAGGAATACTTATTACTAAATTTATCATATTCAAAACAATATTTTTTTATAAAATAAATTTCCATTCCATAAATTATAGATGTGAAATGGTCTTGAGTCCTAGTTCAAACCCAGAATTCTCTAATTTAAAAACCTTTTTTTATAAATTTGTTTCTTTTTTGTAGAGTGAATTGCAACGGCCTCTGGCCGGGCCACAATCTGATGCGAAGAGTCTTTTTTAAATTATAGAACAGATTACAGAGAAGACTGCAAGAACAACGATGACAACTCGGATAAACAGCAAATTTAGTAATGTGGAATGAAAATAAAAATTCCACAAGAGGTTAATTTGAATCATTTAGATAGATTCTATATATATAAATCAATGTGTGTCTGTATGTTCCGTGTAGGACGCCAAACCGGTAGACCGATTCGCATGGAAATTTTACTGTAGCTAACCAGTGGACAGAGGCTATAGTAAGTTATAATAGGACAAAGGATCGAGGTACTGCCCACACAAACTATACTTTAAAATTATCAATTAGTACTCTTTTTATGAAGACAGAGGATGGTTCCTGGCTATAGTAGGTTATAATAGGGTCGCGGTACTGTCCACACAAACTATACTTTAAAATTATCAATTAGTATTCATTTTATGAAGAATGAAGCCATGCAACGCCGAGTAAAACAGCTAGCAATCAATAGAAATTTATCTTATATATAAAAATCAATGTGTGTCTGTATGTTGCGTTTAGGACGCCAAACCGGTGGACCGATTCGCCTGAACATTTTACTGTATCTAACTTCTGGACAGAGGATGAGTGGTACCTCCCAGACAAAAAATATTTTATAACTATCAAAAATTACTCATCTTATCTTCCAAAGCATACAAAGTAAGGGAATCGGGAAAATGAACTCGTGCTACACCGGGTACAAAATATTAGTTTAATATAAAAATGTCTTATTTTTTCATGTCTTTCTTGAAGTCACTTTCCTGAAAGGACGCTTTTAAAGTCACTTTTTAGGTCGTTTTTGAACGTATTCGAAGACACAAATAATTTCTCCGACCTCTTTTCAGATTTGTTGGTGGTTTACTTTATTTTTATGCGACTAAATTCCGTTGGAAAGCTTTATATTTAAAATATAACTTAAATTGCTATGATTTTATGGCTATAAAAATCCTGTTTTGTTATATTCATAACCCTCCTTATCCTCAAAAATTTAAATTAGTCTCCTATACAGCATTGAAGTGAAGGGTACTTTTAGCAAGAATTGTTTCGAAAATAGTGTAACTATAAAAATTAGTGATCATAATCTGTATAGTGTTTCCTTTTATAAATAAGGGTCAATATATATTTTGTCGGAGTAATGTTTGTCTTAAACAAAAAAGTCCCATTCAGCTTGGAATTTTTCACCACTTTTTTAGACGAGTGATTTTCTCTTTATTGAAGTACGGATCAGGATGACGATTTCCTTTTTTTTCGAGACCCTTGGTCGTTTAAGTTTCCGGATTGCCACATCGGTGTAGGTACTGGATATAAAAACTAACAGATTCTCGTTGATTTCAAATTTATTCTTTACACAGAAATCGAAACAAAACTTCGCATATAACGAATAAGCTATTTAGTTGTATGCTAGATTCGGAACTTTGCGGAAGTATACCTTCATGTTCTATTCCTGCATTTATGCATTTCACTTCAGTTTGGAGAAGAGACTATGTCCAACACAATGATCGAGCTCATGGACGTAATCGAAAAGTTCTTCCATGCAAGTTTCTGTTGTCTTTGTTCGGCTGTTGACACGGTCGTTGCATGCTTGATATTTGTTGTACAGAGCTTCAATATTTCCTTTAGTTTGGCATTGTTCCTGAATCAACCGAAATATCGTTATTGCAGAAATTTATATAAATCATAACACATTAACTTCATTACCCTCAGAGTAGTCTGTGGATCAACCAAATCAGCCTCTTCTTCATCTTCTGCCCTGACAGTCGGCATGGAAACCAATGAGTTCAGAAAGTTTCGTAAAGCCATTATTCCTAAAATTGTGTGAAAATTTCATGTAAAATATAAATAAAAATATCATATTTACGCAAAACTTACCAAAGAGCTGTGATGCAACCACAAATTTTCTTCGAGAAGCAGATGTATGAAGTTGGATGTAGTAGTATTGGTAAAGTATTGTGTATTTGCGTACCGGGTACTCGGGACCACTCATATACTTAGGGACCACATTATATACGGCTGTACAACAGCTGATTGTTTATAAAATTTTTCGTCCAAAATATACACGCAGAAAAAAGACTTGTGTAAAAATACCTAATTCGAGGCTTAAATCTAGTTTAAGTGCGATTCTCAGAATTGTTTCAAATTTTCACTATAGATAGAACTTTTTGATCTGTACACAACAAAAAAAAAATTTGTTGGCGCTAAGGTCCACTTTCCGAGATTGGGGCCTTGAAAGTTCGGATATATAATTTGAGCTATAGTCATCATTCCTGATCTGATCGGGTCGATATATATATCGTTGGAAAGCTTATTGAATTTACTATAAGATAGCGGAGCAAAAAATTTAAAATCATTAACCCATCGGGAGCCAGCGTTAAAAAAGTGAATTTTGAACCCGCTTTTTTTGGTAAAATCGACATTATCTGGAAATAGGTCCTATATTGAGGTACGCCATCGTATATATAGGTTTATAATCAAGACTTCCAGCTTTCTTTTAAGGTAGTTTGCAGGTCCTTATCCCTCTTGGAACCGAAGATATTCAACTTCAAAGTTGTCTTATGATTTAGTTCGATTTCTTAATCAATTACGAGCCAATCATATTCTGGCTTTGTTTTACAAACTTCCGAGTGTTTTTTTAATTTTTACGAAATATAAATTTTGAATATAAATTTTGTCTGCGTAGCCGGTTTTGGACATACCCCAGAGGAGAAAATCTTTAACCCCGGCCGAAGGCCGGCTACGCAGGAAAACTTTAGTCTGCGTAGCCGGTTTTGGACATACCCCAGAGGAGAAAATCTTAAACCCCGGCCGAAGGCCGGCTACACAAGAAAACTTTAGTCTGCGTAGCCGGTTTTGGACATACCCCAGAGGAGAAAATCTTAAACTCCGGCCGAAGGCCGGCTACGCAGGAAAACTTTAGTCTGCGTAGCCGGTTTTGGACATACCCCAGGGGAGAAAATCTTAAACCCCGGCCGAAGGCCGGCTACACTAGGAAACTTTAGTCTGCGTAGCCGGTTTTGGACATACCCCAGAGGAGAAAATCTTTAACTCAGGCCGAAGGCCGGCTACGCAGGAAAACTTTAGTCTGCGTAGCCGGTTTTGGACATACCCCAGAGGAGAAAATCTTTAACCCCGGCCGAAGGCCGGCTACGCAGGAAAACTTTAGTCTGCGTAGCCGGTTTTGGACATACCCCAGAGGAGAAAATCTTAAACCCCGGCCGAAGGCCGGCTTCTCAAAAAACTTCATGTTTCTGTCTGCGTGTTTACATATAAACTACTTTTAGGATGTACAATACATCCTCATGTGTAAACACGCCTACAGAAAACAAAATGTTTACAATTATTGCAGACTTTCCCCAAAAACATTATTTTGAAGTTGAATATCTCCGGTTCCAGGTGGGTTACGATTCCGTAACCCACATTGAAAGAAAGCTTAAAGTGATATTAATCATCTCTTACCTCAATATCGATCACATTTCCAGATAATGTCGATTTTACCAAAAAAAGCGGGTTCAAAATTCACTTTTTTAACGCTGGCTCCCCATGGGTTAATGATTTTAAATTTTTTGCTCCGCTATCTTATAGTAAATTCAATAAGCTTTCCAACGATATATATATCGACCCGATCGGATCAGGAATGATGACTATAGCTCAAATTATATATCCGAACTTTCAAGGCCCCAATCTCGGAAAGTGGACCTTAGCGCCAAAAATTTTTTTCTTTTTTTTGGTAATTTTTAACGCTCTACAAGGCTGTATATTTTTTTTTTTTTTGGACCATCGCCATTAAACTAGATTTGTTCCCTATAATTTAACCATGAGCCATCTTACAAACGAACAACGCTTGCAAATTATTGAATTTTATTATTAAAATGCGTGCTCTGTTAAGAAAGTTCATCGCGAGCTTCTATTTTATGGCCAGTTTAATCGACCCACTGAAGCGGCTATTCGGGCTATTGTGACTAAATTTCACATTACATTGTTGGACATTAAACCACCAATACGCTTACGTAGAGTGCGAACTGAAGAAAATATCGCAGCTGTATCGGCCAGTGTTATTGATGACCATCAATTATCGATTCGTCGCCGTTCGCAGCAATTGGGCCTCTGTTACTCAAAAACGTGGAAATGCCAAAATTGGACTAAGCGGATGGACCATTTGAGGCGCAGTCAAGGTCAACATTTGCATGAAATAATCTTCAAACATTAAATTATATGGACCGTACTATCGAATCAAATAAAGATTTCATGCATTTTTCTGAATTTTATGTGTTTTTTTGAAAACTTTGCTATAGCTTTTAAAAAATCGCCCTTTATTAGGACTATTTTTCTTTAAGCCGGGATAACAAGCTGCGAAAACAAAAACGTTAATAAAAATTTAATTTTATGCTCAAAATAAAAAATTATTTTTTCACATTGTCGCCAACTACAATATAAATATATATATCAAAAGAAATTTTCAAAAAATATTTTGTTTCGTCTTTATTGGACTTAGCCCCGATAACCATAATTTTGACTTACACTGGATAATTATCCAGGCTAAGTCAAACATTTTTAACACAGCTTTATTTTTTAAAAATTTGTTTTCACACACACATTGATATCGCCTTTTAAAATAGAATTTTTTACAATTTTAAAATAGAATTTTTTATTTTGAGTGACATTTATTTAGATTTTTGTTATCGCAGCTTAGTTATACAGTCTTAAAGGAAAACAGCCATATTGTATAACTGGCAGTAGTTTTTTTGGTACCAAATCACCCAAGTGTTCTGTAAGAGTTGCCAAAGAATTTTTAAATTTGTAAAAGTTTGTGAATTTATTTCTTCATTTGTATGTATTGAGAAAGTGTAAATTGTTTAAGAAAACAAACTGCTTTGAAATCCAGCCAAAACATACAAGGTAATTTTACATGAGTAATTTTTATGAGTTGCCAAAGAACTTTTAAAGTTGTATTTCACCTAAGAAACTTAGGTAAATTGTACGCTTTTCTTGTATGATTTCTCACATTTTTTCTTTGCGTGTAGGTGTACTACAAAAGGACTGTTTCGGGATAACAGGCTGCAATAACTAAAACGTTAATAAGATGTTAATCTTTTGCTCAAATAAGCAATTATTTTTAACATTACAATATAAATATATATATCAAAACAAATTTTCCAAAAAATATTTTGCGTTAACTTTTTTGACTTAAGGGTGTTTAGACTCACCAATTATTTGCGCAAAATGGTTCTTTTGTGTTATTGTTCAAAATTTTGAATAAAAATCTGAAGTTTGCAGAATTTGTAGAAATGTTTTGTATGAGAAGTTGTACATTAGAGCGTACCAGGTTACAAGTAAAAAAAAAAAAGTTCGCCGTACACCTTCGAATATGAAGTATTATTGAAAGGTAGTTTCAAAAAAAATTTTTTTATTTTTTTATGCCGAACGTAGGGGTCGCGCTTTTACATTTTTCTATATAACTTCTGCATTTATAAACGGATTTTAAAGTGTGATACATCGATGTTTTTGTCCGATTTTTTTGTCTTTGAAGTCATTGAGCTCAAACATGATTCATGATTTTATGCGAGCTTTAATTTTCGATTATTAGAGTGGTACATTAGGGTAGTAGCAACTGAGAAATGATGGGTAAGTACCAGAAGGGGGTGCTTGAGCTCAATGACTTCAAAGACAAAAAAATCGGCCTCGTCGAGACAAAAACATCGATGTATCACACTTTAAAATCCGTTTATAAATACAAGTTATATAGAAAAATGTAAAAGCGCGACCCCTACGTTCGGCATAAAAAAATAAAAATTTTTTTTTTGAAACTACCTTTCAATAATACTTCATATTCGAAGGTGTACGGCGAACTTTTTTTTTGAGGTACGCCCTATTGTACATGCGTGAAGCGGAAACATTTCAAATTCATTTTTCAGACGAATTGGAACTTTGAAACTAATGGAATTCTCGTGCGTATGTACCAATAAAAATACAGAAAAGGGAGAAAATTTAAATAAAACGAAATAAATTAAAGAGAAAAATTATTTGTTGGAGGAACTTAAAAAGTTCTTTGGCAACTCATAGAGAATATAATAAAACTACAATAAAACTTTTGTAAAATTACCTTGTATTTGTTTTTTGCTGTATTTCAAAGCACTTTGTTCTCTTTAACAATTTGTATCAGTATTTAAAAAAAAAGAAATAAAAGTACAAACCGATAGAACATAAGTAAACCAGCACCATGTTTCATTTATCGAATTTGGAATGTTTTTTAACTAAATTTAATAATATGATAGACCTAAATCTTTTTATTGAATTTATATTTCCCAGCCAAATAATAACGATGATGACTTAATTAACTTTTTGTTCTTCCATCTGGAAACAAAAAATGTTTATTTTAAATATTATACTCATGTAATATTAAGGCTGTTTTTCTTGGATGCTTCTATTGTTTTTGGTGGGATTGCTGTTGTCGTTGCTGCTGGTGTGTTGATTGGGCATCGACGTACAGATGAAAAGCAACAATATGGGTTTGTGGTTTATGTTGTATATCTTTCGTAAAACAACAGTATTTTGTTGATCAATATTGTTGTTGTTGGTGTGGTGGTGGTTGTTACTGCCGTGAATGATGTAGTTGTCGTCATTACCCCCGTATTGTTTCTATGTTGCTGAGGCACAACTACCGCCACCCCTACAGCATGTAAACTGTCAATCATAAAAGGATTTAATTAATTATGACAAAAGAAACTTTTGAAAACACGCACAGCCACACTTACCTTGTTATAATTGTACGTTTTTCGGCTTTCCCCAAACACGCACTGGTACCGCTGCTGTTTTCATTACTAAATACAAAAGATGTCCCAGCACCCAAAGAAAATAAACCTATAAGAAGTGCCGTCCGAATCGACGACAGCACTCTCTTAAATTTTATAATTTACATTTTAATCTAACATAACTCGCTCAATTTTTGAAATGACCTTCTTATTTATTCAATCATGCACCACCGGGCGGAGAACCAAATGCTGTTGTGCGTAGTGCATAATACCACTGCTGCCGAAACCATTTACGGCATCACTTGTCGAGACTGCATAATGTTGCCCCAACAATTCCTAAATGAACTTCATTGACATTAATTGAAGGAGAACATCATATTATATTCCAGACTTCCGAAATGTAACTAAAATTGATATTAATAAATTAAAATATTAATCAATCTTAAATTTTAATTTCACCATACTTACTTCTTCGTCTGTTGTTTCTTCTGTTCTGTTGCTTTTGGTTTTCTTATAATTCTAATCGTCGAAACTCACTTTGACAAATTTATAGAAACCTTTGCTCATATACGTATTATTGCAACTATGTGCTACAAAATACATGAAATTGGCAACTACTATGAATATGTAACCATTATCCAACTAACTAATTAATTTCAACTAAGAACCTTGTGTAAATGCTACAAATTTCTAAATTGCGTGGTTGAATATTTTAAGGTACATAAGCACTGAATAAGTAAACTTAGTTAAGGCCAAAACACAATCAAAGTACGCATATTGAGCATGTATGCTTTATACGTATTTTTGCTGTTTGCAAGACACATAGAAAGTATGCATGTACGCATGAAAACATATGTTCATGTGTGTAAACAGTAACAAACGTGCGACATAATTAAAAATGGAAATAAATGAAATAGCTTCGGATGTCGTGCTTTTTATAATTATGTACAACTTTTTAATAAATTTGGGGCGGCGTAGGTTTGCTGATGGGCTTTTTGTGTTAAGCTTTAAACAAATGGCCACGAAAAATTCCATAAAATGGCAAGGACGACACCACAGGTCTTCGACCAACTATTTTCCATGGTGGAGGAAGACTTGACAAAGCGCAGCAACCGACAGCCAATATCAGCTAAATGTCGGCTGTTTTTGACCCTAGTGTAAATAATTTGAAAAAGATTATGTATATACAAAGGGATTTATAAAGTCTTTTTATTCAGATATATTTCTTTGTCGGGGATGCAGCTTTTCCATTAAGAGAGAATTTGATGAAACCATATCCAGGGATATTATTATGACCGAAACGCTAGTGTACACATTATATGTACAGTTAATAATTTTTTGTATTACCGCACTGTTTAATTTTGTTATTTCTATTCCTATTATTTTCTATGAAATTTATAGCTTTGTTTTGGAAAGGCTTGTCGAATTAGCATATAATACTCTCTAAAAATTTATAAGAAGCGCTTCAACGTCAATTTTCTTCTCAGGAAAGCTGCAAACGGTCCCACAAAGTTTTGAAAATTCTTCGTGAGCATCATTGACTGCGCCCTTACCGCGTTTCAGGACTGGAGACATTTCGAAATAATTCGTGGTGGTCAACATTGAATGTTTCTTTTCTTTTTTCAGGACCGTAGAGTCTTTTGAAAAAGATTCGAAGTCGTCGTCATCAAATTTATGTTTCGTATAATTGAAGGTATATTCATTATGTTTCTTCGGAACTAAAGAGAGTTTGAAAACATACTCGAAGAAACATCCCCATACATTGCCGACACCATGTTTGATGAGGAGTTATAAGGTTCTTGTGAAATATATCCTTCTGATAACTCATACGTAGCAGCATGATGAACGAGAACAAACAAATGTCCGGACTGCAAACTGTTTCAAAAAGTGTTACTACGCCTATTCTCTTTATTGATTCTCTATTTAAACACATTACTCACGGTTTTGGAGCTACATAGTATTTCATAAAAGACAGGCCAGACGTAAAATTCCATTGTGTAGTTTCTTCCGGCGCCGCGCTTCCAAATGACATTCTTAAATTTTCTCTGGCATTTATCAACTTACTTAAATATATTTACGAATATATATAAATATATATATCGAAAAGGTTAATCAATTACTTATATATAAAGTGAGAATTTGTTTTTCGTCCGAATGTACTTACCTGGCAAATCCACAGCTCTGTACCCATGTTCTGTAACTCTCCCATCGAGAAATTTCTCACATGTGAAATGAAACAGAAACGTTGTAATTTGACACAAAAAATTGTTTCTCGCAATCAACTGTGTCTGTAACTTTGATTTGTGAGAAATTTCTGTCACCATATGTTATTTTCTCAAATTACTGGAAAAATGTGAGAAGAACTGTTTCTGTAAAATATTCAGTCGAGAAGTTTCAACTTCAACTCACATTTGGAAACATTACGAGAAAGAGTATTTCACACATTTGTAAAACAAAAAATAGAAAAACCAACACAGAAAATCGATAAACGTTGTTATTTTTTATTTTGTAAAAAGAATTTTGATTTGATATTCCGGAACAATAAGCGCGCTTCCAAATTTCTTGTTTCTTCCCGCTGAATCACACACACTCTGTAGCAATCAGCAATACGGCATATTTTAAATAACACTATTTTGACACTTTTTAATAGATTTAATAAACATATGAATGTACGTATATTGTCTATTTCTTACATATTAATTGTTTACTTGAAGTTTCTTCTTTTCTTTGTTTACTTTTTTGACATGTGACTGGAAAGTTCCAATAATACATTGTCGTTTTTCATATTGATTCACTGATACAGTTTTTACTCACATATCGAGAAACAGTTGAATTTTTTGTTTCAAACTTTCTCGATTTGAGAAGTTCTCACAAAAGTTACAGAATAGGGGTACTGGATATTGCTTTCCAGGCTGCCGCTTTAATTAATTTATTTCTAAATGATTTGTGCGATTTATTATATATACATTGGTATTTTTGAGCATCATTTATTAAAACTTTCTCAAACATTTTCCTTTTAATTGTTTTTTTGGATTAAACCGGTCAGATTTTTTCTAACTAAACGCGCAAACTAAATAGAATAGGGGTACTGGATATTGCTTTCCAGGCTGCCGCTTTAATTAATTTATTTCTAAATGATTTGTGCGATTTATTATATATACATTGGTATTTTTAAGCATCATTTATTAAAACTTTCTCAAAAATTTTCCTTTTAATTGTCTTTTTCGATTAAACCGGTCAGATTTTTTCTAACTAAACGCGCAAACAAAACTCAAAAAACATATGGTTTTACGCTTCTGCTTCACGAAGCACACACAAAAGTTAAAAGTTCGGCAACTTTTTGTACGCTTGATACACACTTTTTGGATGCACGCTTTTATCGCACGCTTCTTCATATGTATACATACATTTCAAAATTGCTCGAGACATGTATGCTTAAATATATATTTTTCTCATTGTGTTTTGGCCTTAATTTATACAAAAGAAGCATATGTGTAATTTACACATGTACGAGGAAAATTTAGCATTTACTTGTATGACTTCTGTCAACTCTATATAAAAAAGATTACAAGGTTGAATTAGGTATTTTTTCACAAGTTTTTTTTGCGTGTACCTTCTTCCTCCGCTAAATACAAGATGTAACGTCAAGTTAGTGCTAAACTTACAGTTGAATAGTGCCTTAAGGCGCTGTTTTGAAAAAGGTTTATACAGATTCGTTCAAACACCACAATTTTTACTCGTTTTTATTAACTTGTGTATGTATTACTTTTTGTATCTGCACTAACTTCGTATACGTCTACGCTAGAAGGTTGGTTATCAACACCTGGTTGTACAGATTGCTTTAAAAATGTGAAATACTTGCTAAAGACGCTGTAGTATGCTGCGTTGACGCATTCCGACCCACTAATATTTTTTGACCGGACTCCACAATTAGTTCCCTCAATTTGGTAAATATTTTAGCTCCAGCTGTGAAACTGTCTGCTATAAATGGAAACATTTGATTAGATACATGTAATTTGTTCAATGGAATGCCCCTTTTGATATTTTTTTCGAATTTTATTTGCGGTATTTTGCTTCACAATAGGTAAAATTGTTTGATGTAGTAAAATAAATATTTAAAACAAATTCAATGAACAACATTAGGTAAGTAACCTTGTAATTTTGTTTCTTTTGGCATTAACTTTATGATTTTTTTCATATCCACTCGCTTTATTATTTTTTTCTGTACTTTTTTTTTTTTTGGATTTTGGGGGCTTTCACTGTTTAATAGCGTCGGTCGACGAGCAACAGGCGTTCTCGGCGTGTGACGTCGATAGCTATGTTATATAATTTTAAAGGCTTTCGGAATTTTTGTTTTGTGGTTAAAAATTAACTTTCTAATTCTGTAATCGACTACTAGATGTATTGTTTATATGGGGTTTAGACATTTGTGCAAAAGCGTATTGCGCAAAATGCGACACCACATATATAAAATTATGTGCAACGCGACGTTTTGCGCAAATATTCTGCGTGTTTAAAATACGCAAATAAAACCTTTAAAACACCTTTCATAAATTGTACGTGCTCAAAAGTGCAACAAAAGGTTTAATTATAAAAAACAATCATGTATCGGATTGGAATTTTTTGAGTCTGTTAACAATTTTTGGGCGAATGGAGTTGATTTATGTCCTAAACATGCCTTTTCTAATTCCGTAAATAGTTTTTGATCTCATTGAGTGATATATTTTATATGCATTTCAACGTGGTTCTTCGTCAGTTTGGGATAATTTTCAAGAAGACTGCTAAAGTAGAGAAGAATACTTTTCTGCTTTAGATTTCCCTCCAAAATTATTTGCCATTTTTTGCCCACCTAACGCAAAAAAGTGCACTATAAAAACAAAAAAAAACTATTAACTTTATATTTATTAATTTAAGGGCATGCTAATTATATTTTGCGTATATATTAGGCCTGTTCGATTGGGCTTACTAGCTTATGATTAAGAGACTTGATAAAGTGGCAACATTGTTACCCATTGGTTTTTCTTAAATGAATCAACAAGAAAAATATGACAGCAATGCTAAGAGAGTAGTAAGCTACTTTCTTGTTAAGCGAGTAAATTCCATACAAAAATTAAGCTAGTGAGCCCAATTGAACAGGCATATTAAAGCATTTATATTACATATATCAGCGAGCATATCATTATTTGTGCTGCAGTTTCAGACTGTATAATGTATGTGTACCTAACGGATATATGTATAGCTAAATTAGTTACACTAACTGACAGCTAAAACCGATCGTTACCGCTAAATTCAGATTATTTTGTCATTGTACTCGGATTAAAATATTTTGAGGACTATCAGAAACTTCGAAGATATAGTCTATCATACTATAGTATATCTACACTTATAGAAGAAAGTCAGTTATTAGCAGCAGCGATTGTTTGCTGCCTATCAGCAGGCAATTTTCTGTTATTACAGCAGTTTTTCTGCCATAACAGCAGTTTTTCTGCCATAACAGCAGTTTTTCTGCAATCTTGCATCAGGATTCACACTGCTGAAGTGTATAAGTCTAAAATCTGTGCCGGAAAGCAAGATATCCTGTATATGTTTGTTGTGTGTCAATCTGAGAGTGAGCTACTACCGATAATTGAATATCGGTCTGAGTCTGTCAGCGGAAGTATTAATTAAGATCGAAGATAAAAACATAAGATATATATCACAATAGAAAAAAATAGTATTATAAGAGGGTAGTTTCAGCCAGTACCAGGATTATAAAAAGACCAAGTGAATTTCAAATTTTATAATTATTTATTATAAATTATTCGCCAAAACAAAAGATAACTCAAGAATGAACCCAACACAGCAGCCAGAGAACAGAAATATCTCCCACGAGGTTATCCGCGAACGGACTTGCGAGCTTCGTAGATCCAACCAGAAAAATCTAGATGCCGTAAAATTGGAATTATGTGTGGTATGTAGTTTGGTGGTTTAGTGTATTAGTTGACTACTAATACGCCTAGGAACTATGGCTGTCAATACCAGTAGTGTCCCTGTGCAATACTACAAAGGTGTCTGGGAACTATGGCTGTAAGAAACCAGTAGAATCCCTCTACACTACTACTACTACTATTGTGCCTGGGATCTATGGCTGTAAAAATGCAGTAGTTTCCCTGAGCGACAATACTACCGAGCTCGACCCATCTGCGTGAGTGTGGCTGCTACCGAAGCTGTCACATACTTGCAGCAACTGTCCTCATTCTACGACAGATGAAGTCGAACTAATGTAGTAGTGACGATCACATAAGGCCACAACTGCCAAAACGTAGTGGTAGAGATAAGTTTGTGTTCGAGAAAACAAGAGTGTGATCGTGATGATCACGACGACATCAATATGAGTGCCAGAGAGAGAGATCTGTGCACGCTGTGCTGGCGTTCTTATACATATTACTCTTATACAACTACTCTTAAATTATAATTATACCAAATGTAACAAGTAATAATACTTCAAATAATGGAATGTATGACATTGGTAAAGAAATGTTAAATGTATTTAATATACAAAATAATTATGTAACGACAACTTCGTTACAGCATATGTAATGTTTTTATATTTGTTTTTTAGGTAAGTGATAAATTCTGTTTTTTTAAGGGATAATACATTGAATTCAGTCAATGAAAAATAAGTTAGATATCTACAGGCTGCGATATTTAAAGACGATATTTTAAGACGCGATATTTAAAGAAAAAAGTCTCTAAATAATCGGCGTTAAGAGAGCTCTTTGAGCAGGAGGGAGTAGAATAAATTGCGAGACGGAAAAAATCAAATGCGTATGAGAAATCTTAGGTGTTAACCTAAAAAATTCAGCCAAAAAGATACTATCTGCCTAAAGAAAAGAGTTAAAGATAATCAGGTATTGTTCTTTGTTAGGTTTCAAAAAATTGTTTATTAGTATTAAAGTAACGTTAAGTTTGATGAAAATCTACAGATGTAATAAATCGTTTATTGTCAAGTAAACAAAAAATGATGTGCTAAGTGTTATTGGTTAGAGAGGGGCGTCTAATTGAATGAGGTGAGTGTGGTCAGAAGTGTGTGAGTATTGGGGCATGGGATATGATTCCGTGGATCGGCCGAGGCAAGGATGGGAGGGCTAAGTGGGAGACTAAACAGCAAAGTCTCCGCGTCAGAGTGAAGATCGCTGAGCGTCGGAGACCAAACTGAACGGCGTGGCAGGAGGCGATCGTAACACAGGAGGATCACCATCAAAATGGAAATATTATCAGAAAGTGCATTCCATTATATAAAAGAATGGAATCAGTGATGGCAGAAAGTACAGAATTATGTTCCATTTCAGACGGATAGTCTGCACTGCAGTTTCGTTATTTTCTTGTTCAAATTGAAGTTAACACAAGGCTATTACGCCTTGTCACACTGAATACACGCAGAAAAAGAACTTGTGAAAAAATACCGAATTCAACTTTGTATTTTTTTTATATAGAGTTGACAGAAGTCATACAAGTAAAATGGTAGGTGTTCAGTGCTTATGTACCTTAAAATATTCAACCATGTTATTTTCCCCAATTTAGAAATTCGTAGCATTTACATGTTTCTTAGTTGAAATTAATCAGTTAGTTGAATAATGGTATAAGTATGAATATGTAATTTCATGAATTTTGCAGCACATAGTTGCAAAAATACGTATATGAGCAAAGGTTTCTATAAATTTGTCAAAGTGAATTTCGACGATTAGAATTATAAGAAAACCAAAAGCAACAGAACAGTAGAAACAACAGGCGAAGGCGTAAGTATGTTCAAATCAAAATTTATTTATTTTGCACTCGCAAAATTAAGATTGATTAATCATTTAATTTATTAATACACTTAGAACAAAAAGTCTGCTATTAACAACAGACATTGTTTGCGGGCCAACATCAGACACTTTTTCTGCTATTGCAGCAATTTGTCTGCTATAACAGCAAATAATCTGCAGTTTTGCTTCAGCAGCCACACTGCTTAAAAGTTTGCTGGCTGCTGAAAATATTTGCTTTAATTAAAATTAAAAAGATTAATGAAGCCGGGTCTTATATTTTTATTAGTCCGAGACAAATGCTAATGAAAAGCATTCGATTTTTAAACAGCAAGGCTCACATTGGGTTAATGAATTCGTTTAATATTTATTCTCTAAATTATTTCCGATGATACCAATATTAAGCCGATAGGTTCGAAATTTCTGATAGTCCTCAAAATATTATAATCCGAGTCCTTTACAATGACAAAATAATCTGAATTTAGCGGTAACGATCGGTTTTAGCTGTCAGTTAGTGTCACTAATTTAGCTATACATATATCCATTAGGCACACATAGCAGAAATCTCTAGCAGAAAAGTAAGCAGTCTTCTTGAAAATTATCCAAAACTGACGAAGAACCATGTTGAAATGTATATGAAATATAAATCACTCCATAGTGAGATCAAAAAGCTATTTACGGAATTAGAAAGAGCATGTTTAGGACATAAATGAACTCCATTCGCCCAAAAATGGTTAGCAGACTCAAAAAATTCTAAGCCGATAAATGATTGTTTTTAGAATTAAACTTGTTGTTGCAATGGTAATGGAACACGTACAATGTATGAAATATATTCTAAATGTCATTTTAAACACAAAGAATATTTGCGCAAAACGTCGCGTTGCACATAATTTTGCATTTGTGGTTCTACACTATTATCTCGCATTTTGCGCAATACGTTTTTGCATAAATGTCTAAACCCCCTATAAACAATATATATAGTAGTCGATTATAGAATTAGAAAGTTAATTTTAACCATAAATCAAAATGATAAGACGTCATCGACGCACACGTCGAGAACGCCAGACGCTATTAAACAGTGAAACATCCTAAAACCTCAAAAAAATACAGAACAGAACAAGAAAAAGTAATAAAGTGAGTGGGCAAGAAAAAAATGCATAAAGTTACTGCCAAAAGAATTGAAAGCTTTCCTTGGGATTACAAGGTAAGTATTTGTATGTGTTGTTCATTGAATTTGTTGTAAATATTTATTTTACTACAGCAAACAATTTTACCTATTGTGAGGCATAATACCGCAAATAAAATTCGAAAGAAATATCAAAAGGGGCATTTCATTGAATAATCAAATGTTTCCATTTCTTGCAGACAGTTTCACAGCAGGAACTAAAATGTTTACCAAATTGCGGGAACTAATTGTGAAGTCCGATCAAAATATATTAGTGGTTCGTAATGAATAAGGTTATAAGGATATTCCGTCAACACAGCGTCTTTACCAAGTATTCCACTTTTTTCAAAGCAATCTGTACAACCAGGCGTTGTTAATCAACCTTCTAGCGTAGACGTATACGAAGTTAGTGCAGATACAAAAAGTAATACATACAGCGCACACTGGTCCCAAATCCATTTTTTATGGCATAAAGTCGAAAAATAAACATACAGTCTTGTAATTTTGCACATTTGCTAGACATATTATACGCAAAAAATAAAAATAAAATTGGGCCGATCGGACCACGCCCACTACCACCTCCCATATATAGCCAACATAATTATCTCCCTGTATTGGTACAGGGTGACCAAAAACAAAATTTTATGAAAGCTTAAAAGAACGAAGAGTTGTTTATTTTGACGAAATGTGTTTTTCTAAACATTATTACAAAAGCAAAATATTGCATACAAATAGTATACTTTAAACTGCAATTTAAATAATTATTTCAAGAAATAGAGTAAAATGTATACATGTGTAAAAAAGGGTGAATGATGTTGTATACCATTTTAAAGGCACTTTCAATACCTTTTAAATAAAATATTGATGGGTCTCGTACACAGAACTAATTCAGAGATATAATCATATATATATGTCTATGGCTAATCAAAAACTGTGCTAAAATAAAATGACAATTTTTGGAGAAAAATGCTGACGAGATATTAATTCCATCATAAACTACAACCTCAGACGAACACTTTCACTTTGAGTCAAGTTGAGTCATACATATAACTTTTGGTCCACGACATTTATAGATTACTAGCCAAACCCCGCCCGTTTCGACAGGCAAAAAAACAAATGGTAAAATTAAAATCAGGTTTCATATTGATCTTATCATATTGATATTATCGTGTTCAGTAATATATACGTTCCAATTTTCAGTCTTCTAGCTTCCAAAAACGCTTTTGCCATGCCCACTCAGCCCACAAAACGAAAATCCAAATTTCGACATCAAATTGATCTTTCTCGTGGTTAGTAATATACATATATGTACCAGTTTTCAGCCTTCTAGCTCTCAAAAACACTATTGCCACGCACCACTGCTCACCAAACGAAAATTCAAAATCCAGCATCATATTTATCGTTCTCGTGGTCAGTAATATCTATGTACCAATTTCCAGCCTTCTAGCTCTCAACAACACTTTTGCCACGCCCCAAAGCACACGAAAAGAAAATCAAAATTTCGAAATCAAATTTATCTTTATCGTGGTCAGTAATATATACATTCCAATTTTCAGCCTTCTAGCTCAAATAACACTGTTGCCACGCCCAATCCGCCCACAAATAAAAAATCCATATTTCGGCATCAAATTGATCTTTATCGTGGTCAGTAATATATATGTACCAATTTTCAGCCTACCACCGCTCAAAAACACTTTTGCCACGCCCACTCCGCCCACAAAACGAAAATCCAAATTTCGGCATCAAATTGATCTTTCTCGTGGTCAGTAATATATACGTTCCAATTTTCAGCCTTCTAGCTCTCAAAACACTATTGCCACGCCCCCTCCGCCCACAGAGCAAATTTGTAAAAATTCTATAGCCTATAGTTCCTTCCAGACCTGCATCTATCTGTACTGAAAATTTCAACAACATCGGTTCAGCCGTTTCCACGTGATAAAGGTGGTTGTGCCTCAGCAACATACAAACAATACGTGGGTAATGACAACAGCAACATCATCCACGGCAATAACAACAACAATATTGATCAACAAAATACTGTTGTTTGAGAACGATCTACAACAGAAACCACAAACCCATATTGTTGCTGTTAACTCATCGTAACAGACAGCAGCTACAACATCTCTTCTGTGCCCAATCAACACACCAGCAGCAACGACAACAGAAATCCCACCAAAAACAATAGAAGCATCAAAGAACAGCCTTAATATCATATGAGTATAATACTTGAAATAAACATTTTTTGTTTCCAGATGGAAGAACAAAAAGCTAATTAAGTCATCATCGTTATTATTTGGGTGGGAAATAAAAAATCAATAAAAAGATTTAGGTCTTTAAATTTAATAATATATTTAGTTAAAAAACATTCCAAATTAGATAAATAAAACATGGCTTTGGATTACTTATGTTCCATCAATTTGTATATTTATTTCTTTTTTTTTAAATACTGATAAATGCAAATTGTTTAAGAGAACAAAGTGCTTTGAAATACAGCCAAAACATAAAGGGTGATTTTTTAGCTATTATCTTTTTGGCAACACTGGTTGAAACAGCTGACGCATGTTTCGTGTTTTGTTTCACTGTCAAACATCTTCAGTTTGGTCTATAATTCAACCATGAATCGTCTTACAAACGAACAACGCTTGCAAATTATTGAATTTTATTATCAAAATGCGTGCTCTGTTAAGATAGTTCATCGCGCGCTTCCATTTTATGGCCAGTTTAATCGACCCACTGAAGCGGCTATTCGGGCTATTGTGACTAAATTTCGCACCAAATTTACATTGTTGGACATTAAACCACCAACACGCTTACGTAGAGTGCGAACTGAAGAAAATATCGCAGCTGTATCGGCCAGTGTTATTGATGACCATCAATTATCGATTCGTCGCCGTTCGCAGCAATTGGGCCTCTGTTACTCAAAAAACGTGGAAATGCCAAAATTGGAACTTTTAAATATGTATTTCACCTAAGAAACTTAGGTAAATTGTACGCTTTTCTTGTATGATTTCTCACATTTTTTCTTTTCGTGTGCGAAATCTAGTTTAAATAACATAATAGCCTTGTCACACTGCATGAAATCAAGTTGATTTCTTGTAAAATCGAGTTGCTGAAATCGACCCTGTCACACTGCAATATTTCGACATTTGGTCGATTTAGTTTGTACACAAAACAAAATGTCAACAATAGCCACAACAGCCGCAATTGAAAACTCTAATAAAGAAAAATTAAATTAATTACTAAAATATGTGTCAATTTTGGGCCTTAAGAAAAGTTGCCGGAAGGAATTATTTACGCAAATATTTTTACGTTTTTTGCGTAATTTGTGAAACCGTGTTACCCGAATCGCTCACAATTGCATCCGGGTGAAATGTCCAGTTTTCGCAAGCGAAATGTCCACAAACAAATTACACGGACCATTCCACAAACAGAACAAGTGATAACATCATGTGACAATCCTTCGTTGGACGTCCTATTGGGTGGTAGTTTGCCCATTGACTCAATAGGCCTGTTCGATTGGGCATACTAGCTTAATTTTTGTATGGAATTTACTCACTTAACAAGAAAGTAGCTTAGTACTCTCTTAGCGTTTTTTCGAACGGTCCCAACGCCTCTCACTCCCGCCCCTTCCGACCGAGAGGGCCTCGTCCCCATAACGTAGGGACATCGTACTGTGGTGGACAAGCAGTAGAGGGTGGAATACCGGCTACAGATTAAATATCTTCAGCCGGCAAAAACAAAACAAAGACAAACTACACTAAAGGTTAATGCTAACATTTGACATAGAAGCAATACATTACATTTAATAATACTAAAACAGAATACTAAACATTCAAGTACGAGAGAATCCTTGACTTTATTGTATCGATTCCGACACCAAAATCTATGATGTGGTACAATGAATTAAAATCAATACACATTCTACGAATGGGCTGCGCAGAAGCATAATTCGTACGCTGAATATCAATATGAAGAAACTGATAGTATCTAGTTGGTCTAAATGGCACGTTAAACTTAATCCTAGAAATAAGATATTCAGATGAGACATCACCATTTATAACCTTAAATACCATCACGTCTACTTTTTAAGGAGGGCAAGTCAATCAACTTCAATCTACTAGAATAGGGGGGAAGAACAAAATCACTATTCCAATGTAAGTGTCTCAATGAAAACAATAAAAATTGCTTCTGAACTGACTCAATTCTGTCAATATAGACACCATACTGAGGGTCCCACACTACAGAACCATATTCCAAAATAGGCCTAACGGGCGAAGTAAATAACTGTTTCGTCACATAGGGATCAGAGAATTCTTTAGCCCAACGTTTAATAAAGCCAAGAACACCATACGCCCTGTTAACCATGTAATCCATCAGAATACCAAGATCTACAAAAGAATCAACTGTCTCTAACTCAGCTCCAATAAGATCATATCTGACAAATTTCGGATTCGATCTAAAGAAACGCATATGCTTGCATTTCCGTAAATTAAGTTCCATGCAGTTTATGTCACACCAACATCCAAAATTATCCAAGTCGTCCTGCAAATAATGAGAATATTCTAGCTGTTTATAAGACAAAAATATTTTCACATCATCCGCATATATCAAAATCCTAGAGTTTATAATAGACTCCGGGAGATCATTTATGAATAATAAAAATAGTATAGGCCCAAGATGACTACCTTGGGGAACTCCCGATGATACCAGAATTGGCCTAGAACAAGAATTTCCGAATTTGACAATCTGCGAACGATTATTCAGATAAGAAGATATCCATTTCAAAAATTACAGCTAAAACCAATTCTATCTAATTTATATAACAAAAGCTCGTGATTGACTTTATCAAATGCCTTGCTAAAATCCGTGTAAATGACGTCAGTTTGATTACCCAGAACAAACCCATCAATAACGTGTGAGGTAAATTGAGTCAAATTCGTCGTGGTCGATAAGCCTTTACGAAACCCATGTTGGCTGGGACTCAAAATAGAAGAAACGCTGTGAGAAACAACATTAGTCACCAGTTTCTCAAAAAGCTTAGGGATAGCACTTAATTTAGCTATCCCTCTATAATTCGAAACGTCAATTAGACTGCCAGATTTATGTAGGGGATCAATGAACGACTGCCTCCAAGCCGAAGGGAAATATCCAAATCTCAACGAAGTATTAAACAATAACGTCAGAGGAATAGCCAAACCACTAGCACAGAATTTTAAAATTATACTTGGCACCCCATCGGGGCCGACACTATTTGTTGATTCTAGATCATTCAAACTTGACAAGGGCAAGTCAATAATTGGTATTTCTAATTGATTCAAAGGGGTAAGTGCTGTCGGATCGATAAGATCTATTTGAATATGTGGTCGCAAAAAAAATTCGCAAAACAATCAGCAATATCCTGGTCCTCACAATATTCCAAGCCATCCATTCTAATCCTAGTTGGTTTAGATGTGGATTTACGTTTCAAATTAACAAAATCCTAAAAAGCTCTAGGGTTATTTCGAAAATCATTCATCACCTTTTGCAAATATAGTCTATAACATCTCTGAGATTCGACGTTATATCTCGACCTAGCAATAGAGTATCTTACATAATCGGAATTCAATCCAGATTTCTTAAACTTCTTAAAAAGCCTACTTCTCGAATTTTTCATTCTGGACAATTTATGAGAAGACCAAGGTAGTCTTTCAGATTGCCCAACTCGAATTTTCGGTACAGATTGTGACAGGAAGTCCCTAAGAATTTGATAAAATTTATCCACAGCGTCAATATCTGCATAGTGGCTACAACTACAGACGGAATTCCAATCAACGTCACGGAGAAGAGAGTTAAGCAGTATAAAATTTGTCTTTCTGTAACAGTAAACGGTGAGATCATCCTGAGAGGTAGAAGAATGAGATTCATTGGAGTACAACATCGATAAACCTAAGGTAGGATGGTAATTGTCCTCTGGGAGAGATATGGGGAGAACCCTATTGATCTCAAAGTAATGAGGATCATTAACAAATACTAGGTCAAGTTGTCTTTCACTTATATTCTTTACGTAATTAATCTGGAATAAATTAAGTTCAGCAAAAAGCCTGACTATATTCGAGGCAGAATCATCCGTATCAAACGATGATGGCAGTGCGGTTAAAGCCTCCGTGTCCGGCAATGCAAGCCAAGATACGGAAGGTAAATTAAAATCCCCTAAGATTAATGTACGGTCTAAGTCACCTGACATTGAAACAATCCTACCAATCGCGGCCAAGTGACTTTCGTAGACACATAATTCAGATGATGGAGGAATATAAGAGCAAGTAATGAACAATTTATTGCTACCTAAATTAATAAGAACTGCAATAAATTCAATGTCATCAAGCCCATGGAGGATAATACGTTGCTGCCAGATTTTTCTTGTTGATTCATTTAAGAAAAAGCAATGGGTAACAATGTTGCCACTTTATCCAGTCTCTTAATCATAAGCTAGTAAGCCCAATCGAACAGGCCAAATATGTCTGATCGAAGAAGACAAATTTGTGGTCACCTACTCCAAAGTGCTGGCCAATATTTTATGGCCGTTTTATCAAAGCAAACGGTGTTTGAGGAGTTTAGATGGCAGCCCCAAGGATGTCGTCGAGAAATTGCAGAAACCCTTGGATGACGGCGAAGTGGAAAAGAACAAAATTGAAAGCAAAATGGAGTACGAGGAGAACCAGGAATTGGTAAGTACGGCTGACGCATTGCATGGCGCTACAATGACCTGCCGATGGTCTGTTCAGAGAAGACCAAGACGCAGATTGGACATCATTTCAACCTATTAGAGCAGATGAATGTGAACATGCTGAATGTATTCCAATGCCCGTCCTTAATTGATTGAAAGTTTTTTTTCTATGAAATTTAAATTGTATTTATTATTTATTATAATGTGTGTTCATGCCATTAACAAATGATGATTTAAATCAATACCAATAAACAACCACTATTTGTACAATCAATTTTTATACGAATAAGGAAAAATAAACTGCATTGCAGACTATCCGTCTGAAAAGGAACAAACTTCTTCAAGTTATATTTTTGTAGAGAAAACTGCAATACTATTTTTATAGTTTGCTACTGTTTAACTGTTCGCTATGGACCACTAAGCTTTCTTCCATCACTGATTCCATCTTATTATGGAAATCACTTTTTGATGGTTATCCTCCTGTCCGTATTCGTCTCTAGAAGACAAAAAACTAATAAACTGAAATTGTGTAATTTAGTTTGTATTTCAGATGGACAAAATATAAACCATTTTCAACATTTCGTCAGCCATTATTTCATTTGTGTCCGTTTATACTGTCCTCCTATAGAGCTAACAGAACACATTCCTGGTCTGGAGTCCATTTTGTTTTCTCCATATAACGCCGTTTTTCCCTTAAGAATTTAATTGAACAGCTGAATCGTACAGCTGATCGATTTTAAATTTTATATGGAAAAAGTACTAGATTTGAGTTCGATTTGGCTCGAAATCTAATTAAACTAATTGTGACAAGGCTATAAGCTAATTTCAAAAAAGAACATTTCGAGAGTTTTTTACATGTATTTCTTATAGAAACAAAATTTGCATGTATATTTGCTTACGAAAGACGCAATAGCCTTTTCATACTGTATGTGAAATAGAGCTGAAATTGAATTGAATATTGACAATTGTAAATCAACCTTTAAATTTTAAGGAAATAAACTTAAATATTTTGTTTCCGTGACCCATATTTCCTGAGTTACGGGCTCCGAAATTTTTGATTTATAAATTTCGTCCGATTTTTATGAAATTGGAATTGTTGAAAGGGCTTTTAATTTTAAGGAAATAGACTTACATTTTTTTTTCTGTGACCCATATTTCCCGAGTTACGTGACCCGAAACTTCAGATATCTAATTTTTTCAGATATCTATTTTTTTTAACAAAAAACATAAAATACTTCAACTTTTTAAAACCAATTAATTAAAAAAATATTATTCATATATTAAAAATTTAAAAATTATTAAAAAAAATCGCGCGATTTTTTCGAAATAATTTTTCATTACAACACTCTTTTTCAAACAAAAACACAAAATGAATTCATTATTTTAGTTTTTTTCGTTTGTATTTTGTTGTTCTGTAATCAATATTTGATTTGAACTGGGATATTGTCCTGGCTCAAGACCATATTTAATAGAATGCAAATTTATTTACAAATTGCATGGTGACATTTTTACTTGGCTGCAGACTACCACGATCATGATTTCGACCATGTCAAAAGTCTTTTCAAGTGGCTTCGCAGCGACTTTTCAACATCAAACCCGGCCTCTATAAGGAGATGATTCTCACAAACGGGCGAGAAGCACAACTCACTTGCTCAAAACCATTTTGCATCTATATTTAATAGAATGCAAATTTATTTACAAATGGCATGGTTACTTGGCTGCAGACTACCACGATCATGATTTCGACCATGTCAAAAGTCTTTTCAAGTGGCTTCGCAGCGACTTTTCAACATCAAAACCGTCCTCTATAAGGAGATGATTCTCACAAACGAACGAGAAGCACAACTCACTTACCGAATTTGCGTTTAAAAAATCGCACCATAAAGTTATAAAGAACATATGCCATATTATTTCCTTAAAGCTAAAAGCTCTTTCCAACAAAACCAATTTCATAAAAATCGGTCGAAATTTATAAATCAAAAATTTAGGGGCCCGTAACTCTGGAAATATGAACCGCAGTGAAAACAATATTTTTATAAAACTAATTGCAAGCAAGTCGACCAACAAATGACGAAGATACCACTAAATATAGTTACAAACTTTCGGGGCCCGTAACTACGGAATTATGAGTCGCCGCTGATAATTGTATTTATGTTTTTGGCTTAAAATAACGTTTTTTTTTTTTTTTTCAAAAAAAGGCCTATGTCCGTATTCTAGATTTGCTCCAATAATTATCCAGTGTAAGTCAAAATTATGGTTATCGAGGCTAAGTCCAATAAAGTCAACACAAAATATTTTTTGAAATTTTCTTTTGTAGTTGGCGACAATATGAAAAAATAATTTTTTATTTTGAGCAAAAAATTAAATTTTTATTAACATTTTTGTTATCGCAGCTTGTTATCCCGGCTTAAAGAAAAACAGCCCTAATAATCTTGATTACCGATAAAAGTTTTCCTTGAGTTTTATATTCTACCGATTTCAAATTTAATTAAAAATTTCCTCATAAAAATGACGAATGTAAACAAACAGCTGTTTCTTTTTAAATTCTGTCAATATATCGGAGCAAAAAAATTTCCTTTCGGATTTTGATGGGAAACCCGATCAAATTTCACATATCGATACAGTACACGTTATTAAATAAAAAATGAAATGAAATTTTAGAATAAATCTTAATGTGTAAACACCCCTAACTCATCAGCATTTTTCGCAATGCTCTCAATTAGGTTGGCTTTGTATAATCAACCCTGTTGGGGTACCTGGGGTTGCCATTGTTACAAAGTTCACGTTGACATCGAATTAACAATGTATCTATTTCATTCACACACGTCTATGCTAACATTTTTCGTTCTGCGGCGCAGTCTGTTGCCGCCGTCTCCAATGATTTGTGTCGGCTTCGTTCTCTGTGCACGGATCTACGGTTCTGCAGCAAAATAATTTTGTGATAAATTGAGAAAAATTGGTCACATCTCATAGAAATTAGTGAATAACTTCGTATAATTATACACTCAACATTTGTGCAATGGAATCTAACAGTTAAAATTTAACCTTATTACAAAACAATCAATTCTTATTCTTCCATCAAGAATTGGAAAACAGAAAAGCGAGTTCTTGTCGCGCCAGTCATTTTTGTCTTGCCGTGTATTGTATGAAAATATTGTTGCTTTAGAAAACGCAGAAAACAGAAATGGTTTGATGGATTCATTCTTTCTGATATTCACGTTGAAATATTGACTTATATTATTTGCAACAAGGTAATAACATGCTCTGCACATGGAAAGTTTATTGTGTTGTTGATATTTTTAATTATTTTTATAGCTTGCTTATCACTGGGAGGATTGTACAGTGAATGGATGGTCGAATGGACAATAATTACTCCCGAATGCCGCCCACACATCCAACCAGCAATGGCGCTGTTAATGCAGCCGATCAGATGTGTGGCGGAGGCAGCGCTCAGAAGGCTCCGCGCAATTTTAAACTTTTGTCGGATCCAGCCCTTGCAAAGGGTGCCATAAAGCTATATCGTTTCGATGGAGTTGTTCCGAACGATCCCACCTACCCCCCTGTTATGCCGAGAGATCCACGTAATCCAGTAGTGCGTCTACGGGCTAGGCCAGTTGAACCAATGGTCTTAACTGTACCGCGGTGAGAAAAAAGTCACCAGTATTGACAGTAAATAATATTTATATATACGTTTTCTTTTTTTTAGATTAAAAATTGATCAGAACTATATTGGTAATCCGCCAGCCATAGAAGTTACTGTAACCAACCTAAATGATAATATAGACAAGCAATTTCTCTCTAGAATGTTGGAGAAGTGTGGTCTTTACGATGATATTATAATTTACCACCATCCAACAACGAATAAACACCTTGGTGTGGCTCGTATTGTGTTTGAAAACGTGAAAGCTGCTCGACTGTGCGTGGAGAAATATAACCAGAAATCTGTTATGGGAAAGGTAAACATTTCTTTTGAAAATAGATTGTGTTCGGAAGTTGTCATTATTATATAAATATATTTGATTAGATTATAAGCGTGTTCCATGATCCATTTGGTAGCACCTGCAAACAAACTATTGATAATTTAACATCAACGAAGCCTAAGCCGCCACTACCTACCAGTACACCGGTTACATCAGAAGTCCATGCAGGTGATGTAGCATCTACAGCAGCGACAGTTGGTTATAATGAACATCATGAATATGTGTCGCATGACAGTTTCGAGGTTGGATATCAACATTCATATCGGTCTGAACGTGATTATGAGCGATATTCACATAATCGTGAGCGATATGTAGATGATGATAGATCATATCGAGACAAACTTGGTCAACGCGATGGAAGCCGAGACAAATATGCAGTGAGGTATGACAAAGACCGATCAAAACATTACCATTATCCGCGTAAACGTGATCGGTCGAGAGAACATAGTCGTGAGCGAGCAAGCGGAGGGAGGCGGGATAGGGATAGTGACAGAATACGAGAGTACGATCGTTCCCGGGAACGAGACCGAGATAGGCGAGACCGTGAACGGGATTATCGTGAAAGAGAAAGAGAACGGTCCAGTGAACGCGACCGTTGCGGAAAAACGCGTGTATGTGAAAAGTACACTTGTTCAAGGTACACACGTGAATCAACAGCATCGGCTAATGCCACAACATCGCATTATCCCCCATCCAGCAGTGCGGTATTTTTTCCTGTTCAAACAAATTCTTTACCGTCAGCTCATTTATTGGTAACATCTATGCCCGGTACGTATGATTACCACACTTATGGTTATAATGCTGATAGTCAAACGCCAGCGCACGTGTGGCATGGAGGAGGAGGTAGAAACTGGCATGCACTTCAAGGTCAACAACAGTTGCAAGCACAGCCTCCTTTGCCTCCTCCTCCACCGGATAGCACTCCTGACTGGGACGAACCAGAACCCCCTCCTCCTGGCGGGTACTCTAGCAATGATGAAACTACTCAAAATGATCAGAAACAAAAAAACAAGAGTTTATTATTAGAAACAAAGCCACTCAACACTGATAATAAACTTGAAACAACCGAAGATCAAGGAACAGTCGATTTGGACACACGTATTGCTCTAATGTTCAAAGGAAAGTCGTTTGGCAACGCACCTCCCTTTCTTCAGATGGATAGTAGTGATTCGGAAAATGAGAAGATTGTGAGCGCTACGAGAAGAAAAACAGGCGGTGATCAAGAGGAAGGTGAGGTAAATTCTGATTCAAACGGAAGAGCTTGTTCAAAGCGACAAATTACTAAAAATAGAACAACTGATGACAAATCTTCCTCCACCAAATTGGACGTTATCCAACATGGAGCTAGTGATATATCTTCTAGTGATGACGAGATTCTGCATAAAAAAGATTCGTACAGTCCTATAGTGCCCGGACATTTGAAAAAAGAAGTCGATGGAATGTCTCTTTCAAGTCTCTCTTCAAATGATGACGGGAAACAGGTTAATGTAAAGGAAAAACTCGGCACAATGGTATCTTCTGAGATGGGTGCAACTGTAACAGCTTCTTATATTTATCCAGCGAATCCTTCGGCCAATACATATTATTATCCAGGAAACGGTTATCCAACATACCAACAAAACGATGGTCCATCATCAGCGCAATACTTTCCCAACCCCGCTTATATACAGTCATCTTATTTGCCAGGTATTGGTGCAAATTTGTCTTCATTTGGAACGAAATCAGGCGGATCATACAACGATGCATATCATGAAGCTTACAAATTCTATCGTTCGGCTGGATATGCAAATTATATGGACAATCATGTAGGAGGCTATGAGGAAGATCCTTATAAGAGACACATCGAGGAAGTAGTGAAGAAGGTAAGCGATGAACTCAAGCAAATATTAAAACGTGATTTCAATAAGAAGATGATTGAAAATACGGCTTTTAAAAACTTCGAGTCTTGGTGGGATGACCAAATGCTGAAGAATCGTCGGCATAAGAATGAAAAAGAGAAAATGGTGGAAAAACCATCAGCTGTTACTTCTCTTGGTTCAGCATCTGTACCCACGACTACACGTATTGACAAACCTCCTGACATCAATCAATTGATAAACAGTCATCGAGATATGTCCGATTTTAATTCCAATTACCCAACACTTGGCTTACGTGCTTCGATACCTAAACTACCGTCCTTCCGCAGAATACGCAAACAAACCAGTCCAAAATCGCAAAAGACGGACGACGAGAAACGCCTAAGTGATCAAGAAGAAATGGTGCAGGGCTCGGATTCCGAAAAGGAAGATTCTAATCTTAGTGCTTGTACATTGCAGCAAATTGTTAGCAGAGATAAGGAAACGAAAATTCGTCAAGAACCAACAATTAAGACTAAATCAAATACTTCTCGTGTTAAACGCAAAGGTAGCTCCTCTAGTTTCTTTTCAACGTCATCTTCAAGCGAAGCGGAAAATGAAGAAGACGATGACGAAGAGGAAGGTGGAAGTTCGGGAGATGGCGATGACAGTGCTAGTGATGACGATTTAAGCTCAATATCAGATGATAATGTCAAGATTTGTCACAAGGATAACAAGGAAAAGAAGCAGCGGCAGACTCACGGAAGAGATTTGTACTATGACTTTGAAAATGACGAACATAATAGACGAGAAATAAGGTCAACTACGGTTGTGAAATCTACAGTAGTTAAGAGCAGCATATATTCAGACACAGAAGACGAAGAAAAGAGTAGAGATTACAAATGTAAAATTGAAAAAAGACTCAAGGTAGACACAAAAGCTTTAGTGTCGGATTTAGAAGACATCAGTAAGGATAGCTCATTTAGCGTAGCTGATGAGATACAAGTTTCTAAAAATTCTGACAAATCTACATGCGAAGAAACTAATGTAAAATCCGAACGTGACGATTGTGTATCTCAGGCGAAAGTGCCAAACGAGGGAAGCATTAAGAGTGAACAAATTCCAGAGCAAAAGAAATCAGTCTTTGAATACGATCGTATATATAGTGATTCAGAGGAGGAACGCGAATACCAAGAGAAACGTAGGCGTAATACCGAATATATGGCCCAAATTGAACGGGAATTCCTCGAAGAGCAGGAACTTAAAAATAGGGAAGCTCAAGAAGAGCGAACTAAGGAGGCTTGCACTTCGGCCCAAGTACTGGAAACAAATAGCGGAAGTGTGGTTTCTCTTTCTTTTTCGAGAAAATCTATAGAAATGCCCGTTACTCCCGATATTACTAAAGCACCTCCAACACCAGGTGCTAAATTGGCCATCGATCAGGCTTTTACCAATTCCACTTCCACTATAACAGGAAAGAGAGATAAAGCAACAGCTAAAAATAAAAAAGAAAAGATTGTGACAATTAACAAGTCTGAGCAGCTAAAATCTAAAAAGGATCTTAAGCCAAAAACACAAGAAATAAACTTAACGAAACGGGAACAGTTTAGTGAGAATTGTTCAAATTCGAATGTAACAACGAAATCTAGTGCAGATAACATAGTCAGTACATCTCAGGTTGACTTGAATGGCTATAACAGCGGGAGTGGGTTAATAACTCAGCAAAATATGGGGTCACAAGCAAATTCATCGTTTAGTGCAGTTGAATGTGTCCTTGAGAAGCAGGCCCTGCAAATAAAAGTATCTGTAGACTCGTCCCAGACTGAGGAGGAAAATGAAGAAGTTAAAATGTCCCCCACTTCGTCTGATGGTGGTTCCAGCCAAGCTAGTCAGGCTAGTCAAGTTGCTCTAGAGCATTGCTACTCCTTACCTCCACAGGCGGATATATCGAAACCAAAGATTTCGCCAACTGGTGAGACGGCCAGGAAAAAGCAACAATATCTAGCTCATGATCATGGTGGATATACAACACCACCTACATCGCTCACTGCCTGCTCGGACGAAGCAGTTCCATCGCAAACATTGCAACAAACGTGCACCGTGGCAAAACCAGGTCCGGGTAGGCCGCGAAAAGATTCTGGTCGAACCAAGAAGAAAGACGACGTTTTTAATCAGCGAGGAGGAAACAAAGGTGTGCACGCCTCAGAAAAATCTGACGTACAAACATACAATAATTTCACCAAAGCATTGGCAATTTTCGAGCCACGCGATATGTTTAAACCACGTGACACAACCGATGAAATGATGGTTCTTTACGAATTCCTAACTAGAGGCATTGATGCTGAGGATATTCAGTACATTCGTAGATGCTACGAAATGCATCTACAAGAAGACACATATGGGTACGTTGGTCTAGAAAATAAAAAATGTATCAAATAATTGAATTTTGAATGATTGTTTTATGTCTGTTTTAGGTTTTTATTAAATAATACTCATTGGGTCGATCATTGTGTTACCGATCGTGCATTTGTACCGCCGCCAAATAAAAAACGTAAAAAGGAAGATGAACTGAAGATTCATAAAACTGGTTGTGCCAGAACCGAGGGTTTTTACAAGTTGGATTTGCGCGATAAAGCCAAACACAAATATCATCATGCCAAGGCAAATGTAGAGAACGCACACAATTTTGATAAAGCCGACGACCAATTGACAAGCCAACATAATAAACAAGTATCGAAAATGCAGGGCATTTCGCGCGAAGCTAGGTCTAACCAACGTCGTCTACTTACCGCATTCGGTTCCATTGGAGAATCTGAATTGCTCAAATTTAATCAGCTAAAATTCCGTAAAAAACAACTGAAGTTTGCCAAATCTGCTATTCATGATTGGGGACTCTTTGCCATGGAACCCATTGCTGCCGACGAAATGGTGATTGAATACGTTGGCCAAATGATACGACCCATTGTGGCTGATTTGAGAGAAACTAAATACGAAGCCATAGGTATTGGCAGTTCGTATTTATTCCGCATTGATATGGAAACAATTATCGATGCCACAAAATGTGGTAATTTGGCACGTTTTATAAATCACAGTTGCAACGTAAGAAAATATAAACTTTGTATATAATATATTCACTCCAATCGTGTTAATTAACATTTTGTTTAATGTAATCATTTTAGCCAAACTGTTACGCCAAAGTCATCACCATTGAATCTGAAAAAAAGATTGTGATATACTCGAAACAACCGATTGGCGTCAACGAGGAAATAACGTATGATTATAAATTCCCATTGGAAGAGGAGAAAATTCCCTGCCTGTGTGGTGCGCAAGGCTGTAGAGGAACTCTGAATTAAAATTTCCCTTCACTACATTTGTTTAACGCTATACCTCAAAATCAATCTCCATTGCTACATTATTCTAAGTTTTAAGTACTTTTAAGTCAACAATTGTGTGTTTTAGTAGCACCATTGTTTCTTCTTCCATATAAACTGGCTCAATAAGTCATATTATATAATGTTTTAATTCAATGATTGATTTCTTTAGATTTTCAAACCTTTCTTAAGTTGAGATTACCATTTAAGTACCTAAGACGTACATATTCAATCATACTCATATGTTAATAGTATCTATTCACAGGAACACATTACACCACTGTCGTTTGCATTTTGGTGATATTAGAAGAATTTTTCATTTCATAAGACATTAGTTTTTGTACATATTTCAAGCTGAGCTTTTTTTAATCAAACATACATTTCATTTAAATTACACAAAAAAATTGGAAATGAGCAAGTGCTAAGGCTTTTTAAAAATTATGGATGCATTATAGTTTAGAAATAGTAATTTTAGAAAGTACCCTAAAATAAAATCTACAAGGAAAGATAAACAAATTAAAATAAAAATTAGTTTGTTAACAAAAAATATTTGAATATTGTAATGAAGGTAAATACGTAGATATATAGTGATGTATGTGTAAAAAGTTTTACAGAAATTTCATTTTATTAATTAATACTTATGGTCATTAAGATAAAAAATAATATTCCCTTATACCTACTTCTATAAAACAAACACTCGAGTGTTGTATGTTGTTCGATAATGTTAAAATAAAAAATAATGTATTATATTTCGTGGAACCTATTTTCTTTCTTCGAATTTTTATTATTTTCTAATCTGATTCAGGTTTGAATAAAATTCATACAATGGTCGTATCTACTTTAATTCTAAACACGTAATTATGTTATACTGCGGACAGCATGGTTTGAGCGGCTAGGATGGTTGTTCTGCATCCTAAATACGTACTCGTAAAGGGATGAAATAAAATATGGAAGAGGGTATAATAAGAGAAGATATTTGGCAGAGAGAAAATGTGGTATAAATACAGGTATGTTCTGACTTCCGCGTTGCTTTCAGACCACTGATTTTTTCGTGTTTTTAAAAATGGAATTTGACTTCGGAACAGATCGTCTTAAATCGAATTACTACTCTATATGTTTTGAAGTCGTATCTCAAATTGGTAGTCTGACCATACCTGATAGAAGTGATGTGTAACGAGGAATATCAGGAATGTGATGTTTTTCGCCGCGTTTTTGTTTCACATAACATTTTGAAACCACCTTCGAAAAAAGTAGGTGGAAATTCTTTTAATCATTTTAATAATAAAATTACATTTTCGATACTACGCCGAAGTATACTTGCCATTTTGTAACATTCACAAATTCATTTATTAGTTCATTCAGTGAGGCACGCGTTATTGTTATTCGATTGGCCTAAAACTTTCCCAATCTCATTTTAAACCACGCTTATAACGCAAGGCTGCTAATATGTTTATACTATATATCGAAATAATACTTCAAGTCAATTCAAAAAGTGGGTGCATTTTCAGCTACACCCGTTTGGTTGTTTTATTTCGATCCTATTTTAATTCCAAAAGTATAAATTTTGAAAATCCATCATCTACGCGAGAGATAACCTAACTTCATTATTCTATCCACTTTGCCATAAAAGTAAAAAAGTACGGATTTGGAAAAATCTTTTTATTTTTGAAGTCTATGCAGTCAGAGGAATGTATACACCGAATTCTATGATTCTAGTTGCGGCAATTTGCTTGGTACCATTTTTATCCCCTTTTAAGGTAAGATTTTCGAAAATTTCCTTATTTTACGTTTCTATGCAGTTAGAGGTTTGGTTTGGTTTAAAGGACCAGAGAGCTTTCGCAATCTGTGCACTCGGAGACCCTATTGGATCCACATATCCTTGTACCTGAAATGTATATAAGTAAAAGTGAATTAGGTGAGAGAGAGGGACAGGAGGTGAGGGATAGAGGAAGAGCGGGAATATGGGTTGTGGTGGAATGGGAGGTGTCAGGTGAGTGGAAGGAGTTAAGAAGTCGAGTTTAGTTTGACTGTGCAGTTGTCAGGTAATATTCCTTCTTCCTTATGATTGCTGTGACCTATGAGTAATACGAGGATACCTCTGGGTAGCTTGACATTGGCGTACCTTATGGTTCTCATTCTTACTGATAGGTGCCGGATTCATTTTTTATCATCAGTGTAAGTCAGAAATCAGAAACTACCCATAATCCAGTCCAGGCCCTTCGAGAATCTCAGAAGGTCGTGGATGGTGCGGGTTGCGATTTCGTCAATGTTCCTAATTATATAATCTCCTAGGTGTTTTTTCCTACGTACATAGAGAGAGGGGCACATACATAAAATGTGCTCGATCGTCTCAACCTCGTCCTCACACAGTCGGCAATAGTCCACAGTACCTATGTGCCACCTGCTGAGCCTGCTTCTAATGTTACAGTGCCCTGTGAGCGTACGCAACTCTACTTTGCCTAACCTTAATAATGTTCTTGTTTTCTGTTTGTCTGCCTTTGGCCAGGTGGCCCTAGCAATCCTACAGGCTGATAAATTAATCCATGTTGAGTTCACCATTGCCCATCTGCGTGACTCAATCAATCTATAGAAAACGCCTATCGGTGGTTTCACTGAGTTTTCGGCTTGCGAGATTTCCATGGATGAACCATTTCTGGTCAGATCATCTGCTATTTCGTTCCCACTGATATTGCTATGTCCGGGAACCCAGCAGCGTGGTCCACATGGCTTCTGAGGTCATCCAGCGAGCGCTTGCAACTCAGTAAAAGCTTTGATTTGACGTTATGCGACATGATTGATTTAATGGCTGCCTGACTATCTATGCAAAAGTTTATATCTGCTTCCGCCGGAATTCCTATCTCCGCTAGAAATTCTGCTGCTTTTTTGATTGCAAGGATTTCAGCTTGATGAACGCTACAGTTATCGTTGAGTCTGAAAGATTTACGTATCTGTAGTGATTCAATGTAGAAACCCGCACCTGTACCTATATCCATCTTAGAGCCATCAGTGTAGACAGCCAAGCCTGTAAAGGGCTCGCCATTGTCCCAATCTGCTCTTTTCGGTATAATCATCTGTGGTACTGTTGAAGACTGCTTCAGGCTGAGAGTTCTCCACATTTCTTTGAAAAACAGTCGCATGACCGTATGTTCTACTCCTCCAGTAGCCTGATTCCTTGAGCCTTAAAGCGCTTTTTGCAGCAGCCATCTCTGTGAAATGATATAAATAAATATTACATCCAATGCTGACTGCGGCATGCTTTTGAGGGCTCCTGTGATACTCAGGCTAGCTAGTCTCTGTGTCTTAGTTAATTTTGCTAATAATCTCCCGTTTCTCATGGCACTCCACCATTTAATGGCTGCCTGACTATCTATGCAAAAGTTTATATCTGCTTCCGCCGGAATTCCTATCTCCGCTAGAAATTCTGCTGCTTTTTTGATTGCAAGGATTTCAGCTTGATGAACGCTACAGTTATCGTTGAGTCTGAAAGATTTACGTATCTGTAGTGATTCAATGTAGAAACCCGCACCTGTACCTATATCCATCTTAGAGCCATCAGTGTAGACAGCCAAGCCTGTAAAGGGCTCGCCATTGTCCCAATCTGCTCTTTTCGGTATAATCATCTGTGGTACTGTTGAAGACTGCTTCAGGCTGAGAGTTCTCCACATTTCTTTGAAAAACAGTCGCATGACCGTATGTTCTACTCCTCCAGTAGCCTGATTCCTTGAGCCTTAAAGCGCTTTTTGCAGCAGCCATCTCTGTGAAATGATATAAATAAATATTACATCCAATGCTGACTGCGGCATGCTTTTGAGGGCTCCTGTGATACTCAGGCTAGCTAGTCTCTGTGTCTTAGTTAATTTTGCTAATAATCTCCCGTTTCTCATGGCACTCCACCACACTAAACAACCATAGGTAGTAATGGGCCTGATCCAATCTACAACTTTCGATTTCAGACCCCAGCTCTTACCTATGGAGTTCCTGCACATGTAGAGAACATTAAGGCCTTTTTATATCTTTCCTCAGTGTTCCTGATCCAGTTCAGCCTGCGATCTAGAATCACTCCAAGATATTTAGCCTCCTGTGAGAGTGGAAGTTCGGTACCATCCAGTACTGGTTTCCTGAATGGATCTATGTTGTATTTCCTTGTAAAAAGAACTAGTTCTGTTTTCCTAGGATTGATGCCTAGGCCACTACTACTAGCCAATCCTGATAATTTCCTCAGTGCACCTTGCATTAAATCGCTGATGGTTGGTAAGAATTTTCCCCTACCATGATGACTACGTCATCGGCATATGCAACTACCTTATTGCCGTCATCAGAAAGGGATCTGAGGATACTGTTCACAGCGAGGAGCCACAGAAGTGGGGATAAGACCCCTCCCTGTGGTGTTCCCCTAGTCACCAGTTTCCTTATCATTCCGATCCCCAGAGTCGAATTGATAATACGATGCCTTAACATCGAGTCTAACCACTCGACGATAAAGTTCGGAACGTGTAGATCCCTCAGAGCGCTGCTGATGGTGTCGGACTCTATGTTGTTAAAGGCTCCTTCTATATCTAGAAACGCTGCAAGCGTATACTCTTTCAATTCTTTCTATGTAGATGACAACCTCATGAAGTGCGCTTTCAGTAGATTTGCCTTTAATATAAGCATGTTGAGCATCACTTAGCAAATTGCTATATATGCTATCTCTTAGATATGCATCTAAGATACGTTCCATTGTCTTAAGGATGAAGGATGACAGGCTGATTGGTCTGAAGTCCTCAGCGGACGAGTGACTGGGTTTGCCTGCTTTGGGTATGAAAACAACCGTTACCTCCCTCCAATTTTTTGGTATAAATCTGAGGCGTAGACATGCTTTAAATATACGCACGAGAAGTTTTACAATCACTTCCGTCGTATGTTGCAGCATGGCTGGAAAGATACCATCCATACCCGGGGATTTGAAGGGCTGGAAGGTATCAATTGCCCATTTTATTCTATTTTCGCTGACTATGCTATCTATGCTGACGTCATCGAATTGAGAGAGATTACCTATTGTGGTCATAGTGACCTCACCGATATCCTCTGTACAATTAGGAAAGTGGGTCTCTGCTAAGAGGCCGAGTGTCTCTTGGCCCGATGCCGTCCATGTACCATCCAGTTTCTGGATGTGTCCTAGAGGATTCGGGCCCTTCGATAGGACTCTTCTGAATCTAGCTCCCTCGTTAATGTTGTCTATTGTCTCGCAATAGGCAACTCAGGACGCTCTCTTTGCTCTTTTAAGGTCTGCCTTGTAGTTGTTAAAACTAACTTTGTAGTTTTCCCAATCTTCATTGCTACCTGTTCGTTGAGCCCTATTGTACAGTTTCCTGGTTTTCTTTCTTTGCTTTCTAAGCTCAGCGGTCCACCAGTACGGTTGAGTCCTTTTTCCTGAGATTAATGAGGCCTGATTCCACGTGAAGGTGGAATTTTGCCCAGTTCGTTCTTTTGGGATTCCTATATGGTTCTATGTTCTTCTGTTCAAGGTTAATCTTGAAGAGTATTCTCTTGTGATCAGAGAAGGAGTGATCACTAGATACTCTCCACTCTGTGATAAACGAACTATCCATGTTAGTCAAAGTTAAATCTAATACTTCCTCTCTAACCCAAGTTTTGAAAGTGGGGGTGTTACCTACATTACAAATTCTTAGGCTAGACAGTGTAATAAATTCAAAAAGTGACTCACCTCTTTCGTTGATATCTGTGCTACCCCATTGTGTATGGTGAGCATTGGCGCCACAACCCACGCCAAGTCTCCATCTTTTGTTGGACGCATATGCTATAAGTTGTTCCGTACTAGTTCCAGGTGGACTGGGTTTCTCATATGGCATGTAAATGGAGGCAAATATCAGGGTTTCCCCGATGGTTGCCTCCAAACATGCCACCGTTGTGTCTCCAGAACTGAAACTTGTGGACAAGATTAGACCTAAACACTTCTAGGCTACTACACAGGTTCTTACCTTATCCTCCGTGCTCGGTGTAATGACTGTGTAGTTTTTTGTCGCTAGTCCCTTCACTTTGTTGTGAACGATCCACGGCTCCTGGACCAGGGCAACGTCGATTTGCTTATCGGTTAGATACAGGAGAAGGTCAGCAGCGGCGGCTTGGCAGTGATGCAGATTAATCTGCACCACGTTTAAAAACTTCTTACCCGTCACTTTTACCATCGACACCAGGGAGACGAAACCTGATGGTGCAAAGCCCGAAATTGACGATACCTTTCCTTTCCTTCAAGTATGCCACCGATTCCTTGTCAACAATCATACGAAGATCCTTGCCAAAGTCTCTCTTGCTGGTAGTGGGCAGAACCTCCCAGGATGCAATTTTGAGACCTTTGCTAATAGTCGCAATATTTTTACCTCCTCCGGGACGGGAGGGGGTAACCAGACTGCGACTATTGTGCGGATTGGTAGCGTGGACGTCGGTACCACTTCCAGGGCGGCGTTCGGGGTTTTAAGATTGCCAATTGTGGTTTTCAGAAAGATCAATGATCTTTTATTACCGCAATTGACAATCTTAGCACCTTTATTCCATTCTGCCCCCTTGAAGGATATGTCGTCGTCACACCACTTATCCGCCAGCATTTCATCGAGGAGCAATGTCTCCAGTAGCAGCCATCTTTCAGAATTGATCCTGCCATCCGGATCAGATCTGTCGATGACAGCTACTCTTAGTTCCGATGGAACTTGGGAGTTCCCGACGTGCTTCTGCCTTTTCAACCCATCCAACCGAGGTTCATCACCCGATCTGGCTCTCTTGAGGGTCTGACCATTAGCAGAGGGCTTAAGAGCCGCTTGGCTGGTGGAAGGACCCTCGAGAGAGCCACGTGTTTTTTTGGCCTTAGCTGGAGGGGAAGAAGTAGCAGGTTTATCCTTGCCATGTTTTTGTGTATTTTTGTCGTTCTTGTACCAGTTAGCGTGTTTGTAGGTGTCGTTTTTAGGTGCGCGTGTTTTTGTGTTGTCTGCCGGCAATCGAGAAGCCTTGTCCGTCTTGTACCTAGGAAGGCTACTGATCAGAAGACGATCGACAAACTCATGCGGATAATTTCTTTCGAATTCTGCCACACTTTGTCGATGTCTTCTGAGCAGTATCTTTTCCTTGTCGGAGAGCAGAGCGAAGTCGCGTCCCACAAACCTTTTCAGGATACCGCAGGAGCGCCTATAGCCGCTTTTGGCCTTCTGCTCCATGGCTTTGCTCTGCTTTGTTGTGCTCGGGGACTCTGAATTAACTGAGGCGTTCTTCGCTTCATCACCTTTAGGCTTTGTCCCTAGTAGAGTCTTAGACTCTTTGGGAGAACCTCCGGTGAATTCACTGGAACTTAATTCAGTCAATTCCTTGTCCACCGCATCCTGACGTAACAGAGTGGCCGCCATTGTCGTCCGGGGCGGGTTGGCGGGTGCCGACTCGTCGATTGGAGACAAAACCAGAGTTGTCAGTGAGTTATCACTGATTTCAGCGACCCCAGTAGTAGGCTCTGGCTCACCATGAATATCTCTTGGAGATTGAGTCAATGTGACATCAAGCTCGTCAGAGAGAATCCATAGCTGGTCAAAGCCCCCTATGGTGTCACTAAGATCACTGAAAGATCCCAACGAAGACTCTAGTCCTGCCTCCAATTGGCGCTGGAGTTCAGTCTGCTGCTCCAAAATGGCGCCAGTAATCCGTCCGAGATCTAAAGTCGTCCGTTCGTCCGTTCCCTTACAAGTAGTAACCTGCCGTTCCGTGTCTGTGCGTAGAGTTGTCAGTGGGCGTTCCGTGGTCATTTTATCTAATCTGTTGAGGCCGCTGGCGACACGTAGAGGAGACTGTATGTCTCCACCGTGCCCGCCGGAAGACGTCGCCTCTGCTCCTTCCGACGTTGGGGTGTATATTACCACCACCGACTTTGAATTATCATTACTGTTCATCCCATTTAAATTTCCCTATGTATGCTTTTTTGTGTGTACTTGACCTATGTAAGTGAACCCTAGGTGACTAGGGCCAATTAGTTCGACTGCACTTAAGCCCCTACATCGCGACAAGATTGTTACCTCCGATAGGAGAGGAATGTACACACCGAATTTCATTATTATATCTGTAGTTGTTTAGTTTGTACCGTTTTTATACCTCTATTCCCATTGTATCCCTTGAAGGTAAAAATTTGGAAAAATCTTTTTATTTTATGTGTCTACGCAGTAGGAGGAATGTATACACCGAATATCATGATTTTAGCTGAGACCATTTGTTGTTGGTACAATTTTTATCCTCTTTTTCTATTTACCACACCCCCCCCCCCCTTAAAATTCGAATTTCGCGATCAGAGGAATGTATACAACGTATTTCATCATTTGAAGTGCAGCCATTTTTATCCATCTATTCCCATTTTAAAAATTAAATTAAAAATACTTCTATATTATGTATCTACTCAATTAGAGGAATGTGCACATTCACCACCTACGAATAAGAATCACTTTATGGTGCACACGCAGATATATTGAAAAAAAAACAAGCTTTTATACTCTAAACAGTAGGGGTATTTTCAGTCCTTGTGAGGGAAAAATTTTTCCCTTTGAGCCTATTTCGCATTTATCGAAAATTTGAACGTCCAAGCCAGCTAGCGAGCTTTCAACAGACGGACATGGCTTAGAATTTTATGGCGATCAATAATATACACTATGCCAAAAAAGTCTACAAACGATAGTAAATTATGAATAAAATTAAAATTGTTGTTGTGCTCTTCACGACGAAGGCCCACAGTATTTTGTATGTGGTTAGGGGGGAGTTTAATTATAAGTACAATGTTAGGTCGAAGTTGAAGAATAATCTCCAATATCCAGAAAATAACAGATAATATGTAACGACGTTTGTAGACCTTTTTTGCATGGCATTTATAGGGTCTCAGTTCGAAATTTCAAGGTGTTACAAACGATTTTCATTTTTCAAATAATTTTGGCGATTTACAAATCACATGTGATTTGACGGCAAGAGTATAATATGCGAGGACCCAAGATCTGAATATATTTTTTTGAAAAAGGGTTTAAAAATAATAAATGTTATCGATAACTCGCATAGTTATCGAGTTGTAGGAGGCCAAAAATTCGGGAAAATCAAAGAAAATATGTTTATAGGCCTGTTCGATTGGGCTTACTAGCAAAATTTTTGCATGGAATTTACTCGCTTAACAAGAAAGTAGCTTACTACTCTCATAGCATTGCTGGCAGATTTTTCTTGTTAATTCATTCTAGAAAACAACAATGGGTAAAAATGTTGCCACCTTATCAAGTATCTTAATCGTAAGGTAGTGAGTCCAATCGAACAGACCTTTTGTAAAATGTGGTCAAAATAAATTTAAAACGTCGATTTTTCGGCTCATTTGAAAAAATCAGGTAAAAATTTTCGATAACGTCTGAGTTATAGAATCCAAAAAGCTGACTTATATAAAATTAACATGTAAACAGACGTAAATTTGGCCGGGCCGAACTTTATGTACCTTCCACCATGGATTGCATTCCACAGTATCACCGGCAGATTAGAGGCTGTCGATTTGACGTATAAGTGCAGTAAAATATTAGGAAAATTATGATATTTTGTGCTAATAGCGATATTTGGTAAATAAATTGTGATGTTTCATTATTATAATTTTCAATTAAAAGACACGCCAATTATAGGGCGTGTCTACAAATATGTTTTTTATTGCTTGATAGTCCTTGACTATATACATATCAAACAAATTCTTCATAAAGGAAGCAATCTTCAAAGAAAATTACATAAATACTATGCCTGTTCGAATGGGCTTACTAGCTTAATTTTTGTATGGAATTTAATCGCTGAACAAGAAAGTAGCTTGATACTCTCTTATTTGTGTTGCCAGATTTTTCCTGTTAATCCATTTAAGAAAAACCAATGTGTAGCAACGTTACCACCTTCTCAAGTCTCTTAATTGTAAGCTAGTAAGCCTAATCGAACAGGCCTACTGTATATATTCGTTGTTACACTTAAAAAAAGACTGCTATTAACAGCAGACATAGTTTGCTGCCCCTCATCAGACACTATTACAAACAATTTGAAAATTGTTGCTGTTAATTAAAATTAAAAAAGATTAATGGCGCCGGGTCTTATATTTTTATTAGTCAGAGACAAATGCTAATGAAATGAATTATATTTTCTAAAAACCATGTTTAATATATTCAACTATTTAGCGGTAACGATCGGTTTTAGCTGTCAGTCAGTGTCACTAATTTAGCTATACATGTATGCATTAGGCACACATACATTTTACAGTCTGAAACTGCAGCACAAATAATGATATGCTCGTTTATATAAATGCATTGATATATACGCAAAATAAAATTAACATGCCATTAAAGTAATAAATAAAATGTTAATAGTTTTTTGTTTTTAGACTGCGTGAGGAAATCTCTAGCAGAAAAGTAGAGAAGTAAGCAGTCTTCTTGAAAATTATCCAAAACTGACGAAGAACCATGTTGAAATGTATATAAAATATAAATTACTCCATAGTGAGATCAAGAAGTTGATTTATTCTAATTACGTAAATAAATTAGAATAAATCAACTCCATTCGCCCAAAAATTACAGAATTAGAAAGTTAATTTTTAACCATAAATCAAAAATTTCGAACACCTTTAAAAAGATGTAACATAGCTATCGTCGCACACTCGACCCGACGCTATTAAACAGTGAAACTCCCTTAAACCCCCCAAAAAAACAGAACAGAACAAGAAAAAATAATAAAGTGCCAAAAGAAACGAAAGCTTTCCATGGGATTACAAGGTATGTATTTGTATGTGCTAGACAATGTTGTTCATTGAATTTGTTGTAAATATTTATTTTACTACAGCAAACAATTTTACCTATTGTGAGGCAAAAGGCCGCAAATAAAATTGGGGAGAAATATCAAAAGGGACATTTCATTTGTAGTCGCAGTGGGCTTGCATCAGCAACAGATTTGGTTATCTGCGACCTAACTCTTTCACTATCCTTTGTAAATTTAATAGACAGCGCGTCCGATAATTGCTTCGTGGTCAAGTCATTGGTGGCATCGGCAAGTTTCCTCTTCCTTGTGAAAATTGAACACTCCTCAATACTTTTTTTTGGCCTTCCTTTTGCTCCTCTGGTTGATGTGGTGGGTTTATCTACTGCCAATATATCCAGGATGGTGTCTCCATTAAGCCAGTCCTCGTATTTGGAGTTGAAGTTCTGAATGGTTCGATTAGATTTCACCCATTTTGCCTTAATATTTGCATATATTAGATAAAATTTATTTTTTATAATTTCGCTTCTATCAATATTTCCGTATAAGCTATCAAGTTCTTCTAAAGCAGCTTCCGTGAAAAAATTTGGTGTGGTTGACTTTATAAACAGTTCAAATAATTTAAAATTGTTCAACGCCATGTTCTCAGTACTTAAATTGTTTAATGGTTTCAGTCAATATTGTTCTTGACCATTTGCAATATATAGGCTTATGCTACCATGCCGAAAAATTTACCTGTTCCCTGCATACATATGGATTTAGGCTGAATAATGCAATTTTGATATTATGCACGTGTCCAAATAAGATTTGTGTCTACCTGTAGGGACCATAAGTCAATATTGTTCTTGACCATTTGCACGCCAAAGTATTGTTTAAGTGAGGTACGTACCTGATAATTTCAATGAGTAGTTTTTTTCAAACTACTGTCAGTCAAAACATATAAGGGATGGACGCCATACAATTTCTGCAACCATGTCTTTTTAACCTTTTTACCTCTAGAAGCCAAGCGGGCACGTACGGGCAGCTAAAATTTTTGAATTATGTAAAGAAATAATCAAGGAACAGGTTTTGCAAATATGGCAAATATAGAAAAATATAGATTTTTTTATTTTCCGTCAAAGTTGAAAAATAGTGAAAAAACGGATAGTTTTTAAATAGTGATTTACCAGGAGAAACACAAAGCAAACAGTTAATTTTTTTATCATTATACATTTAATAAATACATCAATCAATACAAACAAAAAATAAGGCGATTCGTTACCTATTTTTCGTGATATTACACCTGAAATCGCAACAAATTCACTAAAAATTGTGTGTTTTTTTGAAAACCGAAAGTCGGTCAACTTTGAACGGCTATATCTTCTAAACTAAAAATGTGATATTATTAAGAGTGGCAGATTTGAAATCGTTGAAAAGTTTCCTATAACATGGGTTTATTCAAAACGTCGGCGCTCATGAAAATTTTGATTTTTGCAACCTCGTTTGCTCTACGGGCGCTACTGTGCGTTGTTTCTCAACTTTGCCTGAATCCTACTATGCTATTGTGACTGCATTGGAAAATTTGCATGAAGATCAGATGACTCTAAACGCAATTAAATCCAGACTGCTAGCCGAAGAAAAAGATACACAATAACCAGCATTTAGTGTAAAAAACAATGGGGAGTGTCTCAAATGTGGTAAATTCGGCCACATGAAGAAAGATTGCCTAGTTAAAGAAGTCAACGTAGCAGGAACAATAGAATCAATTAGCTTAATGGTGATGAGCGGTAATAAGCCGAAATCGGTTGAAAACTTCTATGAAGAAAAAGAGGTATTTGCTTTAGACTATGGTGCACTTGATATTCAGGTATATAATCAATAAAACGATGTCAATGTTTACTCCTGAATGAATTGCAGTACTACCTGTGTACAGTTTTGTAATAATTAGTAATTCGATTTGTCTGCTAAATCAAGCGTTAGGGTTTTTGGGCATAGTAACGGCAAATGAACTCCGATTGCTATAAAGATTACAAGTAGGATAAACGAAATCCTATCATCCAAGGGACAATTTCGGACGGGCAAAAGTTTCCATGAAAAACGGGGAACCCTGCAAACTTTCCATATATGTATATATTTCGTTAAAGGCTTTGGAAGGAAAAAAGTTGTGTTGGTCCAAAGTCAGACATTTGTTTACATTTTATTATTTATTACAAACGAACTATATTTGGCACAAACAAATTTGACGTCATAATAAAGCTAAGAAACTACAATTTCTAAAAAAATTTAGTGCAAAATCTCTTAAAATGTGTGAGAAACAGTTCGGCAAAGTCAAAAAAATAATTAAGTTTTTTTCAATTTTCAAAATCTAAAAAAGTGAAAATCTGTAATACAAAAACAAATTAAAATTTTTTATTCGCTTTATGAACAAGTACGTAAAAATATGTTAAAAAAATAAAAACAAAAAAATTAATTCCTTAGATTGAGTTCCATGCAATTTATGTCACACCAGCGTCCAAAACTATCTAAGTCATTCTGCAATGGATGAGAAAATTCTGGCCAATCATAAGAAAAAAATATTTATAAATATAAATAAATATTTATTATAAAATGCAATTTATGTCACACCAGCGTGCAAAACTATCCAAGTCATTCTGCAATGGATGAGAAAATTCTGACCAATCATAAGAAAAAAATATTTTTACATCATCTGCATACATTAGAAGTTTAGAGTTAATAATAGACTCTGGAAGCTCATTTATGAATAATAAGAATAAAACAGGTCCTAGATGACTACCCCGAGGGTCTTCCGATGGAATCAGAATTCGTTTAGAATAAGAATTTCCAAATTTAACAATCTATGAGCGATTCGAAAGATACGAAGATATCCACTTCAACAAGCCAGAGCTAAAACCAATGCGATCTAATTTATATACCAAAAGTTCATGGTTCACTTTATCAAATTCTTTACTAAAATCCGTATAGATGACATCAGTCTGATTACCCTGAACATATTCATCAATAACGTGAGAAGTATACTGAATTAAATTTGTAACAGTAGAAAAGCCCTTACGAAATCCATGTTTGTATGGACTCAATATAGAAGAAACCCTATGAGATACCACCTCAGTAACCAATTTCTCAAATAGCTTCGGAATAGCACTCAACTTAGCTATCCCTCTATAGTGTAGTTTTTGTCAATTAGACTGCCAGACTTATGGAGGGGGTCAATGAATGAACTCCACCAAGCCAAAGGGAAATATCCAAATCTCGATGAAGTATTAAATAACAATGTTAGCGGAATAGCCAAACCACTAGCTCAGAATTTCAATATTATACTTGGCACCCCATCGGGGCCAACACCATTCGTGGATCTGAGATTATTTAAATTGGACAAAACCAAGGGTAAATCCATTACAGGGATTTCCAGTTGACTCAATGCAGATATATTAAAAGAATAAATGTCATTCGATCGATAAGATCGTTCAGAATAAGTCGTCGCAAAAAAACTTCGCCAAACAATCAGCAATCGCCTGATCTTCACAAAATTCTAAACCATCCATTCTAATCCTAGTTGGCTTAGTTGCGGACCTACGCTTAAGATTCACGAAGTCATAAAATGATCTGGGGTTCTTCCTAAAATCATTCTTTAGTTTCTACAAGTAGAAACTATAACGTCTCTGAGACTCAATGCTATATCTCGACCTAGGAACGGAGTATTTGATATAGTCAGAATTTAAACCAGTCCTCTTAAATTTCCTAAAAAGTCTACTTCTCGAATTCTTCATACTAGAAAACTCACGTGAAAACCAAGGTAGTCTTCTAGAGTGCCCAACACGAATTTTCGGTACTGATCGTTTTATGAAGTCATTTAAAATTTGATAAAATCTATCCACAACAATGTCAAGATCAGTATAGTGACAACAGCTACAGACAGAATTCCAAACAACATCCTGGATAAGAGAATTTAGCATAACAAAGTTGTTTTTCGAATCCATTGCAGGATGATTTAGATAGTTTTGGACGCTGGTGTGACTTGAATTGTATGGAACTCAACCTAAGGAAATGCAGACACATGCGTTTCTTTAGATCAAATCCAAGATTTGTCAGATATAATATTAGAGGAACTGAGCTAGAGTTAGTTGATTCTTTTGTAGACCTTGGTATTCTAATGGATTCCAAACTGAATTTCAACAATCGTATTATTACTATGGTTAACAAAGCATATGGTGTTCTTGGCTTCATTAAGCGATGGGCTAAGGAGTTCTCCGACCCTTACGTAACGAAGCAGCTATTTACATCACTTGTCAGACCAATTCTGGAATATGGTTCCGTAGTGTGTGATCCTCAGTATGGTATCTATATTGACAGAATTGAGTCAGTTCAGAAACAATTTTTAATATTTTCATTAAGACACTTGCATTGGAATAGTGATTTTATTCTTCCCTCTTCTACTAGTAGATTGAAGTTGATCGACTTGCCTTCCTTGAAAAGCAGACGTGTTATGTTGAACACCGTGATGGTTTATAAGGTTATAAATGGTGATTTCTCTTCTGACTATATTATTTCTAGGATTAAGTTTAACGTGCCATTTAGACCTTCTAGATACTATCAATTCATCCATATTGACTTTCAGCGTACGAAGTACGCTTCCGCGGAGCCCATTCGCAGAATGTGTATTGATTTCAATTCATTGTGTCACATCATAGATTTCGGATTAGGAGTCGATATAATAAAGTCGAGGATTTTCTCCTGCTTGGATGTTTAGTTTGTTGTGCCATGTTTACTTTACTTTAATATATTTAGTTACTAACTTTAAGAATAGCTTTTATTTGCATGTGATACTAATATTTTGTTTAATATTTTTGTTATGCCGGCTGTTGATATTTGATCTGTAGCCGGTGTCCACCCTCTACTGCTTAGCTGCCATGGTTCGGACTATGGTGTGTACGCTGTCCCTACGTTATGGGGACGTGGCCCTTTCGGTCGGAAGGGGCGGGTGTGAGAGGCGTTGGGACCGTTCGTAAAAGAAAAAAAAAATGGTACGATTATCTTGTGAAGTAGAGGGAGAATAATCACTAGAATACAACATTGATATACTCAAGGTGGGATGATAGTCGTCCTCCGGGATAGATATGGGAGGAAACCTACTGATCTCGAAGAAATGGGGATCATTGACAAATACTAGGTCAAGTTGCCTAGCATTTACATTTCCACATAATTGATCTAAACAAATTTAAATCGGTAAAGAGTCATAGTTAGACTCGAATCCGATTAAAAGTCGACGTCAATGGCGTTAAAGCCTCCGCATCAGGCAAGGTAAGCCAAGATACTGTGGGTAAATTAAAATTTCCTAAAATCATAATATGGCCCAAATCACCTGCTTTCGAAGCAACCATACCAATCGCAGTCAAGTGCCTCTCATATACACATAACTCGGACGATGGAGGGATATAAGAACATGTGACAAACAACTTAATAAGGACTGCAATAAATTCAATGTCATCAAACCCTTGTAGAATAAAGCTTTCGGATGAGAACTCATCGAACAGCGATAAGAACACCGCCAACAATTTTCCCTACGCGACCTTTCCTAAATACAACATATCTTCCACATAAAATCTCAGAGTCCAAAATCGAAACTTTCAGCCAGGTCTCAGTAAAGGAGAGAGCCGAGAAGACAAAGTCAAAGCTATCAACAAACAGACTACTTAACTTCGTATTCAAACCTCTAACATTCTGATAACCAACAATAAAAAACTGATTAGTTTTTTGGAATAATAGCTGACATCGCTGAGAGACGCGCCAGATTGTCAACCCTATCCACAAACTCTTTGACAAAAGCCCTAGATGGCCAGGATGAGGGTCAATTAGCTTGTCGAAAATTTCCCTTGGTGCAAACATTTTAAACGATTCCCGACTTTGGGCAAAAGATGACGTCAGTTTAAACATTTTTATGTGGAAGTCACCCACAATTTTCGACTTAATAAAACAAATTCAAATCGTCCACGTATCCGGAGCGAAACGGGAAACGAAAACCATCTTCATTTACGGAGCCATGGACAATCCACCGGAATTTCCACCAGAACTATGTGGACGGACACCGGCAACAGTAACTAGGTGCGGCAGACCAGTCGCATTCACACGGGCCAGAGAAAGACCCGCTACAACTGGCGACTGATTTTGCCGCGGCTGATCGGCCACATCAGGCATCGGCCCAGCAACTGAAGCATAAGTCGGGATATCACCGTCGTCAGTGACTGACCCGCCGACTACAGTAGCCATACCCTCAGGAACAGCCACCGAAATAACACCATCCGATCTAATAGTGCTAAGTGTCCCAGATTTCACAGCCGAGGGATTAGTATACGCCATCCTCACCGTTCTCTTAAGTTTCTGGCCCCCTACAAATGTCCGTCCAATTTATCCTATTACCTCTGTAAAATCTGCATTTGTAATCGGATCTGCGTCAAATTTTCCAGATCATATTATATTTACTCTCGGAAATCGTTAGGTATTTTTCTCGCTTCGTTCTAGGTGTTACAAACAAATTCACAATTATTGAATGTATACAAATACAAAAAAATATTGTAGAAAATAATATTGGATTCCATTGTTGTAATTAATTTTGCAGGCGGTCTTAACCGGGACCTCTCAACTTCGTACTTTTTTTGAAAAATAATAAAATTTTCATCTTTCCATTTTTGTCCCGTTTTTTACAAAAGGACCTTAGGCCAATTCATGAGTTTAGTGTGCACAAACAATATTTTGAATTCTTGCATATCAGAATTACAGCATGGCATATTTATTAAATGGATTATGGAGAGATTATAATCTATTTGGTAATACTGTTATCCTTCATTGTTATCTGCATATCTAGTTGGGCCTGTGCAATATCTTCCAACGCCATTTGTATCTTCTCAAGTAGCAGTTCACCCTTATCTACGACCTCTTCTAAACGTTCGGCAGCTTCTTGATTTTCCATTTCTAGTCGTTTTAGACTTTGGTTTTGTAATTCTGTTGAACTGTCTTCATTTGGTAAAGATTCAATAAGCGTGTCAATATCTTTGGCGCAACGAGATATTAGTTGCGCAAACAGTTGGGCATAATCTTCTTGTTGATTGTTTTGAATCGGAGTTTGAGAGCCAGTGCGATCAAAATTAGGAAATTTACTTGGATACGAGGTTTGTTGTATTATTCCTATTGCATTGCAGAAATGTTCGGCTTGCTATTAAGTAAACAATGTTGCAGAATATATTCCACATTAAAAAATCTTTTTTCCTCACCATGTTGACAGTATCCTGCAACTGTGTGAGACGGTCTGCCATTTTTTCCATAAAACTAAGATTTACAATTTTTCCTGTAGTTAATTGTTTTTCATTAATTAAAAGTTTCTCATACATAAAGTTGACAAACATAAATAAGTGCATATGTAGTGTTGCCATTAACACATTTTAGCACCCCAAAATAAGCATTTGTTGAACCTCTAATCAAAAGCGCTCCGTGCGGCGTGTGTCAACAAATGAGCCGTGGTAGCGCAAATCTGCGGAGCGTCGCCGCCGTTGACAACGTCCCAAATGTTAATACACACAGAAAAAATCGTTTGGGAAAACACAGAACTCAACTTTGTAATTCTTTTGTAGGGTCCACCTTAGACACGTCCGTACTGAGCGACCGTTCAATGAACAGCATAACGTTTGTGCGACCGTACATCCCAAATACACTCGAAACTATAAATGTAAAATATTGTATTAATTTGATTTGCAACAAGTTTTTGTGTAAATATCTAACTGTATTTATTATTATTTTTGACATATATTTGCTTTATTTCTTCTTTTCCTTTTAACTATTCACCTCTCTCTCTATCAGACAGGATTTGCTGAGTTAAAAACAGTACATCTTGTTGCCATTCCCCAACTTTTCTCGCCGTAGGTTTCTCTGCAAATGGAAATTAATTTATTGAACGGTATTCGGAAATGACTATTTTTATACACTCCATTATGTCTTTGTGCATTTGTTTGTAACACCCAAATAAATGAGTCGATTTAGCACAGTCCGTCTGTCCATCTATTGTTGTAATCAAATTACAGGTCGCAATTGTAGTCCGATCTTAACAAAAATTGGCACAAGTAAGTTTTGTGGATCAAGGACGAACGCTATTTAATTTGAAGCAAATTGGTTCAGATTTAGATACAGCCCCCATACAAATGTCGCTCCCGATTTGACTTTTTCCGCTTTAGAAACCACAAATTTCACTCGATTTGCTTCAAATTTGGCACAGTACCTTATAACTGAAGTGGAAACAGCTATGTGAAAATCGGTCAGATCGGTTTAGATTTAGATATAACCCCCATACAAATGTTGCTCCCGATTTGACTTTTTCCGCTCTGAAACCACATATTTCACTCAATTTGCTTCAATTGAAGTGTAAACAGCTATGATGAAAATCGGTCGGATCATACAAATATCGCTCCCGATTTGACTTTTTCCGCTCTATAAAGACATATAGTACCAGATTTTCTTTAAAATTAGCACAACATCTTATAACGCTCCGTTTCTAATTGAATAAATATTAGTTATTTTTCATCCGTTGATATTTTAGTGCATCAGATTCAATACTAATCCCCAGATAAGTACTTTTGTAATTTAGTTTATTTATGATATTGTGTTTGTGTGTTTTATTTTTGATAAAAAAATCGTGTTTTTGGCTAAGAAATATTTCTTGACCAAACAACTACAACTATTTGTGATTTCACTGTGCACTTTTTTGTTATTGTTTATAACGTCATTCTTTTTGTGTGCTTTGTCCATTTCGTTTATTTGTTATCTGACTGAACAGTGTTGCCATCTAGCGTTTTTTTATATTTTTTTAGTGCTTTTAATTACGCGATTTTGCTTTTTTTAATTTAGATGTGCGCGTGAGTGATTATTGGCTCACGTTCACTCACGCACGAAGATTTTTTCATTACTCACGTTCACGCACGCTCACGTGAGTAAAATAAATTTTGCTCAGGATCACGCGTGAATCACGTAAATCACGCAAACAATTTCCACAAAGATATACATTTTAAATCGAAATGAGTAACGCCCCGCAAATCCGAAAATTATTTAATTAAATTTTTTAAAACACTACGTTTGCGATGTTTGATATAAATTCATATTTTTAAAATAGTATACAATATTACAGGTATACTGTATAGTTTAACGCAAAATAAGTTAGAAATCGGACACTGACATAAAATCCAAGTAAAAAACACAGCATATACCCCGATACCAGTTGTACGTTTATTTAATTGAATTAACACTAAGGATATAAATTCAGTGCTTAGTGTTGGTGCAGGGAATGTTTACTTAAATAATAGAAAAAAAAATAGATATTATATCTACACTGAAGCACTCTTTTTTAGAAATAAATATGTATATGATTTTTATTTTGAATGGAAAATTTCACATTTTTAAACGAAATTAAATGAAAATAAAAGAATTAATAAATATGTGCGACTCACGAAAAAATCACGTGATTCACGCATAAATTAGGCTCACGCACGAACATTTTTTCGTTCCTCACGTTCACGAACGCTCACGTGAGTAAAATAAATTTTGCTCACGTTCACGCGTGATTCACGCAATTCACGTGAGTGGCGCCCATCTCTACTATGTACCAGTCAATGACATGTTAAATGTGCCGGTGTTGGTGCGAGGGTCGTGGACGCCTGTTGCTGCCGATCTACCGCGACAAAATCAAGCCCCGGTTTTGGCGGCCCTTCTCTTGCCCGTGTGGACGCGACTGGTCTACCGGACCCAGTGAATGTTACTAGTGGTGGCCGCCCTCACCGTTCTAATGGCAATTCTGGTGGATTGTCCATGGCTCCGGAAATGAAGATGACATTCGTTTCCCGATTTGCGCCGGACACCTCCGTAGATGATTTGAATTTGTATATTAGGTCGAAAATTGAAGGTGACTTCTATTTGAAATCTTATAAATTGAAGTCATCATTTGCCCAAAGTCGTGCTTCATTTAAAATTGTAGTTTCAAGAAAATTTTCCAGAAATTAATTGTCCCTTCGTTCTGGCCATCTAGGGCTTTTGTCAAGGAGTTTGTGGATAGGGCTGACAATCTGGCGCGTTTACCAGTAAAGTCAGCTACGATTCCATAAAACTGAATGTTTTTTTATGTTGGGTATCAGAATGTTAGAGGCTTAAACACAAAGTTAAATCGTCTATTTGTTGATAGTTTCGATTTTGACTTCTCGGCTCTAGCTTTTTCTGAGACCTGGTTGAAAGATTAAATTTTGGACTCCGAGGTGGTAAATATGTTGTCTTCAGGAAGGATCGAGTAGGGAGAATTGGTAGCGGTGTTCTTATCGCGGTTGCTAATGCATTCTCATCTGAACGCTTTACTCTGCAAGGGTTTGATGACATTGAATTTATTGCAGTCCTTACGTAGTAAGTTGTTTGTTATGTGCTCTTACACTCCTCCATTATCCGAGTTATGTATTTACGAGAGTCATTTGACTGCAATTGGTATGGTTGTCTCGAGGGCGAGTGATTTAGACCATACTATGATTTTAGGAGATTTTAATTTACCCTCTGTATCTTGGCTTATCTTGCCAGATGCTGAGGCTTTAACACCTAGACTTAGTATTTGTCGATGATCCCCATTACTTCGAAATCAGTAGAGTTCCTCCCATATCACTCCCGGAGGACAACTATCATCCTACCTTGAATATATCGATGTTGTACTCTGGTGAATCTTCTCCCTCTAGTTCGCAAGATAATCGAAACTCTTTCTGTTTCAAGAGAGCCAATTTCGAAAAGCTTAATTCACTTATTCAGGATGTTGGCTGGAATTCTGTTTGTAGCTGTCGTCACTATACTGATCTTGACATTGTCGTAGATAGATTTTATCACATTTTGAATGACTTTTTGTCACAATCAGTACCGACTACCTTGGCACTCTAGAAGACTACCTTGGCTTTCACGTGAGTTGTCTAGCATGAAGAATTCGAGAAGTAGACTTTTTAAGGAATTTAAGAGGACCGGTTTGAATTCAGATTATGTCAAATATTCCGTTGCTAGGTCGAAATATAGCATTGAGTCTCAGAGATGTTATAGGATCTACTTGGAAAAACTAAGGAATGATTTTAGGAAGAACCCTAGATCTTTTTATGACTTTGTGAATTTGAAACGTAGATCCTCAACTAAGCCGAGAAGGATTAGAATGGATGGCTTACAGTTTGGTGATGATCAGGCGATTGCTGATTGTTTTACAAATTTTTTTGCGACGACATACTCAGAGCGATCTTATGGGTCGAGTGACGCATATCCTTATAATATTTCTGCATTGAGTCAATTAGAAATCCCTGTTATTGATTTGCCCTTAATTTTGTCGAGTTTGAATAATCTCAAATCCAAAAATAGTGTTGGCCCTGATGGGGTGCCAAGTATAATTTTGAAATTCTGTGCTAGTGACTTGGCTATTCCGCTAACCTTATTATTTAATACTTCATCGAGTTTTGGATATTTCCCTTTGGCTTGGAGGAGTTCATTCATTGATCCCCTCCATAAGTCTGGCAGTCTAATTGATGTGTCAAACTATAGAAGCTATTTGAGAAATTGGTTACTGAGGTTGTATCTCATAGAGTTTCTTCTATATTGAGTCCATATCAACATGGATTTCGTAAGGGCTTTTCTATTGTGACAAATTTGATTCTGTTTACTTCTCACGTTATTGATGAATTTGTTCAGGGTAATTAGACTGATGTCATCTATACAGATTTTAGTAAGACATTTGATAAAGTGAACCATGACCTTTTGTTATATAAATTAGATCGTATAGGTTTTAGCTCTAACTTCATGAAGTGGATATCTTCGTATCTTTCAAATCGCTCACAGATTTTCAAATTTGGTAATTCTTATTCTAGACCAATTCTGATTCCATTAGGTGTTCCTCATAAATGACCTTCCGGGGTGTATCATCAATTATCGACTTTTAATGTATGCAGATGATGTAAAAATATTGTTTTCTTATGATTGGCCAGAATTTTCTCATCCATTGCAGAATGACTTGGATAATTTTGGACGCTGGTGTGGCATAAATTGCATGGAACTCAATCTAAGGAAATGCAAACATATGCGTTTCTTTAGATCGAACCCGAGATTTGTCAGGTATAATATTAGAGGCGCTGAGTTAGAGGTAGTTGATTCTTTCGTAGACCTTGGTATTCTAATGGATTCCAAACTGAATTTCAACAATCATATTATTACTATGGTTAACAAAGCATATGGTGTTCTTGGCTTCATTAAGCGATGGGCTAAGGAGTTCTCCGATCCTTACGTAACGAAGCAGCTTTTTACATCACTTGTCAGACCTATTCTGGAATATGGTTCCGTAGTGTGGGATCCTCAGTATGGTATCTATATTGATAGAATTGAGTCTGTTCAGAAACACTTTTTAATATTTTCATTAAGACACTTGCATTGGAATAGTGATTTTATTCTTCCCTCTTCTACTAGTAGATTGAAGTTGATCGACTTGCCTTCCTTGAAAAGCAGACGTGTTATGTTGAACACCGTGATGGTTTATAAGGTTATTTCTAGGATTAAGTTTAACGTGCCATTTAGACCTTCTAGATACTATCAATTCATCCATATTGACTTTCAGCGTACGAAGTACGCTTCCGCGGAGCCCATTCGCAGAATGTGTATTGATTTCAATTCATTGTGTCACATCATAGATTTCGGATTAGGAATCAATATAATAAAGTCGAGGATTTTCTCCTGCTTGGATGTTTAAGCTAGCAGGGCTGGTTTTCTTTAAGACTGGATAACAGTCACAAATCAACTCTTGTTGACATCAGACTGTATTACGCTCGTCGTGCCTTCTTTTTCTTATTCAAAAACAAAAAAAAAACAACACCGTATACGTACTTAGCGGCTCTTTTTTTCAGTTCAAAGACAGACTCATTTGCTATACCCTACACCACTTCGTGGACTAGGGTATTATAAGTTAGTTTTCCGCCAAATGTTTGTAACACCAAAAAATAATCGAGCTAGACCCACCTTTAAGTGTACGGATCGGCTTAGAATCACCAGCTGAATCGATTTACCGATGTCTGTCTGCCTGTCCGTCCGTCTGCTGTCCATCTAAGCTTGTTCGCAGATTTAGATATAGCCCCCATACAAATGTCGCTCCCGATTTGACTTTTTCCGCTCTAGAAACCATATGTTGATCCCGATATTCTTTAAATTTGGCAAAACATCCTACAATCCAACTATAATCACCTATGCAGAAAGTGGGTAAGATCGGTTCAGATTTAGATATAGCCCCAATACAAATGTCGCTCCCGATTTGACTTTTTCCGCTCTAGAAACCATATATTGAGCCCGATATTCTTTAAATTTGGCAAAACATCCTATAATCCAACTATAATAACCTATGCAGAAAGTGGGTAAGATCGGTTCAGATTTAGATATAGCCCCCATACAAATGTCGCTCCCGATTTGACTTTTTCCGCTCTAGAAACCATATATTGAGCCCGATATTCTTTAAATTTGGCAAAACATCCTACAATGCAACTGTAATCACCTATGCAGAAAGTGGGTAAGATCGGTTCAGATTTAGATATAGCCCTAATACAAATGTCGCTCCCGATTTGACTTTTTCCACTCTACAAACCACATATTGTACCGGATTTTCATTAAAATTGGCACAAAATTTTGTAATCGAACTAGAAACACCTATGCTGAAAGTGGGTAAGATCGATATTGATCATATCTCTACCGAATCAAACAAATGTATTAAATGGGACGCAGAAAAGAAACTAAGAGAAGTAATGGCACTTTCTAACTTATCTAGGAAAGAGGTCATTAAAAAGTATCCTGAAAATCAAAACTATTATGATATCCTGTCTGAAGAAAATTACCAAAATACTTTCCCACCAATTACAAAAAACAAGCAACCACCAAAAAGAAATATTAGTGAAGAAATAAATAGAAGAATTACAAAAATTAAATATAGTAAAATCGTGGCCCCCAGCACAAAGAATCCATTCAGTTACAAGTCCTCTGGAACTCACTCCTACAAGACCTATATACCACCCGAACTTCTCCAAGGTCACCGATCTGGAAAAAATTATGTCAAATTTTGCAAAACAAATGTCAACAGTTCTCACCTCTTTAAACAGTACCGAAGGTTTAACCATTTTAGAACAATTCCAAAAATCCATTAATTCAGTAAGAAACCAACAAGAATTCAGAAAACCACCTGAAAATAAAAGACAGTATCAATGAAATATTCACAAAAATAAATCAATTTTTCTTTTAATTAAATAATGAACATACTACAACACAATATACAAAGTCTAAACAAAAACAAATCCACTTTAGATTTCTACATTAAAAAATTAAATATCGACATATGTCTATTAAGTGAAATTTTCAACATTGACGAAAGTCAAAACACGACGTCAATTCAAAATTACAATATCATATCCAAAAAAGAGGAGACAAATACAGCGGAGTTGCTATACTTCTCAAAAAAAAAAACATTAAAAACGAAATTCCTTTTCAAACCACAGTGGACATTCTTATATGTGAAACAACAAACCTATCTACGGAAAAATGATAAAAAGCTAAATTACAAAACTTCTAAATTTTTTGGAAACCAAAACAAACGTTTTTTTTTTTGTGGAGATTTCAATGCAAGTCACTTTCGATGTCTAAATGACGGTAGCTTCACATTTAAAAAATACATATATGATACAACTAGCAGTACCCGCTGTTTCGCACGTGAAAAAGCCAGTTATTTGTTAATTTTATCCGTCTCTGTTATTTATTTATTTATTTATCTATTTATTTAATTTTCTTTTGGTGGATATAGATAAATCTAAAATAGTAATTTGGAAACGTCCTTTTATATAGCACTCACACAAGTCAAAGTAATGTGTTTGTCGATATACACTATTTTAGCTGAACTCCTTCGTATAATTTTTATCATTTTCTACCAAGTTTTGAACAAAAAATTACCACCATTTATATCCTCGATCACATGTTTGTACATGCAGCCAGCAACTTTATAACTTTTGCACCTGGTTGGGACTCTCTGACTCTAATCTGTATCAATTCGTCTGTTCTTGTTTGCACTCAAAAACAAGTTCTATTGTCTAACTACAACAACAACACTGCTAATGGTAGTTTAAAGAATAGCGGTGTCCTAAGCAGAGCAATTGATTTTGCTATGATGATGATCATTGCAACTTCATTTCTTTAGCTACGTTTTTTTGTTTGCTTTAACGGAGTTTCAGTCAGTCTGTTCTTTAATTTTGTACATATCGACATCAACAAGAAGTTGTCGCATTTATAACCAAAGTGAATTATGAAATAATAAAGAATTGAAATAAACCAAAAAATATAATTGTTTTTAATCGCACATCTCGCAACTTATCGCACCTAAAGGATACCGAAAAAGCTCGTTGTCCTCTCCATCTAGGTCCTTCGAACCGGATCTACACGTCAGTTTAATTAAAATGTCGAGAACGCCAGCCGATGACCACATCCTTGAGTGTGGAACTCCTTCACAAGTTACCAATAATATTCGCCTCCGAATTTTACGTCGAGAACAGCTGGAAAAGAGTTTGCTATCGAGCTGCAACAACTTGTCAATTTTCGATGCAATGTCTTTGTCACAACTAGAAGTGAAATTGAGTATGTTAGATCGTCAATTTGAAACCCTCGACCAATTGCAGTCTGAACTTGAATTGCTAGATGAATCTCAGTTTAATGAAAACCATCGCGATCGATTTGAGGAAGCATATTTTGAAATCAAATCAAGGATTGTCGAACGAATGGCAACACTTAGAGTCGAAACAAGTGAAACATTTTTATCAAGCACCCATGTCATGTCCCCAGGAACTGCTTTTTCGAAAAATGCCTTTTTGCCTAAACTCCAATTAAGTAAATTTAGCGGACAGCATAAGGAATGGCTGGAGTTTTTTAACATGTTCACCACACTGGTTCACAACGATAGAGAATTGTCTCCCATTGCAAAATTCCAATATCTTCGATCATGCCTCACTGACAATGCTATTCGTCTAATACAATCACTGGATATTACGCCCGAAAATTATGTGAAGGCAATTAATCTCTTAAAGGCAAGATACGACAACAAACGAAGCATTTTTCAGTCTCACGTTAATGACATATTCGCCATACAGAATATTCCCAAGCCCTCAATTTCTTCACTTCTTGATTTCATTGATAGCTTCAATTCCAACTTACGCGCTATACAGTCAATAGCAACTAACCAACAAATAGCAGATGGTATCATCTTACACCTGGTCGTGTCCAAACTTGACAGTGAAACTCAAGCCAAATGGGAAGAAGAAGTCGCTGTAAAATGGGATAAACAAAGCGATTCAAGTGAACTTCAGCTGCCAACTTGGGACAACCTTGCATCATTTTTGGAGCGCCGCTGCAAAACTTTAGAAATTATAGAAACCAATAGTACTCAATCAGCTAGACCCCATGCTCGTCAGAATAACTCGTCGTCACAACACCATTCACGTTTGTCGCATTCAAATCGTCATTCTTCTCAAGTGTCTTTTGTTGTTGCAGACAATCAATCATCAAAAAAATGCCTACTATGCAACAACAGTCCCGTTCACAACGCTTTCCAATGTTCAAGCTTCGTAAATCTCAGTCTTTCAGATCGTTTTAATCTTGTGAAAACCAAAAAGCTCTGTTTAAACTGTCTTCAAGCTAACCACTTCGCTATCAAGTGTCCATCTCCGAATAAATGTCAGGATTGTGACCACAAGCATCACACCCTGTTACACAAACCAAAGTCAGCCCTATCATCACTATCTCCGGAGCTCCAACCATCAGAATCAGCACTACATGAAGCAGCAACAAATTCACAATCTTCGGTAACATTAAAGGTATCACAAACAAAAAGTGACGTCTTACTTGGAACGGCTCAGGTTGAATTGTGCAACCCAAATGGAATTGCAGTAACAGGTAGAGTACTGTTGGATTCGGCATCCCAACTAAACTTCATTACAGAACGCGTAGCACAACACCTTCGATTATGTCGCAAAAAGATAAATATTGAAATCAACGGAGTTGGTGAGACTGGGACAGTTGCCCATCAATTATGTTCTGTTGTCATTAAATCCCTTGTTAACGGATTTTCTGCTCAACTCGATGTTGTTGTTATACCATCAATCACATCGTATCAACCTCGCAACAAGTTAAATACAGAGCACTGGAAAATTCCTAATAATATAGTGCTAGCAGATAAGTCATTTTATGATCCAGGTCCCATTGACTTGCTTATTGGAGCTGAACTATTCTACAACTTACTTCTCGTCGGTCAAATCAAGATGGACAACGCGCCCATCTTACAAAAAACGAAACTAGGATGGATTGTAGCGGGGTCTGTAAATTCATCTTCAAAACAAGAAAATACAGATGTTCAATTGTCATCACATGTCGTCGCACTACAGTCATCGTTTCCATACCATTGCTTCACCGTGTCATTATCACAATCACCTTTAGATCAAATATTGCAAAAATTTTGGAATTTAGAACATTACAGTCCAGCATCATCTACGCTATCATCAGAAGAGGAATATTGTGAGTGGTATTTCAATAAAACCACTACAAGATGTCCAAAGACGAACAAATTTGTTGTCCGATTGCCATTTAAGGAGAATCCGTCGACACTAGGTCAATCCTTTGAAATTGCTCGTAAGAGATTTTCTTTTTTGGAAAATAAATTTGCTCGAAACATTTCTTTGTCAGAGGAGTACACCAAATTCATAGATGAATACATTGAGCTGAATCACATGAGTTTAGTAAAACCAACCGATTACGACCGCCGTTATTTCATCCCACATCACTGTGTAATAAAGCCAGACAGTTCAACCACTCGTTTGCGCGTTGTTTTTGATGCCTCATGCAACACTACAAACGGAAAATCGCTTAACGATATACTATGTGTGGGACCTACCATTCAAAACGATATTTTCAACATACTGAGCAGATTTAGATTCCATAAGTATGTACTAGTAGCTGACATAACTAAGATGTATCGCCAAATCTTAGTTGATGAACGAGATGCCCGCTGCCAATCTATAATTTGGAGGAATATAAAAACAGAGTCCCTGTCCGTATTTCAACTGCAAACCGTTACTTACGGCACAAGTAGTGCACCATATCTAGCAACAAAATGTTTGAATCAAATTGCACAAAAAGAAGAATCAAATTATCCAGTTGGTTCAAAGGTTGTACAAAATGATTTCTATGTAGACAACATGATGACAGGCGCAGAAACAATAGAAAACCTCATTGAGATCAAACGCCAAGTTATTGATCTTCTCAAGTGCGCCGGTTTTCCATTACGTAAATTCGCTTCAAATTGCCCAAAGGCAATTACCGACATACCACACGAAGATAGAGAAGACATAATACACGTCCCCAACATGCAATATGTAAAAACCCTAGGTTTGAGATGGTCACCCACAGAAGACGTTTATAGCTTCGACTACCACCAGCAATATTCATCAAAGAGAACTACGAAGAGAGGAATTCTTTCGCACATGGCCTCTTTTTTCGACCCATTAGGACTAATAAACCCCATAGTGGTTAAGTGCAAACTTCTAATGCAGCACTTATGGTCATTGAAGCTAGATTGGGACGAAAGCGTACCCCAAGACATTTTTACGCAATGGGAACACATCAAGCAACAATTTGAACTTATAGGCACCATAAAAATTAACAGGTTTGTTTGCTTTAACATGTCTACTGAAATTCATGCCTTTTCAGATGCCAGTACAAAAGCCTATGGTGCTTGCATTTATGTTGTAACTGTGTCCGACGAAGGCCAATCATCCGACCTATTGTGTTCCAAATCACGAGTTGCCCCACTCAAGCAGATCAGTTTACCCCGTCTCGAATTGTGTGCAGCGTATCTATTGTCAGAACTTCTTCACTCTGTAATTCCCATGTTACCAACAAGGCCGCGTGCAGTAAACTGCTGGTCCGATTCAACAGTCACACTAGCGTGGATAGCAGGAAAACCAGCAAGATGGACTACATTTGTAGCTAATAGGGTTACGAAAATACAAGCCCTCACATCTAATGTCAAATGGAGACATGTTCCTTCTTCTTCGAACCCTGCTGACTTGTTATCACGTGGAACCACTGCAGACACGCTCATCAACAGTAACTTATGGTTCTATGGGCCCTCGTTTATTCGGATGCCGAAATCTCAATGGCCACCTGAAAAACAAAATGAAATTGTAACTATGGAAGTTCGCCCATCTATGCTAGTGTTCACAACAACTACTGTGCCAGATCTGATATGCGATCACAAATTTATAAACAACTACAACAAGATGGTACGTATATTTGCACATATCAATCGATTCATTGCATCTTGTCGCAAGGGTAGAGTTGAACAAGGGCCTATTACTTCAACTGAAGCTATTTATGCCATCAATACCATATGTCGAGTAATACAATATTCACACTTTAGAGACGAACTTGATTCTCTATTAAGTAAAAAGGTTTTAAAACCACAGTCAAAATTAGCACAGCTCGCACCATTTTTGCATGACAATTTAATAAGGGTGGGTGGACGGTTGAAAAATTCGTCGCTAACCTTTGATGCGAAACATCCCATCCTTCTGCCTTCTTCACACCCTTTCATTAGAACATTGATTCGTAACTTCCATTGTAAATATCTTCACGCTGGCACTTTGACACTACACAACATTATTCGAGATAAATTTTGGATAATAAATGGAAGAAACACCATCAAAAGCGTAATACACAGCTGTACATTATGTTTTCGTTGCCGTCCGGTAACTGAACACCAAATCATGGGTGAACTACCACATGATCGTGTGGTGCCATCTTTCCCCTTTGAAATATGTGGAGTAGATTACTGCGGACCACTGTTAATGACACAAAGAATTCGTGGCCGAGCTGCGGTGAAAGTTTACATAGCTGTTTTCATCTGCTTCACTACGAAGGCAGTCCATTTAGAGTTAGTGCCTGACTTGTCAACCGTAGCATTCATTGCTGCACTGAAGCGGTTCATCTCAAGGCGTGGCCGCTGCCGAATAATCTATTCAGACAACGCTACCAATTTTCAAGGAGCTAACCGGGAATTGAAAGAGCTGCTAAACGATTTTTTAACACAATCACATATAGATACAGTTACCGAAGCGTGTCGCAATGAAGGCATCGAGTGGAAGTTCATTCCGCCCCGATCACCGCATTTTGGAGGCTTATGGGAGAGTGCTGTCAAGCAATCAAAGCACTATCTCCGTAGATCGATTGGTACACACATCCTGAGCCAAGATGAACTACACACGGTATGTTGTCAAGCCGAGGCTATTATCAATAGCAGACCTCTTACCCCACTATCAAGTGATCCGAATGATACACGCGCACTCACTCCATCGCACTTTCTAATAGGTCGAGTAGCCACCACAGTACTAGAGCCTTCAATTTCACACATCAAAACCACATTACTTAAAAGGTATCAAATTGCGCAGTGGATTCATCAGCAGTTTTGGGAACGATGGTCCCAAGAATACTTAAAAACCTTGCAACAAAGGCCTAAGTGGACTACTAGTCAACCACCAATACAAACGAATGATCTGGTTGTACTGAAGCACGAAAATACTGCTCCTCTGAAATGGCCATTAGCACGTATCATGGAAACAATACCAGGAAGAGACGGCCAAGTGAGAGTAGTAGTTGTCAAGACATCAGATGGAACATTCAAAAGAGCCATAACCAAAGTCTGCAGAATACCTTTGGAATCTTAAGCTGCAAATCTAACAAAATTGAAAGCGAAGCTTTCAAGGGGGAGCATGGTTGGGACTCTCTGACTCTAATCTGTATCAATTCGTCTGTTCTTGTTCGCACTCAAAAACAAGTTCTATTGTCTAACTACAACAACAACACTGCTAATGGTAGTTTAAAGAATAGCGGTGTCCTAAGCAGAGCAATTGATTTTGCTATGATGATGATCATTGCAACTTCATTTCTTTAGCTACGTTTTTTTGTTTGCTTTAACGGAGTTTCAGTCAGTCTGTTCTTTAATTTTGTACATATCGACATCAACAAGAAGTTGTCGCATTTATAACCAAAGTGAATTATGAAATAATAAAGAATTGAAATAAACCAAAAAATATAATTGTTTTTAATCGCACATCTCGCAACTTATCGCACCTAAAGGATACCGAAAAAGCTCGTTGTCCTCTCCAGCACCTCTTTCCCAAAAAGTACACATTTTGAAAAACCACATGTTACCTACATGTGTTTTTGCTTCCCCTAAAAATATGTACTTTATTTTGTAAAACATTTATTTCTTGTCGGGACGTATCGTTGTGTAAAGTAAAAATTTTGAAATATCCATTTATGTTCCGCGTTTAAGTAATTAAAGGACTGTACACAATTTTTATCACTTTTCGTCCCGCGCATCCCTTAAACGTACAAATTTCGAAAGTCCAATTTTACTGCGCTTCTACGTGATCAGAGGAATTTACATACTAAATCAAGAAATCCATTTATGTTGCAAGTCTACGTTGTCAGAGGAATTTACACTCCAAATTTCTCGACTATAGCTGCAATACTTCGGTTGGTACAATTTTTATCCCTTTATGTCCCACTCACCCCTAATAAGTACAAATTTCGAAAAATCCATTTAGATTTGCGCTACTACGTTGTCAGTGGAATTTACATACCAAATTTCACGACTATAACTGCAATACTTAAATTGGTACAACTTGTACCCCTTTTTGCCCCGCGCACCCCTTGAAAGTAAAAATTTCGAAAAATCCAATTTTACTTCGCTTTTATATGGTCAGAGGAATTTACATACCAAATTTCACGATTCTAGGTGTAATACTTTAGTTGGTACCATTTTTATCCCGCTCGCCCCCTACAAAGTATAAATTTCGAAAAATTCAATTTTACTTCGCTTTTATATGGCCAGAGGAATTTACGTACCAAATTTCACGATTCTAGGTGTAATACTTTAGTTGGTACCATTTTTATCCCTTTCTGTCCCGCACGCTCTTTAAAAGTATAATTTTCGAAAAATCCAATTTTACTTCGCTTTTATATAGCCAGAGGAATTTACATACCAAATTTGACGATTATAGGTGTAATACTCTTGTTGGTACCATTTTTATCCCTTTCTGTCCCGCAGGACCCTTAAAAGTACAATTTTCGAAAAATCCAATTTTACTTCGGTTTTATATGGTCAGAGGAATTTACATACCAAATTTCATGATTCTAAGTGGAATACTTTAGTTGGTATCATTTTTATCCCTCTTTGTCCCTCTGGCCCTTTAAAGTACAAATTTCGAAAAATCCAATTTTACTTCGCTTTTATATAGTCAGAGGAATTTACATACCTAATTTCATGATTCTAAGTGGAATACTTTAGTTGGTACCATTTTTATCCCTTTCTGTCCCGCAAGACCCTTAAAAGTACAATTTTCGAAAAATCCAATTTTACTTCGCTTTTATATGGTCGGAGCAATTTTCAAAACAAATTTCATGATTCTAGCTGTAATACTTTTGCTGGTACCATTTTTATCCGTTTTTGTCCCGCACGCCCATTAAAAGTACAATTTTCGAAAAATCCAATTTTATTATGCTTTTATATGGCCAAAGAAATTTACATACCAAATTTCACGATTCTAGGTGTAATATTTTAGTTGGTACCATTTTTATCCCGCAAGCCCCTTAAAAGTAAAATTTTCGAAAAATCCAATTTTACTTCGCTTTTATATGGTCAAAGCAATTTACATACCAAATTTCACGATTTTAGCTGTAATACTTTAGTTGGTACCATTTTTATCCCTTTTTGTCCCGCTCACCCCTTATAAGTACAAATTTCGAAAAATCAATTTATATTGCAAGTCTACGTTGTCAGAGTTTGGTCTGGGGGCTGGTCAATGATAAGTCAGTCAGTAACGCAACTCTTTCCTTCACTAATTCTATTATCAACACTACATGTACAACCCTTCACACTACCATCGGAGGTACCCACCACTTTCCGGTGATCATTAATATCAAGCATGTTAACTGCACAGGTCAAACTTTCTTAGCAAAAAATAAACTTTTAAAAAATCTTAGAAACCTCCATTTAAATAATGATTTTAATGACATACAAAACACCCTAAACTCTGAAATCAGGAAAGCAACATATATAATTGCAGAGAACAGAATTCCCAAAGCTTGGTGAGATGACACTGTGGAGAAACAGTATAGGCTCAAACTTGCTGCTCAAAAAACCTTCGATATTCACAACAACAATATAAATGCAACTATACTAATTGATGCAATCAATAACTTTAAAAAATCTATAAGAAACTTAAAAAAACTAAACTTTTCCCAAAAAATTTAAAACCTAAATACTACTCCCAACTCGAAAGCCCTTTTCAGGTTCGTTCGTGGTTGCAAAAATTCAATAACTTCATCTGCTCAAACGAGATGGTCATCAGAAAATGACAAAGATTTCCTTAAACACCTCAAAAACCAAGTGCCAGATAATACTCCAGTAATTATTTCAAACACAACGGCTTCCTCAACGACAGCACTATCCACACAGGAATTCTCTAAAGTTCTAAAGAACAAAACTTAACCCTCGGCAGCCGGCTTGGACGGCATCACATATGAAATGGTTAACCAACTCTCTCAAAAATCCAAAACAAATCTTCTAGAGGCGATGAACTTCGCTTGGAAAAATTGTCAAATCTACAATGAATGGAGAAAGAAATTAAAATCATTCCCTTACAAAAACTTAGAAGTTTTTACGAACTACAGGCCCATCGCACTTATATCCGTTTTTCTGAAAATAATAAACCTCATCCTTAAAGAACGATTGCAAAAATTCCTTGATGAAAACAAAATTCTCCCAAACAGCACGTATGCTTATAGGAAAAATTGCTCCGCCTCAATGTGCATTAAGGAACTACTACACACAATCACCTACCATAAGGAAAAAGGCGAAAAGATCATACTTTTATCATTGGATGTCTCTAAAACCTACGACTGCGTAAAAATTGAACTCCTCCAAAAAAAATGTTAGAGATTGAATGCCCAGAAGACATAATATGTTGGCCCATAAACTTCCTAATAAACCGTACACTAGTTACACAGTGCGACAAATTGCAGTTTAATCTCTGCAATTCAAGCACCACTATGACGGTTCGTTAGTGTATCCAAAATGATGACGATTGCCTAAAGGATTTTTTTCCTGAGGTACCCGTTTTCGCGGGACGCCCTGGCGCGCTCCCCCACCCACTTTTGTTATCTTATGGTCTTTTGTTTGTCATAACTCGAGAACGGCTGTTCCGATTTAGGTGAAATAAATGTTGAAAAATTAAGAATTATAATTCCTTTAATCTATCCTATGCTCTTTCTCGATATTTTAAACAGTTTCGCAGATATAAATAAATTTATGAAAAAAAAAATTGCGGGACTGTTTCTGTTAATGTTCAGTCTGACTACATTGCGTATGAGTGATATTACCCTCAATAACCAGTAAGTACCTACACACACTACATTATTTTTCTGTCTCTAGAGAGAGTATCATAACTAGGGTATCCAATTATTCCGACTTCTAAGATATTCGATTAATTGTTTATTCGAAAGCTAAGAATTTCCAATTAATCGAATAAACGCCTGAAGAGTTAATCATCAAATAATTGCTCAACTCATTAAAACATAATTAATATAGGTTAAATAGCTAGAACATTTTATTTTAAAGTTAGTTACTACTTTTCCATATTTATGTGTAAATACATTTCGAAATAAAACAAGAGTTTGCGGGCATTCCTTTTCTATATGGTAATAAGCCTTGACATATTTTTCCGTTTTGAATTTTTTATGATTTTTAAAAACAAAAAATTTAAATTTTTTAGGGATTTTTTTTTTATAAATTTATTTATATCTGCGAAACTGTTTAAAATATCGAGAAAGAGCATAGGAATAGATTAAAGGAATTATAATTCTTAATTTTTCAACATTTATTTCACCTAAATCGGGACAGGCGTTCTCGAGTTATGACAAACAAAAGACCATAAGATAACAAAAGTGGGTGGGGGGAGCGCGCCAGGGCGTCCCGCGAAAACGGGTACCTCAGAAAAAAAAACCTTTAGGCAATCGTCATCATTTTGGATACACTAACGAACCGTCATAGTGGTGCTTGAATTGCAGAACCACTGTTGCACTGTGTTATGGGTAAAGAAAAACTTGAAATTTACAATGGACTTCCACAAGGCAGCTGTTTAAGCCCTACACTGTTTAATATTTAAACCCTCGCTCAATCTACATACGTCTTCCAATTTGCGGATGACTTCATAATTCTAGCAGCACAAAAACTTGGTTGGTACTATTTTTATCCCCTTTTTCCAATTTTACCCCCAAAAAGTACAACTTTCTAAAATCTCTTTATTTTACGTGTCTACACAATTAGAGGGGGATGTACGCACAGAATTTCATCATTCTAGCTGTATTCGTTTAGTTGGTACTATTTTTATCCCTTGTTCCCATTGTATCCCTTGAAAGTGTGAATTTGGAAAAACCTATGTTTACTCCGCATTAAAAGATTAATCATTCTTCATTTTGGGAGTGAAAACAATAAATAAATTTTTATTTCACCACACTTACTTCTTCGTCTGTGGTTTCTTCTGTTCTGTTGCTTTTGGTTTTCTTGTAATTCTAAACGTCGAAATTCACTTTGACAAATTTATAGAAACCTTTGCTCATATTCGTATTTTTGCAAGTATCTGCTACAAAATTCATGATATTGGCAATTTACATATTCATACATACACCATTATCCAACTAACTAGTAATTTTAACAAAGAAACTTGTGTAAAAGCTACAAATTTCTAAATTGGGAAAAGAACATAGTGGAATATTTTAAGGTACACAACCACTCCCTGGATCTCGAGGTGGGGATCATTGGAGTCATTGATGGCGGTATATAGTCAAGCGAGTCATGGATAAGGAAGGCGATTCCTCCGCCAGTGTTCTTTTCCCTGTCCTTACGAATGACAGTGTGGGAGGATGGGACATTAACTCCACTTGGGGCCGTGGTGTAGGAGGAGGAGCTATACAAACAGGGCATCTGAACGTTGGGGAGTAGTCACGGATTTTCGCTAGTCCCCAGCATCTCAAATGCACCCATTCGTAGCACTCTTTACACATCGTTACTACTATTACGTATACTAAAATAACTGATAAGAATATTAAGGAAATAATTAAAACCCATTTAATTAATTCTAGATCAGCTTTATTTGTACCGGATAACAACGATTTTCTTAGGATTTAGGATATTTAAAATATATATATTCTGATGAGAACGAATAAAGTAGTTAGATCGATGAAAGAATTAGAAAAAAGTTCTGACTATTCCGCATTTAAAACAATTATCACGGAAATTCATTTGGAAGTTCTACTATTTAAACATTTAAACTAAATTTCAATAAAAAATACTTATCAGTTATCATTAGGGCGGGTTGATTTGTATGGATGAAAAAAAAATAAAAATCGTATACCAAAAACGTAATCTACATTAAATTCTAAGAAAATTCTCCGAAGAAACCATAGGTCTAAAATCAAACCCTAATCCGCGCCTCTCCTGAGAACCGAAGCCCCTGCGTATATTGTGGATATGGTGAATAGTTATTTTGGAAACAGGAAGCTCATATATCTGACATCCGCCGACATCCCGCAAGGATCAGTCTTGAGTCCACTCTTACGGAACGTTATGTACGATGAGGCACTGAGACATCCCCACCCAAACGGCTGTAATATTGTAGAGTTTGCAGATGACATTGCCATAGTCACGGTCGCAAAACAAATCAACATAATAGAAGAAGTCACAAATGCGACTAGCAAACAAGTGCAAACCTGCACAATTACAACTAGCTGCTCAAAAAAAGGAGATAATCCTGATCACAAGCCGAAAATGTTAACGTGATCGTTGGGGACGAGGTTATATGATCAAGACGCTCACTCAAATACCTGGGAGTTATGTTAGACAACAGGCTGGCATTCAAGGATCACATTAAGTTCGTAAACAAGAAGGCTGCAAAAATGCAAGCTTCCCAGGCAAGAATGCTACCCAAAGTGGGTGGTCCTAAACGCGAGAGAAGGAAACTACTTTAGTAAACTCTGTGCTTCTTTATGCATCCCCCATATGGGCGGATGCTTTTTGCGTAAAATCGTATAGCAGGAAGTTGATCTTTAAGTATAGACTAAGCTGTATCCGCACAATTTCCGGGTATCGAACGATATCGTAGGATGCGGCAGGTGTAATCGCTGGACTCAACCCAATTGACATATTAGCTTCTGAAATGAAGCGTATATACAACAGAAGACCGAAAAACAAAAAGTGGAGATCCGAATATGCCAAGGAAGAGCGTTCCCATTTAGCAATCACGTTGGAACACATCAACAAAGGAAGATTGACACATCTCCTTGTAGCGAATGTAGCAGTATGGCTCAACAGGCAACACGGGGAAACAAACTATTACCTGGCGCCGTTATTAACAGATCATGGAGCCTTGCGGAAGTACCTGCACAGATTTGGACAAGATAACTCGCCTATGTACCCAAGCTGTGGAGCATAAAGAAGACGCATATCACGTAATTTTTCACTGCCCTAGTTTCGATAGAGAAGACGTTCCGAAAAACAAATATTCGAATGTGACCACATATATGTTGAATTGCGAAGTGAAGATATCCCAATTAGTGATGAACATAATCCTAGATTACAAAATGATCGAAGGATCACGGAAACCAGCATGACTTAGGCTGATGTAGATAGCTTGAACGCTAACAGTCCTGCAGGTAGTAATACTTCACAGCAGTTCCGTGTAGGAAAATGGTCGTCGTTGTTGTTTTTCAGTACAGGCTGAATACATCTATTGAAGATTCCACACCTCCAGCTCGGCAAAAAAACACGCGCTTCAGATACATCTTCACAGAGCGTACTCCCAAATTCCTCCTCAGTGAGTTGAGTATGGCGGTATATAGTTCAATTTGATAGATTCATTGGCGAGAACCGATATAACTGAAACGTTGTGGTCTTCAGATTGTAAAAGATGGCACATCTCATCTATCTTTCGTTTATCACCAACGAAATTTCTGCCGTTGTCATTAAAAATGTTAGAACTCTTGCCACGGCGGGCCATAAATATGCGCAGTGCAGCTAAAAACGCATCCGTACTTAAATGTGTCACTAATTCGAGATGTATTACCGACGTGACCATGAAAACAAACAGGCGTATGTAGTCCTTTGACGACTTAGCGTTTCGGCCTTTGTACAATTTCAATGTGAATGGGCCTGTATAGTCACAACCTAAGTTCTCGTACGGATATACTTGATAGACTCTAACTGATGGTAAATCTTCAATGCGTTGTTCAGTTCTTTGGCGGGATTGACGGAAACATCTCAAGCAATTGTGGACAATCTTCCGTATCAAATGTCCAATCCAATATTTCTGTCGAACTATGACAATCATCGAAGACACACCAGGATGAAGATTGATTAAGTGTTCCTCTCGAAGGACTATCTGAGTCAACTTGTGGTTCTTTGGAAGAAACTGAGAATTGTCTATACCTTCTCCAACGCGAAGTAGCCCCTTTTCGTCTTCCACAATTTTGGACCTATTGTAAAGAGGAATTTTGAGTTGTAGACACCTCCTTTCCTCTGTGAAGCAATCTTGAGCTAGCATTTCGTTCTGTCACTTTACAATTCTTCGCCAGGTCAAGTATGAATATTCTGGTTTTGTCTTAGTTCTGGTAGCTGTTACAAATCGAAGTTATGCGCAATAACCTGGGCCATGAATATGTTCTGTCAATCAAAGCTGTGAAAGGAAGTTCTGTAACATCTGCATCCAAAAACAAGTGTAATGCCAGAGATCAGTACGTGATCACTGGCATTACACTTGTAACAAGATTTCAAGTTGTTCACCGTAACCATTGCACTCACAAGGTGCTTTCTACCACCATATTGTCTAGCTTGTTTTGTACCAAGCTCTACTTCTGCGCATCTTCGATCCAGAAACTTCAAAAATGTAACTACTGTTGGATCACAATCATCACGAACGACTACATTCATACCACTTTCTTCGTGTTTCAGGATCTAATTTGTTGGTTAGTAAGTATATCACCCACAGATCACGGTCATTCTACCCAATATCGTCTATGCCACTTATAACCTCATTCGTAACGACGGATATACAATGCAAACCTACTGCATCTTCTTCTTTTACTGGTTTCAGCGTCTCTTTTAATAAAAAGTTAAATAATGAAACAAATAAGTCTTCGAATGCCGGCAAGTCCTTTTGTTTACCACTAAATGACTCAATTCTAATTTTGGTAGTTTACTCCTTGAAGTACTTGGACCATCAGCGACTCTTTGTAGCAACGACGATTGTTGATCCGCAAAACGGGAAAAGTCTCATTCCAGTTCGGCATAGCATGCTTCAAAGATTAAAGTTTTCCTTTCGTCGAATGTTACTTCTCATACGTAGAGAAGTCCTGATCCGGGTTTACATATTCTTAGACAGCCTCGTACAAATAAAATCGTGAAATATATTCCCCAAACTTTTCCCAGGCATTGTCCAATCTGGCAAAACGAACATTCAAATCTTGAATAGTCCAATTATCTGCAAAACCGCAGGCAAATGTATAAGCCGGTGTCAAAGAACTCTTTAACATACGCAGATTCTTTACAATCACGTTCATTTTCTCAGCCGTTTTATCAATGTTAAAATCAAATCAAATGTACTTACAATAATTCTCGAGTGTATTCGTCTTCAATAATTTAGTTAATTTCCGTTGTGTGTGCTTTTGCCTAAGCTTTCCGACATGCTTCTTATTTGTCTTCGTACGTATGTGTATGCTACCGCGACAACGACACAACTTTACAACGCACTCACTCGTACCGTTCTCCGAAGTTTATTTTCTTTTTCTGTCTCGCACACAAATAGTTTTATCTCTCGTACACGATAACCCTTATTCACATTCCTAAGAATATTGTCTTCGCAAAACGAGTATTGCCACCAACACGCTAGCACGTATGAAGATGTCTCTTCAAACAACGCCACACGTATGCGCATACATTAACAACAACAGCAAGTAGCCAGTCCAACGCGCACACACAACACGATTCAAAAACAACCAAACATTTGAACCGCTCGAGTATATTTGAATATACACGCAGAAAAAAGTTGTGAAAAAATACCTAATTCAACTTTGTACATCTTTTTTATATAGAGTTGGCAGAAGTCATACAAGTAAATGCTAAATTTCCCTCGTACATGTGTAAATTACTCATGTGCTTCTTTTGTATAAATAACTAAGTTTACTTGGTAGGTGTTCAGTGCTTATGTTTAGAAATTTGTAGCATTTACATTTAAGTTTTTTAATTGAAATTAATTAGTTAGTTGGATAATGGTGTAAGTATGAATATGTAAGTTGCCAATTTTATGAATTTTGTAGCACATAGTTGCAAAAATACGTATATGAGCAAAGGTTTCTATAAATTTGTCAAAGTGAATTTCGACGATTAGAATTATAAGAAAACCAAAAGCAACAGAACAGAATAAAGAACAGACGAAGAAGAAGGTATGGTGAAATTAAAATTTATTTATTTTGCACTCGCAAAATGAAGATTGATTAATCTTTTAATTTATTAAAATCAATTTTAGTTACATTTCGGAAGTCTGGAATATAATATGATGATCTCCTTCAATTAATGTCAATGAAGTTCCGTTAGGAATTGTTGGAGCAACATTATGCAGTCTCGACAAGTGATGCCGTAAATGGTTTCGGCAGCAGTGGTATTTATGCACTACGCACAACAACATTTGGTTCTCCGCCCCGTGGGGCTGGGACATCTTTTGTATTTAGTAATGAAAACAGCAGCGGGCCTCTGTTATCCATTGGTACCAAAGCCAGTGCGTGTTTGGGGAAAGCCGAAAAACGTACAATTATAACATGGTAAGTGTGGCTGTGTGTTTTCAAAAGATTATTTCGTCAATATTAATTTAATCCTTTTATGATTGGCAGTTTACATGCTGTAGGGGTGGCGGTGGTTGTGCCTCAGCAACATACAAACAATATATGGGTAATGACAACAACAACATCATCCACGGCAGTAACAACCACCACCACAGCAACAACAGCAATATTGATCAACAAAATACTCTTGTTTGAGAACGATATACAACAGAAACCACAAACCCATATTGTTGCTGTTAACTCATCGCAACAGACAGCAGCTACAACATCAGCCTCATCTGTACGTAAATGCCCAATACACAAAACACACCAGCAGCAACGACAACAGCAATCACACCAAAAACAATAGAAGCATCAAAGAAAAACAGCCCTAATATCATATGGGTATAATATTTAAAATAAACATTTTTTGTTTCCAGATGGAAGAACAAAAAGCTAATTAAGTCATCATCGTTTTTATTTGGGTGGGAAATAGAAAAATCAATAAAAATATTTGGGTATTTCATATCATAAATTTAGTTAAAAACATTCCAAATTAGATAAATGAAACATTGCGTTGGATTACTTATGTTTTTATCAATTTGTATATTTATTTCTTTATTTTTAAATACTGATAAATGCAAATTGTTTAAGAGAACAAAGTGCTTTGAAATACAGCCTAAACATACAAGGTAATTTTACACAAGTTTTATTGTATAACTGGCAGTAGTTTTTTTTCGATACCAAATTACCCAAGTGTTCTGTATGAGTTGCCAAAGAACTTTTAAAGTTGTATTTCACCTAAGAAACTTAGGTAAATTGTACGCTTTTCTTGTATGATTTCTCACATTTTTTCTTTGCGTGTACACAATTCGTAACGTATTTTCAAGAATATGCGCATTTACGAATATGTACCACAATTATGTCGTTTCTTTTCGTTTGTTCAACTGCGCGACTGTACATACGTATGTCCGTATTTACGTTTATATAAATTCTTTTGGTTTCAAAGCGATCCGGTTCCAAATGACCAATGTTTCGGAAAAACATGAAACAACACGAATTAATTACAAATGTTTATTAATAAAAGATAATTTATAACCATTGATTTTATCTCTGTTCAAATAACTTTCTAGTTGACTGTATATGTATACGTCTGAACGTTTTGAGCGAAGGACGAATACTACAAACCACGTTAATGATTGAACAGAGATGAGCAATAATAATACAAATAGGGATGAGAAATAAAAGTACGTAAAAAGCTAAATAATATTTGTAGATTATGACAATGTAATCCGTTGAGGAACACAATACCATTCATATATGAATGATATGATATGCGACCGGCTCGGCAGTACCTCATCCGCTCAACCCAATTCGTCAGTACCTTTTCCATAGTTCCGGCTCGAATCTCTTCCATGGAAACTTTGGTTTCATGTTTCAATGCTTCAATTGTCTCTGGATGGTTTGCGTAACATTTATCATTAATGGCTCCCCACAGAAAATAATTCAAAGGGCTCAAATCACAGTTCCGAAGCAGCTAATGACATCATAATTTCGGCTGATTATTCGATTTTCAAAACCAGTGCCTAAAATATCGTTGCGTGACATGCGGCCAAATGCCGTCCATGTCATTCTCTTGATTTTTTGGAAACAAAGCAGGCTCATTTTCAGCACATTTGGGCGAAGCGAAAACACATCGGATGGTCATGAGTTGTTGGACCAATTGAACTTTGTAAGCCTTCATACCGAAGTCTTTATGCAAAATTCTTCTCAAAGAAGTGCGAGGATTTTCAGTTCCTGAGAACGATGACTATTTTTTGCCTTTCCTGTTTCTGTCGCCATCTTGTGCAAATTAGCCGAACAAATCGAGCGGGTTCTGGGATCCGCTTTACGGATAAAATATGCAAAGGTGTATAACTGACTCTACGGTGCATGCTTCTAGCCACAAACATTTATCCGAACTTGGTCAAATAAGCAAAGGCCATATAAGAACACAATTGAAATGTTTCGAATTAGTAGTAGTATTATTTGCAGCACTAATTGCATGAAACAAATAAAACAATAAATCTGCTCATCTGTTAGTACCCAGCAAACCAAATGTCCCGAATGTGAGAATTCGTTACGAATGTCTGAAAAGTTTCCGAATTCTGAACAGATTTCATTCCGAAAAATGTATGGTAGGGTTGACACGATGTCAGAAAGATGCGTCGGGGAAATTCTTCTATTTTTCTAGGTAAATCTGTCAGATTTCTGACCGAATTCTGAAGTCACATCCTTGGGAAATTCTGATAGTTTTAAAGACATATTATGCAGATATCGATCGTGATTGAAATCTTTACCAAAATCATGTGAAAATCTGATAATTATGCAGAAATATCTTTCCGAAATCTGTACTAAAATCATCAGAAAATCTACGGTCAAAGATTTGTCTTTCAGATTTCTTGCGGAGTTCGGAAATACAAAAAGGCTAAAGTCGGGCGGGGCTCCACTTTCTATCCGAATACAATTCAATTCGGTTAACAATAATAATATTACCTGGTCCAACTTGTCAAATCGGGAAGAATATTTCTATCGGGGCTATATCCAAACATGGAATGAAGTGACTAACTTTCGCAATAAGTTCTTCCAGTTCAAGTATAACGTGTTATGCTCACTTTGAAGAAATTCTGTGAAAATACGTGGTTTCTGGGCGGAAAACGTCAATCCGGAAGCGAAATTTGTATGAGAGTTATATCTAAACCTGAACCAATCTGACCTATTTTCACCATGGGTGTTTCTAGTTAAAATATAAGATTTTTCTGCAAGATTTGAAGAAGATCTGTTAAAATATGTGGTTCATAGAGTGGAAAAAGTGAAATCGGGAGTGCAATTTGTGTGCGAGCTATAAATAAATCTGAACCGATCTGACCCATTTGCACCATGGCTGTTTTTAGTACAAATATAAGATATTTTTCCTAATTTGAAGAGGATCTGTTATGTGGCTTCTAGAGCAGAAAAAGTGAAATCGGGAGCGACATTTGAATGGAATGGTTACATATAAATCTGAACCGATCTAACACATTTTCACCACAGGTGTTTCTAGTTGAAATATAAGATGTTTTGCCAATTTTGAAGAAAATCTGTTAAAATAAGTGGTATCTAGAGTAAAAAGAGTTAAATCGGGAGTGAAATTCGTATGGGGGCTATATCTAAATCTGAACCGATTTTCTTCAAAATAGCGTTCGTCCTTGTCCCGAAAAACTTCGTTGTGCAAAGTTTCATTTGGTTCAGAAAGACGAACATTGTTAAATCGATTCAAAAAGTGATTCTAAGTCGATCTCGTGGAGTGTATAATAAATAAGGTATACATTATTTCATGTATAAACTAAATAGTTAGATTCACAGCCACCGTATATTTTAAAATTAATCCATATTACTTGAACTGGATGATATACGCCTGAGACTATAAGCAAATGTGTATTCATTTCCTCATAATATCGGCCCTTAAAAGGCCTACAAACTTTCAAAGGGTACACATAAAGAAAAAAGTCTGTTATTAACAGCAGCGATTGTCTGCTGCCTATCAGCAGGGAATTTTCTGTCATAACAGCAGTTTTTCTGCAATCTTGCATCAGCATTCACACTGCTAAAGTGTTTGCAGTCTGCTAAAAATGGCTGCTGATAATTAAATTATAAAACTAGATAAAAAATAAGCGTTTATAATTTAAAAGCGTTTCGTTTTATATTAGCTTGGCGCAATATGCGTATCATTAAAAATACAATCAAAATATCTTTCACTGCTAATAAATACCCTTATAATAACATTTGTTCTAAAAAGTGTTGTTAATAAAATTGTTAACGGGCTATATTGTTCCGTACATATGCTTAAAACGTTTTTTCTTTATTGCTAAAAACAGCAAACAGCATTTTTGTCTATAGAAATTCCGTTGGATATTTTAGGGTCCTTTCCAGTTCCCTGGGATGTCCCTATGACCCGGTAACTAAATAAAGTGAATATCGAAATGCTTGTCCATCTCCTGAATAGATGTGCGGAAGTCTTGGGCTGTCCTTGAATGTAGGGTTACCATGGATCTTCGTCACAACATTGCGATTCTACTTCTCTAATAACTTCGCCTAGGTATAAGCTGCAGGTATCGGGTAGCCTAAGAACAGTTGCTTGCAGTGCAGCCCATACCCCACCCTACCATCAAGTTTGAAGTCGTCTGTGTAAAATTTGAGATAACGACTTCTATCAGGAATTCCACACACCCAGTCCACCGGCTGTGACAGCGATGACCATTGACGAGAAATCCTCATATGACCTATGTCCCTATTGGTCGAAAGGAAAATACATTTCAACGGATTCAAGACTTTGTACAGCTGCATCAGACGAACCATAGCTCATCCAGCGAATGATTTTTGGTTCCGACAGCCATTCTCCAGGTATATAGGGTGATGATAGCTTTATTTACTCTCCCCATTATATTTTATGTCCAGATACTTCGTACTGTACGAGAGAACCAGCTCTGAGCCATTTATTGTGTACGCACAAAAAATAAATTCAAATTCAATTAAAAATGGCAGATTCAAATAAAATTATAATTAATATCGGAAACTCACAATTTCAAATAAAAATATTAACAAAGTTATCAAAAAAATCAATTAAAATGATGTTATATTATTCAATTAAAATATAATATATATTATAAATTGAAAACCTTAATTGAAACCTATGAGGTATTTTGTTCCCCAGCGTAAAGAGAAACATCTTTACATGTACCTCTCCAACTTGTTGTTGAGTGTTAGAATCACGGTTGCCACTATTGATGATTTTTTATTACCAGATTTTTCCAAAAAGTTACCAAAAGTCATCAAAAGTAACCAATTTTTCAAAACGAACGAAGCAGATATTTTAGGCCGAAGCCATGTATAACATTTTCTGATGTATTTTGGATAAATTCAAAAACTATATTGACAATTTTGTATCGAAATGGCTGAAATGACATAAGGTCGATTTACAAATGTCAGATCTCATATAAATTTGACATTTTAAAATCGACCTTATGTCATTTCAGCTAGATTTCGCATGTAGAGTGACAAGGATATAATAGAATATTTTATTTTAGTTGACTTGGTTAAATTTATGGATAAATGTAGAAGTTGTGGTACATGTCGTTTAACGTATGACTAAAATTCCCTCATAACTTCTACATTTATTTACAGTTCTTCTACAAAAGTGCGTTGTTTTCTTCGTTATGATGCTATTACAAATTAAAACAAAATATTCTAATATCGAATTTGTAAATTGATGTTCGCGTTATTTAAACAACAAATAAGCATTATTATTTAAAAATTCTTTTTCGTCAACAAGAATAATAAATTACTTCTACTTTAGCTATTAAAAAATATTTTTTTCTATTTTTATGATTTTTTTCGTACCAGCAAAGATATATTTTTTCCCAGATCTTTGGGGACTTTAATGGGCATATAATTACCTTTAATTGAACATTAAGCGGGTGCAATCGGGCCAATATAACCAAAATTACAGCACACATATTAAAGGAATTAGATGAATTGGTGTCATGAGATCGTAGTGTTTTCCTTGTTTAATTTATTTTAATTCCAATTCCGACAACAAGCGGATGATTCTATGAATAAATAATAAAAATAATATATAAATAATGAAAACATAAATATTTTATACACGCTTTATTCAAAATTACAAAAGTTACCAAAATGAATAAAAAGTTACCAAGTAACCATACCATTTAAAAGTTACCTATTTTGGTTAAAAATAACCAATAGTGGCAACCGTGGTTAGAATCCAAAAAAGGGGCGAATAGCAATCTCTCTACGGAGTTTCTCTGTTTACAAATTATGTTTGTGTTGAGGAACCGAGACTCGCAGTGATGCTTCACTCCGATATTGTATAGCGCCGTTATTATCGCACCAGAGTGTATCGTTAGGCCCGTTCGATTGGGGTTACTAGCTTACAATTATCGCCATTCCTTCATTTTTACCCATTGTTTTTATACCCTCCACCTCCAGGATGGGGTATACTAACTTTGTCATTCCGTTTGTAACACCTTGAAATATCGTCCTGAGATCCTATAAAGTATATATATATTCTTGACCATCATAAAATTCTAAGACGATCTAGCCATGTCCGTCCGTCTGTTGAAAGCATGCTAGCATCTAAACGAAAGGAGCTAGGACGACCAAATTTTCCACAAATGCGTCTTATAGTCGTAGATCGGTTGGGATTGAAACTTGGCGAAATCGGCCCAAAGGGAAAATTTTTTCCCTCACAACGACTAAAAATACCCATAAGAACCCCTAATATTTTACTGTATTTAAGCATGTTTTTCATTATGTCTGCTTGTACATACTTGATATTGGGTATGCGCATTCACCCTATAACAAAAACGTGCACCATAAAGTGATTCTTATTCGTAGGGGGTGAAATGAGCCCAAAAGGGATAAAAATGGTACCTATCAAACGAAAATATCTAGAAACATGAAATTCGGTGTGTACATTCCTCTAATTGAGTAGATACATAAAAAAGGAATAGAGGGATAAAAATGGTACCAAATAATGAAATTCGGTGTATACATTCCTCTGATTGCGTAGACACGTAAAATAAATGGATTTTTCGAAATTCGTACTTTTTGGGGTCAAAATAGAAAAAGGGGATAGAAATAGTACCAACCATGAAGAAATGGAATTTGTAGTATACATTCCTCTGACTGCGTAGACACACGAAAAATACAAGGTTTTTTCCAAATTCGTACTCTCAAGGGATACAATGTATACTGAGGGTAAAAATAGTACCAACTAAACGACTACAGATTAAATTCGATGTATAAATCCTTCTAATTGCGTAGACATGATATTTTTGAAAGTCGTACTCTTAAGGGGGTAAAATAGGAAATAGGGGATAAAAATGGTACCAACCAAATGACCGCAGCTAGAATCATGGAATTCGGTGTATACATTCCTCTGACTGCATAGACCCGAAAAATAAAAAGATTTTTCCAAATACGTGCTTTTAACTTTTACGACAAAAATTTGTTGAATCATGATGATAGCTTATCTTGCACTGTGTACGTGTGATAATGGATTTTCAAAATTTGTACTTTTGGAATTAAAATAAGATGGAAACTGTAGCACCCACTATCTACCAATATTTATGGTATTTAAGGTTTTTGAAAGTATGAATATAAAAATATATATTTATTTTATTTATTGATATGCAAACGTATTGGTAGCCTCGCCTTATAAGCGTGGTTTGAAATAATAAAAATTTTATATTTATTTATAAAATTATATTTTCAATATTTGTTTTGTTTTGGCTATATTAAAAATTTTTTGTTTTCCTGTAATATTACTGCACTTCTACGAAAATCGACAGCCTCGGTGGAATGCAATCCATGGTGGAGAGGGTATATAATGTTCGGCCCGGTCGAACTTAACGCCGTTTTTACTTGTTTTTTCTTAAACGGATCACCAAGAAAAATCTGGCAGTATCACCAAAAGTGCAGTAAGCTACTTTCTTGTTAAGCGAGTAAATTCCATACAAATATCAAGCTAGTAAGCCCTATCGAACAGGTCTATTATATTAAAACGGCAATCAATATTCTTCCGGTGTCATTTTAAGACGCACTGTAGTTCAGAATCAAAATCCGTCGGCCAAAATTCAATAACTTTTGAGTTCTGTAAAAAGCCAAATTTGAGATGGACCCAAGGATTATTTTGAGGTATCAACATTGAAAATCGGGCAATCATGTACATTTTAGAAATTAGCCCATAATTAACTACTGTTCGTCTTTTTCAATTTTAGAGAAAAGTAAAATTTTTAGTTTTTGTTTTTATGTTTTTAAGACATTTTTACGCTTTTGTTCATAATGATCAGAAAAAATATTTTTTTTCATTTACAGATTTTTCAGATATTGAAAATTAAAAAAACGTAAACGTTCGTCTAGAAGTAATAAAACACACATGTCAACTTCCAAGCATCTCATTGAGTTGCATTTGTATGAAGTATGTGTATATGCAGGTATAGTTACCCAGCAATACTTGTGCCGTGCCAAAGCTCATTTGTTTTAGTTTTTTCGTTTGTATTTTTTTTGGTCTGTAATCAATATTTGATTTGAACTTGGATATTGTCCTGGCACAGTGTGGAGCCCAACCGAAATTATTGACGGCGGTGGGTCAATGCTACCATATTTTTAATAGGAAATATTCGATTTCCATTTTTCGGTTTATTTTATTTCAAATAAAATAAATATACCAGATATTTACAGATTGTTCGTCTAGAAATTGTATATGGAAATTTAAAAATTCCCAATATTTCGATTGACTTCGTCAATCATATTCAGGGGTGTCACTATAAAAACAAATATTTTTAACATTAAATATACAAAAACAATTAACAATTATGACAATAATTACATTTATGAATATAAAGTATAAACAACAGTAACTTGTCCGCACAACCAGTCTATGTCAACTAAATTATTTTTGCTTACATTTATGCTTTTTAATAATGTGTCTGTATATGTGAGCGCAGCCGTCCGTGTCAGTTTTGTAATTTATTCCCTTGTCAGAGGGAACATCAATTATATGTAAAGTTTCAAGAGTGTATCTGCGTTTGTAGTTGTTCTCTTGTGCTAATATTTTTACATCGTCGAAATTCGGCGTGTGACCCGTCAAAGTACAGTGGGCAGCCAGAGCGGTTTTTTGTTCTAGTGGTCTATTTGTTGCTTTTTGGTCAGATTTATGCGACGAAAGTCTTGTCTTTAATTTTGTCTTAGTGGTGCCAACATATACCTTTTGGCATAAGTTGGTCTTGTCCCCGTTGCATGTAATTTGGTAAACTACGTCCGATTTAAGCTTAAACTTGACTGGTATCAAAAACCTACTGCTTCTGGTAGACTTATCAATTTTAACATCAAAACATCCTAGGAGAGTAATAATCAACACAGCGACTAATTTCATTAACAGGATCTTATCTATAAGTGACGCAGAATTTCACCAAGACAATATACTAAAAATTAAGGACATACAAAAAAAGAATGACTTTCCCACACAGACAATAGCAGACTTAGTAAAAAATATAAATTCGGAAAAAGTGCACACCACAACAGATACCAAAGAAAAGGACAAAATATTCAAATCTTTGACATATGTATCGGGTTTTTCTGAAAGATTTCGCCATTCAAATTTATACGACAAAGAGAAATACCAATTAGCACTTAAGACGCATGTTACAGTCAATAACCTTTTTAGCAGGATAAAATCTAGATTAAAAAATGAAGAAAAATCGGACGTAGTTTACCAAATTACATGCAACGGGGACAAGACCAACTTATGCCAAAAGGTATATGTTGGCACCACTAAGACAAAATTAAAGACAAGACTTTCGTCGCATAAATCTGACCAAAAAGCAACAAATAGACCACTAGAACAAAAAACCGCTCTGGCTGCCCACTGTACTTTGACGGGTCACACGCCGAATTTCGACGATGTAAAAATATTAGCACAAGAGAACAACTACAAACGCAGATACACTCTTGAAACTTTACATATAATTGATGTTCCCTCTGACAAGGGAATTAATTACAAAACTGACACGGACGGCTGCGCTCACATATACAGACACATTATTAAAAAGCATAAATGTAAGCAAAAATAATTTAGTTGACATAGACTGGTTGTGCGGACAAGTTACTGTTGTTTATACTTTATATTCATAAATGTAATTATTGTCATAATTGTTAAGTGTTTTTGTATATTTAATGTTAAAAATATTTGTTTTTATAGTGACACCCCTGAAGATAATTGACGAAGTCAATCGAAATATTGGGAATTTTTAAATAAAAAAATTAATAAAAACACAACATCGTTGTTTTTTAAATTACATGACCTCAAGCCGGACAAAAACATCTACACACAATTTATTAAAAGGTCAACTATCCAAAATACATCGTATATGGAAATTATTATCTGAATCACGTAATGCTGGCATTATAAATAAAAAATACAGTTGAAATCATCTATAACGGCATCCCTTACACCGGCATGCCGGTTATAACGACGAACGTTCCAGGTCCCGAATTTGAGCTAATACAATCCCATACAAATTAACATTAGAGTAGCAATAGATTTCTGTTGGGAAGGGCCATTGCCTCCTACACTTTCTCTTAACAAATATTTGTTGTTTTATGAGATTTTCCGCAATTAAAATAAACATTTGTTTTTATGATATGTATTTATTCACGGGTGAAAATAAGAAAGCAAAATAAAAAATAAATCATATTCAAATTGAGAGCGAAATTTGTATGGGGCTATGTCTAAATCTGAACCGATTTTAACCACTTTCATCACAGGATTATAAGATGTTGTGCTAAATTTAAAGAAAATCGGGTAAAATATGTGCTTTCTGGTGCGGAAAAAATAAATTGGGAGCGATATTTGTATGGGGCTATATCTAAATCTGAACCGATTTGCTTCAAATTAAATAGCGTTCGTCCTTGATCCACAAAACTTACTTGTGCCAATTTTGGTTAAAATCGAAAAATAATTGGCACATTTACTTTGATTACACCAATATATTACCCAATCGCTAAATCGACTTAGAAAGTGATTCTAAGCCGATCTGTATAATAAACGATGGGTCTAACGCGTTCCTTTGTGTGCGTTACAAACAAATGCGCAAAGACATTATACTATGACTATCTTTAAGACTGGATAACTAAGATGCGATAAGAAAACCCTAAATAAAAAGGTAAAATTTCACTCAAAATAAAAACTTATTTTTTTAAATTATCGCCAACAGCAATATAAATGTGTGTATGAAAACATTTTTTGAAAAAATTATTTTATATTAAAAATATTGGACTTAGTCTGGATAATTATCCAGTATAAGTCAAATTTATGGTTATCGAGGCTAAGTCAAAAAAAGTCAACATAAAATAATTTTTTGTGAAAATTTGTTTTGACGCATATATTTATATTGTAGTTGGCGACAATGTGAAAAAATAATTTTTTATTTTGAGCAAAAAAATTAATTTTTATTAACGTTTTTGTTATCGCAGCTTGTTATCCAGGCTTAAAGAAAAAACAGACTTAATATTATTGAAGATTGTTGCCACATGTTCAGTTTTTGATTACACTTGAAGTTTTATATTTATATATAGTAGATGAATATTAATATTATAATATTGAAGCATCACAAATTTCCTAATATGGTTCTATATTACTATTTAAAGTCGACAGCCTCTAATCTGTCGGTAATACTGTGGAATGCATTCAGTGGTGCAGGGTATATAAGATTCGGCCCGGTCGAACTTAACGCCTTCTTACTTGTTTATTATGCCCCCACCTAAGGATGGGAGCCCGTTTGTCTGTGTTTTATTAAATGATGTGCAAAAATACCAATGTATATAAAGAGTGATTTTTTTGAGGTTAGGATTTTCATGCATTAGTATTTGACAGATCACGTGGGATTTCAGACATGGTGTCAAAGAGAAAGATGCTCAGTATGCTTTGACATTTCATCATGAATCGTCTTACAAACGAACAACGCTTGCAAATTATTGAATTTTATTATCAAAATGCGTGCTCTGTTAAGAAAGTTCATTGCGCGCTTCCATTTTATGGTCAGTTTAATCGACCCACTGAAGCGGCTATTCGGGCTATTGTGACTAAATTTCGCACCAAATTTACATTGTTGGACATTAAACCACCAACACGCTTACGTAGAGTGCGAACTGAAGAAAATATCGCAGCTGTATCGGCCAGTGTTAATGATGACCACCAATTTTCGATTCGTCGCCGTTCGCACCAATTGGGTCTCTGTTACTCAAAAACGTGGAAATGCCAAAATTGGACTAAGCGGATGGACCACCTAAGACGCAGCCGCGGTCAACATTTAAATGAAATTATCTTCAAAAAGTAAATGTCATGGACCAATCTAACGTTTCAAATAAAGAACCGATGAGATTTTGCAAATTTTATGCGTTTTTTTTAAAAAAAAAGTTATCAAGCTCTTAAAAAATCACCCTTTATAATAAATCTCACAAATCATTTAGAAATAAACTAATTAAAGCGGCAGCCTGGAAAGCAATATCCAGAGCTGTGGATTTGCCAGGTAAGTACATTCGGACGAAAAATAAATTCTCATTTTATATCTCGGCAATTGATTAACCTTTTTGTTATACATTTTCGTAAATATATTTGTAATATGTGAAGTTGATAAATGGCAGAGTCTATGGAAGACGTTGTGGGATCGTTTTGTCAGAGAAAATTTAAGAATATCATCTGGAAGCATGGTGCCGGTGGAAACTACATAAGAAGAAGAAAGACTATGTAGCTCCAAAACCGTGAGTAATGTGTTTAAATAAAGAATTAATATAGAGAATAGGCGTAGTGACACTTCTTGCAACAGTTTGCAGTCCGGATATTTGTTTGTTCTCGTTCATCATGCTGCTGCGTATGAGTACACAACACTAATTACTTTTAACATGAGATTTAATATTCATATTTCATTTATTCCATCAAATTGTGTCTTGCAATTATCTTCTTAAAACGTTAAACTTTAAGTTGGACTGGAACCTAAAATACAAATGAATTGTGATATTTTTAAAATATGAGCCTTGGTGCATATGTAATAAGTAATTAATAAAACGAATTTTGTATAACTACCAAATATGTATTATATTTATTTTTCAAATAAAATAACTCCAAAAGTATTCGGAACAAAACTTCAAAAAACTTATTTTGTTAAAATATAATCTTTTAGCTTATCCCGCAAAAGGCTAATTTTGTGGGATTGTTTGTGTGGCTTCCTTTCACTTTTGGCAACGAACCAACCTCTTCCCTCAAAAGTCCTTCAACAGTAATTTCTCCATTATTACTGTCTGTAAATTCGGGAGAAGAAGTTGTGACGTGCTACTGCCGCTTTAACTATGGATTCTACGGACGAGGGGCTCATATTCAGAGGTCCTAGTAAAACTCTCCACCGGGCAGTCAGAATTCCAAAAGCGTTTTCGATTGTCCTTCTTGCTCTAGACAATATCTTGTTCAATTGCTGGCTTTCCCGTCGTAATAATATACCTGGATATGGTTTCATCAAATTCTCTCAATGGAAAAGTTGCATCCTCGACAAAGAAATATGTAAATTCAATATCTGAATTTGTTAGGGGTTCTTAGGCAAATCCAAGTTGTCGTCAAGGAGACCTTCACCAAACTTTGAGTGACCTAATACTCAGCCGTCGCTTTGAGACCCATATGCGCCTATGTATATTGCTGTGAAAATACAGTCGGCATCGCAAACTGCCAGCAATACAATCGAAAATGAGTCTGTAATGGAAAAAGTGAATAAAGTGTGACAAATCTTATGAATTTCAAGGGATTACGTTTGTAATTGTAGTATGCTGATCCAGAGCTCGGAGGACACGTTACATTTACGTGCTTTCCATCGATGGCGCCAACACAGTGTGGGGAATTACATAGGATTTCAAAATCATTTGCCATTCGTGAAAGAAAGGCTTTATAAATCCCTTTGTATCTTTATATATATAAATGAATCTGTGTTTGTAAGTTTGTGAGTTTGTTTGTTCTTTATAGCAGCCTAAACTACTGGACCGATCTTCTTGAAATTTTCACAGTATGTTCATGCTGAACCGGTGGTGATAATAGGCTATATAAATTTTTGATATAGTCAGTGGGCGTGGCACCTCCCACACTAATTGGGGATTTATTCGTTTTTAATAAATTAGCATATTCGGAATACTATTGCAGCTAGAGTCTTGAATTTTTGTCCAAGTTCACTAATTATTAGTCTGCACAGTTGTGCCAAAAATGGGCGGTATTGGAAAAGTGGGGGTGACACCTCCCATACGAAGTTAAAACCTATTATCGAATATATTCTGCTCTATGGCATCTACAATACTGAAATTTTGTGTAAGTGCATCTAGCATAAACGTGCGCAGTTCTGCCAAAAATGGGCGGTATTGGAAAAGTGGGAGTGGCACTTCCCATACAAAGTTAAAACCTATTATTGAATATTGTCAGTTCTATGACACCTAGAGTGCTGTAATTTTGTGTAAGTCCATCTAGCATCAATGTGCGTAGGTGTGACAAAAATGGACGTTAATGGAAAAGTGGGCGTGGAACCTCCCATACGATGTTAAAACCCATTTTCGAATATTGTCAGTTCTATGACACCTAGAGTGCTGTAATGTTGTGTAAGTGCATCTAGCATCAATGTGCGTAGGTGTGCCAAAAATGGGCGTTAATGTAAAAGTGGGCGTGGCACCTCCCACACGAAGTTGAAACCAGATACAATACTGAAATTTTGTGTGAGTGCATCTAGCATCAATGTGAGTAACTGTGCCAAAAAAATGGGCGGTATTGGAAAAGTGGGCGTGGCATACGAAGTTAAAAAATATTATGGAATATGGTCAGTTTTATGACACCTAGGGTGCTGAAATTTTGTGTGAGTTGATCCAGTGTAAGCAGTTGTGCAAAGATGGGCGGAAAGTGGGCGTGAACTTTCTCATATGACATTAAAACCGGGTTTAGAGTATATTTGACTCCGAGATGGGCGGAAAGTGGCCTTCCCTGTTTTTGTGTATATTCGACACCGAGATTCCTATATTGTTATATGAGTTTATTTAGTTGTAACCTGCTTAGAAAATAAACAAATGGACGAAATTTGATAGATGGGACATTTTTGATTTGAATTTTGAAATTACACATTTTCTGTGGATTTTCTTAGCACAATAGTAAAGAAAGGTTACAAAAATATAAATATTCATTCGTCAACAGCCGACTTAAGTCAAGAAAGTGGAAATTATATTTTTTTTTAGTTATTGTGTTGTTTGATTAGTGAATAATTTGATTGATTTTTTATGTGTTTTGAATGTAATGCAATGTAATTTCTTCTAACGAATGAAGTTTTTGTTTAACTAATGGAAAGGAGGAGAATCACACTTAACAAAAAATCAATTTGATTTTTGACATTTTTTGTCGCCAACTACAATATAAATATATGTATCAAAAGAAATATTCAAAAAAATATTTTGTGTCGACTTTATTGGACTTAGCCTCGATATCCATCATTTTGACTTACACTGGATAATTATCCAGGCTAAGTCAAACATTTTTAACACAAAATTATTTTTTCAAAATTTGTTCTCACACACACATTGATATTGCTTTTGGCGACAATTTTAAAAAAGAATTCTTTATTTTGAGTGAAATTTTAACATTTTATTTAAATTTTTGTTATCGCAGCTTAGTTATCCAGTCTTAAAGAAAAACAGCCATATTACCATAGTACATATATCAAGAGAAAAATCAATATGATAGCAGATTTTAATTTTACCGTTTGTTTTTTTTTTTTGTCTATCGATGCGGGCGGGGGTTCAGCTAGTAAACATAGATAATCTTTTTCAATTTACTTACAATAGGGCCAGCCGACATTTAGCTGATATTGGCTGCCGGTTGCTGCGCTTTGTCAAGTCTTCCTCTATAATGGAAAATAGTTGGTCGAAGCTCTGTGGTGTCGTCCTTAAGATTTTATGGAATTGTTCGTGGTCATTGTTGTGTAAATGTTCAAAGCTTAACGCAAAAGCCCATCATCTACGCCGCCCAAGCACGACAACCGAAGCTATTTCATTTATTTCCATTTTTAATTATGTCGCACATTTGTTATTGTTTACATTCAAACAATAAGCACAGAAGAAGAAGAAATACAAGAACATATGTTTTCATGCGTACATGCATACTTTCTATGTGTCTTGCAAACAGCAAAAATACGTATAATGCACGCATGCTCGACAAGCGTACTTTGATTGTGTTTTGGCCTTAATTGCGTAGACGCGTAAAAGTCGTAAATTTAAGGGATACACTTGGAAAAAAGGGATGAGCATGGTACCAACCAACGTTGAAGTTGAAAACATAAAATGCGGTGTATACATTTACATTTGACTGTATTGACGCGAAACATAAAGGCATTTTTCGAAATTGTACTTTTAATCGGAAATGGGGCGAAAGAGGATAAAAATAGGTGCGTACATTGCTCTGACATTGGTACCTTTAAAATTAAAGTGGGATACAATTGGTACCAACCAAGTGGCGATCTTGGTTTATGATAGATCTTAGCCAAGCTTGTTAAAAAAACATTTATATTGAAGTTGCCGACAATTATAAAAATAGTTTTTACTTTGAGTAAAAAATTAGCTCTAACGTGTTTATTATCGCAATTTGTTATCAAGGCTTGAAAAAACATCCCTAATAATTATAAACAAATTCAGAAGCTCCATTCAAATCAAGCAGCAAGTTTCTACTTAAACTTACAACTTAGTCTTAAATCTGTGCTCCAAATTTTCAGTAACATTATCATTTAGTGGGTAATAAATATTTATTTTTCCAGTATTCAAATGTTTTCATATCATCATGAATGAAACAAAAGATCTTTGTTAAATGCTCTTTCGTTTCTCTTTCCTTATACGCTCTATATACTGTTGGCAAAATATTGAATATATTTTCAAATGTCGGTAAATCTAATAATTTCAAAGCCTCTGCGGAATTTTTTTTAGTCGACAGTGAATAAAAACGGTTTGTGCATTTTTATTTTCGTTTGAAGTAGCCCGACAGATAAAAATAACTTTATGTATAGAATTTTTACTTTCAGACCTACCAAACCTAGGAATCGTTATTCTTGTATAGTAATTGCCAATTGCTGTTCTTTACAGCTCCATAATTTGCTTCTGTTTGAAAACATTGATCATGTTTCTTAAAGAATTCACTTTGCTCTACCATCTATCAAATGGGTATATAAAATATAAAATTTGGCCTCGTCGAACTTAACGCCTCTTTAATTGTTATTCCTCTTCTTCAAAAATAGCTTTGCCACGCCCCTCCCACCCACAATGCAAATATTCTAATGTATGTAGACTATAGCTTCTCCCTCCTATCTGTTTGAAGTTCCAAATAGACTAACGTTTTTATAATATTAATAATGCTTTAGGCCTGTTTGATTGGGGTTACTATCTTAATATTTGCATGGAATTTATTCGCTTAACAAGAAAGTAGCTTACTACTCTCTTAGTTACCGAGCAAGTTGGTGCTAGATTTTTATCTCTGATTTATTTAAATAAAACCATTGGATAAAAATGTTGCTACCTTATCAAGTTTCTTATTTTTTAACTTCTAAGCCCAGTCGAAAAGGCCTTTTATGCGTGTGGTGCCACGCCCACTTTTGCACAAATGAATTATCACAAAATGTCAAGATTATTGTTGCCATGTAACGGAAGATATATTGTTTCTATTTTTTAGTGCCTTAAGACACTACTTGACGTTGAAACTAATACACATTTCTAGGAGAAGGAGTCACATAGTCGATAATAGATAGTAAGCCTGTTCGATTGGGCTTAACAAGAAAGTAGCTTACCACTCTCTTAGCTGTGTTGCCAGCTTTTCCCTGTTAATCCATTTACGAAAACCAATGTGTAGCAACGTTGCCAACTTATCAAGTATCTTAATTGTAAGCTAGTAAGCCCAATTAACAGGCCTAGTATTTCGTATGGGTGGTACCACGTCCACTTTTCCATTTTTTGCACAACTGCTCAAAAATAACTCTCACAAACTTGCAAGACACTGACAGTCATAGTACTACGATTAGGGTTTGCATCCCGGGATTTTCCGCACATTTTTCATTTCCCGTATCCCGGGAATCCCGCGGGAATTCAGTAGAACATTTTACATATTTCTTCGCATATTTTTTCCATCATTTCCACAATTAAATTAAAAATGTTGTACAAAAATTTAGATCACATAGCTTTTATTGCAGTTGGATGACAAAATATTTTTAAGCTGCGTTCGGATGTAGACTCAAAATCCAATTTTTCGGATATTTCCTGTCAAGCTCCATATAAAAAACATAAACTCCGTGAAAAATAGATTTTGGGCGTGTATCCGAACGCCAAAAATAAAGAATTTAGAGAAAGAGAAGCGACAGGGCAAAGGACAAACATTTCATTTAATGCTCTACTCACTATTAATGTGAACGATAGTTCTCCGTCGCGACCACATTTTCCAATAAAATAAGATATATCTGATCTTTAATTAGTTTTGAAACTTGAAAAGATGTTTGAATTGATCTCACATTGCGTTTTATTATATGAATTCTGTAACAGGTTCGTTGTGAAATGTATATTTATTTTACTTTAATAAATGTGAATGTTTCTTTGGAAAAAAATAGCTTAACTCATAGTAAACAGTATGTTGACGATTTCCCGTGCTGTCCCGGGATCCCGGGAAATTGAAAAAATAATTCCCGTTTCCCGGGAAATAAAAAGTACGGGAAAATGCAAACCCTAACTACGATATGTTGCTCTAATCAATTTATGTGAGAGGTGCCACACTTTTATTGTAAAAGCATGTGAGCATGTGCAAGTATCGGCAGCCAACTTTAATTGGATACGGTAGTGTAATGAGTACGTAATCACCCTAAAGTCATAACTTCAGAAACCAATCAAAACTTTTTTCCTGTTGCGATTTTTGGGCAATTAAGTCCTGAATACCCCCAATTGTTGTTCCATTATTTTTGTAGTATCTTTCAAACGACGCGCAAAATTTAAAGATTGGTTAGATCGTTTGTCTGGAACTCAATTGTGAATCTTACAATTATTTTCATTTTCTGTTTTTTCTTGTGTTCTGAAGAATTTAATCAATTTTGAGTGACAATTTTTGTCCGATTTTTAAACGAGTTTCAGATTTTAGATCCATAATATGTTCTCTATCAATTGGTATTATTAATTTTACCAAAAGCTTTTATAACATTTTGAACTTTCGCCACGTATTCCGGACAAAGGCTCCACAGTGAGTTTATATTTCACATACAAAATCTACAATGAAAATATATCGTCCTTTATTTATATAGAGTCTTCTAATGTCCTTCCCGATTTAAAAAAAACATTCTTTCCCGATTTTGGACACATTTTCCACATAACACATAACCTTATGTTTCAGTAAGGAACCATTCACGATTGCGAATATAAAACAAGTAAGGAAAGGCTAAGACGGGCGGGGCCGACTATATGACACACTCCACTTTTTATCCGAATACAATTCAATTCGGTAAAAAAGTGAAAACGGGAAGAATTTTTGTATGTTTCCTAATCGCAGGCTAATATGACCTGGTCGAATTTGTCAAATCGAGCAGAATATTTGTATCGGGGCTATATTCCAACGTGGAGTGAAGTGACTAACTTGCGTGCTATGTTCAATTTGAAGAAATTTGGTTAAAATACGTGGTTTCTGGGGCGGAGAAAGTCAATCCGGGAGCGAAATTTGTATGGGAGCTATATGTAAATCTGAACCGATCTGACCTATTTTCAACATGGGTGTTTCTATTTGAAATATAAGATATTTTGCAAGATTTGAAGAAGATCTCTTGAAATATGTCGTTTCTAAAGCAGAAAAAGTCAAATTGGGTGCGAAATTTGAATGGGAGCTATATATAAATCTAAACCGATCTAACACATTTTTTGTTTTGTCAAATTAAACAGCGTTCGTCCTTGTCCCGAAAAACTTCGATGTGCAAAGTTTCGTTTGGTTCAAGCTACAATTGCGACCTGTATCGTGATTACAAGAATAGACGTACAGACAGACAGACAGACGGACATTGCTAAATCGATTCAAAAAGTGATTCTAAGTCGATCGGTATAATTAACAATGGGTATATCTCCTTTCCTTTTGGGTGTTACAAACAAATGCACAATTTCATAATACTCTCGTGGAGTGTATAAATAATAAATAATATATTAAGCAAATTGGTCAGAGTCCGTTGGATTGTACCTTTAGTGAACCAAAAATTATTTGTAGCAAAGATCCAAAATTGACTGTACGGTCCATTAAACTGCCACTGATATTTGAAAACATCCAGGTTTAATATTAAAATCCTATAGTCGGGCTCACGGAATTTTTTCTTTCCTTTCTTGTTTTTCAACGACTATTGAAAATGTGTAGGGGAAAAGAATAAATATTTACAATAATCCCAATACTCGTAGAAATATAAACTACCGATGAATTATGGGTAAGATCGGTTCAGATTTAGATATAGGCCCCATACAAATGTCGCTCCCGATTTGACATTTTCCGCTCTAGAAACTACCGATTTTCTTTAAATTTGGCTTAACATCTTATAATCTAACTAGAAACAGCTGTGCAGAAATTTGGTAAGATCGGTTTAGATTTAGATATAGCCTCCATACAAATGTCGCTCCCGATTTGACATTTGCCGTTTTAGAAACCACATATTCTACTCGATTTTCTTTAAATTTGGCACAACAGCTTATAATTCAAGTAAAAAACCTATGTTGAAAAAGGGTACAGATTTAGATATAGCCCAAATACAAATGTTACTCCCAAATGTTTAACCGATTTTGGCCAAACTATACATTTTATATTTCACCTATTTCGTTCCAGGTTTCAATATATCCTCATACAAATGTCCTTTCCGATATAACATTTTTTGTCAAACACATACATACATTTACAGGATACAAAAATCCTTCCCGTTTTCACTTTTTCACCGAATTAAATTGTATTCGGATAGAAAGTGGAGTGTATCATAGAGTCGGCCCCGCCCGACTTTAGCCTTTTCCTTACTTGTTTATTAATATGGTTACCATTTTTATCCGTTTTGATGAATTTTATGTATATTTATTGGACTTCAAATAGTAAAATAATGAGAGCTGTGAACTGAATGACCAAAACTTGTATTTTTGCAAAAAAAAATATTAATAACAAGTAAAAACGGCCGGGCCGAACTTTATATACCCTCCACCATGGATTGCATTCCACAGAGGCTGTCGATTTTCGTAGAAGTGCAGTAATATTACAGTAAAATATATATATTTTTTAATATATCCAAACCACGCCTATATGGCCAATACGTTCACATATCGAAATAACACTTCAAGTCAATTCAAAAAAATAATAATGTTAGATAGTGGGTGTTACAGTTAGATGTATTTCCATTCTATTTTAATTCCAAAAGTACAAATTTTGAAAATCCATTATCTCTCTCGTACACAGAGCAAGATAACCTAGCTTCATGATACAACCAATTTTTGCGTTAAACGTAAAAATACGAATTTTAAAAAATCTTTTTTTTTTTGCGTGAATATGCAGTCAGAGTACGACTTTCGAAAATTTCTTTATTTTACGTGTCTACGCAATTAGAGGGATGTACACTAGGGCGTACCTCAAAAAAAAAGTTCGCCGTACACCTTCGAATATGAAGTATTATTGAAAGGTAGTTTCAAAAAAAAAATTTTTATTTTTTTATGCCGAACGTAGGGGTCGCGCTTTTACATTTTTCTATATAACTTGTATTTATAAACGGATTTTAAAGTGTGATACATCGATGTTTTTGTCTCGACGAGGCCGATTTTTTTGTCTTTGAAGTCATTGAGCTCAAGCACCCCCTTCTGGTACTTACCCATCATTTCTCAGTTGCTACTACCCTAATGTACCACTCTAATAATCGAAAATTAAAGCTCGCATAAAATCATGAATCATGTTTGAGCTCAATGACTTCAAAGACAAAAAAATCGGACAAAAACATCGATGTATCACACTTTAAAATCCGTTTATAAATGCAGAAGTTATATAGAAAAATGTAAAAGCGCGACCCCTACGTTCGGCATAAAAAAATAAAAAAAATTTTTTTGAAACTACCTTTCAATAATACTTCATATTCGAAGGTGTACGGCGAACTTTTTTTTTTTTACTTGTAACCTGGTACGCTCTAATGTACACATCGAATTTCATCATTCTAGCTGAAGTCGTTTAGTTGGTACTATTTTTATTCCTCTGTACCCATTGTATCCCTTGAAGGTACGAATTTTGAAAACCTATTTATTTTCCATGTCTACGCAGTCAGAGGAATGTATATTCCGATTTTCATTATTCTAGGTGCAGCCGTTTGGTTGGTACAATTTTCATCCCTATATTCCCATTTTACCCTTAAAAGTACGAATTTGGAAAAAATACGTTTATATTATGTATCTACTCAATTAGTGGAATGTGCACATTGAATTTCGTGTTTCTAGCTGTACCATTTTTATCCCTTTTTGCCCCATTTCACCCCCTACGAATAAAAACCACTTTATGGTGCCTGTTTTTGTTATAGAGGGAATGCGCATACCCAATATGAAGTAATTACAGGCAGACATATTATGGGTATGTTTAGTCCTTGTGAGGGTAAACATTTTCCGTTTGGACCAATTTCGCCCAGTTGCAATCCCAACCGATCTACGACTACGCATTTATGGAAAATTTGACGTCCTAGCTCCTTTCGTTTAGATGCTAGCGTGCTTTCAACAGACGGACGGACATGGCTAGATTGTCTTAGAATTTTATGACGATCAAGAATATATATACTTTATAGGGTCTCGATATTTCAAGGTGTTACAAACGGAATGACAAAGTTAGTATATCCCCATCCTGGTGGTGGAGGGCGTATATAAAAACGTCTATAGCTCAGTCAGTTATTAACGGTTTTTTAAAAACAAACCGTCGTTTTACTTCTTACCAATTTTGTTATTTAAATATATTTACAAGTGATACGTTTACGAAACAACAACAAAAAATGGCTAAAAATTGTGTTTACTAGCCAAAAGTACACATATTACTTAAGTTTTCTTAAAGAAGCGATACATCTTCTTTTTAAATCGGATGGGGAAGTGAAAATCGGTTGATAACCACTTCACTATAATGGTGTAATTTAGGATGATACGTAGAAAACATGTTTGCTGCCCATTTCGAATCAGTTTGATGTTTTTGAATAAAAATTGTCAAACCTACCAAAATGTACCACCACCACCGTCCTAACCTGCCGATTTTAGTGGCAAACTACCAAAGCGGCAACCCTCATTGCAATTATGCCATGCATCCAGGGCCGTGCGCAGGATTTCCTCCGGGGGGGTTTTTTCTACACTCATAAATGAGTTAAACTGAACTAAAATTTAGGAAAATTCAACTTCGTATAGCGCTAAAGCAAAATTTCCTCAAATCAAGTTCAAACTTTTCCTTGAAAGTAGTACATGGTTTGAACTTGATTCAAGTTAAATTTTCCTCAAACCAAGTAAATATTTACTCAAACTGAAGAAAATTCCAGTAAGTTTTTCCTCAAACCAAGTACATTTTTACAAAATCTAAGTATAATTTTGCTGAAATTTTCCTAAATCTAAGTAAATTTTTACTTAATTTAAGTAAAATTTTCTTAAAACTAAATGAATTTTTACACAAACCAAGTACATTTTTACTAAATCTTTTTTTACTTTTAAGTTAAAATTTCCTAAATGGAATTTTGCCATACAAAAAATTTCAGATTTTTTTTCTCACTTAAAACCTAAAATTGTAAATTTTTTTATTATTATCAAAGCAATGCTTTTAAGTAAATCTTTTACCCTATTTCTAGTACTATGGCTTTGAAAGAATGAAACTTTACTAATACTTAGTTAATTTTCCAACTTTTTAGGAAATTTTTACTGAACTGGAGTAAAATTGTAGTATGAATTTTACTCAGATTTAAGAATGTTGTTTTTCTGAGTGTAGTTTTGCAAAAATAAAGCAGGTGAAAATTCTGTTAATTATTTTAGACAATTTTCAAACAATGTTCAATTTTTCTCGTAAAGTCTAGCCAGTCTATGGCGAAATGATAAATGACGTTAATTTGATTATGTGTGATTACGTGAGCGTTTACTGCCAGCATCTTCGTGAAATATTTTGATACATTCTTCCGACAGACATCGTCGGTAAAATTGCATTTCAGTAGTCCATCTATCAGTACACTCAAAGGAATTTGTCAGTAAAAGAAAGCTGAAAGTCTACTGAAAAAGAGACAGCAGATTTGTATCTGCTGAGATGGTAAACAGCCATTTGCTGTTTTTAGCAATATAGAAAAAACTTAAATTATATGTACAGAACACTTAGATGTAGATGTTAACAACACTTTTAAATAGAAGTTATTATAAAGCAATTTATTACCACGGAAAGATATTGCGATTGTCTTTTTAATGATACGCATATTGCCCCAAGCTAATATAAAAGGAAAGGAAGCAGCCAATTTTAGCAGACTACAAACTCTTTAGTAGCGTGAATGGTGATGTAAGATTGCAGAAAAAAATGTTGTTATGCCAAAAAACTGCTGTAATAGCAGAAAAGTGTCTGCGGATATGCAGCAGACAATCGCAGCTTTTATTAACAGACTTGTTCTCTAAGTGTAGATTTTTTTAAATAGTTGCATGAAATTACATACATACATATCGAGGGCTAATATTCATAAGTGGCTATGAACAAAAACATAACTTTACAGGATAGCGAAAAAACTGATTATAACTGATTGTAATTCATTCTTCTACAGTTTAATCTAAAAAGGATTACTAATTGCTACGATTAAAAAGTTCTCGAAATTTCCTATTATTTGTTGTATAGAAAACGCATTTTTGTGATGTACACAGCGAATTTAAAGATTCCAGCTTCATCCGTCAGATTGGTACCATTTTTATCCCCTTTTCCAAATTTTTTACAAAAAATGTATATTGCGGTAGGGCACGGTAAACAATAAATACAAATTGGATATTTTGTGGAAAATTTTCGTTTTCACGGGAAATGTTTGGAATCAATGGAATTTGATAGTACGATATGCCCTAAATCTAGAAAAATGTTTTAAACAAAATCGTTGTAGCGAATTATAACCATCGGTTTTATGCCATTGTTGAACTATTTTATTTCTATTATTTTTCATAGCCACTTATGCAGTCACTAACGTGTAAGAGGATAGCCAAATCAGAAAATTAAAAAATGGCTTTAGAAAAAAAATCTTTTCCAAATTTATATGTCAGATGACATCCAAATCTGAGAATAGTTTGGCATCAAAAACTCATTTTCGAGAAAATGGTTCATATCCAATTTTGAATATAAGCCCTCGATATATACTTTGAAGAAATATTACACAAAAAACGATCAAATTCCTCGGCGCTTAACCCTTCAGGCCCGCATTTTTTCTATGATAAATGCAGAAAATTGGATATGCTTTTTGACAAAGTATGGGTCAAAAATAGGATGTCTAATGAGTTTTGCGGTTTTTAATTTATATAGGACATGAGTAACAGGATGTTTACTCAAAATCTTTATACGCATATTCCGATTAAATAACAAATATTTGGAAATGTTTCTTCATTTTTATAATCTTAAATATGTATAAATTCGAATAACAAATATTTGGAAATGTTTCTTCATTTTTATAATCTTAAATATGTATAAATTCGAATAACAAATATTTGGAAATGTTTCTTCAATTTTATAACATATGTACAGAAGAATACTAACTCTGAAAAATATTTGTCACAAGTGAGAAATATAACAAAAAATTGAGTAAGTTAAAACTCATTTCTTATTGTTTCGCAACTTTAAAGTAGATTTTAAAATAGAGACCTACACGCAGAGAAAAAATACATTACGTAGAAACGAAATTTTAGACACGTGAACATCGTTTTCGTGTTTATTTTGTGGGAAAAATTAGTTTGTTTGCGGTAAACATGTCATCACTTGTCGTAAATGAACAAAGAGAAATATTTTTATATCAAATATTTTTCGTTTGTCGACTTGGATTTGTATTATCATTGCAAACTCCCAAAACATTAGAAGTAACAAAAACCGTTGTTGCTGCATCTGTGATGAAAATAGCACACACGGTTCATATTTAGATACAGCTCCACAAAAATGTCGCATCGCAAATGTTATATCTTTGCGCTCTACAAACATCCACAAATTATTTGCTTTTATTAAGAATGATTTTTAGATTTCATTATGATATCATAGTGATAAAATATTTTTTTATTAATCTTTTATTATAGTACACAATTAAAAGTTCATAAGATATTGCTCTAGTCGAATGTCAAGAAGTGGTATCGGTTAATTAAAATGAAACTTTTCCGAACAATTTGGTGTCCATTAGCGAAATTAGCATTACACAATCTTGAAATTGTTTGTATTAACCTTTGTCCGAAATTCAAGAAAGTGTCCACGATTTTTATGTAATTTTCGTGTTTTTACGATTTTACTGCAAAATTACCATTGCAGACGAGTTATTTTAAAAAGTCATTAAAAATTCTATATTTTATTGCTTCAGAAAGTCTAGAAGGTTTTAAAAAGTATATGATCGAAACCTCTCTGGGGGGTTGAACCCCCAAATCCCCCCCTGCGCACGGCTCTGCATGCATCAGATGTTTGTGCCTCTTAGCTGCGTGTATTTCGGTAGTAGGTATTATCGCTTGCCGCAAGCTCCAATACTTACGACTTCGAGTTAGCATTTGCTTTAGCTTGGGCCCTCCGACATTTCAAGCACAAATACTCGAAAGAGTACTTGTAATTGGAGAAATAAAAACCGCACAATGCGTGGAGAGTAAAGACGCACCGCAAACACTCAGAGATGGCTTTGCTGGTCATAGTCTGCGTTGGTCTGGTCGCAAAAGCCAAGAAAAAACCTGTTACTGGTCGTTGTGCTAACTAAAACACCTAAAACAGTATACTCCAGTTGCTTAAACCAAGCGGACGTACCTCCATCCGAAGGCGGTTTATTTTGGGTGTAGAATTTTCTGTACGGTGAAAGCTACATTAAGTGTTGCGTTGAATAAAATACAAAATACCGACATACAAACATTGTTATATTTTCAAACCACCGATCGAGTTTTTCCATCGCTGGGACAGTACGAGAATATACCCTACGGATTACTTGCTGTAAGTGAACGTAACGTCGTACATACATACATACATACGTCTTGTGCTAAAGCTAAAACGAAGCAGAAATAACGAAATCGAATTTTTGTGGTATTGTCTAGTATTCAATTCATCATGCATATCCCCATACATAAGCGTATGTATGTACATACTATATACATATGTATGCATGTATATGCATCATGGTAGGGTCGTGTACTTACAAGCTCGTATTTGTGTAAAATTGTGGTGAAGTCTGTGAATTTCAAACTCATTTCTTCGATGGAATAACAAACAATATGTTGAATGTGAATGAAAGTGTTTCGTTTCGTTTTCGTTCGTTCAAATGTGCCCGTCTTATTTACATGGTGAATGGTGAGGGAAAGTCAAACACGAGCGATGCATCACGTGAACTTGAACAAAAGAAAAAACGACTGACGGACGACGGTCGACGGTCGACGGTCGACGGCCAGTCTTGAGTATCCACAAGATAATATTTTGATAAGCATTGTGCAAGTCCAGACCTTGTTCTCTTTCGATCAATTTAATTAATCTCTTAAGCAAACATTACCACTGATGCAGAATTTCGAGCAAATACTTGAAAAGATTTTCGGAGAGAAACCCGATCGGTTCGATCCAGTTATATTGTAAAGTCCTGGGAACAGCGAAACGTGTTTTTTATGAATCATCGAGTATAAATAAATGTCGTTGTTTTTGTTTTCAATTCGAATGATTTAACTGAAATTTGTGTATTGTTGTATGTCAACATTTTTACCACAACTTCTGAACCAGATGTTGTGAATATTTGTCTGAATCATCAATGTATTTATTATAGGGGTTTCATTGGACTGGAGTACTCCTGGCTTGACCACTCTCAGTACACTTAATCTCTTGTTGTATAATAGCTAACTGAAGCTAATCACTTAGTGTTGCTAAATAATAAATGCATAAATAAAACAAGTAAGTAAGTTTCAGTCGGTTAAACCGATTTATATATATACTTTCAGAGAACATGTGTATGGAAGGACTTAAATTTTACTTAGTGCCGGATTATATGTGTGTGAGGTACTGGAAGTTTGTGGCCGTTGGACCCGACTTCCACATTCGTAAATAATTGTATAGACATGATAAAATATGAGGTCATAATGGGGTAGATACATTTGAGTGGGAGGTACTAGAAGGGGCGTGGCTACATCATAAATATTTTTTAAGTTGTATGCGATTATAAACATTTTCAAATATCAAATTGCAACTGATTTTGACTACCCGTATTGAAGTTATATCGGTTTTATTTTAACCAAGGATTATGTCACTTTGTGTGGGAGCTACTAGAAGGGGTGTGGCAATATCGCCCATATATGAAGTGTATCAAACGTCCATAGAAGCATTGTCATAGGTCAAATTTCAGATTTAATTATAATAAAATTAATCTGATAAATCAATTCGATAAAAATTTTAAACTCTAGGCCTGTTCGATTGGGCTTACCAGCTTAATTTTAGGTTGGAATTTACTCGCTTAACAAGAAAGTAGTAGAAAGTAGCTCTTAGTTGTGTTGCCAGATTTCTCCTTTTAATCCATCTTAATTATAAGCTAGTAAGCCCAATCGAATGGGCCTTCTAATTCAAAGTGAATGACAAAAACATATTTCAGTAGATGAGGAATATCAATTCTTTCATTTAATTTCTCATTGATTTCAAAACACCGTTCTGCTGAACAGGGTATTATAAATTAATTTCGTACTACATTCATGTAAAAGCTAGACATGAACTAACTAAACCCACGGTTTTTATGTGTTGCCCACCTGCAAAGTGTCACTTCGCGGTCTTAAAGAAATTTAGCATGCTTCTTTCGTAGGCTTTCTTTTATTTCTTGTATCTCCATATTTGCCACACAAGTTGTGACATATTTGAAGTAGTGGGTTAGAATTTGGGATATTTAAATTTGGTCTACATTTTCCATTGTCCATCGTTGGTATGTACTTCGTGATGTGCCCATAAAAGTTTATATCAAATCAAAGGCGGAGTTCACGCTCCGGTGTATTTGGTGTTGTACTTTAGATAAATAGTCTATTACTTTTGAAATAAAGTGATGACTCAGAAATACTATGTTGAGAATCTATCGTGATATACACGATTTGATGTACAATCATCAAGTTTATCGCAAATACATCAGATCGTGAACATCTCTAATGTTATATAATGTAATGTTTAATAATGTAACTGAATTAATTGTTCGAAACCTTTGACCCGCTTCATGCAAAGCGGACACCTTACGACGAAACCTCCAACGCATATGTTGGAAGCCTAGAATTTCTTTTTCCCGGACTTTTGGAATATTTTATCATTTCCGAGAAATCCTGGTGAATACAAAATTTAATGATAGTTGTAGAGAGAACTGACGCGTAGGGTTCCTGACCACTGCACAAAACTCTAAGGCCATCAATATGTACATATAGTGCAGGTTTAAAACAAATTACAGACTGTCACACAAATATTGGATATTTCGACATAGATCAGATCACGCCTTCTGCCTGACTATTTTCTGGTGGAGCAACTTTAATTTATATTTCTGTGATAGATTTTAACAGATTTCCGTCTAAATGTCACTACCGTTACAATTTAAATATCCTATATTTCCTATATTCATGAAGATATGTCGGTAACGCGTATATTAGAAGAAAGTGTATGAACTACTCTTTTGATTAGCAAAAATTAATAAAGGAAGAATTCAAGAAAATAAGTAAAACCTCAAGATTTTCTTCAAAGCTAAGGTCACACCCGTGACGCTCTTGTTTGTTGTATATCTCTAATATTTAAAATGCTAAGACATATTTATATTTGCAATAATATTCCGCTTAACCTGACGTTTTCAATTGGCAATATAGTTAAAATGTCAGTCAATGAATATGGGAGATATTTAAGCAAAGGTGTCACACCCGTTCCAATGGAATCACCCACATGCAAAAATTTGTGAAAGATTGCTAACGACAACATCAAGCCGAATAAAACTAATCAATCGTTACTGTATTCTTTTAATTTTTCCGTAAATCCATAAATATGTTGCTTTTAAGATAAACATTTCTAAATGCAGTTCTGATTTCCATATTACTTGAATTAGCTCTGACCTTTGTCCAGAACACTAGAAACTAGATTATAAAAACCCTCATTTTGGTATAGGAATAATACTAATTTCAATGAAGAAAAGTACCCAGTTGCGGAAATCGAGAGGTCTAAGCTACTTGTCTTCACGATTGTTAGGAGGCTTTCTTCTGATGTATTCCAAGTCTGACGTTTTCCAACTCGCAGCTCAGGTCTTAGGTCTGCAAAGACACCTCCTCTACGCCTTCTAATATATCATATAGTTTTCTATATGCCTTTTAAACGAATCTATACTCATGCTTACTTTGCTTCTTTTAGAAGACCTGGTAAGAGAAGGCAAATTTGATGCTGTTCACCGTGAAATTTGTTTTAGTCAGTCATAATAATATACATGAGAAGTAAGGCATTGATTTTAAACATTATTATGTAAACATTAGGCCTGTTCGAGTGGGCTTACTAGCTTAATATTTGTATGGAATTTACTCGCCTAGCAAGAAAGTAGCTTACTACTCTCTTAGTGTTGCTGTCAGATTTTTCTTGTTGATTCATAAAAGAAAAACCAATGGATAGCAACGTTGCCATCTTATCCAGAACAGGGCTATAAACTTACTGAGTGTTAAAATCTCTCCTTAGCATGTTAAGCATTTTGGAGCAACATTAGATTTGTTAACAATCTTCGTTTTCATTAAAAAGTGAAATTTTGTTTAATTTTCTAATTATTAAATGTTGCGAATTCGGTGTGTACATTCCTCGAATTGAGTAGATAGATAATATAGAAGTATTTTTCCCAAAATCGTACATTTTGCGATAAAAAAAGAGGGGATAAAGATGGTACCAACCAAATGGCCGCAGCTAGAATCATGGAATTCGTTGTACACATTCCTCTGCTAGCGTAGACACGAAAAATAAAAGGTTTTTCCAAATTCGTACTTTCAAGGGTTACAATGGGTACAGAGGGATCAAAATAGTACCAACTAAACGGCTACAGCTAGAATGATGAAATTCGGTGTGTACATCCCTCTAATTGCGTAGACACGTAAAATAAAGAGATTTTAAAAAGTAGTACTCTTAAGGGGGGGGTAAAATGGCCGGCCGCAGCTAGAATCTTAGAATTTGGTGTATACATTCCTCTGATTGCGTAGACACGCAAAATAAAAAATTCCAAATTCGTACTTTTTACTTTTACGACAAAAATTGGTTGAATCATGAAATAAGGTTATTTTTCACTATGTACGTGAGATAATGGATTTTCAAAATTTGTACTTTGGGAATTAAAAATACAGCCATCTGTAGCACCCACTATCTACCAATATTTATGGTATTTAAGCTTTTTTGAAAATATAAATATAAGAATATTTTTTAATTTTCTTTTTGTTTTGTTCGGCTGTAGGCTTTATTTGAAAAACAGGTGTTGTTGTTTTTGATAATTTATTTATTTAATCCCAATATTTCGATTAAATCTTCAATCATCTTCAGGGGTGACTATACACAAAAAATAATTACACATTTACATTAAAAATTTTTTTACAAAAGTTAAACAAATTTATGGATGCAGTCCGAGCGGTTTTGCGTGCTTTCGTCTACTGATGACAGTTTTGATCGTCTGTATTTGTCTACTGTGTAACGATAGATTTTGGCGCATTTATCTGTGTCAGTTTTGTAGTTAAGTCTTTTGTTGGTAGGAACGTCAATAATATGTAACATCTCAAGAGTGTATCTTCTATTATATTTTCTCTCCTCTGTCAGTATCTCGACATTATCAAAATTTGGTGTATGGCCTGTGATGGTACAGTGCGCTGCAAGAGCTGTCTTCTGATCTAATGGTCTGTTAATAGCTTTATGGTCAGATTTGTGAGATGATATTCTATTCTTTAATTTTGTCTTAGTAGTACCAACATATACCTTCTGGCATACGTTGGTTTTGTCCCCATTACATTTGATTTTGTAGACCACATTAGATTTTCCCCCATTTTCTAATTTTGTCTCCGTCCTACTAAATAAGTGGTTGATAGTATTGTCAGTCCTAAATGCTAAGTTATATTTATCTTTGTCATACAAATTTGATTGTTTAAGTCTTTCTGAGAAACCAGGAGTGTATGTCATAGATTTGTATATTTTCTGTGTCCTGTCAATCTCGCCTATTGTTATCTTTTTATTCCTACGTCTTATTAAGTCCTCTATAGTTTTTCTTGGAAAGTCAGTTTTCTTTAAAATTGTTCTGATTTTACTTAAATTAGCATTATGGAATTCTTCATCGCTTATATCTAAGACCCTGTTTATAAAATTGGTCGCGGTGTTGATAATAATTCGTCTGGGGTGCTTAGATGTGAAATTGATTAATCGTCCTGATGATGTTGGTTTTTGGTACCAATCTAATTTTAGCCGATTTCCTTGTCTTATTACTACCGCGTCCAAATATGGTAGTTTTTCGTCCTGTTCTTTCTCCATGGTGAATTGAATTTGTCTATTGAATGAATTTAATATTTGCAATGTTTCTTCCACGTTATTTTTCTTTAAGATTGCAAATATGTCGTCTACGTATTTCGTCAAGATTCGGGGTTTTGTAGTCATCTTCTCTATTGAATGGTCAAGTAATACTTCCAACACAACGTCTGCAATTATTGGCGATGCTGGTGACCCCATCGGCATTCCTCTACGTTGCTCGTAAATTTTGTCCTCATATTTAAAATAACGTGTCTTTATACAAAAAGTCAATAGTGCTATGAAAAGGTCTTTGGGTATTTTAGTGTATTCCTTAATGACGTCCCACTTATTTTCTATTGTTGTTATTGCAAAATTTACTGGTATACTTGGAAATAGTGAAACCACGTCAAATGAGATTAATATTTTGTCGTCGTCAATATGTGTATTCGTAATCCTCGATTTAAAATCCTTTGCGTCCTTTACATTGTATCCAGAATTCTTCGTTAAGTTTTTGAGTATCTCCACCAGGTACCTGCATAATTCATTTGCTGGGGCGTTAATCGATGAGCATATCGGTCGAAGCGGTGTTCCTTCCTTGTGTATTTTTGGTAGTCCGTAAATCCTTGGAGCCATTGCTATCTTCGTCGTCAATCTATTTTTCTCCTTTTCATTAATAATGTTTGTATTAAACATCTTGTCAATTAATGTATTATTTTTATTTTGTAAGCTCGATGTTGGGTCCTTCTTTAGTCTTCTATATGTACACATATCTTGTAATATTGTCCTCATTTTACGTTGGTAATCCTCTTTTTCCATTGCATTTTAATTTTTTTAATTGACTTGAAGTATTATTTCGATATATATAGTGTAAAAGTATTGGTCGCCTTGCCTTATAAGCGTGGTTTGAAATAATAAAAATATTATATTTGTTTATAAAATATTTTTTTCAATATTTGTATTTGTTGTGGTTTGGCTATATTAAAAAATTTATATTTTACTGTAATATTACTGCACTTCTACGAAAATCGATAGCCCCTGTGGAAAAAACGAACTTACCTCTACATCCAAAAATATATGGTTTTTATCGATTATTAACATTCACATCGCTTAACATCGATGTTACACAAATATTGCAACTCTCAGTAAGACTGTCCTCTCTGATTTCAATGGTGTAAAACACTCACTTGGCACCACCGTTCAAAGGGGAACTGCTATGTGAAAGGGTTAAATCAGAAATTATTCCCCAGAACCTTCTGAAAATGCTCGTTTTCAGGTCTGCCAGGCCTACCATCGTAGTACGTGCGGATTTGCCATGGCGTGCGCATTTGTAGCGTAGGCCTACTGACAAGCTTTACAGGCATGTAAAGCCCCTCTTGCCGCTGCTGTGTACTTCTATGTTTGTGATATTTACCGCTCACACCACCTACACTTGGCCAATTGGTTGCAGTACATTAGTGGAAAGTGAAAACGCAACCAACACTAAAAATTCGTACACACGATTAATTAACGTAATGAGTATTATGTACAAAGTACATATGTATGTATGTATGTATGTGCATCCATTCATGTGGATTTTGTAAATTATGTAATAACATAACAATTGTTATGTTTGCTATCAGTTAAGGAAGACAACCTATTAGCGAGTTTGTACATTCGATCGAAAGTGAACTTGAGTTCGTACTTAAACGGGTCCCGACGTACATATCTTCTTCGTGTAGTCGCATCGGTGCTGTCAATTCAATTTTGAAGCTGTTCGGTTGTTTGGTTTGTTATGGGAAATAAAAACGTATTTTAAGCTGATTTTACAACAGCAGTATTAGCAGTCATCGTAAGAGATAAAATCTGCCCAACCCAATAGGGCTGTTTTTCTTTAAGACTGGATAACTAAGCTGTGATAGAAAAACCCTAAATAAAGTGTTAAAATTTGACTCAAAAAATATATTTTTTAAATTGTCGCCAACAGTAATATCAAAGAAATTTTGAAAAAATAATTTTGTGTTAAAAATGTTGAACTAAGCCTGGACAGTGTAAGTAAAATTTATTGTTATCGAGGAAAATTTGTTTTGATACAAATATTTGTATTGTAGTCGACAACAATGTGAACAAATAATTTTTTATTTTGAATAAAAAAATAAATTGTTATTAACGTTTTTGTTACGCAGCTTGTTATACCGGCTTATAGAAAAACAGCCCTATTATAATGCTCGATACCTGCGGATACTTGTGTTTTATTTTTCAGTGATAAACTTTGACCAACAGTTGAAACAGAAATTTACGATGTTTAGTTTAACATTATTTCGGAAAAGATTTGGCGCTCATTAGCGAAAACTTACTTTAGCAGAAATTCACTATAACACAAAGTCTACAAACGATAGTAAACTAAGCTATAATTTCGACGCCTCTGAACAATAGTACGCTAAGTCTGAAATGTGAGTTTTGCAGAAGAGGCGTTCAAAATTTATTTTATATAACCAAGTTAGTTATATTTGAGCATAACTATTGATTGGATTGACCGATCATTAGTAGAATCTTAAAATTTAGAAATGTAAAGATCTTTAAAACTGGCTAAGTCGGCTTAGCATACTATTGTTTGGCGTCAGGGTTGCCAGATATGGCGATTTCTCGCCAAACGTGGCGAATTTTAAATATGTTTGGCGACTTTATTTTCGATTTGGCGATTTTAGAAAATTTTAAATCTGTCCTCCGAGTTTAATATATTGGCAAGTCATAGATATGCGTTCATGTCAAACCAAACACTATTTAAATTGTCATTTCCGATTTCTTTGCAATATAGTAGGATAACTGCACTCTATAAAATATTTAATTTATAGAGGACGAAAATAATATTTTTATAAAAGATATCACCAGTTAAGAATTAGTAAAATCAAGATAAAAAGTTCGAGGTAGGAACATTGAAAATGGTACAATTCAAAGGATGAAGGCTTATTTTAAAGATAATTGTATTTTGTTATCTTTTGTGGTTTTCTTAAAAAGTCAAAAATAGCCGTATTCGCGTCGATTATAAACAAACCATGTACATTTTAGAATTGAGAAATAATTAATAAGTTAAAAAATTGTAATAAATGTAGACGACCGAAACGCTATTTTCCAACGAATGCCCTTTCTAGTAAAACATATTTTGTCAAAATGCATCTATATGCTTTTATTGAGATTTGTTTATTTTTCGTTCCATATAAAATGCCTGAAATAATTTTTAGGAGACATGAAAATGGTAGAAAAACTCAATATTAGAAACTGCTTCATAAAGGAGAAAAGGTATATTTTATAATGTTAATTGTTTTTTAACCAGTAATCCCTGCGTTGAAAGTGTATTCTGCATTTTGAATTGCCTAACCTAGGCACGATATAAAAAAATAAGAATAATAAATACGAATAAAATATGTTTTAAGTCTTTATCATGAGATGTTGAAAATATTCAATTCATAAATATATAATATCTGAATTCTATAAATTTAAACTAATTATGGAATTTGTCGATTTCCAACAAAAACTGAAGATGTTTAAATTTGGCGGTTCTTGGCGATTTCTGACAATTGACTTGGCGATAGAGGTACAAAATAATCTGACAACCCTGTTTGGCGGCGTAGATTTGTAAGATATTTATTTATGAACCTACACATTCCTAATTACAATGGAAATCATTTGGAAAATGGAAAATAAACATGATAATGTCGTGAACATGATAAGGAATATTCATCCATGGGCGGTAAATCATGAAGACAATAAGAGTAGATGGAAAACGTTATTCCCCCAACATTCCTTCTGATATTTTGTAAAACTTTGTGAGTAAACTGTCCATATTACACTTGAACCAGATGATATACATCTGAAACTATAGAGTTAATTCGCCTTTAGTTTTTCATTTTCTCATCCTGTTGCCTCTTAAAAGGACTACAAGGTTCCAAAGGATATATTTTTTCAGAAATTATTTTTAATACTTATTCGCACCCAATGACATCGGTATAAACGCCAAATCAAAGAGGAGAATATCTATTAAAAATACTTTAAATATCTTCATACCGATAGAAGAATGATATTTAAAGTATTTTTAATAGATATTCTCCTTAATTTCACACTAATACCATTATCATAGGGTGCGAACGAGTATAAAAAATATTTTTATACACTCCACGAGAGTATTATGTCTTTGTGCATTTGTTTGTAACACCCAAAAGGAAGAGAGATAGACCCATTGTTAATTATACCGATCGACTTAGAATCACTTTTTGAATCGATTTAACGATGTCCGTCCGTCCGTCCGTCTGTCCATTCTTGTAATCAAAGTACAGGTCGCAATTGTAGCCAGAACCAAATGAAACTTTGCACAACAAAGTTTTTAGGGATAAGGACGAACGCTATTTAATTTGAAGAAAATCGGTTCAGATTTGGATATAGCTCCCATACGAATTTCACTCCCGATTTGACTCTTTTCCCGTTAGATACCACATATTACAACAGATTTTCCTCAAACTTGGCAAAACATCTTGCATTTCAACTAGAAACACCTATGGTGAAAATTGGTCAGATCGGTTCAGATTTAGATATAGCCACCATACGAATTTCACTCCCGATTTGACTTTTTCTGCTGTAGAAACCACATGTTTTAACAGATGTTCTTCAAAATTGGCAAAACATCTTATATTTCAACTAGAAACAACCACGGTGAAAATTAGCCAGATCGGTTCAGATTTAGATATAGCCTCCATACGAATTTCACTCCCGATTTGACTCTTTTCACTCTAGATACCACATATTACAACAGATTTTCCTCAAACTTGGCAAAACATCTTACATTTCAACTAGAAACGCCTATGGTGAAAATTGGTCAGATCGGTTCAGATTTAGATATAGCCCCCATACGGATTTCTCTCCAGATTTGAGTTTTCCGCTTCAGAAACCACATATTTTAACAGATTTTCTTCAAATTTGGCAAAATATCTTATATTTGCATGAGAAACACCCAGGATGAAAATGAGTCAGATCGGTTCAGATTTATATATAGCTCCTACACAAATTTCGCTCCCGACTTGATTTTTCCGCCCCAGAAACCACGTATTTTCATCGAATTACTTAAAATTGAGAACTGGAAGAACCTATTGTGAAATGGGTCACTTCATTCCTTGTTTGGATATAGCCGTGATACAAATATTCTTTTCGATTTGACAAATTGAACAAGAACATATTAGCCTATGATTAGGAAACATACAAAAATTCTTCCCGTTTTCACTTTTTTCCGAATTGAATTGTATTCTGATAGAAAGTGGAGTGTATCATATAGTCGGCCCCGCCCGACTTTAGCCTTTCCTTACTGGTTTTAAAATAATTTATTCTTTGGAACTTTGTAGTCCTGTAAAGGGACAACATGGTGAGGAAATGACAAATTAAAACGCCAAGTAACTCCATTTTGCCCATAGTTTCATACGTATATTATCCGGTTCACGTATAACGACTTTTTTAAATTGTCGTACAATGTTGTAGAAAAATTAACTTTCTTTTTTAAAAATTGTCGTACGGTATTATAGAATAAATTAACTTTCAGTAGGATCGCCTACACTGACTCATATATTGGGTTAAGTTTGTAATCTGCAATAAATGATAGTTTCTCACATTGATTGAAATTATGTCAACTCTAAAATTTCTAACACCGAACATTAGGGTGGCCAAAATTATATTGAAAAACACATTTTAGAAATATTTCAGATTATGATAACGAGGTTCCTTCGTAGACCGCAAGCAACTTTCAATACGCTTCCCCTAATTGAGGCAAACATTTCCAACAACCGTACACATTTTCAAATATTTACCACTATTTTTACAATTTCTAGTTAGAGCCAACCTAAAGTTATAGCTGTCAGTTTGTGTGTAGTTTGACATCTATAACATTCGGTTATCTCTAACCAAAATTGGTGAAAATAGGGGTTATAATAAATTTCAAATAAATTTTAAGCATTAAACTTTTTCAAAATGAAATTATGCTGTTGGGAGCAAACCAAAAATTTGTATAATGTCACTTGTTGCTAATTCTTGGATTCAAAAATGCATAACAATTCACAAATGGAAATATCAAAGAATTGACGCGTGATATTGAAAAACGATTTGCGGAATTAGGAAGATTAGCTGACTTAAACTATTCTGAGGCGACTATACATTAATAAATACAAAAATAAATTACAGCGGTCACACCCAGAAATGAAGATTGGTTTGTTTGATGATGTTTTGCAAAATATTTCGCCACTCGTTCAAGCCATCTGTGAGCTAAACGCTCCTGAAAACACATCTAAAAATCATATTTTTCCCGTGTATTTTTTTTTCTGAATAAATAGACCCTTTACATAAATGACGTCACTGACTCCATGTTTGTGAAATAATTTAATACAGGGGATGGCTTTTCAGAGCCAAAATGTTCAAACTCTTTTTACAAAAATGAACGCTGCGACGTCAATTTTCTTCCGATGTTCATCATACCTTCGAAAGGTATTGACTACATCTATTTATTTTTTATAAAATACTGACACCAAATACAAATAAGTTTTCAGTTGTCATTATGAAAAAAAAAACGAAAAAAATGCTATAAACGTCCAATAATTCGACCAATAAGTTACTCTAAGACAAGAATCAAAATTTATATTTAAAGTGCTTCCGAGGGTCTATCAATTCAGACAAAAAAAAACATGATTTTTGGAGGTGTTTTCAAGAGCGTTTAGTTCACAGATGGCTTGACCCAGTGACGAAATACTTTGCAGATCATCATTAAACAATCCAAACTTTATTTTCGTGGCGTGACTGGAAATTGTTTTTCCATTTGTATGGACCGAGACCCAGCCTACTATACATTAGGCTGGGTCGTGGCCCATACATAAAAATAAATTATAAAGTAAGCTAAACGCTCCTGAAAAACCCTTAACAATCATGTAGGTAATCCAATTTTTTTCAGAATTTCAAGTGTCTGAAAGCACATTAAATATAAATGTTTACTCTTGGCTTAGAATATCATATTCATAGTGACAAGCTTTTCGTATATTTGGTAAACAATAAATAGCTACAATCACTACCCTTCGAATTATGTCTAAATGACGAGCATCGAAAGCTGACGTGAAAGTGGACATGAGACCATGTTTTGATATAGCCCCCATATAAATGTACCTCCGACTTAAAATATTATTGCTCTAAAATGCATTTTACATCGGATCTTGATCAAATTTCCCACATATATGTTATATTTCAACTATAGCCATACAAATGGGTTCGCAGTTTATAGTATTACCGCTCTAGAACCCACATCTTACATCGGATCTTGATAAAGTTTTGCAGATCATTTTATATTTCAACTAAGAATACCTACATTGAAAGTGATCTATATGGAACCACTTTCAAATATAGCGCACTTATATACACATGGACCTGTGTTTTGATGTAGACGTATTCTCAACAACACGTTATATTTATGTTAGGAACACGTTACTGTACGTGAAGTGAAGCATTACGCAGAGATATAGCCACCGTATATATGTTTCTTCCGATTTGTTTATATAGCACTCAAGGTTCAAGTTATTACAGGAAATCTTGATGAAAATGATTTTTATATACATTCCCAAGACGCAGTTACAATGAGAGACGATCACACCGATTTTGGGTGTATGGAGTCCATCACATGTACAAGTAACGTAATGTTAAAGATGTTCATCAATTTTGCCAGCCTGTATAATTTGCATGGACTACATACATAAAATCGCCCGTCGATAATAAAGCACCAGGGTTTAGTACTCAAAACCAGGTAATATACGCTGGGAGTGGTGTAGGGTATCATATAGTTGGTCCCGCTCGACTTTAGCCTTCCCTTACTTGTTTTATTTAAATTTGCTTGCCCAATCATATTATCACGCTATAATTATTGTCTTTTTGTTTTGATTTGACGACTAAACGTCGGACCTGTATGATTTGACTGATATAGTGTTTTTTTTCAAATATCGTAGAAGTTAATAACAGAGCGCATTCGATTAGTTTTATAGTAATATTGAATAGGGTGTCCGAAACCAACTACAATGCTTTCCATCCAAATTATATGTTGTTTCTATTTGTTAGCCGTGTTCTTAGATTATTATTTTAGCTGTGCGACGTTTTGCACAAGCATTGACGTAGGAGGGATATTCTTCTGGGGGGCTATATCCACCCCAGTTTATTTTTTGTTAAAGAGTCAAAAACATATTTATAGCCGCACGGTTAATAGGGCTGTTTTTCTTTTTAAGACTGGATAACTAAGCTACGATAACAAAATGTTAAAATTTCCATCAAAATAAAAAAATCTTTTTTAAAATTGTCGCCAACAACAATAAAATTTGTGTATGAAAACAAATTTTGAAGAAACTTTTCTGGCTGGGCTTAGCCCCCCAGGACCACCCGTCCTACGCCAATGTGCACAAGCAAAAGCGAAGTTTCTGTGAATTTACTTCAAATAATTAACTGGTTTTACAATACAAGACACAAAAATAATTAACAAAATCTAAGAGAAACCAGTTGATAGAAATATTGATTTGAATGAAGTAATTGAAGTTGCCTTCAAAATCGATCAAGTTTTTTGGAATTAAATCCGAATGAAAAAAAAAAACGCTAGTGACGTAAAATAATCATACCGTTTGGCATGAAGTGACTCATTTAGAACCAGAAGCTATAATTAATATCGTGCGGAATTATATAAATAATGTTTACAAAATAAATAAAAATATATCAGTGGAGACGGGGCTTCAATACAAGGAAATATGGTTTTGTACTCCAAAGATAAAAAATAAAATTTGGATCAATTAAAAATTCATGAATTCAAATGAAATATTATTCAAAAATGGTGAGAAATAAATTCAAAGAATCAATAAAGGACTCTGTACGCCGTTTATTGAAAATATTTTTCATATTCATTCAACAAAGAAATTCACATATTGATTGTGTAAGTTGTAAGTCTTTTATTGAAAACAAAAAAATAAATTTTTGGACGATGCTAGTATCGAGCCGGGTATGTTAGATTTATAGTTGCGCATATTTGCCATTGCACGCTTGGTATACAAAAAAATAAAATTACAAAACAAAAATGTCATTCATACAAAACATTTTATCCATATCTCCGCGAAAATTAAAATTTTGCAAAAATATTTAATTTGTATTTTTTGTTTATCGTACTTTACCGAAATACCTACATTTTTGTCGAGGAATATCGATTTTCCAAAAAACGTGGACGAATTTTAACCCTACTTTTTTTTTGTATAAGTTGCCGTGTAATTTTGCTATTTAAGCGTGAAGAGCTTTATTTACAACTTTGGTGAACATGTTAATTCTTAAATGTCCTTTATGAAAGGTCACACTGACACATAATGATACGAGCTAGAGGGTAAGAATCTTTCATAAAAATGATTCTCATAAAATTCCACAATATAGTTCTGACAATAAGAATTCTCTCAGATATTAACTTACAAAATTTTTTTACTTAGTATAATGCTGCCTTCGAATTATAGGGTCACTATTCTGTTCCAAAAATGCTGTTGGACAGTGTAATTAATAAAAATGTAATATTTGAAGTACATTAATAAAACATTTAGATAAACTGTTTAAATTAATAAAATTATACAAAAATAAATATTGTTGGTTATAAAAATAAATAATAAAATAAAAAAGTTTTCCCGAGCCATGATTCTTACCTCTGTGACCCCATTCACATATTATCAACTTTATTTGGAGGTTGTTCAAAATAACTTCCTACAAAGCGGGAAATAGGCACATTTGGATTTTGGGATGCTATTAATATGTGATTCCTGCAGTAGTACTTCCATTTTTTGCTGGGCAAATATACAAAATTAATTTCAAAGGTATTTGTAATTTACGCTTTCCCTGGTAAAGTCAATACGAATTATTTTCTTCCTCGGATAAGGCCAAAAGAAGCAAAACACTATTTTTGTTGTTGTTAAATTATTGTATAAAGCAAAAAATGATGTTACATTCCATTTTTAGACCGGAAAAGTCTTTTACTTTTTTTATTAATTTCGATACGTGAGCTATCAATTGCCGTAATCTATTCATTCGATGCGAGGTGAAATTTTGAACGACACGAAAGCTCAGTTAATCACGAATGCTGTAATTCGGCCCCAAATATATTCGATAACAGGTTTTTCACTTCATATGAAAGATGCCACGCCTACTTTTCTAATAGTATTCAACACTCTAATTATTATCATAGAACTGAATATGTTTGATAAAAGATTTTAATTTCGTATGAGAGGTACGGAAATGTCAAAACTCTCCCTGGCGTTGTACTTAGAATATATGTCGCTCTATACAAAACTAATGAAAGGCCAATTTGTGTATGTAGCCAAATTCCAATAAATATATTACTGAATGATATTTGAATTTCGCCGATGGGCGGAATGGACTTGGAAAAAGTTAAATTTTTACACCAGTCTTGGGAGAAGTTTCTCTTCGACGCTACAAGTGAGTAAGGGAACATACACGATTAATACCAACTTCGTCCAAAAATGCGATTTTGGACAAACTCGCTTGTTTTAGGGTGTATAATATAAATTTAAAATTTGATCTAATCTTATTTTTGTTGTTCTATCTTAGTACTTAAAGTAATTAGAACACCAAGCTAATTTTGGGTTATGAAAATCTATTGCAATTCAGAATGAGCAGGCACCAAACATAGCAAATCTGTTTTCGTTCAAAAGGACTTGAAATTTGTGTAATATTTCTGTTATTCCTAAAACCGCAACATTGGTATGCATTTAAGATTACATTTGAAAGGATCTTTATTCCACTTCCTAAAACTAGAAAAAATATTTAAATCGCCCTAAGTGTCCTCTTTCATTTGATACCAATATCGCGCTCCTAGGACTAGCAGATAAATTTCAATAAATTGTTATATCCATCAAAAATGATATATTATATACATTAAATATGTATAAATTATATATTTTGTGTAAGCTTTCAAAATTATATGTACATTTGCATGACCCATTATTTTTTATTTTGTCTCACGGCGTAAGAAAACAACGCATTAGCATCTCATTTTGAAATTGTTTTTTTCTGTTTTCGAAGTCTAATAGTAAATCTGGAAAATCACGGAACCTTTCTTTATGACTATCATTCTAAATTGATAGCACCAAATGTGTTAACACTGCAGTTCCAATCCAAAGCGATAATTGAAAATTATTTTGAAAATATTCATAAAAAAGTCTAGTGGAGACATGTTTTCGGACTTCTTATAGTTAATGTTGGTTTCGTTGTAACTACTTACTCAGGTTCGAGATCATTTGTTTTTGTATTCTTAAGTAGTTATAAAAAAAACTATGAAAAGAAAAGATCAAATAATAAAAACAAAACTTATATATAGTTAATGTTTTTAAGATTTGTTCTTAAAATTATAGACGTGGTAGCAAACAAAAAGCATTACCAATTCCTTGCAAACTACTAGAGATGGCTTATTAAACTTTTTACTATTTTTACAGATGATCAGGACGGCAGTGCTCTAAAAATGAAGAAATTTGTTGGATCTTCCAATGAACGGTCCAAAGTAATGTGGCATTTCATTTTGCTTATAATTAATGCCTTGAACGTACCCAGTTGCGATGGCCATGGTCGTTTGATTGAGCCGCCAAGTCGAGCATCTGCATGGCGTTACGGTTTTGGAACGCCACCCGATTACAACGACCACGAGTTATACTGTGGTGGCTTCACGCGACAATGGAAACGTAACGGCGGTAAATGTGGGGAATGCGGTGATGCATGGGATATGCCAGAGCCGCGGCCACATGAACACGGAGGTCAATGGGGACAGGGCGTTATTGTGCGCAGATATGCACCCGGTGCTGAAATGCCAATTCGTGTTGAGTTGACTGCGAGTCACATGGGGTGAGATATGAGCTGATTATTTTGTATGTCATCTTCACAGTGCGTTTTTGGTTTTTGTCCTTCACCGCAGATATTTTGAATTCAGACTCTGTCCTGAAGCCAAAGCAAAACAAGACTGCCTCGATCGTAATCTTCTGACTATACTAGGAGGATCTCCTTCTCAACCCGCTCCTGGAGATTTTGCCACCAGATTCTACCCAAGGAACGGAAGCAGAATTTATGAAATCAAGACGCAATTGCCAGGTAAGTAACTTTGGTTACTCGGTTTTCTTCGAAATGTTGTTGCAAAATAATTTTTCGTATCCATTTATTACACTGTGCGACAGTCCAAAAACTCTGGGAAGTGGTAGGACACCCCAAAATATTGAATTACGGGTAAAACAACGGTTTTTTGTACTTTTGCACACTGTAACTTAGTGGGTTATCAACCGATTTTCGGATATAAAAAGAATAAGCTTGTAGCTTTCGAAAGACTTTAGAATTATGTGTGCTTTTGTCCGGCAAACATAGTTTTTAAACAATTTTTAGTATTTTGATTGGACCCCAATTCGTAAAATTATGAGAGATGTGAACTGGCATGACCAAAACTTGTATTTTTGCAACAATATAGTTTTAGTAAAAACTTTAATAACTCAGTCAATTACTAACGGATTTTTAAAAAACAAACCATTGCTTTACTCCTTACTAAATTTGTTATTTAAATAAATATACTAGTAATCGTACGATTACCAAACAAAATATTGTGCCAAAACATTACCAAATTTAAAAAATGGCTAACAATTGTTAAAAAATGTGTTTGCACACGTATTTCTTAAGTTTTCTTAAACAAGCTATATGTCTATCGAAAGGTTTCTTCTTTTTAAACCCGACGAAAAAGCGAAAATCGATTCATAACCAACTAAGTTAAAGACTTTAAAGGGTTTTTAAGGTCCGAAAACCCGGGTTTTACCCGTAACTCAAGATTTTCGGGGTGTCTGGGAAATTTCAAATACAGAGTCTTGTTCTACTTGACAATACCTACAAGAAAAATAATGTCACGTCCCAGAGATTTCCACTTCATTCTTTTTTGTAGCTCAGTGTTATTTGTGTGCATTAATGCATGAAATCAACGCCAAAAATATTAATGGTGACTATTTTTTATAAAAACTCCTACTTTCGTCGAAGTTGCAGGGTTGATACTGTTCACGTAGATACTACTTCTAATGATATTCTTCAATAATGTTACCCTCATCCTGAATTTTGGACATATTTTGGCCAAACACGTTTTTAATTCAGCGTATCTGAATTGTTGTGAAAATTGATATTGTGGCTGCATCAGAGGCTCCCCCATGAAAAAGTAACGAATCTTGTGTTTCGGCACCCAAGACCATAAACATTACCATCTGGTTACTTGTAAGCGGAAGACCAATAGATGATTCTAAATGATTCAGTAGTTCTATTCTAAAATATTCTTGATGTATCCGTATGCAATGCTTTGTGATTTGGATAGCAATAAATATTGAGTGGAACAAAGCAAAATATTTTTGTCGCAGACTTTTTTGAATAACTAGGATTTGCGTTTTTGAAAGTTGGAAAGAAGTAGCTTAAGCAGCCTGGCTTATCGCCAGGAATTGTATTGGACAAAAATTGCCCAAAATACAAGATTCGTTACTTTTTTCTTTACAGGACGAGGGTTAAGAAATCAGGATGTTGCTATTTGCAATAGATTTCGTTCTTTTAACCAAAACTCACTGTAGTGTGTTTTTTTTTCGTAACGTATATAAGTTAACTCACACAAATGCTAACGTACATGTTAACATGGTGATTTGTATCGGTTAAAGATAACGGGGAACGAAAGAGAATGGAACAGGGACAATGTATACATCCGTGTAAGTATTGCATACAACCCCAACCAAAATAAAAACTATGTGGACATTTCTAAAAAAATACACAACAATTAATATGAAACTATTTCTTTTATATGCCCCCATATATATATTAAAACAAAATTATATATTTTTCACTTACTTATGTAAACAAAAAATACATAAAATATACATATATCATGTCAACCTCATATTTTGAGACAGCAAAAGTCTTGGTGAGAAAAAACTATTTATAAAATTCCATAATTTCTGAACTCAATACTTATTGCGATAGCTCAGGAGTCGTAGAACTTCATTCAATAGGGTCGGCACTAAGCTCCCCTGTTTTCCGGTGTACTTCACCACATTCAGTCAGAATGGGGTTTTCGAGCTGAGTTTTGTTGAAAATGGTGCGACTTTGAATGCGTTTTTCAAAATGAGGGTTCAGGGTTCAAAATGAGGGTTTGTGTAGGGGTTTTAGTAATTTGACCATCCTTACCGCTTTTCGCGTCACTATCTCGTTTTTTGATGCCCAGTCCCGCTTAAATTTTCCATCGCGCATAATGCCGTTTTTTGCACAAAGTCCCGTTTTTCCAGCTTTTTCGTTTTACATTATTTTTGGAACGTTATCGATTATAAACTGTCACTTATAAATGTTTGGTAACCGTCAAAAGTCCACAATTTCTAAAATATTTAATTAATTGCACTTATTCTATATTTTGGCTCTAGTGTTAAAGGAACATTTAAGATTATTAGTAGTACTTTAATCTATACTTAGATAAAATGCTGCGTTGTTCAATTGATTAATTTAAAACATATATCAATAAGACATAGAATGTCAAACATTTGATGAAAGGAAGCATAATATAGTCGTTTATTAGTTTTTGTGTTGTTTGATTACTGATCGATTGATTTTCTATGAGTTTTGATTTTCAGCTATTCGATCAGGTAATTTCTTCTTACGAAGGAAATTTTTGTTTTTGGTAATGTAAACCATACACACATTTCACCATAGACGTATTTCATTGTCCTGTGTAGTTATCAGTGATCCTTCTGTATGGAGTGCTTGCGTTATCATGATGTCATCAGTTGTATATATACTTGCATTTTTATATATACTTGCTGACCCGGCAAATGTTGTTTTGCTTTCAAATTTTATTTATTTATCGGTGCAGGTGATTCACATTTATTTGGAAAAAAGTGAATAATATATGAACTATTAAATGATAAAAAAGTATATGCATAATTAAGAGAATGTTAGTGTTATTCATTATAGTGGACCCGGAGAACGTCATCTCACAGGCATTGTCCTACGCCGAGTTACAAGCCGAACTATTATTATCGGCGGCGGCGGCGCTACTCAAAATGGGTCGGCGGCGGCGGCTTTCGGCTGATTTGCCGGCTCGTTCTGTGATTCGATCACCCCTATTTATTTGACAATTTTGGGAAAATGGAAGGAACAATTTGTATTGGTTTTTAATACCGTTTCTTTTATTTTTTGGCAAGTAGTTCAATATTCGTTATTATTAGCTGATGTTCCCATAATTTAATATTATTTTCCCATAGAATTATTTTTTGGGAGTGGTAATTCATTCCCAAAATTTATAATATGGATGAATTTAATAAAGACATTTGCAATTGCAGCTTTTCAGGTGAGGCATATTTGACCAGACATCTTGAGTATCACAATCCTTCCAATGAATGGTAAAGCTCTACCTACTTTGACACACTAAAGAAGTGCAATAGAGGAGCTGTTGTTTATTGTGTTTTATAGAAACATATGGCCACGCATACTGGAATTGACTTATATAAACGCGACTTTCAAATCAAAATAGAATCTGTCGACGTCATCATATAGTGGGATTCCAAATTCAAAGAAAGATCCATGTATTTCTCAGTAGAAGGTTGTCTAAGTCGACAGTTATATTTTCTTTTGTAATTTTAAGTGGGTTGTCTATTTTGGTAGTAAGATTTGACTGAGTTAGAACTCCGTCAAGTCTCGGCGGCGTGGTTGAAGTCGACGTGAGCCGATGAAATCGGCGGCGGCGCGGCTCGTGCAGAAACATGCGGCGGCTTAAAATCGGTCGGCTTGTATCTCTGGTCCTACGTCATTTCAAATTGCAGAAAATCTGTGGTCAATTGTCCATTGCAATTGATTCTTTTTTTAAATATTTGCTGGATGGGTTACGGTCGTGTCGATTTTGGATTGTATTTTCGCTCATTGAATCACTCTGTGATAAACAATATTTTATTTTGTTGTCATGTGCGAAAACGATCAAAGTGGGAACATGCGACATATAGTTGACCGTGTGAAAAACATGCATTCTCCAGACTGTGGCCTCAATGTGATTTGTTGATTGTCATGGCGAATGCGAGACGAATTGGAAATTGGATTGGCTTAAACTCAAATGACATATCGGTTGGAATCATTGTAATTCTCGGAATGAGAACTTCCTCACCTTTGAATTTTATTTTTAGTTTTTACTTTTACACCATGGATATTTCGAAGTGACTCAAATGATGAGTTGCAAAAAACCCATTCATCATTCTTTGGATGAACTGTATAAATACGGCCAAGAGCTTCAGTAGAACGCAAATCCGAATGACCAGGAACTAAATCGCCTTGCTTTCGGCGTTGACATTTTCGAGAAGAAACTGGTCAATGTTGTCGCTGGTGGTGAGCAGCATTTGCTGCAGTTAAATAAACTCGTTGACTGTTCTCCAGATGCACTGCCAAATGTGTAACAGTCGGAGAGCGTTCGTAAATGGGAAATGAGAATATACGCCAAATCGATGGTCTGTTTCTCGGAATCATCAAACGGTACGTGTAAAAATTCATTGCGCCGACCTTCTTAGATTGAATCTGCATCCATCAATAATATCTGCTCCAAATGAAGTCATTTGAAAGCATCCGGTTTATTTCTGAGTGTTCGATAGAAACACTCCATGAAGCAAATAATGTAATGGCTCTGGTGGTAAAGACAATGGTGGTAATTTAACGTTGCCGCTGAGACAGCACAATCCAGGCGTTTCTAATGTGATGTTCAATGCTCCGTAAACATAAACGTCATCTACCAAGAAGATGGCGTCGTAAAATCACTCCATACAAATCGGAATCACCCAAATCGGTCCATGCGTTTTTGAGTTATAAGCGTAGTAACTAACGCTACTCTCTTTTATATATATAGACGATTAATTTTCTTTCATAATATTCACGAAAACAGTTCTGTTCATATTCTCGTCAATGAACACTACATTGTCAACACCGTCTGATGTTTCAAAGTTCGAATAACTAAAGCTAAAGGTACTGTAGCTTTAGTTCTTCGAACTTTTTTCGCACTAACAATACGAGTCCATCCGATCCAAAAATTTTAAATTTTGATTCGTCCGAGAGAAGTTCATGTTTCCAAAACTCGAATTCAATATACCATTTTTCTATATGTATATTCTATGTGTATGTATATGTTAACTTATACACGTTATTTCCTCAAATTATTTTTTTTACATAATTTAGTCAGATTTCAGATTATGTGTCACATTAATGTCATGTAATAACAAATAGCGATAATTTCTAAGGACACTGTGCGTTAATTTTCCGTGGCAAAACTTACTTTTATTATCATTCTTTACATTTATTTCTGTGTTGTGCTTGAATTCGGAGATCAAAATTTTGCTATAGGAAGATAATTTAATGTTTGAATTTCTACTGTGTCTTCCATAAATTTGCAGTGTATACTAAGCCAGCGTCGCAAAAAGGCCTTGTACCCCTTCTGGCCTAAGTGAGTCGGATGCTTTCTTTCAGACTGCCACCTCAACTGAACCAAACCTAATAGCGGTATTTATTGCATACCAAGTTTTTAAGGACATTTTTTAGTGAAAGAAAATTTATAGTGGTTAAAACAAAATTAAAATTTAATCAGAATCTGACTGGAATTATCCGACTACGATTTAAAAATATATTAATATAATTTAAGTTTTTTGTGGCAAAAAGTTGAATTTTTCTGTTCTCTAAGTCTTTTTCTGCAGTAGACTGTAATAGCTTTAACTACAATTTCTGTTATTATAAATATTTTATACTATATTTATATTAGTAACGTTGCCTGAATCATAAATGTCATTTATGTACATTCTAATGTTATTCAGTATATAGATTGAAAACGTTTTTTGGAAACACGCCCAGAGTAAACGTTCTATGATCTCGTTTGTGTTCTAAGTCTCCGATTTAGTTTAGATAAAGTCTTTCTTTCATTTGTCTACGCCACCTGGTGATCGAATATTTGTTTTCTTGTTTGACAACTACTCGATAAGAAGTTCTTTTCAGGAGAAACGTTGAGGAAGGTAGAATTAAGTAAGATATTTCAATTTATAACTACATAATCATAATGCCTTTTGCATTTTCGTTTAGATAATAGATTCCTTAACTATTCGAGATACAGACTTTTATTTAGAGCCTTAAAATAAGTTTTCTTATAATTATTCAGCCTGGTGTTCATGTCGTAACACTGTGGGTTGCTGCCGCAACAAAGTTATCCTCCTGACTACGTTACAGCCGCAACAAGCGCCTTAATGATTTGTGTTAACTAAATGAAAAATATCTCGCAATTGCACTATTTACATATGCAATTTTTAATATATATAGGGGACACCTAAACTGTTAAAACGATAACACATTCAGCATATTTCAGAAATCCTTTCAAAGTTTTTCATGATCAGTAAGGCGAACTTCGTTGGGTATATTAGTTATATATGTACATATTAGTTATAAGATATTTTGATTAATAATTATTAACTGCGCACGTTTCTAAAACTTTAATATTTGCAGATATAACCTGCAAACAATGTGTGTTACAATGGCGTTATGTTGCTGGAAACAACTGGGGAATGTGCCCTGATGGAAACGGCGCTGTTGGTTGCGGCGAACAAGAAGAATTTAGGGCATGTTCTGATATTGCCCTAGGGGAAGACATTTTCACACCTATGCGTCCAGTACGTCCCAGCATACGTACCACTCATCGTCCCACAACAACGTCCACAGTCAACGATTCTGTACAGGACGATTCCTCGCAAACATTCAACTATATTCCGCTATTGGTTCTATTTATTATAATACTTCTGGCAATATGTATATTTGGTCTCTGGTACTTGAATCGAAATAACAGTCCAATCATTGCCAAATGGAAATCATATTTCGAACAACGTTTGTGTCGGAAGAAATCTGCTACAGTTTTGTCACCGAAAAATACCACTCTGCCATCAATTATTTCTTATCCAGCTCTTGGAAACGCCCTCAAATCAGAGCATTCGTCGGACGTCAATCAGACACCACCCGTACCGCCACCCCGAGCACGACGTCAGGAGCGCAACAAAGACATGTCACCCGTCGAATTAATTGCAACATAAGCGGAAGATCATACCCGGTCACTTACGACAGTAGATTCCGTATTTTATGTCCTACGAGAAGCCGAACCCAAACGGAGTTCGTTGGATCAAGACATTAAGCTAAGTTTTAGTATTCATTTCGTTGACAGCGAAACCATAATTTATTATATAAATTTGTAAGTTTGTGATAAAGTATCAATAAAAATTGAAATTTTTAATATTTAAAATACAGTTTAATATAATTTTATACGCACCAAGCCCTACATGCCGTTTCATTTCATCGCACAGACAGTACAGTTGAAGTTCAAGTCTTCATTTCTAAAAGAAAATGTCCAGTATTAAGAATGTAAGCTGAAGCTCGTTGCTATACATAGTACTTGGTTCCTGAGTAAAACAAGAATTTATGTGGCGGATTTGAACAAATAGTTCAATTCCCGTTGCTTAGAAAGTTACATTTTTATATATTCTCACAATTAAAACTATCTATTCTTCGCGCTTTATAACCCGGATTTTAATGTATCCACAAACAGTAAATATGGGAATATAGGAAAAATAGGGAAAATATTAACTAAATTCTAAGCCACAAAAGTCTACAGACGATAATAAATTATGAATAAAATAAGAATTGCTGTTGTTTTGTTCAGATACGACAGGGGTCCACAGTTTTTTTATATGGGGTTAGAAGGGGCTGTTGTATGTATGTAAGTTAAATCGAAATTGTAGTATAATCTCTAGTCTCCAGAAAATAAAAATAAATAAAGAATAATATTGAATGTCGTTTGTAGACTTTTGTGGCATAGTGTAAGTTATCCACCCTCGTACAATTCCACTTAATCAATTATCCACCCGCGTACAATTCCACTTAATATCTTATTATAAACAAACCAATTTCAAATCATTCCGCTAATCCATTAGTGGCTTCTTTGGTGGTCAATGAATATGAGATGCGGCAATGTTTACATTATATTTTGTAGACTCAGCGAATTAAAACAAAGGGAATGATTTTTGATGTTGCTCGCTTCATCTTTTTATCTAGAGTGTAAGTTTAGTTTAGAGTTGACAATCAAACTGAATAAAAGGCTTTGGCCGCAAAAAAATAGAAAAAGAAATAAAAGGCTCCGGCCAACAAAAAATAAAATTAATATTTTTATTTTTTCTTTTTTCTCAATTTGTCTAATGACTAAATTAATTTGTATATCGTTGGCTGAAATGTGCAAAGACGTAATCCTCACTTTCATAATTTTACAGGAGGAGCAAAAAACTTACTAATTGAAAACCATTGTGGTTAACCTCTCTAATCCGGACAGTACATAGTTAATAACTTTTTCTTAAATAAATATTTTATTACAAGCAAAAGATAAACAGTAAATTCTACTGAAATATTAAATTAAATTTAATTCATTTAACAAAAGGGTTTACAAAAACAAAGGTAAACAACAAAACAAATAATTACATGTAAAACTCAAACAAACTTGTGCAGATTTTCAGCTTTGTTTTTAATTTTTTATTAATAATACTTCTTTTACAGGCGCATTCGTCTGTTCAATCCATGAAAAAAAGGTCTTGCGCAGAGTTCGGTTGCTCCCTTATATAACATTCCTTTATAATAACCATATTGAATTTGCTTCCAGACTACTATCAGAGTCAAATTTCTCTTCAATATTTTCGTTGGACATAACCATTTCCACTTTCTTGACGTTTTTCAAAAAAAAAATCCCTTAAACGGCCACATATTTTCAAGTACATTGCATATTTTGCAACCATCCGTTCCTGGGGACTGGTGAATCGATTTTGATTTTGGTCGAAAGTAGAAAGTCGACTTTTGGGATTAACAGATCTATTTTTCCCTCGAAATACCTAGCAATCGCTTTAAATGGATGAAATGTTTAGTTGCGCAATATTTTTTATTGATCTGACAATGCTAATAAAAACATCTTCGCATGAGGAAAAAACAATAACTTGCCGATATATATATGTATACTTAGAAAAAAAGTATGTTATTAACGGAAGTCATTGTTTGCGGCCTATCTGCTATTACAGCATTTTTTCAGCTATAACAGCAAATTATCTGCAGTTTGGTTTCTGCAGCCACACTGTTTAAAATGCTGAGAATTGTTGCTGTTAATTGAAATTATAAAAGATTAAAATGGGTCTTATATTTTTATTAGTCCGAAACAAATGCTAATGAAATGCATTAGTTTTTTTTCTAAAAAACATGGTTAATATTCAACTGGATCACAGTGTGTTGATGAATCCGTTTAATAGTTATTCGCTTTCTCTAGTATATTTTCCAAATTTCTGATAACCCCCAAAATATTTTAATCCGAATTCTCTACAATGACAAAATAATCTGAATTTAGCTGTCAGCTAGTGTCACTAATTTAGCTATACATATATCCAGCACAATTAATGACATGCTCGCTGATGTAAATAATATAAATGCATTAATATATAGGGTTCGCCATCTAACGTTTGTGGGGTGCCCTCAGCAGTCATTTGAATGAAATTATTTTACATTATTAACCGGAAGGATTGTACTTTCAAATAAAAAAATAAATTTGAGAAAATATTCAGTAGTTTTTTTTTTATAGCATTTTCAAAAAAAAAGTTTTTTGGCGGACCCTTTATAAGCAAAATAAAACAAGTAAGGAAAGGCTAAAGTCGGGCGGGGCCGACTATATAATACCCTACACCACTCCCTGTGTATGTACCTCGCTTTGATTACTAAACCAAGGTTGTTTATGGGGTGATTTTATGTAGTCCATATAAATTGTATGAATAAATTAATCTTTAGTCATTTTTAACGAATATGGAAAAAATGATGAAAATATTTTGCACTGCGTTACTCATACATGAGATGGGCTCATACAGAAACAAAATCAGTGTGATCCCATCTCATTTTAGCTGCGCCTAGTGAAAAGCATAACAATTATTTTCATCAAGTTTGGCTGTAATAAGTTGAATCCAGAGTGTTATCACTAGACAGCCGATTTTTATGCAAAATCGTATCTTGAACGGATGGTTATAATTGAATGACGGCTTCACACAAATGATTTTACTTATAAAACATTTTAAGAAACCGATATAACCAACTTTATGTCAGTACTAGCAAATGCCCGATACTTCGTACGCGGTGTAAGAATATCTCTTTCAGGGTAAATCGCTTGTAAACGCTCACAAAATATGAAAAATCGCATTATGTTGCGCAACTACGTATTCAGAGGTATATTCACACCAAATTCTCTATTCCAGATTCTACGTAGGCTGAGGAATTTGAACACCGAATTGATTTTTGTCTTGTACAAATTAAAACAAGTAAGGAAGGTTAAAGTCGGGCGTGGCCGACTTTATGATACCCTACACCTAGTCAATATACCCTGTGTTGTGGGCAATAAAAAGGTCGTTACATTTGAACCGGGGTATATGTATACTACAAATTTCATACTTCTATCTGTATTTGTAAGAACATTTTAACACAAACTTTGAATGGGAGCTGTATATAAATCTGAACCGATCTGACACATTTTTAGCATAGGTTTTCTGAAATTTGATGGAAATCTGTTAAATATGTGGTTTCTAGAGCGGAAAGAATTAATCGGGGACACATTTGTATGGGAGCTATATATAAATCTGAACCGATGTGACCACTTTCGCCATAGATGTTTTAGTTGAAATATGAACTGATTTGCCAAATTTTAAGCAAATCTGTTCAAATATACTATTTCTAGAGCGGAAATAATCAATTCAGTGGCGAAATTTGTATTGTAACTATATATATATCTGAACCGATCTGGCCCATTTTTACCAGAGTTGTTTCTAGTTGAAATATAGGTTGTTTTGTCAAATTTGAAGAAAATCTGTTAAAATATGTGGTTTCTAGAGCGGAAAGAGTCAAATCATAGGAAACATTTGTATGGGAGCTATAAATAAATCTGAACCGATCTGGCCTATTTGTACCAAAGCTATTTCTAGTTAAAATATATGACGGTTTGCTAAATTTGAAGAAAATCTGTTGAAATATGTGGTTTCTAGAGCGGAAAAAGTAAAATCGGGAGAAAAAATTGTATGGGAGCTATATCTAAATCTGAACCGAGTCGATCAAATTAAATAGCGTTCGTCCTTATCCCATAAAACTTCGTTGTGCACAGTTTCATTTAGTTCTAACCACAATTGCGACCTCCGTTCCGTTTCCGTTTTTTCTGCCTGGCGAAGCGGGCGGGGGTTCAGCTAGTATTTTATATACTTGAGTATTAATATCAATGACAATATATTTGCGTAATGGTCCACTTATACGATCCATGGTAATATTAAGGTTTTACTGAAAATAGGTGAAAACATGGACCCATATGATCTAATTTTACGGCATGTATTGCGCGAGTGAATATAACATGATCTGGAAAAATTGATCAAGATCCGATGACAAATGTAGATTTTACATCGGCAGTAGGATAAATCGGACGGACATTTGAAGGGGACCCATCACTACACTTGTGTATATAGTTCTCATAGCCCTACGTTCCACATTGGAGCGACGGGAATAAATATATATTCTTCCCATTCACGGTAGATATTTCTAGTTGAAATATATCATGATCTGCAAAATTTGAACAAGATCTGATATAAGATGTAGGTTCTAGAGAGGTAATAGAGTAAAATGGGCCCATTTATATGGGTGTTATAACAAAATGTGGACCCATATATTTGACTTTCATATTAGCTGTTTCTAGTTGAAATATAACAGGATCTGCAATTGTAAACTATGGGTTCTAGATTGGTAAAAGTAAAAAATTGAACCTAAATGGGACCACTTTCACAGTAGGATTTCTTAGTTGAGATATAACATGATCTGCAAAATTGTAAGATCCTTTAATATTTATATCTATAATGTGTTTTGCTTCGAAGAAGTGCTTCCTTTATTCTACACTAGCTGAACCCCGCCCGCTTCGCCAGGAAGAAAACAATCGGAAATAAAAATCATATTGTTTTTTCTTGTGATCGGTATTATATGTACCACTTATAATCAAGGTATTTCCCTGAGATACAAAAGAAATGGATATGTTCCATGGAAAATATTGAAATACGGCGAATAAAGGAAGAAATGTCAAAAATCAAATTGATTTTAGGTTGAGTGTGATTCTCCTCCTTTCCATTACCCAAACAAAAAACTTCCTACGTAAGAAGAACTTATTAAATCGAATAGCTGGAATTCGAATGTACTATATTCAAAACACATAGAAAGTCAATCAAATTGTTCACTAATCAAACAACACAAAAACTAAAACAATAATATAATTTCCGTTTTCTTGACTTAAGTCGGATTTTGGCGATATTTATTTTTTGTAATCTTTCTTTGCATTATGCTAAGAAAATCCAAAGAAAATGAGTAATTTTACAAAATTTAAGTCAAAAATTCCCCATCTTTCAAATCCCGCCCATTTGTATAACAATATAGGAATCTCGGTGTCGAATATACTCTAAAACAGGTTTTAATTTCGTATGGGAAGGATCACGGATACTTTCCGCCCATCTTGGTGTGGAATATACTCTAAAACCGGGTTTAATTTTATATGGGAAGGGCCACGCCCACTTTCCGCCCATATTTGCACAACTATTTACACTGGATCCATTCAGACAATTTTGCAGCACTCTAGGTTTTACAGAACAGATAATATTCAATAATAGGTTTTAACTTCGTATGTGAAATACCACGCCCACTATCCCACTACCGCCCATTTTTGGCACAACTACGAACATTTATGACAGATTCACTTACACAAAATTTCAGCACTATAGGTGACATTGAACTGACAATATTCAATAATAGGTTTTAACTTTGTGTGGGAGGTACCACGCCCACTTTTCTAATACCGCTCATTTTTGGCACAACTACACACATTGATGTTAGATGCACTTACACAAAATTTCAGCACTATACCTGTCATATAACTGACAATATTCAATAATAAGTTTTAACTTCGTCTGGGATGTACCACGCCCACTTTTCCAATACCGCAAATTTTTGACACAACTACCCTTATTGATGCTAGACGCACTCACACAAAATTTCAGTATTGTATCTGTCATTGAACTGGATATATTAGAAAATGGGTTATAACTTCGTATGGGAGGTGCCACACCCACTTTTCCAATACCTCTTATTTTTGGCACAACTACGCACATTGATTACACAAAATTTCAGTATTGTATCTGTCATAGAATTGAATATATTCGAAAATGGGTTATAACTTCGTATGGGAAGTTCCACGCCCACTTTACCAATACCACCCATTTTTTGCACAACTATGCACATTGATGCTATATGCACTTACATAAAATTTCAGCACTCTAGGTGTCATAGAACTGACAATATTCAATAATAGGTTTTAACTTTGTGTGGGAGGTGCCACGCCCACTTTCCAATAACGCCCATTTTTGGCACAACTACGCAGATTGATGATATATGCACTTACACGAAATTTCAGCACTCTAGGTGTCATAGAACTGACAATATTCAATAACAGGTTTTAACTACGTATGGGAGGTGCCACGCCCATTTGTCCAATCCCGCCCATTTTTGGCACAACTACACACATTGATGCTATATGCACTTACATAAAATTTCAGCACTCTAGGTGTCATAGAACTGACAATATTCAATAATAGGTTTTAACTTTGTGTGGGAGGTGCCACGCCCATTTGTCCAATCCCGCCCATTTTTGGCATAACTACGCAAATTGATGCTATATGCACTTACATAAAATTTCAGCACTCTAGGTGTCATAGAACTGACAATATTCAATAATAGGTTTTAACTTTGTGTGGGAGGTGCCACGCCCATTTGTCCAATCCCGCCCATTTTTGGCATAACTACGCAAATTGATGCTATATGCACTTACATAAAATTTCAGCACTCTAGGTGTCATAGAACTGACAATATTCAATAATAGGTTTTAAATTCGTATGGGAGGTGCCACGCCCATTTGTCCTATCCCGTCCATTTTTGGCACAACTACGCACATTGATGCTATATGTACTTACATAAAATTTCAGCACTCTAGGTGTCATAGAACTGACAATATTCAATAATAGGTTTTAACTTTGTGTGGGAGGTGCCACGCTCACTTTTCCAATACCGCCCATTTTTGGCACAACTACGCAAATTGATGCTATATGCACTTACACGAAATTTCAGCACTCTAGGTGTCATAGAACTGACAATATTCAATAATAGGTTTTAACTTCGTATGGGAGGTGCCACGCCCACTTTTCCAATACCGCCCATTTTTGGCACAACTATGCACATTGATGCTAGATGCACTTACACAAAATTTCAGCACTCTAGGTGTCATAGAACTGACAATATTCAATAATAGGTTTTAACTTCGTATGGGAGGTGCCACGCCCACTTTTCCAATACCGCCCATTTTTGGCACAACTATGCGAATTGATGCTAGATGCACTTACACAAAATTTCAGCACTCTAGGTGTCATAGAACTGACAATATTCAATAATAGGTTTTAACTTCGTATGGGAGGTGCCACGCCCACTTTTCCAATACCGCCCATTTTTGGCACAACTATGCACATTGATGCTAGATGCACTTACACAAAATTTCAGCACTCTAGGTGTCATAGAACTGACAATATTCAATAATAGGTTTTAACTTCGTATGGGAGGTGCCACGCCCACTTTTCCAATACCGCCCATTTTTGGCACAACTATGCGAATTGATGCTAGATGCACTTACACAAAATTTCAGCACTCTAGGTGTCATAGAACTGACAATATTCAATAATAGGTTTTAACTTCGTATGGGAGGTGCCACGCCCACTTTTCCAATACCGCCCATTTTTGGCACAACTATGCGAATTGATGCTAGATGCACTTACACAAAATTTCAGCACTCTAGGTGTCATAGAACTGACAATATTCAATAATAGGTTTTAACTTCGTATGGGAGGTGCCACGCCCACTTTTCCAATACCGCCCATTTTTGGCACAACTATGCGAATTGATGCTAGATGCACTTACACAAAATTTCAGCACTCTAGGTGTCATAGAACTGACAATATTCAATAATTGGTTTTAACTTTGTATGGGAGGTGCCACGCCCACTTTTCCAATAACGCCCCTTTTTGACACAACTGTGCAGACTAATAATTAGTGAACCTTCACAAAAATTCAAGACTCTAGCTGCAACAGTATTCTGAATATGCTAATTTATAAAAAACGAATAAATCCCCAAATTGTGTGGGAGGTGCCACGCCCACTGAAAATATCAAAAAATTATATAGCCTATTTTCACCACCGGTTCAGCATGAACATACTGTGAAAATTTCAAGAAGAACGGTTCAGTAGTTTAGGCTGCTATAAGGAACAAACAAACAAACATACAAACACAGATTCATTTTTATATATATAGATATATCTATCCTATAAAATTGTAATAATTACTATTTCAACGAATTTTCAATGAATTAACTTTTTACTGCTGTTGTTCTTTTGAATACAAAATCTGTTGGAGGCCATAGCCCTCCCCAGCAGACAATAGTTGGTATCTACGTTGTCAGGGGACTTTACACACCAAATTTCATGACTATAGCTGCAATACTTTAGTTGGTACTATTTTTATCCCTTGTTGCCCCGCTCACCCCCTATAAGTACAAATTTCGGAAAACTCATTTAGATTACGCTTCTACGTTGCCAAAGAAATTTACATTCCAAATCTGACGACTATAGCTTCAATACTTTAGTTGGTACCATTTTTATCCCTTTTGGTCCCGCGATCCCCTTATAAATTTCGAAAAAACCCTTTAGATTACGCATCTACGTTGCCAAAGGAATTTACACTCCAAATCGCACGACTATAGCTGCAATACTTTAGTTGTATAAGTAAAAATTTCGACAAATCGATTTAAATTTGCGCTTTTGCATTGTCAGAGGAATTTACACACCAAATTCCACGACTATTTTTATCCCTTTTGGTAACGCTCACCCCTTATAAGTACAAATTTCGAAAAAACCCATTTTGATTGAGCCTATACGTTGTCAAAGGAATATACACACCAAAATTCACGACTATAGCTGCAATACTTAAATTGGTACCATTTTTACCCCTCGCAAACCTTAAAAGTACAAATTTTTAAGAATCTAATTTTATTGCGCTTGTACATGGTAGGAGGAATTTACATATCAAAGTTCACGTTTCTAGCTGTAATACTTTAGTTGGTATCATTTTTATCCCTTTTTTCCCGCTCACCCCTTTTATGTGCACATTTCGAACAGTCCATTTATGTTGCAAGTCTACGTTGTCAGAGAGAAATGTAGATACCGATTTCACGACATAGCTGCAATTCTTAAATTGATACCATTTTAATCCCTCTTTGTCTCTTTCCTCCCATAAAAGTACAAATTTCGAAAAATCCCTATTTGTATCTCGTCATTGGCCATTGCAAGGAACACACCCAATTTCATGTTTCTAGCTACTGCCGTTTAGTCAGGACGAAGGTTCGATGTTTATCCCTTTTTGTCCCATTTTACAGCCATTTTGTCTGGGTGATGGTCAAAGATAAGTCAGCCAGACTGCAAAGCAACTCTTTTATATAAAGATTTAGAGGTCTGAGTGCTGTCTGTGCAGATAAGATTTTCATTTATGGGTTTCAGCTTGATTGTTTCTTCGATTGCAGTTATTTACGTTGTACTCATTTACGTTTTAGAACCGTCGCAGTGTGTAGTTTTTGAAATGTTTGTTTGTCATAAAAAAACGAGATTTTGTGTGACTCGGAAATTACAAGGCTTACTCAAATGTATTGACAGATTTTATAATTAAAGCTATTAAAGTTCTTTATTTTTTGGAAATGTTTTGCATCGTCATATGTGCCAGTTAGAATGATATATCCCAATTTTTCTCTTTAGTTTGATCAGATTTCTAATTTAAGAACTTTTATTTCTGACATTTATAAAAAATGTACCCTTATAATGACATTTCTTAAAAATTGTCTTTAGTGTTAGTTTGAAAGTGGTCTAAGTCACACTATATCCACTAATATTGATGTGTGGCGATGAAAACAAGCATTTTTATACCCTCCACCTCCAGGATGGGGGTATATTCACTTTGTCATTCCGTTTGTAACACCTTGAAATATTCATCGCAGACCCCATAAAGTATTTATATTCTGGGTCGTGGTAAAATTCTAAGACGATATAGCCATGTCCGTCTGTCTGTCTGTTGAAAGCACGATAGCGGCCGAACGAAATGAGCTAGGAGGTTAAATTTTTTCCTAAATGTGTCTTATGGTTGTAGATCGGTTGGGATTGAAAGTGGACGAAATCGGCCCAGAGGGAAAAATTTTTCCCTCACAAGGACTGAAAATACCCCTAATATTTAGAGTATTTCAGCATGTTTTTTGAACATATTAGCTTGTATTTAGTTGATATTTGCAACGCGCATTCCCTCTATAGCATAAAAGGGCACCATAGAGTGATTTTTATTTGTAGGGGTCGAGATGGGACAAAAAGGGATCAAAATAGTACCTATCAAACGACAACAGATAGAAACACATAATTTGGTGTGTACATTCCTCTAGTAGAGTAGATACATAATATAAAAGTATTTTTTCTAAATTCGTACATTTAAGGGGTTAAATGGGGATAGAGGGATAAAAATAGTACCAACCTAACGACTGCACCTAGAATAATGAAATTCGGTGTATACATTACTCTGATTGCGTAGACACGTAAAATAGAAGAACTTTCCAAAATTCGTACTTTTTGGGGTTCAAATGGAAAAAGGGGATAAAAATAGTACTTACCAAATGACAGCAGCTAGAATCATGAAATTCGGAGTATACATTCCTCTGACTGCGTAGACACGAAAAATAAAACGTTTTTTCCAAATTCGTACTTTCAATGGATACAATGGCTACAGGGGATAAAAATAGTACCAACTAAACGAATACAGCTAGAATGATGAAATGCAGTGAGTACGTCCCTCTAATTGTGTAGATACGTAAAACAAAGAGATTTTAGATAGTCGTACTCTTGAGGGGGCAAAATTGGAAAAAGGGGATAAAAATGGTACCAACAAAATGGCCGCCGATAGAATCATGGAATTTGGTGTATACATTCTTCTGACTGCATAGCCCCGTAAAATAAATAAATTATAAATAAATTTTCCAAGTTCGTACTTTATTTTGTTGCTTTTACGACAAAAATGGTAGAATCATGAAGTTGTCGTATACTGCGTACGTGAGAGATACTTTTGAAATTAAAATAGGATGGAAATACAACCAACCAAACGACTGTAGCTGAAAGTACACTCTCTAACCCCCAATATTTAGGGTATTTATGATTGCTCCCTTATATTTACTTTATGAATTAAAGTATCCATTATATATATATAGTATACAAATATTGGTAGCCTTGGCTTATTAATTAAATTTCTTATTTTCATACAGTTAAAATTTGTTGCGGACATTCCTCTTGTTGTACGACAACAGCTAGAATCATGAAATTCGGTGTGTACATTAGGGCGTACCTCAAAAAAAAAGTTCGCCGTACACCTTCGAATATGAAGTATTATTGAAAGGTAGTTTCAAAAAAAAAATTTTTATTTTTTTATGCCGAACGTAGGGGTCGCGCTTTTACATTTTTCTATATAACTTGTATTTATAAACGGATTTTAAAGTGTGATACATCGATGTTTTTGTCTCGACGAGGCCGATTTTTTTGTCTTTGAAGTCATTGGTACTTCTGGTACTTACCCATCATTTCTCAGTTGCTACTACCCTAATGTACCACTCTAATAATCGAAAATTAAAGCTCGCATAAAATCATGAATCATGTTTGAGCTCAATGACTTCAAAGACAAAAAAATCGGACAAAAACATCGATGTATCACACTTTAAAATCCGTTTATAAATGCAGAAGTTATATAGAAAAATGTAAAAGCGCGACCCCTACGTTCGGCATAAAAAAATAAAAAAAATTTTTTTGAAACTACCTTTCAATAATACTTCATATTCGAAGGTGTACGGCGAACTTTTTTTTTTTTACTTGTAACCTGGTACGCTCTAGTGTACATCCCTCTAATTGCATAGACACGTCAAATAGAGGGATTTTTCGAAATTCGTACTTTTACGGGATATAATTAAAAAGAGGGTAAAAATGGAACCTACCAAACCGCTGAATTTGAAATCATGAAATTCGGTGTATACATTCTGACTATGAAGATTCGAAAAAGGGGTTTTTCGACATTTTTACATTTGGGTAGAGAATGGGGCGAATGGGGATATCTTTAAAATTTATACTTTTCTTATCACTTTGTCTGTATCTGGAAATGCTTCTTTCTAATGGCGACTGACAATCGCCTAATATTTAGGCATGTTCACTTTCACAATTTCAGCATTTTATTTATATATAGTAGTCGATTTCAAATAGTGCGCATAAGTATACGTTATAGTTTGAAATAGTAAACAAATATAGTAATGTGCATACAAATGTCACAATTTTCGTAATATGGTACTGTGCTTCTATGTAAAGTCGACTTCCTTTAATCTGCTGGTAATAAATACTATGGAATGCACTCCGTGGCGGAGGGTATATAAGATTCGGCCCGGCCGAACTTAACGCATTCTTACTTGTTTTTATTTATAATGTCCATTTTGGGTGATTCGGATAATTTCAGTAACATATAAAATGAAATTATTTGAAAAGTAAAAAATAATTTCAATTTCTTTAATTTTTGGTAAGGAAATATTGCTTTTGCGAAAGAAATTAAAAATGTTGTCTGTTCAATTTTGAGAAGAATGACAGTGGTCCAAGACAGTACATTCTCTGAAAGTAGTGGTTCCATTAGAGGTACCAACGTTGTCGATTTTTTTATAAAAGTTCGATATAGAGTAGGATATTCTAAGAAAAAAATTGAGTGCTTCCGTGGAAAAATATTTTTCAATTAACTCAAACATAAACCATTGCATATCTCAGAACGGATAGTGTGACTTAGACCACTATCATTCTAACTGGCACATATATGATATTTGTTATTATCTGTGAAATTTTAGTAATTTGATATGAGAGCAGAAATTTGAATCTACCTTCTATAGATGGTAAATCGAGTTCAGCAAGTATGTTATTAATAGGTGTTGGTCTGAAGGCTTGCGAGATAATTCGCATGGATTGTTGGTAATATATCTTGATTGGAGATAATAGAGATTTTGACGCTGACGTGTCACTCCATATATATAGGTCGTCCGTGTTTTTTTGGGTGTCTTGGTGGTTTTACGTTATGGCAATTAAATATTATTATATATTTGTGATTTTTCATAATGTTATTTATTTGTTCAAATCAGAAATATAACTTCTGGTAATGGAGATCCCTGTGGGATACCGTTATCCAGCATTGTCTTTTTAAGAAAGTGTCCATTCAGGAAGTTGTCTGAGGGGGCAATGTATTCCAATGTATTGTCGAAGGCCTTTTCGAAATCAATGCTCAAAACAGATCAATGATTGTGAAGTGATAGATTTTTTGCCAGAAAATATTCGACTACAGTACAACTGTTTGATTTGAATCCTGTTTGTTTTACATCAAGGAATTTGTGTTGAAGTAAGTACCATGAGATTCGTTTAGCGATCGTTACTAGTAACTTACTAGTACTCGAGATCAAAGATATAGGTCTGTCAGATTCTTGCTCAACTTGGTTTTTTGATGGTTTAGGTATGCAGATTATAGCTACCTTTTTCCATTCGTGGGGAGTGGTGCCTGTCGAAAATATATTATTGTTTAAGTTGAACAATCTATTTTTGGACTGTTCCGGTGCATTTTTTATCATAGAGTACATTACTCGATTTGGTCCGGGGCTGTTGTCTTTTGTGGACTTCAGTGCCAGATTTAATTCAAATTTAGTCAAGTTTTCTTCTCGAAGATTTAGTTAGATTATATGGTAGTAGTAGTTTTGATCTATCAGTGTTTGTTTTTCATTAATATAATTTATAGAATAACGCCCGTTTTCAGGTAGCTCTGTTAAATATTTTAACGACCCCTTAAAATTTTCGTTTTCAGAATGGTTCGGTTAGTTAACTTGACATTTGCACTTATTGTGAATGGATTCTACGCTCATCTGAAACATTCTTTCCAAGTATTTTTTTTCGAGGAAATTAATTGCAGACGCGCGATATTTTTATAGAAATGAATGAAAACAAAGAAAAAAGAAATCGGTACTTATATTGTTTCACTGATTCTTGTTTATTTAACTAGTACACAAATGTATCTTAGGTGCCCAAACCACCAAATGAAGATGTATTAATTGCACTTCTTGAAAAATATGCCTATATTGTGGAGTCTAAAATAACAAATGGAGTAACCTGTCAACAAAAAAGTGAAGCGTGGAATAAAATTCGGCACAATATTCAATGCCAACTACAGCGTTCCGTAAAGAACCTTAAAGATAAATATGACAATTTAAAGAAAAAAAACAAAGGAGACATTGGCCAGGAATAAGAAAAAACTATATCAGACAGGTGGAGGTACCTTTGTTAGTGAATCGACTTCAAATACAGTTTGGGATCATCTGCAACAGGTTTAGAAAATGAAGTGGACTCAGATGATAGTTAGTATTTCTCCTGCTGTTAAAGCTCTGTGATATTAAAGACACATTTTAACAGGACCAGGAACAAGTTGGAATTTGCAAATGAATGATGAAATAAATTCAATCGTAGAGGTTCATATAATGGATGTTGAAGACGAGGTCGAAAATCAGTAGTTCGATGAAGACAAAGCAAATGTAAGGAAGTTATTTGTGGTTTGAGAAATTGAAAAAAATGGCATTCAAAGCTGCGAAATCGTGCTTAATGCACGTCGGGTCGCTATACGGGTTTTATAAAAAGAAACTCCAGTGAAGTGTCTATATGATCGTCTGCTAAAAGCACTACAAGGTCTAGTTCGGACTACAAACTGAAATACAATATTACGAGATTTTGTCAGAAAAACAAAAAATCTTTTAAAAGTGAATTTGAGTTTGGAGTCCAAACTTGGTCTAAATGCTTTTCAATATTTATGTTATCTTTCCCAATTTTACTCAGCAGAATTTAACTCTGTATTAATCCAATCAGGATATCTATTGGAGAACATGGAATCCCGAAAAACCAAAAATGAGCCAAGTCTTATAAACTAGAAGTGAAAAGAAAATATTATAAAAATGATGAACTTTTAGATACGCAAAAAACTTTTTTTGGAAACGAAGACAAAAGAGCACGGGAGAGAAATAAGCTCAAAAAAAGAGAATTGGAACTAAAAATATAACTACTACAATTAGAACAAGTAAAAACGACGTTAAATTCGGCCGGGCCGAACTTTATATACCCTCCACTATGGATTGCATTCCACAGAGGTTGTCGGTTTTCGTAGAAGTGCAGTAATATTACCGGAAAATATAATTTTTTTAATATAGCCAAGCCAAAACAAATACAAATATTGAAAAAATAATTCTATAAATAAATGTAATATTTAAATTATTTCAAACCATTATTTGTTTCAAATCAAAAAATAAATATTCTTATATTTATATTTTCAAAAAGCTTAAATACCATAAATATTGGTAGATAGTGGGTGCTACAGTTGATTGTATTTCCATTCTATTTTAATTTCAAAAGTACATATTTTGAAAATCTATTATCAGACGTACATAGTGCAAAATAACCTAACTTCATGATTCAACAAATTTTTGCCGTGAAACAAAAATTTCGAATTTGGAAAAAAAACTTTTTATTTTGCGTGTCTATGCAGTCCGAGGAATGTATACACCGAATTCCATGATTCCAGCTGCGCCCATTTGGTTGGTACCATTTTTACCACCTTGACGTTTCTACGCAATTCGAATTTCATCATTCTAGCTGTAGTCGTTTAGTTGGTACTATTTTTATCCCTCTGTACCATTGTATCCCTTGAAAGTACGAATTTCGAAAAATTCGTTTATTTTCCGTGTCTGCGCAGTCAGAGGAATGTATACTCCGAAGTTAATGACTCTAGCTGCGGTCATTTGGTTGGTACTATTTGTATCCCCTTTTTCCATTTTAACCCCAAAAAGTACGAATTTCGAAAAAGCAGTTTATTGTCCGTGTCTACACAGTCAGAGGAATGTATACTCCGAATTTCATGACACTAGCTGCGGTCATTTGACTGGTACTATTTTTATCCCCTTTTTTCATTTTAACCCCAAAAAGTATGAATTTTGAAAAATCCGTATAAAAAAAAGCCGTTTGGTTGGTACATTTTTTATCTCTCCGTACCCATTGTATCCCTTGAAAGTACGAATTTGGAGAAAAAACCTTTTATTTTTCATGTCTACGTAGGCAAAGGAATATATACTCCGAATTTCATGACTCTAGCTGCGGTCATTTGTTTGGTACTATTTTTATCCCCTTTTTCCATTTTAACCCCAAAAAGTACGAATTTCGAAAAAGCAGTTTATTGTCCGTGTCTACACAGTCAGAGGAATGTATACTCCGAATTTCATGACTCTAGCTGCGGTCATTTGACTGGTACTATTTTTATCCCCTTTTTTCATTTTAACCCCAAAAAGTACTAATTTTGAAAAATCCGTGTGTTTTACTTGTCTATGCAATCAGAAGAATGTATACACCGAATTTCATTATTCTAGGTACATCCGTTTGGTTGGTACCATTTTTATCCCTCTATTCCCATTTTACCCTTTAAACGTACGAATTTGGAAAAAATACTTTTATATTATGTATCTACTCAATTAGAGGAATGTACACACCGAATTTCGTGTTTCTAGCTGTTGTCGTTTAATATGTACCATTTTTATCCCTTTTTTGTTCCATTTCACCCCCTACAAATAAAATAAGTGCACCATGCACGTTTTCGCTATAAGGGGAATGCGCATACCAAATATCAAGCGAATATAAACAGAAATATTGATAACACCTACTTAAATACGATAAAATATTAGGGATTATTATGGGTATTTTTAGTCCTTGTGAGGGAAAAATTTTTCCCTTTGGGCCGATTTCGCCCCGTTTCAATCCCAACCGATCTACGACTATAAGACGGATTTATGGAAAATTTGAACGTTCTAGCTCCTTTCGTTTAGATGCTAGCGTGCTTTCAACAGACGGACGGGCGGACATGGCTAGATCGTCTTAGAATTTTATGACAAAGTTAGTATACCCCCATCCTGGAGGTGGAGGGTATAAAAATAACAAAAACGAATTCAAATAGAAACTTTGGAAGAAGCCAAAGCTATGTAGTTTTATAAAAATATGTATGTATATGGTTATATATATTATATGAATACATACATATATTTATGTATATACAAAAACATACGCAAAAAGTGTTTTAAATATACAATTTATGCATGTAAGTATGATGTGTGGACTCCATTCCTTTAAAGTTTTTGTACAAGGAATTTTTTTAAGTATTTTTTTGTTGTTCTTATGTTGTCAATGAACTCAATATTTTGGTTATCTTGATGCCGATTATATGCATTTGAAATATAAATTCGTACGATTGATATTAACCAATCTAAAATATCGTTTTATGCGACAGCATAATTATTATCATTGAATTAAGATAAAACGGGGATAATTTTAATAAATATTCTACGTGCATATTGAAAAATATGGTGAAATGTGGAGTAAAGAATTCTGTTTCCAATTAATACAATCTATTAAGTCTAATACTAAAAGTTTATTTTCATTTTGTTAAAAATGTATAAGTCGGGAAGTGATTTATAAACGAAGATTACTTACAATATTATTTATCGTATTAGAAGTCGTGTATGAAGAACTTGTGCAAGGAATTTCATGATCATCTGGTTCTTCTATTATTAATGCGTTATCAAAGGGCTCCGAATCTTTCCGAAAACGATAAATATTATGCAAAACAACGCATGCCACAATAACTGTCATTGTAGTGTCCTTTGAAAGACGAACTCCAAGGGACAGTATTGGAAATCGTACATTTCTAGTTCTAATTTGGGCTTCATTATAAAGATTCAGTTTTCGGATCTTTGAGTGTAATCAACAAATATGGCTTTTCGCCTAGTAACCAATAGTTTTGGAATTATCCGTTTTCAAGCATTGCTTTAACTCGACTTTTATTGAAGATGTTGCTATCATGAACAGATCCAGGCCACCTTGCTACAATGTCAGTAATGAACAAATTTGCATTGCATATGGCCTGCTGAATGCGTAAAAATAATGATACATACATACATATGTATGTGCATAAAGAACTTACTTGAACATTGAATTTCTGTTCCGGAATATTTCAGCTTCATTACCCCCGGGAGATTGGATTCGAATGTGGGTACAGTCTATTGTCCCCCATTGGAAATCTTGCTATTTTATACAATTTTGATGCAGTTCTTTTTAATTCATATTCTGAAGTTGGCATATATATGCATTTGTTTGACATCTTTGCTATAGCCAATGATACCTTTTTAACAACGCGACAAGCAGTGGCCATTCTAACGCTATAGTAATCAGCAACTGTAATCCAAAAAATTCCCACTAGCGTAGAATCTGAGCGTTAACAGAACCATTTCCGAAACGGTTAGAGCAAATTGGAAATAGTTTTTAATATTAATACATGTATATACGTACATGTGTATATTCCCCCTTACCTTCTCATTTTTGGTTCAGTGTCTTTGCGAGTCGGATATAGTACCTTCTCTTGAACTCTTCATCCAATAAATTAAAATGATTTGTTTGTTTCTTGCGATTTCCGTAAGACTTTTTAGCATCTCTTTGGTAATAGACATTGTTAAATTCACAAATTGATTGTAATCTGATTGATTCTCCTATAACACAGTGCAACACGAAAAAAAATAACCATATACGGACACCGCTACATGATAAAAGACCAAAAAAAAAAAAAAGACCCGTGTTTTTTTTTCCCCAAAGTCATGCACTTTTTTTATGGGCCCCCAGAGATTTGAGGCCTCGGTGTAATTTTTGGAAAAAAGTGATCATATTCTCAGGCTCATATCTTGCAAACCGTTCGGAATTTTGATTTACTCTCTGAGGCAAAGTTCTAGCTCTTGTCATAAAGAACAAAAATTGTGAACATATAAAATCAAAAAAACTTCATCTTCAAGGTCAAAATCGCAAATGTCGTCGAATGAATGAAGTGTTGTAGGTAGCGTATACGTGCTGTTGATTAAGGATAATATCACTCATACGCACTGTAGTCGGACTGATCATTAACAGAAACAGTCCTGCAAGATATATTTTTCCTACCTAACCGGTGTTAAGAATCATTCCTAGGAAGTTCATATGTTCTAGAAAGTTGTTTATTGAGATCTTAGGTACATTTTTGTAGTTGATTGTTTCCCTGAATTTTCAGCGGTTTGCTACCTATGGACCTGAACAGGGGAAAAAAGGTTAAAAAAATCGAATTTTTTTAAGTTTTTTGCGATTTTGACCTTGAAGATGAAGTTTTTTTGATTTTATATGTTCACAATTTTTGTTCTTTATGACAAGAGCTAAATCAAAATTCCGAACGGTTTGCAAGATATGAGCCTGAGAATATGATCACTTTTTTCCAAAAATTACACCGAGGCCTCAAATCTCTGGGGGGCCATAAAAAAAAGTGCATGACTTTGGGGGAAAAAAAACACGGGTCTTTTTTTTTTTTGGTCTTTTATCATGTAGCGGTGTCCGTATATGGTTATTTTGAAATGACTTCAAAAATGTTGCACAGTGTAATGTTCGTTTTAGATTTCATATGGGCAGAAGAAAATCATTTGCCGCTGCGGATGTCGAATATATGTGATTATTTTTAAAGTGATATGTTGGGAATAATAGTAGTAATGATAGGTTGATATATTATTAAAAAACGTCAAATGAATTTTTGACAATGAACCAAAATGATCATAATTCTGCAAGGAAGAAAACCGGGCAACTGAGATTTTTGAAATCACGGTTTTCGAAAAACCCGACATTGCAGAAAAACAGGCTTTTTGTTCACTCTAGTCCCAAATTTGTTCTACATTGTCACAGGTCATTCGTGAGATATGATTTTTTATGATTGTAGTGCAATTTTCAATACATTTTATTTTAAAATCCGCAATAAGTTCGACATTTTTGATTTGTTCAGGGGTTCGCTGAAAAGGGCACGCTAAAAAGATTCATGACCCATGTGAGCGTAAACTAATTACAGCTGTGTGTGATGTACATTCGGCTGATAAACGAAAATGAGAATGCTGCGGTCGACCCTCGGAAATGAAGATTATATTGTGTAATGACAATCTCCAAAATATTTCATCGTTTTGTCAAACCGTCTGTGAGCTAAACGCTCCTGAAAACACCTCTAAAAAGCATATTTAATTTTATACCCTCCACTAGGGTATTATGTTTGTAACACCCAAAACGAAACGAGATAGACCCATCGCTTATTATACATATCGGCTTAGAATCACTTTTTGTGTCGATTTAACAACGTCCGTCTGTCCGTATTTTCTTGTAATCAAAGTACAGGTCGCAATTATTCTCCGAACGCTATTAAATTTGAAGTAAAGGACGAACGCTTTTTAATTTGAAGTAAATCGGTTCAGGTTGAGATGTAGCCTCCACACATATGTCATTACCGATTTGACATTTTCTGCTCTCGAAACCACATATTTTACTGGATTTACTTCAAATTTGGCATAGTGCCCTATAATTCAATTAGAAATATTTGTGGTGAAAATGAGTCAGATTGGTTCAGATTCAGATTTCGCTCTCGATTTACCTTTTTCCGCTCTAGAGGCCACATATTTTAACCGATTTTCTTCAAATTTGCCTTTATATCTTATATAAAAACTTCTGTGGTAAAAGTGGATTTATATAGCTCCCATAAAAATTTCGTTCCCGATTTGGTTTTTTCCGTTCTAGAAACCACATATTTTAGCCGATTTTCTTAAAATTTGCCACATCACCTTATATTTCATCTGGAAACATCTATGGTAAGTATGGGTCAGATCGGTTTAGATTTAGGTACAGGCCCTATAAAACAGTCGCTGCAGTTTTGACTTTTTCCACTAAAGAAACTATGTACTTTAACTTTCAAATTGGAACACCTATAGTCAAAGTGGGCCTCAGGTTTGAATATAACCCTCATACAAATGTCCTTCCCGATTTAACTTTTTCTCCAAGACACAAGATTTTAATCTAATTTGAGAGAACACGTTATATATATAGTACCCTTACATAAATCGTTCTCGAATTCAACTGCATTGGGGTAAAAAGTGAAGAGTATCATATAGTCGTCCCCGCCCGACTTTAGCCTTTGCTTGCTTCTTTACGTTAAATTATATAAATGTTTACTCTTGTCTTAGAATAAATCATTGGTCGTATTATTGGACGTAGCAACGGCAACTGAACTCCGATTGGCATAACATTCAGCTTGAAAATAAAAGAAATTTACACAACTTTTTCGCGTTTTGGAAGTAAAAAATCTGACTTTTCGTATTAAATGCATCTTCCAAGGGTGCAATTTCGTGCAGGCGAAAGTTACCCTGCAAAAACGGGGAACCCTTCAACCTTTCTAAATATGTATTTTATTCCCCAGTCACATATTTTTTTTCAAAAAGTGTATTTTTTGAAATATTTATTGCAAACGATATTTGGAACAAAGACATTATTGCCTTTTATTATTTGTAATCAGTTAATGATTATATGGTGAAGCTTATGTAATGGTGAATTAAGATTATAAAATTAAGTTTTATGTTAGTGGTATGTATGGTTGACCTTTTTGATGTGTTGCGTTTTGTATTTTGTTCGGCTTGAGGTCATTTTTTTCAAATAATAAAACAAAAATGACTATTTTATTATTTTCTTGTTTTTTATTTCCCAATATTTCCCAATATTAAGTTTTATGTTTAAATAACGTAATCGATTGATGGGCGTTTGATCTTTCACCAATGCGAATGTTAATGAGACTCAATGTATATAAGGCCTGTTCGATTGGGCTTACTAACTTAATTTTTGTATGGATTTTACTCGCTTAACAAGAAAGTAGCTTAGTGTTGTTGCCATATTTTTGTTGTTGATCCATTTATGATGTCACCTTATCAAGTATCTTAATCGTAAAGTAAGCCCAATCAAACAGGGCTATATATAAATGTGGAGTATGGTATATTTAAATGAATATACCATATGCACCGAAATCGTAAAGAATTCGTTACGTTAAAAGTTTCCAAATACGGAAAATCTGTCGTCAAAGATTTGTCTTTAAGATTTCTTGCAGAGTTCGAAAATACAATCTTTAAGAATTCTGGTTGTTTTATTGTATAGTATTTTATTAATTTCATAAGCCAGAAAGTTGATAATTTTGTGATATATACATTAGGATGGATCACAAAAATAAATTTCAGCGGTCACCTCCCCAGAAATGAATATTGGATTGTTTAATAATGATTTGCAAAATTTTTTCGTCACTGGGTCAAGACATCTGTGAGCTAAACGCTGGTTTTTCCCGTTTCATTTTTTATGTTGAATTTTTGCCCAACATTTTTTTTGAATTTATAGACGCTTGGGATAGCTTTAAATATTTCTTTATTGTTTTCTTAGAATAAATTATTGGTTGAATTATTGAACGTTTATATTGATTTTTTTGGTTTTCAAGGTTACAGGTTTGCTATAAAAAGAAATAGAAGGAATCAATACCTTTCGAATGATGCCTAAATGATGAATATCGGGCGAAAAATGACGAAAAATGCAAGGTTGCACGATGCATCTGAGCGCATTTACGGCAGTCTTTCATTAACTTTAATTTTGAGAGCGAATTTTTGCCAATGTTAATACGATCAAAAATGTTTTTCTGGTTTCACCGGAAAAAAATGTTTGAACAATAGTTCAAACGTTTAAAAGCCGCGTGAGTGTTCCGTAAGCATATTTTTGTTGCCGATTCAACACAGAGCGTTCGTTAGAATTAATTCTCGCAATGAATCGTAATCACACTGCATTTCCAATGAATTCTAACTCTTGATTACATACGTCGTGCATCGGATAGTTGGGCGCTGTCAATGCCTCATTGACCCAAGCTGTAATGCTATTTATTTCAGCAGGAATGCAAACATAGCGGCGTATGTACACATACACCTGCATATGTTATTACATTCCCTTTTATTATGCTGAATTGGCTTTATGTTGTCGCTTGTAGGCAAGGATTTGGTGGGGCCACAAGTAACAGACATCAAAACCAGTCTTTTTTGATCCGCGAATTCGAGTGCGTGCATTCTTTCTCCCCCCAAAGTGATGAAGTGAATTTCTAAAAATATAATATTGAAATATACTTTGAAATCTAATACGTGAAGAATACAAACTATTAGACCCATAAATGTACATACAAAAATAAGATAAAATAAACAATTTAAAAATTTAATTTAAAAACACAAACATTAAATTTAAACAATTACCAAAATAAGTACCTACTTATTATAAAATAAAAAACGACCCAAAAATAATTTTGTACAGATATGTAAAAATTGTGGTATTTATCCTAATCTACATTGATTTAAAACTAAATTGCGCTATAAAATAATTCGAATAATGAAAAGTAAAGTTTGCTACTTACAGTTAAATTTGCTAAGAAGAAGATAATTTTGCTAACTAAAACCAAAATTTGTTGTCTAATTCTAATTAATTATTTAAAGTTATTTCTAAATAAGAATGTTTTAAACCTACCTAAAGTACATTTTTGCTAGCTAGAATTAATTAATATTGAAAGACAAAAAGGAGTAAAGCTGGTCAATAAACATTTGGTCCATTCGAACAGTATAGTGTATTGAATAAAAAGACCCTAACACATAAAAAAAGCTAAATTTGAGAAAAAAACTGAGCAAAAAAGTGCAAACAAGATAAAAAAGGACGTTTTGATAATAAAACATAGTGATTACGTGACACATAAACTTGCAACAAAAATCTTGAAAATTTGAGGAAAAAATCGGAAAAAAGAATTTTTATTTTCATTTATTTATAATTCTTTTAAATTTTAGAAAAAAAAAATAAAATCAAAAAGTGTTAAACGGTACAAACAAAAACATTGTGAGTTTTTGAACAAAACAAGAACAATTACACAAAAGGTGATTGTACGTTGCATAACGACAAGTCACAAAACATACAAATACAAAAGTACATAAGGATTTTTTTTTGAGAAAAACAAGGTACCGCTACAACGGTACCCAAAATTTTGAGAAAAACAAGGTACCGCTACAACCGTATCCAACGAAAACTTCAGCGACAAAAATTTGCGCCAACTACAGCTCGACTTTTCGCCATTTTTGGAGAACATCCGCGGCTAGCGACGTCAGCTGGGTTATCCTCTGAGTCCACATGTTGCCAACTCTCATTTCCAACATTCTCCAAAATATCAGATATTCTATTTCCGACGAAGGTGCTCCAAGAACAAGGTGGTTTTTTAAGCCATGCCAAAACGATTGTTGAGTCAGTCCAATAGTGGGTCGAAAAATTGGAAATTCGAAGCTGGGGAATTATTGCAGCGGCTAACTTGGATAAGAGGACCGCTGCACACAACTCTAATCGGCGTAGTGAAATTTTCATAATTGGGGCTACTCTTGTTTTAGCTGCCAGGAGAAAAGTGTCTGTACTATTATTCGTATGATGTACCCGAACGTAAAGGGTGTTTTTTATTGAGGTATAGAACTTCGAATTGAAATAAAACACAAGAAAATCGTTTTAATGTCCATCAATTTGGCTTTATTGGAAGGATAATTTTATGCCATTAATGTTTAAATATGATTTCGGGCATGTGGCCGCCGCGGCTGGCTCGAATATAGCCAATTCTACAGGTCCAATTTTCCAAAGCTCCAATTGCTGTGCACGGTGGCGAATCGATTCATTCGGGTCCTCTTCAACACTTTGCTCTACAGCGGCAATTGTTTCTTCGGTGCGCACTGTTCGACGTCTCTGCGGATGCGTATTATCACATAGAGTAAACGTAGTGCCAAAACGATCCATGGTTAACCGAATTAATTGCTCTGATGGACGATTATGTCGATAAAATGGACGGAGCTTGCGGTGAACTTCGCGAACTGAACCATTACTTTCGAAATAAATTTGCACGATTTGCAAGCGTTGTTCTTTTGTCAACCTGTTCATGATGAAATGGCAAACCAAACTAAATATTAATCACTTGACAGCTGACAAAATGGCCGCCAGTTAAAAAAGTGATGCCAACTTAAAGTTCTATACCCCAATAAAAAACACCCTTTATAACGTAGCAGCATAAGCCCTCTCAGACGCGTCGCAAAAACCATGAATTTATATGGAACTAGAAGGTCTGAACTGGACCCATCTAGGAACGGACACAGTATCGATTGACGGACAAGTTTTATAAAGTTTTGCCAATCCCAATCGATTTGATCCACCCAGACCTGCTGCATGACTAACTTCGCTATCAAAATGACTGGAGCCAGCCACCCACAAGGATCGAAAAACTTAGCAATCGTAGAAAGTACTAATCTTTTCGTGTGTGTTATTTTTTCATCAATGGGAGGTGAAGCAAAAGTGAACGAATCACTGGAAATATTCCAACGGATTCCTAGGGTCTTTGTCGATGATCCCTTCGATAGATCTAAACAATTTACAGGAAGAAGTGTGTCTGGAGGAAGGTCTTGAAGTACGAGTGGGTCATTCGAAGTCCATTTCCTAAGCTCGAATCCAGCTGAGTCCAGGACCGCTACTAGTTGCTTTCTCGATATAACTGCCTCCTCAACCGTGTGTGCTCCCGCCAACACATCATCAACATACAAATTCTTTTTAATAATATCTGCGGCCAGGAGGTACGAGTCTTTAACATCTTCAGCAAGAAGTGTCCTAATGGCGAGGAACGGTGCGCAATTAACTCCAAACGTTACTCATAAGTTCAAAATCTTCAACAGGTTCGTTTGGCGATTTTCTAAAAAGAATCCTTTGAAATGGAGCTTGACTTGGGTCTATCAGTATTTGGCGGTACATTTTGGTAACATCCGCATTAAAAATATATCGAAAAAATCTCCATTTCAAAATTTGTAGCACTAAGCCTTGTTGAAATATTGGCCCTTGATGTAAAATGTCGTTAAGACTTTTTTATTTGAGGAGGGGCTATGCATTAAAAACAACCCTAAGCTTCGTAGTTACCCGATCTGGCTTAATGAAGCATGATGAGGTAAATAATAGTGTATCATTTTGGTTTATTCTTCTCATATGTCCTAACTCTAAGTATGCCTTGATCTCGGGCGCCTTCTGCAGCTTCTTTTCCATCCTATGGAATTGCGCCATTGCTATATTCCTAGATAATCCCAATTCCTCACAAGATTTGAATGGCAAAGTAACTACGTGTCTCCCATTTTCATTGCGCCGAGTCGGTTGTTTAAAATTCGTCTCACAAAAAGTGTCTGCCTCTGACCTCAAAACTCTTTTTGGGGTCTCCTCCACCTCCCAAAAACGTGTGAGAACTTTTTCAATAGAAACACTGCTCCAAAGTGAAATCCGACCTCCTGATTGATAATTTTCCTCCTGCATTTACCATTATTTTTTAGCAAGTTCCGACCCCATGACCCGGTAAGAGACAAATGTGACAAAGATGAGATATTTCACTAAGAGTATGCGATCATTTATAGTCTTTTCTAAAAACTGTGGGCACGATCGTATAAGATGATTCGCTTAACAAAGTTGACAACTTTGTTCTCTTTTTAATCGCTGCCCTTTTTCGGATTTCGTATAATTATTGTTTCTTCCCTCCATATCCTGCGACTTCGATGCGATATTCCTTTGAAACGTATTCACCCTCTTGTCCTTTCTGTTATAATCTGATCTAGGCTGATTATTTTTAAAGAAATTGGGTTTTATATTCCCGACCGATTACAGTGTCTTGAAGTTATGAGTCAAAAAAGTATCGAATTCTGACCAAGTCGGAATTGTAGCGCAATCACTCAAGGTGTTTTCAAACTCTTCCAAAAAATTTCTAGGTAGTTTCGTTGAACTAAGATAAATAAGTATAGGTCCCCATCCTGAAGTTTCTATAGAAAGTGTATCCAAAGTTTGGATGCAAATATTCACTGTTCGCTGCAACTTTTGAATAGAAGACCCAGAATCTAAAGAAACCGAAGGTAAGTTAAACAAGGTCTTCAATTGCTCGTTTAATTGCATTCGTTTATTTTCATATCGGTTTACTAAATTTTTCCATGCTATGTCGAAGCCATCGTGCGTCAAGGGCACGTAACTAATTCTGTTCTCCAAATGACATGAAGACTCATACTTTGTGGTGGCACGGACCTCAATGGCTGAAATTTCCCAGGACCAAGATGTGAAATTCAAGAGGACACCAGTTTAGAGGCAAAAACAGTAAAAGTATTTGCAACAACGACCTTTGACGACCCTTTACTTCGGTTCTCTTCTTTGTCTAGGGCGTATAGGGTTTTAGCTGTGCTCTGCCGAATAGCATCATTGGAAATTACGGTTGATGAAATACAGGATATAAAGGCTCGATTAATAAGATCAACTCAAATACACTATTTTGCCCCGGAATGTAGCGCCTTAGCCAAGAAGATTCGAATCTCGTCAAGTAGTAGTCTTTTGACTCTAAAACCTTTTCTAGATGCAAAGGGGATAATTAGGGCAAATGGCCGTTAAGTTCAGTCGCCGGAGTTAACATACGACGAGAGGCATCCAATACTTTTACCGTACGACCAGTGTCGGATTAACAGTCTGTGAGGCTCTAAGCAGGGAAAGATATGGGGCCCCATAATTTTTTTAAATTCTTTATATTAACTCGTACTCTCTGTCTGCCGGTCTGTAGCAAAACTTTGGGTCGATTTTTAACCCTTTTCCCGTTATCCAATCGAGCTGAAATTTTGCAGGCAGACTCGTGGCGACGACAAAAATGAACTATCAAAATCTCAGGCCCCTAGGGTCACGGACTATGGTACCTCCCATACAATTTTTTTTTCTTTAATTTTTTTAAAGAATTTATAGTCAAAAACTGTGTTTTTACATTTATACAAAGTTACATGAAAACAATCGCTTAAAAATTAAACCTTCTTTTTCCTGCACTTTTGACGAGCAAACTTTTCGAATAAATTGTCAAAATTCATGCGACGCGTAACATCTGATTCAGTTGACAGAAGAGCCAACGAACTTAGTCGATCTTGTCGTATTGTAGTCCTCAGAGGATTTTTTATTCGTTTCAACTGCGAAAAAGATCGTTCTCCCGAACAGTTTGTTATCATTAATGATAAAAATATTCTGAGGCAGATTTCCACGTTAGGAAAGACTGTTTGAAGTTGGTCATTTACAATGATGTTATAAAAATCAGTAAAATTTGCACTAATATTTTTATCTTTTTCCATTTTCAAACGAACGTACTGAGGAAATTGTTCTAATTCATCAGAGAGATTTGAATTTAAATCCTCAGGATACGATGCGACAAGCGACTCAACTTTTGATAGTATCTCATCGTTGGTTAAATTCATGTTTAATAAAAATGAAAACTTTTCTGCCAGATTCTGATAAACGTCGCCTCTTCTTTTCATCTCGACTTGAAGAATGTCGACGATGCAATAAAAAGTCGAAATGCGAAATTTGTCCTTTGCAGATAAAATAGCATCTTCCGCTGGACCATCATTGACTTGTACTCTCCGAGTACGTATTCGATTACTATTTCCTCTATAATCACCGTCGGGTAAAATTTCTTTAGACTTGTTTTCGAATTCTTCAAATCTTTCCCTGAGATTTTGCAAGTAAATAGTTAATGTTTTATACAAATCAGCGCACACTTGCAAATTAACTTCTGAACTCTGAAGGGCTTTTGATGTCCGATGAAATTGTTGCAAAATGTCATTCCACATCGTAACCATAAAAACAAACTCAAACTCTTGCATTTTGTTTGCAATATTCATTGCTTCTTGTCTAGTTTCTCCTTTTTGATTCCTATCTTCAGAAATATAATCTAACGCGTCGAGAATTTGAGAATACGAATTTAAAATTGCATATGTGGCAACAGCGTGTGCTTCCCACCGCGTCATCCATCCTTGATATGATCCTTTAGTACCTTCCATCTGTTTGTAGAAGCAGAAAAAAATACGTAAAGTGTTTGCACTAATGAAAAAAAATTGACAGCCTCCAAACAACAATCGACTGCGCTACGACCGACAAGATTCAATGAATGTGCTGCACATGCAATGTATATTGCATAAGGGTAGAGTTGTAAAATAACACTTTGCATCCCTTTATAAATACCGGACATATTTGCTGCGTTATCATGGGATTGCCCTCTGCACTTCGAAAAGTCAATGTTGCAGTCTTCGATCAAGAATTCCAAAACTGCGTCAGCCATTTCTTTTCCAACGTGACTTTTCAATTCTAAAAATGTTAAAAATCGTTCTACTGGCAAATTATCAAAGGGTGAAACGTTTCTTATGATGACGCACAACTGATCAATGTGAGAAAGATCAGGGGTTGAATCGACGGACAAACTAAAATATCCAGCAGCTTTTATTTCATCTAAAATCGCAGACCGGACTTCCTGACTCATTAGTTCAATTAGCTCTTCGCAAATAGTTTTCGACAAGTACGACACATTTCCTTTAAAACACAGAAAGTATGCTATTAGTTTTTGTTTTGTTTAAAAATTTATTTTTAAAACTTAGATAAAATTATACGCCTGATATTGGGGGCCCCAATTTTACGGGGCCCTAAGCAGCTGCTTAGTTCGCTTATGGGTTAATCCGGCACTGCGTACGACTCAATTATTAGTGGAATTTGTACATACGATTACAATTCATGGGGGAATCAGCTCATGACTCGAGTACTTCGCTCAGAATTTTGGATATTCAGGTTGAAATTCTTAGTTAAGAAGGTCATTCATAATTGTCGAACTTGTTTGTTGTACAGGCAACGGGTACAAAATCAAATCATGTCCTCGCTTCCACCAGAACGTACTATGATTACAATACCTTTTTGCAATACTGGAGTCGACTTCGCTGGACCATTTAGCATCAAGAACTTTACTGGACGAGCCTGTTTGATTACTAAGGGGTATGTTTGCATATTTGTGTGTTTTTCTACTAAGGCCATCCACCTAGAGGCTACCAGCGATTTGTCGACTCAGTCATTTCACAAGTAGACGTGGTTGCCCAGCTCGAATGTATACAGATAATGGGACGGCGGAATTGATTCGAAAAGATAGGATAGACTTTATGAAAAGTCTCCAGAATAACACAATTCAGACGAGTATTCACCAAAATCTTGATTGGAAGTTTATTCCTCCTGGCGCGCCTCATATGGGCGGGCTTTGGGAGGCCGGGGTCAAATCCTTTAACGACCCAACGACCAGCATCAACAATCTGGAAATCGACCCGCGCATTGGCAATATTTTTGTGGGCTTTGCCAAGAGGATCATGTCCTAAAGTCGTGCCGCAGGTTCCGCAACATGACTCCTCAAAAGCGGTACGAGGTGGTCGAGCGGCGTGGGTATTGCCGAAATTGTCTGTCTCGAAGTCATTTGGCTCCGGATTGTCCAAGCCTGACCGGCTGCCGAGGAGGTGATGGACAGCATCACACCATGCTTCATGGGGCTCCGCAGCTGGAAATTTTTTTGCGACCGACCATCCCAGACGGACCGATTTATAAAAGGTCAACAGTCTTTATCCCAACGGCTATGGTGCGCGGATTTAGACTGTACGAGATGGTCGTCGGTGAGGGCTCTGGTTTGCCAGTCAGCGGTGGTTACCAAAATTGCCTCTTCAACATTCACTCGACTTGGGCTTGCGGTATTTTGGTACAAAAATCACACCAGCTTGCTGCCTCGCAGCCTCCATACAAATGTCGATCGCGATTTGACTTTTCCGCTTTAGAAACAACATATTTCACTTGATTTTCTTCAAATTTGGCAAAGTACCATGTCATTGACCTGGAAATAGCTAGCATTTTCTGTTCTAGAAACCATTCAATTGCTTCCAATTTGGAGATCGGTTCAGATTTAGATATAGCTCCAATACAAACTTTGCTCCCGATTTGACCTTTTACACTCTATAAACCACATATTTCAATCAAATATATCTATACTAGCAGTACCCGCTGCTTCGCACGCGAAAAAGCCAGTTAATTGTTAATTTTATCCGTCTTTGTTTTTGGGTAGTATTTATTTAATTTTCTTTTGGTGAATATAGATAAATCTAAAATAGTAATCTAAAATAGCACTCACACACAGTCAAAGGAATGTGCTTGTCGATATGCACTATTTTAGCTGAACTACATCGTATGTATAATTTTTATAATTTTCTACCAAGTTTTGAACAAAATATTACAACCATTTATATCCTCGATCTCATGTTTCTAGATTCAGCCAGCCAGTTTATAACTTTTTGCACTTCTTTCCCAAAATGTACACGTTTTGAAAAATTACTGTAGGTAACTTGTGTTTTTGCTTCCCCTAAATATATGTACTTTTTTTGTAACACATTTATTCCTTGTTGTCCCGTATCCCCCCAGTTAAGTACAAATTTTGAAATATCCATTTATGTGCCGTGCTTACTTAATTAAATGATTGTACAGCATTTTTATCCCTTTTCATCCCGCGCACCCCTTAAAAGTACAAATTTAAAAAAATCAAACTACTGCGCTTCTAAAGAGTGATTTTTTTGAGGTTAGGATTTTCATGCATTAGTATTTGACAGATCACGTGGGATTTCAGACATGGTGTCAAAGAGAAAGATGCTCAGTATGCTTTGACATTTCATCATGAATCGTCTTACAAACGAACAACGCTTGCAAATTATTGAATTTTATTATCAAAATGCGTGCTCTGTTAAGAAAGTTCATTGCGCGCTTCCATTTTATGGTCAGTTTAATCGACCCACTGAAGCGGCTATTCGGGCTATTGTGACTAAATTTCGCACCAAATTTACATTGTTGGACATTAAACCACCAACACGCTTACGTAGAGTGCGAACTGAAGAAAATATCGCAGCTGTATCGGCCAGTGTTAATGATGACCACCAATTTTCGATTCGTCGCCGTTCGCACCAATTGGGTCTCTGTTACTCAAAAACGTGGAAATGCCAAAATTGGACTAAGCGGATGGACCACCTAAGACGCAGCCGCGGTCAACATTTAAATGAAATTATCTTCAAAAAGTAAATGTCATGGACCAATCTAACGTTTCAAATAAAGAACCGATGAGATTTTGCAAATTTTATGCGTTTTTTTAAAAAAAAAAGTTATCAAGCTCTTAAAAAATCACCCTTTATATGGTCAGAGGAATTTACACACTAAATATCACGATTCTAGCTGTAATACTAAAGTTGGTACCATTTTTATCCCTTTTTGTCCCGCTCGCAACTTAAAAGTACAAATTTCGAGAAATCCATTTATGTTTCAAGTCTACGTTGTCAGAGAAATTTAAACGCAAAATTTCACGACTATAGCTGAAATATTTTAGTTGGTTCTATTTTTATCCCGCTCATTGTTTATATGTACAAAATTTGAAAAAAAAAATCGTTTAGATTTGCGCTTCTCGTTGTCAGTGGAACTTACACACCACATTTCACGACTATAGCTCCAATACTTTAGTTGGTACTACTTTTATCCCTTGTTGCTCACCCCCTATAAGAAAATTTCAAAAAATCCATTTAGATTGCGCTTTACAAACAGTTTACACTCCAAATTTCCCGACTATAGCTGCAATTCTTAAATTGGAACCCTTTTTGTACCGCCTACCCCCTAAAAAGTACAAATTTCGAAAAATCCAATTTTACTTCGTTTCTATATGGTCAGAGGAATTTACATACCAAATTTCACGATTCTAGTTGTAGTACATTAGTTGGTACCATTTTTATCCCTTTTTGTCTCGCTCGCCCCCTTAAAGTACAAATTTCGAAAAAATCTAATTTTACTTTGTTTCTATATGATCAGAGGAACTTACATACCAAATTTCACGTTTCTAGCTGTAATACTTTAGTTGGTACCATTTTTATCCCTTTTTGTCCCTCTCTTCCCTTAAAAGTACAAATTTCGAAAAAATCAAATTTTACTTATTTTCTAGATGGTCAGAGGAATTTACATAAAAAATTTCACGTTTCTAGCTGTAATAATTTAGTTGATACCTTTTTTATCCCTTTTTGCCCCGCTCTTCTCTTAAAAGTAAAAATTTCGAAAAAATCAAATTCTACTTCGTTTCTATATGATCAGAGGAATTTACATACCAAATTTCACGTTTCTAGCTGTAATACTTTAGTTGGTACCATTTTTATCCCGCTCTTCTCTTGAAAGTACAAATTTCGAAAAAATCAAATTCTACTTCGTTTTTATATGGTCAGAGGAATTTACATACCAAATTTCACGTTTCTAGCTGTAATACTTTAGTTGGTACCATTTTTATCCCTTTTTGTCCCGCTCTTATCTTAAAAGTACAAATTTCGTTTCTATATGGTCAGAGGAATTTACATACCAAATTTCACGTTTCTAGCTGTAATACTTTAGTTGGTACCATTTTTATCCCTTTTTGTCCCGCTCGGCCCTTAAAAGTACAAATTTCGAAAAAAATCAAATTTTACTTCGTTTCTATATGGTCAGAGGAATTTACATACCAAATTTCACGTTTCTAGCTGTAATACTTTAGTTGGTACCATTTTTATCCCTTTTTGTCCCTCTCTTCCCTTAAAAGTACAAATTTCGAAAAAATCAAATTCTACTTCGTGTCTATATGATCAGAGGAATTTACATACCAAATTTCACGTTTCTAGCTGTAATACTTTAGTTGGTACCATTTTTATCTCTTTTTATACCTCTCTTCCCTTAAAAGTACAAATTTCGAAAAAATCAAATTTTACTTCGTTTCTATATGGTCAGAGGAATTTACATACCAAATTTCACGTTTCTAGCTGTAATACTTTAGTTGGTACCATTTTTATCCCTTTTTGTCCCGCTCTTCTCTTAAAAGTTCAAATTTCGAAAAAATCAAATTCTACTTCGTGTCTATATGATCAGAGGAATTTACATACCAAATTTCACGTTTCTAGCTGTAATACTTTAGTTGGTACCATTTTTATCCCTTTTTGTCCCGCTCGGCCCTTAAAAGTACAAATTTCGAAAAATCCCTATTTGTAGCTCGTCTGCATGGTTATTGCAAGGAACACACCGAGTTTCATGTTTATAGCTACTGCCGTTTAGTCAGGACGAAGGTTCGATGTTTATCCCTTTTTGGGACATTTTATCCCCTAAAAGTACGAATTTCGTAAAACCCTTTCTTAGTCGACATCTACGTCATATTTGGGAACTACCCTGAAAATTTCATGACCCTGTCTTCAGCCGTTTGGTCTGGGGGCTGGTCAATGATAAGTCAGTCAGTAACGCAACTCTTTTATATATATAGATATATATTAAAGAGTTACGTGACTGATCACACCCCAGACCAAACGGCTAGAGCTAGAATCATGAAATTTGGTGTGTACATTTCTCTTATAGTGTAGAGGTGTGATCAGAAGAGATTTTTCGAAATTCGTACTTTTATGGGGTAAAACGGGATAAAAAGCGATAAAAATGGTACCACAGTAATGACCAAACGGGTGGGCCTAAAATGTTGAAATTTGGTATGGAGGCATCCCAAAAAGTGGCAATTGCAAAGTTCGTACTTTTGGACGGTTAAATGGGGCAAATGGTGCCAACAATACGGCTCAAGCTAGAATCATAAAATTTGGCGTGTACATTTCTCTTACAACATATAGATCAGATATGATTGGCTTTTTTTCGTAATTCGTACTTTTAAGGGGTAAAGAGGGATACAAATTGTACTACCGCAATGACCAAACGGTTGGGCCTAGAATCTTGAAATTCGGAACGGGTATTACTTTTATAGCACGACTGTGACCAAGAAAAGATTTTTGCAAAATTTGTACTTTTTGAGGGCGAAAATGTGTAAAAAGGATAAAAATGGTACCAATGAAACAGACGGAGCTGGAATCGTGAAATTCGGCGTGTATATAAATTGCCAAATTGCTTACCAACGCAAAATGATTTTTTGGAAATTCGTACTTTTAAAGGGTTTACGGGGAAAAGGGGATGCAAAACGTACAAACAACAAGGATGGCGCTACAATAATGAAATTCACTGTGTATATTCGCTTTACAACGCAAATCACTGATAAGAAGGAAGGGATGGGATAAAAATTTACCACAGCCCAGACCAAACGGTTGAGCCTAGAATTTTGAAATTCGGACGGGCATTACTTTTACTGCATGAATGCGATCAAAAAAATATTTTGCAAAATTCGTACTTTTGATGGCGAAATTGAATAAAGAGAGTTAAAAATTGTACCAGTCAAACAGACGGAGCTGGAATCATGAAATTCGGCGTGTTCATTCCTCAAAATGCTTAGAAACACAAAATGAAGGATTTTCCCGAAACTGTTAGTTTTAAAGGCTAAACACGACTGACGCAATAATCATGAAATTCGGGGTGTATATTCGTCTTACAGCGTAGATGCGAGATAAAAAGGAATTTTTCGTAATTTGCACTTTTAGGATATTAAAATGGAGAAAAATTGTACTACCACCCTTTTGCAAAATTCGTACTTTTTGGGGGTGATATTCGGTAAGAATTGGTTACAATGGTACCCATCATGAAATTCGATTTATACATCCCCATACATAGAAATTAAGGACATTTTTTAAGAATAATGAGGAAAAGAGGAATTCAAATGGTACCAACAACGCGGCTGAAGCTAGAATCGAAAAATTCAGTTTATATATTCCTCTAACCTCTAAAGGATTTTTCAAAATGTATACTTTTAAGTCGATCGGAACAAAAAGCGGTTATAATGATAACCATAAATGTATCGAATAATGTGTATACATAATTACGCTGACGTGCAATACAAATGTATTGTATCAAATGTGTTCTTAAAGGTGGAGGCGGATCAAAAGTGATAAGAAATTAAAAAAAAATATATATTGTATATAATTCGTACTTTTAAAGGGTAAACGAGGAAAACGGGTTATAAAAGTTATCAACAACACGATAAAAATGGGATAAAAATGGTACCAATTAAACGGATGATGCTACAATAATGAAATTTGTTTTACAGCGCAGATCTCTGATAAGTAGGAATTTTTCGAAATTTGTACTTTTATGGGATTAAATTGGATAAAAATTGTACCACAGTGCAGACCAAAGGGCTGAGCCTAGAATCTTGAAATTCGGAACGGGCATTACTTTTACAGCACGAATGCGAATAGGACAAAAAAGCTAATGAAAACCGACTATACTGCTGACGCTGCAATCATGAAATTCGGTGTGTATGTACATTCTTCTTACAGTGTAGATGAGTGATAACAAGGAATTTTCCGAAATTTCTACTTTTTATGGATTAAATGGGTTAAAAACTTTACCTCCACCCTTACCAAACGACTGGGCATAGAATTTGGAACGTATATTACTCTTATGGCACGAATACCACCAAGAAAATATTTTTGAAAAATTATCCTTTTTGAGGACGAAATAGTTCAAAAAGGGATAAAAATTATACCAATCAAACAGACGGACCTGGAATCATTAAATTCGGCGTGTACATACCTCAAAATGCTTACAAACTCAAAATGATGGAATCGTTCGAAATTCGTACTTTTAAAGGGTAAACGGAAAAGGGTAAACGGAATATATTGTGGCATAATATAATATTGTTCGTATTTTTTGTATCCCAATGGTACCAACAACACTGCTGAGCTAGAATCGTGAAATTCGGTGTGTATATACCTCTGGCCGTTTAGACGCGAAACAATAACTGATTTTTCAAAATTAATACTTTTGAGTAAAAACTGGAACAAAAAGCGATTAAAATGGCTCCCACCAAAGCATCGAGTTAGATATATCAGAAACTGGGAGACCACATTAATGTATGCTTCTGTCAGCTGCCATCCTCTCCAGATACGAACTTTGTTTGCGATAATATTAAGAACTTGCTCGATATCTAACCCAGAGGAGATTTTGCATCATTATCGCACCGTTACGTTACGTTCTATATCAATTGCGATTAACATTTTCAACGATACGCTGATAAAAGTTTAAGGCATATGCCTAGCCATCAGCAACAAATCTCTTAATCAAATTGGAATGGTAGTGTCTGAACGTTCTACCATTGACATTACTGATCGAGATTTGCTAAGAGAAAGGCAATTCAATGTTGAAGACTTGCGTTTGTTTGTCCCAACAAAAAACCTCTATTAATTGCAAAGCAACAAGTGGCCTTTGACAAAATTATAACTGCGGCAACAGATGACAGCGGCGGCCTTTTTTCTCGATGCACCAGGAGGCACAGTTAAAACCTTTCTCATCAGTTTGGTATTAGCGCACATCCGCTCTCAAAATGGGATAGCTTTAGCTGTTGCTTCCCCCGGTATTGCTGCTACATTATTGGATGGAGGACAAACGGCACATTCAGCGTTGAAATCGCCATGCAATATGCAATTTGTCGATTCTCCAACCTGTAATATTGGCAAAAGTTCAGGCATGGCGAAAATGCTCAAAACATGCAAGCTGATTGTGTGGGATGACTGCACCATGGCACATAAGAAATCCCTAGAAGCGTTTAAACGGGCACTTCAATATTTAAGATTAAATAAACAACCATTCTTTACTAGCTGGAGACTTCCGACAGACCCTTCCAGTAATTCCAAAATCAGCACCCGCATCTCTGGCGATATGTACAAAAAATTAATCTGACCACCAATATGCGTGTACGTCTGCATCACGATGACTCAGCAGCCTTATTTTCGAAACACTGGATGCTGGTAATGGAAAAGTATCAGTTGATGCAGTGAAAAGGAGTATTACATTTTCAAAAATGTCATTCAGGAATCAATTCAGCAATTAAACGAGAATGTCTTCCAACAAATTTCCACAAACTATAGAAACAAAGAGTGGTTTTACGTCCGTGCTATATTGGCTGCAAAAAAAAGAAACAACGATGTTAATGCAATCAATAATTTAATTCTGGAACAAATTTCTAGGTGATTGCACACATTACAAATCGATAGACAGTATCATGAATGCGGATGAAGTTGTCAACTATCCAATTGAATTTCTAAATTCTTTGGACGTTCCAGGAATTCCGCCGCACATGTTATCTCTTAAAATTGGATGACCTATAATTCTCCTAAGGAATGATAATCCTCCTCGATTGTGCAATTGTACTAGAATTGCTGTCAAGAGACTAATGCCCAACGTCATTGAAGCAACGATTTTAAATGGAAAATCAAAAGGAAAAGATGTCCTTATACCACGCATTCCGATGATTCCCAACGATACACCATTCGATTTCAAACGACTACAGTTTCTGATTCGCCTAGCATTTTCGATGACTATAAATAAAGCACAAGGACAATCACTTGAAGTTTGTGGATTGAATCTGAAAAATCTATGTTTTTCACAGTCAGTTATATGTTGCTTGCTCCAAAACATTAATGTACCCAGCAAAAAAAGAGCACCCAAAGAAGTGAAAAAGATGTTCATCTTGTGATTTGTAAGTATTGAAAATTGGGTTCTTCACCAATGAATTTTACATGCAGTTGTCATAGGAGGGAAGTCCTTTATTTCGAAAAACTTAAAAGTTGTTTTAAAGAGTTACAAAGGAAGCACTCTTTCACTAGTTTCCATTTCTGTTTTAAAAAATCAGCCGCTACCGGAGGTAGAACAGCGGACCTTCTGGTTGCCACCACGGCACTCTAACCATCTCAGCTATCCTCTGTTGTGAATGATGAATAACTAAAGCAAACCATTTCATTTGTTGGAATTATGAATTAATATATAACGCAAATTATACTTTATTTAAATAAAATTAGCATTAAATAAATTAACACTACTTAATTTTACTGATAGTATATAGCATTAATAATTAATAAAAAATTAAATATTTGAAGAACATTAATAAAACAATAAATTTGTATTCTTTTAAGCAAACATTTTTAAGTTGTTAAAATTATACAAAATTAAATATTGTTTATTTAAGAAAGTAATAAAATAAAAAAAAGTTTTTTCCCGAACCACAATTCGAACAATATCGAGTACAAATATATAAATATATTATATATATATATATATATAAATATATATATTTAATATTAATTTGTACAAGGTATATAAATACGGTGAATAAATCGAATCGAAAATTAGTTTGAATATACCTCTGAATACGTAGTTGCGGAACTTAAAACGATTTTTCAAAATTTGTGAGCGTTTACAAACGATTTAGATCCTTAGACTAAGGCAATTTCGAAATATAAAATAAAACATTTTGAATACCGAGAGAAAGTGAAAACAAAAGTCACACATATATTTATTTATAAAACAAAGCGCTTTACTGCACGTATATCTTCTAATTTTTCTATTATTTAAGCAATCGTTCCCTCCGCCAACACAATGCACTGCAATTAAAGGGGCCACCCGTTAAAAAATCCGCGCAAGTGATATCGGTATAAGCTTTTCTACTTTGATTTTATGTCATAGTGTCCGTTTTTATACCATCCACCTCCAGGATGGGTGTATATTCACATCGTCATTCCGTTTGTAACACCTTGAAATATTCAACAGAGACATAAATATATATTCAGGGTCGTGGTAAAATTCTAAGACGAATTAGCCAGGTCCGTCAGTCTGTTGAAAGCACGCTAGCTTCCGAACGAAATGAGCTAGGAGGTTGTAATTTTCCGTAAATGTGTCTTATAGTTGCAGATCGGGGTTGGGATTGAAAGTGGGCGAAAGCGGCCCAGAGGGAAAAAAATGTTCCCTAACAAGGATTTATTTTGACTATTTAAGCAATTTCTTTGAAAATTTCCGATTTTTATACACTTGAAATTTGTTTCGTACCTTCCTCTAGTAACGTTTATTATCATTAAGTACACAAAACGGTTCAGCGGGTGAAATGGGACAAAAGGGATAAAATGGTACCAATGCTACGACAGCAGCTAGAAACATGAAATTCGGTGCGTACGTCCCTATAATTACGTAGACACGTAAAATAGAGAGATTTTTCGAAATTTGTACTTTTAAGGGATACATCCACCAACAAAACCGCTGAAGATAAAATCTGGAAATTCGGTGTAGACGCGAAACATAAAGGATTTTTTCGAAATTTGTACGTTTAGGCGGAAAATGGGGCGAAAGGGATAAAAATGGTACCAATCAAACGGTTGCAGTTAAAATGGTGAAATTCGGTGTGTACATTGCTGCGACTACGTAGATATGAAAAATAAAGATATTCATATCTTTAGGATCAAAACGGGATAAATTGGTACCATGCAAACGCCTGTAGCTAGAATCATGAAATTCAGTAGTTACACTCGTATGTTCTGTTAGACACGTACAATATGAGTATTTCTCCAAAATCGTACTTGTAGGGTCAATATTTTAAAAAGTGAAAAAGTGGTGCCAAGCAAACGGATGTACCAAGAATCATGAAATTAGATGTGCAGATTCCAATATCGAAATTTGTACTTTTCTATCAAAATGATAAGTCATCTGTTTGTAGCTGAATCAAGAAATGGCAAATAGGAGAAATTGGCCCTGAGGAAAATTTTAGTCTCTAATGACGACTGGCAATGCACCTAATATTTAGAGTACATTTTTGAAGATTGCTCCATCATGTTCACTTTTTGATTACAATTGCAGTATGATATTTATTTTAAACAGTGCGCATAAGTATGCCTTATAGCGCGTTAAAAATATCACAATTTTCAAAATATGTTACTTCACTTCTTTATAAAGTCGACAGCCTCTAATCTATCGGTAATGCTATGGAGGGTGGAGGGTACATAAGATTCGGCCCGGCCTTTTTACTTGTTTGTATATCACACTGTACTTTAAAAATATGAATTTAAGACAAACATCGCATATAATAATTAATAATTTTCGGATTTGCGCGGCGTTTACTTATTTGAATATTAAATGAATATATTATTTTACTCAAGTGAGCGAGTTAAAATTCACTCACGCGCCCATCTCTTTTGTGGAAGGAGAAAGGGTGTCATTTCTGTCACAGACCGAAAATATGATATTCGGTTGTTATACCCTCCAACTCCAGGATGGGGTATACTAACTTTGTCATTCCGTTTGTAACACCTTGAAATATCGACCTGAGACCCTATAAAGTATATATATTCTTGATCGTCATAAAATTCTAAGACGATCTAGCCATGTCCGTCCGTCCGTCCGTCCGTCTGTTTAAAGCACGCTAGCATCTAAACGAAAGTAGCTAGGACGTCCCAATTTTCCATAAATGCGTCTTATAATCGTAGATCAGTTGGGATTGAAACTGGGCGAAATCAGTCAAAAAGGATTTTTTTCCCTCACAAGGACCAAAAATACCCATAATAACTGTGTAGACACGAAAAAAAAGGTTCTTTCCAAATTCCTACTTTCAACAGAAACAATGGGCACAGAGGGATAAAAATAGTACTAACTAAACGACTACAGCTAGAATGATGAAATTCGGTGGTTACATCCCTCTAAATGCGTAGAAACACAAAATAAGGAGATTTTAGGAAGTCGTACTCTTAAGGGGATAAAATAGGAAAAAGGGATAAAATAGGAAAAAGGTGTAAAAATGGTACCAACCAAAAGGCCGCAGCTAGAATCATGGAATTCGGTGTATACATTCGTCTGACTACATAGACGCTCAAAATAGAAATACTTTTACGGCAAAAATTGGTTGAATCATGATTCATGAAGTTAGGTTATTTTGCTTTATGTACGTGAGACAATGGATTTTAAAAATTTTTGCTGTTTACGAAAAACAAAACAACAAAAACAAAATCTGTACCATCTACCAATATTTATGGTATTTAATCTTGTTTGAAAATATAAGAATATTTATTTTTTGAATCGACTTGAAGTATTATTTCGATATATATAGTGTAAACCGACGTTTACAGCCTTGCCTTATAAGCGTGTTTTTTTCCTGAATTAATGGACCCTTAGAAGCGCTTCAAATTTAAATTTTGATTCTTTTCTGAGAGTAGCTTAGTGGTCGAATTATTGGACGTTTAGATTGATTTTTTGTGGGTTTTCAAAGTGACAGCTACAAACTCATATTTCTTGGGAACATTTTGTAAAATGGTGTTATGAAAAATAAATAAATAAATTTGCATTCTATTAAACATAGATGAAAAAGGGTCTTGAGCCAGGACAATATCCCAAATATTGATTACAGACCAAAAAAAATACAAACGAAAAAAGTAAAACAAATGAGCGTTGGCACGGCAGAAGTATTACTGGGTAACTATACCTGCATATACACATACTTACATATGCAACTCAATGAGATGCTTGTAAGATGGCATGTGTTCTTTATTACTTGGTGCGAATTTTTAAACGCAAAATCCGGCAAGTGAGTTGTGCTTCTCGTTCGTTTGTGAGAATCATCTCCTTTAGACGCCGGGTTTGATGTTGAAAAGTCGCTGCGAAGCCACTTGAAAAGACTTTTGACATGGTCGAAATCATGATCGTGGTAGTCTGCAGCCCAGTAATAAATGTCACCATGCCAGTTGTAAATAAATTTGCATTCTATTAAATATAGATTCAAAATGGCCTTGAGCCAGGACAATATCCCAGTTCAAATCAAATAAATAGAAGGAATCAATACCTGTCGAATGGTGCCTAAATGATGAATATCAGACAATAAATGACGTCACTGACTCCATATTTGTGAAATAATTTAATTTGGCTTTTCAGAGCCTAAACCTTCAAACTCTTTTTAGAAAAATGAGTGCTGCGACGCGTCGCAGAGTTGCCTTCTCATATAACAGCAGGCCAAAAATAGAAAGAGTTGTCGTAGAGGTATACATTTTTGCACAGTGTTATAAATAATTAAAAGATGAAAAAATGTGAAGTTTGGTGGAAATCCTTCCAAGGATTCGAACCCCTACCATATAGCCTAATTATTGAAGATAAAGTGGTTGTACAACTATGGAACTTTTCTTATTTTAATACGTTAATGCAATTTAAAAATAATTTAAAATAACTGTTGAAAATCCTTTCAAGGATTCGACTTCTTCTCATATATCCTCAAAGCGAAATTGACAATAACTTGAAGAAATGTATACTCTGCCACTGCAAAATTATTAATGAAATTTTGCAAAAATAAAAGATTATTGGAAATTCTTCAAAGGATTCGGGTCTTGCCCGTGGCATCCAATCTCCAATACCTTGAAATCGGAAATAATGCTAATGATAGGTTTAGTACTGTATTTGTTTTACTTTTTTGACTTAAAATACTTATAGAAGGATCTGAATGTAGAATCAGGTATACAAAAAGATCTTTATTTGTTATACCCAACACCACTTCGTGGACTAGGGTATTATAAGTTAGTTTCGCGCCAAATGTTTGTAACCCAAGAAATAATCGAGCTAGACCCACCTTTAAGTATACCGATCGGCTTAGAATCACCAGCTGAGTCGATATAACGATGTCTGTTTGTCCGTCCGTCCGTCTGCTATCCATCTAAACTTGTTCGCACTCTACAAGTCGCAATTGTTGTCGATTGTCATGAAACTTGGCAGAAGTTATTTTTTCTGGCCAAGGACCATCAGTATTGAATTTGGAGGAAATCGGTTCAGATTTAGATATAGCCCCCATACAAATGTCGCTCCCGATTTGACTTTTTCGGCTTTAGAAACCATGTATTGTACCCGATTTTCTTTAAAATTGGCACAACATTTTATAATCGAACTAGAAACACCCATGCTGAAAGTTGGTAAGATCGTTTCAGATTTAGATATAGTCCCCATACAAATGTCGCTCCCGATTTCACTTTTTCCGCTTCAGAAACCACATATTGTACCCGATTTCCTTTAAAATTGGCACAACATTTTATAATCGAACTAGAAACACCCATGCTGAAAGTTGGTAAGATCGTTTCAGATTTAGATATAGTCCCCATACAAATGTCGCTCCCGATTTCACTTTTTCGGATTTAGAAACCACATATTGTACCCGATTTTCTCTAAAATTGGCACAACATTTTATAATCGAACTAGAAACACCCATGCTGAAAGTTGGTAAGATCGGTTCAGATTTAGATATAGTCCCCATACAAATGTCGCTCCCGATTTCACTTTTTCGGCTTTAGAAACCACATATTGTACCCGATTTTCGTTAAAATTTAAAACAACATTTTATAATCGAACTAGAAACACCTATGCTGAAACTGGGTAAGATCGGTTCAGATTTGGATATAGCCCCCATACAAATGTCGCTCCCGATTTCACTTTTTCCGCTTCAGAAACCACATATTGTACCCGATTTCCTAGAAACACCTATGCTGAAAGTGGGTAAGATCGGATCAGATTTGGATATAGCCCCCATACAAATGTCGCTCCCGATTTCACTTTTTCCGCTTCAGAAACCACATATTGTACCCGATTTCCTTTAAAGTTGACACAACGTTTTATAATCGAACTAGAAACACCTATGCTGAAAGTGGGTAAGATCGGTTCAGATTAAGATATAGCCCCCATACAAATGTCCCTCCCGATTTCACTTTTCCGCTTTAGAAACCACATATTGTACCCGATTTTCTTTAAAATTGGCACAACATTTTATAATCCAACTAGAAACACCTATGCTGAAAGTGGGTGAGATCGGTTCAGATTTAAATATTGCCCCCATACAAATGTCGCTCCCGATTTCACTTTTTCCGCTTCAGAAACCACATATTGTACCAGATTTCCTTTAAAATTGGCACAACATTTTATAATCGAACTAGAAACACCTATGCTGAAACTGGGTAAGATTTAACATTTTTTTGTCAAGCACATACATTTACATAATTCAAAAATCCTTCCCGATTTCACTTTTTTACCGAATTGAATTGTAATGAGATAGAAAGTGGGGTGTATCATATAGTCGGCTCCGTCCGACTTTAGCCTTTCCTTACTTGTTTGGGAGATGTCCATATGTTTGTACTTTGGTATAACCCAAATTGGACCCCATTCTGCTCTATTACAGCTCTAGAAACTACATCTTACATCGGATCTTCATCAAATATTGCAGGCCTCAAGTGTTGTTATAGGACCCTTCAAATGTCCGTCCGATTCATCCTATTACCGATGTATAATCTCTATTTGTCTTTGGATCTTGATCAATTTTTCCAGATAATGTTATGTATTTTACTCGGAATATCTGCTGGAAAATTGGATCAATTACTTTATTATTTACCATATTCATTAAATTTGACTAAACATGAATTTATATGAACTACATAAAATTGTTCCCATGAACTACCTGGGGTTAGTAATCAAAGCGAGGTATATACGCAGGGAGTGGTGTAGGGTATTATATAGTCGGCCCCGCCCGACTTTAGCCTTTCCTTACTTGTTTTTTATAAAGTAAAGAAACCAAATACGAACGTCCAATAATTCGACCAATAAGTTACTCTCAGACAAGATTGACAATTTATTTTTAAAGTGCTTCCACTAATTCAGAAAAATTTTTTGGCGGTGTTTTCAGGAGCGGTGTTCACAGGTGGCTTGACCCAGTGACGAAATATTTTGCAGATCATCATTAAACAATCCAAACTTTATTTTCGTGGGGTGACTGGAAATTGTTTTTCCATTTGTATGGCCCGTGATATACAGCAAATACCGGCCACTTCTTACGCGGAAATTTTTCAAATAGTGTGGCATTGAAAAATTCAAAATGCTTTATGTTATATTTCGAAATGGCGTTAGTCTAAGGATATCCCCTTCACGGTAAATCGTTTGTAAAAGCTCACAAATTTTGAAAAATCGATTTACGTAGCGCAACTAGGTATTCAGAGGTATGTATATTCACACTAAATTTTCGAGTCGATTTATATAACTTATTCAAAACAAGTAAAAATGGCATTAAGTTCGGCCGGGCCGAACTTTATATACCCTCCACTATGGATTGCATTCCACAGAGGCTGTCGATTTTCGTAGAAGTGCAGTAATATTACAGGGAAATATATTTTTGAAAATATATTTGAAAAAATAATTTTATAAATAAATATAATATTTTTATTATTTCAAGCCACGCTTATAAGACAAGGCCACCAATACGTTTACACTATTATTCCAATTTTACGACGTACGACTTTCTAAAATCTCTTTATTACACGTGTCTACGCTATTTAAGGGATGTACACACTGAATTTCATCATTCTAGCTGTATTCGTTTAGTTGGTACTATTTTTATCCCTCGATTTATCGATGTCTGTCTGTCCGTCCGTCTGTCCGTTTGCTGTCCATCTAAGCTTGTTCGCACTCTACAGGTCGCAATTGTTGTCCGATTGTCATGAAACTTGGCAGCAGTTATTTTTTCTGGCCAAGGACCATCGGTATTGAATTTGGAGGAAATCGGTTCAGATTTAGATATCGCCCTCATACAAATGTTGATCCCGAATGTTTAACCGATTTTGGCCAAATTTTACATATTATATTTCACCAATAAACAGGCATGGTGAAAGCGGGTCACATCGTTCCAGGTTTCAATACACCCCTATACAAATGTCCTTTCCGATTTAAAATTTTTTGTCAAACACATACATTTACAGGATGCAAAAATCCTTCCCGATTTCACTTTTTTTCCAAATTGAATTGTAATGAAATAGAAAGTCCGTCCGTCTTTAGCATTTCCTTACTTGTTTGGGAGATGCCCATATGTCCATACTTTGGTATAACACAAATGAGGTCCCATTCTCAGCTCTAGAAACTACATCTTACACCGGATCTTCATCAAACTTTGCAGATCGTGGTATTTTTCAACCAGGAATACCTACCGTGAATGAGAAATATATAGGCCCATGATTTGGACCAGACCCAAAATGTAGTTATAGGCCCCCTTTTGAAATGTCGGTCCGATTCATCCTATTACTACTGTATAATTTGTATTTGTCTCTCGGATAATTGGATCAATTACCATATTATTAACCATATTCGTTAAATATGACTAAAGATTAATTTATAGTATAATTTATATGAACTACATAAAATTGCTCCCATGAAACACCTGGGTTTAGTAATCAAAGCGAGGTACATACGCAGGGAGTGGTGTAGGGTATTATATAGTCGGCCCCGCCCGACTTTAGCCTTTCCTTACTAGTTTCCCTCTATTCTCATTTTATCTCTTAATAGTACGAATTTGGAAAAAATAATTTCATATTATGTCTCTACTCAATTAGTGTACATTACACAACGAATTTCGTGTTTGTAGCTGTTGTCGTTCGATAGGTACCATTTTTATCCCTTTTTGACCCATTTCACCCTCTACGAAAAAAATCACTTTATGGAACACTTTTTTGTTATAGAGGGAATGCGCATACCCAATATCAAGTAAGTACAAGCAGAGATGTTGAAAAATATGCTTAAATACTCTAAAATATTAGGGGTTATTATGGTTTTTTTCAGTCCTTGTGAGGGAAAAATGTTTCTTTTTGGACCGATTTCGACCAGTTTCAATGCCAACCGATCTACGACTATAAGACGTATTTATGCAAATTTTGGTCCTCCTAGCTCCTTTCGTTTAGATGCTAGCGTGCTTTCAACAGACGGACGGACGGACATGACTAGATCGTCTTAGAATTTTATGTATATATAATATATATATACTTTATAAGGTCTCAGGTCTCCATTTATACGTAGTAGATAGTCTATTATATAGACACAAAATGGAAACAATTTTCTTACAAAAAAATCATATAAAGCAGAAAAAGTCCAAAAAGGTACGAATTTCGAAAAATTCATTAATTTTATGTTTTTATGCATATACAAACCGAACTTCATGATTGGTAACGTTGTTATCCCTTTTTAACCAATTTCAACCCCAAAAAGTATGAATTTTGCAAAATATTTTCTTAGTAGCATTCGTGCCATAAGAGTAATGTCCCTTCGAAAATGCATGATTTTAGGTCCAGCTGTTTGGTCAGGGCGGTGATACAATTTTTAACCCCTTTAATCCCTTAAAATTAAAAATTTCCGAAAATTCCTTGTTATCACTCATCGCTGTAAGACGAATATATACTAAATTTCATTATTTTAGCGTCATCCGTGTTGTTTGTACCTTTTTTATTCCCCTTTTCCCCATTTACAATTTACAAGTATGAATTTTGAAAAATTCGTTCATTTTGCGTTTCGAAACATTTTGTGGGATGTACGCACCGAATTTCATAATTCCAGCTCCATCTGTTTGATTGGTATCATTTTTATCCCTTTTTACCTGATTTCACCCTCAAAAAGTACGAATACGAAAAAATCCCTTCATATCAGATCTCTACGCTGTAAGAGGAATATACACACTGAATTTCTTGATTCTAGCTTCAGCCGTGTTGTTGGTACCATTTTTGTAGCTTTTTCCCCCAAAAGTAGGATGCAAATGCTGCAAGAGGAATGTCCTTACCAAATTTCAAGATTTTAGGCCCAGCCGTTTGGTCATTGCGCTGTTACCATTTTTATCCCTGTTTGTCCCATTTTACCCCTTAAAACATGAATTTCGAAAAATCCCTTCTTATCACACCTCTACACTGTAAGACAAATATACACACCAATCATGACCCTAGCTCTAGCCGTCTGGTCTGGGGAGTGATTAGTCAGTCACTCAATCACGCAACTCTTTTATATTTAGATTTTGACAATTTAACGTACATACGTGTTAAATATGAATCGAGACGTATATAGATGATAGCAGCAGAAAATTCGGCAAACACAAAATGTAGGCATTTTTTTAATGTTAAATCATACTATTAAAGCAAATCTAACGTTTTTTTTTTCAACTATTCAACCGTTGGACTTTATTTGTGGGGTGCCCTCAGCAGCCATTTGAATGAAATTATTTTCCATTATTAGCCGGAAGGATTGTACTTTCAAATAAAAAAGAAATTTGAGAAAATATTCAGTAGTTTTTTTATAGCATTTTCAAAAAAAAAAAACAAGTAAGGAAAGGCTAAAGTCGGGCGGGGCCGACTATATAATACCCTACACCACTCCCTGCGTATTTACCTCGCTTTGATTACTAAACCCAGGTATTTCATGGGATCAATTTTATGTAGTTCATATAAACTATACTATAAATTCATCTTTAGTCTAATTTAATGAATCTGGTAAATAATAAAGTAATTGATCCAATTTTCCAGCAGATATTCCGAGTAAAGTAAATATAACATGATCTGGAAAAATTGATCAAGATCCAAAGACAACCAGTAAGGAAAGGCTAAAGTCGGGCGGGGCCGACTCTATGATACACTCCACTTTCAATCCGAATACAATTCAATTCGGTGAAAAAGGGAAGGTTTTTTGTATCCTGTAAATGTATGTGTTTGACAAAAAATTTTATATCGGGAAGGACATTTGTATGAGGATATATTGAAACCTGGAACGAAATAGGTGAAATATAAAATATATAGTTTGGCCAAAATCGGTTAAACTTATGGGAGCAACATTTGACTTTGGGCTATATTTAAATCTGAACCGATCTTACCCACTTTCACCATAGTTTTGTTTAGTTAGATTATAAGATGTTGTGCGAAATTTAAAGAAAATCGAGCACAATATGTGGCTTTTAAAGCGGCAAAGGTCAAATCGGGAGCGACATTTGTATGGGGGCTATATCTAAATCTGAACCGATCTTACCCAATTTCTGCATACGTGTTTCTAGTTGGATTATAAGATGTTGTCCCAAATTTAAAGAAAATCGGGTACAATATATGGTTTTCAGAGCGCAAAATTCAAATCGGGAGCGACATTTGTATGGGGCCTATATCTAAATCTGAACCGATCTAGCCCGCTTTAGCCACAGGTGTTTCTAGATATTTTCTAGATTTCTGCATACGTGTTTCTAGTTGGATTATAAGATGTTCTGCCAAATTTAAAGAAAATCGGGTACAATATCGATGGTCCTTGGCCAGAAAAAATAAATTCTGCCAAGTTTCATGACAATCGGACAACAATTGGACGGACGGACGGACGGACAGACAGACATCGTTAAATCGACTCAGCTGGTGATTCTAAGCCGATCGGTATACTTAAAGGTGGGTCTAGCTCGATTATTTCTTGGCGTTACAAACATTTGGCGCGAAACTAACTTATAATACCCTAGACCACGAAGTGGTGTAGGGTATAAAAAGTTATTTGGCGGACCCTATATATGGGATTTTACAGTTTCGGTTACAATTGAATGAAGAAATTTCAATCAGATGGGCTCCTGACTTCACCTGCTAGAGAAATGTCCGCTTAAATATATTGTGAGCTTTCTTCTGCTCCTGTAGACACAACCTATAGGTTGGATGGATTGCAATTCGAACCGTATAATTGGTACTACAAAGGTTATCGATTGATTCAAAAGCGGGTTTCCATCAGTACTCTTGATCTTTATTAATTCTATTTATAAGTCATTGTAATAATTTGCTTTACATAAAATGAACGCTAATATAAATTAAACAACTCTAACTGGCTTGGAGTCTCGAATAAAATCTTCGAAGTTTTTGTCATCTTGCAGAGAGGGATCGAAATCATTAATTAAATTTGGCAGAACTGGATTATCAAGCATGGTGGTGTGATTACCTTCGATCACCTTCAGAGTCACTTTACCGCTGGTGATATTGGCAAGACCATAGTCTTCTTCGATATCCTGCAGGGAGACCTCGGCGGGTCTAATCAATGTGATAGGAGAGTTTATCTTGTCAATATTTTCTAAGTCGTAGTTGGCGGCGATGCGGATTCGCCTAAACATTGCATCAACCAATGTCTTGGCATATTGTTTACTGTATAGGTCTTGCATTTCAACGTATTTCATGAATACATCCAGTTTTTCTTCCAGCGTGTGAAGGTTGCAGAATTTGCTGCCAACTATTTCCTTGACTTCTTCCGGAAAGATTTGATTTACAATACTTGTAAATAGTAGATCATACAGATCCAAGTCCGAGAAGTTTTCGCCGACATGAAGCTGTGTCAGTTTAGTAAGGAAATTTGGCGCACCATCAATTAACATCAGGTGCCCCTGATAGCCGGCTTTCTCCAGAAGAGACACTAGATGCAGTGCCACATAGGCACCAAACGAATAGCCGATTATATAAAAGGGCGTGTTTGGTTTTAGAATGGATTTAACATGTTCGTATGCGGCTTCTGTTATATCATTCACTGTTGTCATTTCACCAAAGTTATATAACTGGAGCACGGTGGCTCTGCTGGACATGCGGCTTCCGATTTTATACCAGGACTGACCTGCGGTACCCTCTAAGCCGGGTATAATAATGGATGGTGGCATTTGGAGGGTCGTTGCAGTTGCTGCAGTGACTAAAGGTAGCATAATTTCATCGCAGTGTGTTTGGTCGCCTAGATTGCGAATCAATAGATCTAAGCCGTTATATTGATTTTCCGATGCAAATATCATTTTGACAGTTTCAGTACTTTCACGTTCCCGAGCATTTTCAAATTCTTTCAACTTTTGGAAAGTTAATGACCGTAAATCTTGCGGCGTAAGCACTAATTCAAAATCTCGTTCCAAAGTCTGTTTGATTTCGACCGCCATTAAGGAGTCCATTCCCATTTCGGATAAAGTAGTTCCCAGGGAGACGGATTTTAGGTCACGAATACCCATAATATTCATAACTGTTTCAGTGATGCTTTCATTGCCCATTCGTACGGCTCGTTTTTCGGCTACAACCATACTCGAGACAATAGCGTCAGGGGCATTAAGGAGAGTATCCAACTCCTGCAAACACGACGATATACGCTGCTGCAACGTTCCCCCGATTTCCATGTCGATTTTGTCCTCCGCCATGTCTGCAACTAGACCCACTTCACCAACCGCACCCCATTGTATTGCTTTTCCAGGATACCCGCATTGTATGCGATTCTCTATTATTCGTTCCATAATGGAGTTGGCCATGCCATAGTTCGTTTGGCCAGCGTTACCGCGACCGCAGGAAACACTGGAGAAAACGACAAAATGCTCTAGTTTGGGACAATTCTTGCGTGACAGCTGATCTAAGAATGTGGTGGCCATTGCCTTAGGACCGAAGGATTCCATGAACTTCTCCTTTGTCTGATTCACAAAGATGCCGTCGCGCAAAACAACGGCTAAGTTGAAAATACCACCCACTGGAGCCACTGCCTCAGCTTCTTCCAGTAACTTGGCACATCCTTCCAATGTGGTTATATCGCGGGTGGTCACATGAATTTCGCATCCATATGTTTTCCACAATCTGCAGAGGAAATCCCACTATTTTAGTGACTGTGTTGCAAAAAAAAAACGTCTACTTACGCAATTCTGTACGACTGGTAGTCTTTGGACAGTCCCTTGCTCGAACTTAATATTATTTTCTTTGCACCGCGTGTTGCCATCCAGTCTGCTAACTCCAGGCCAAATCCACCCAAACCACCAGGAATAACGTAGCTTAAACTGGAACTAAAATAGATTTGATTCAACACCTTAAGTGGCATTGTGAATTCGGAATCTGGATCGTCCCGCACTTGCACCAACACTTTTCCCATGTGTTTGCCACCGGCCAAATAACGGAAAGCCTGTTCAACTTCGGAAGCTGGGAACACTGTGGCCGGTAATGGTTGTACGATGCCATTGGCAATGTCGGTGTCGATTAATTGTTTCAAATGCTGCAAGTTCACAAAATTAGTATGGACACATTGATGTGGAGACCTCTCCAATTCCACTTACCGCAATTTCCGCATCATCTGCAATAAGCAAACGATCTGCCAACACTGCATGGAACGTCAGTTCTTTCAAGAAGCAACTCATGCCCAGTTTACTATCATTGGCCATGTCGAATTTTCCAATTTCCAAGAAGTGACCGCAGAGGCCTAAACAGCGCACCGAAGCCAACAATTTGTCCTCAGAAAGCGAGTTCAATACAAAGTCCACTCCTTTGCCATCTGTTTCACGTTGAATCATGCTCTCAAAAGAAGTGTCACGCGAATTGCCGATGTGCGATTCTAATAATAAACGTATGGATATAATAACAATGGAATGTGTGCGAGTGTTTTTGAAATCACCTTTTAACTGAGGGAATGTGTCCAATAAAAACTTCTTCTTTTGCGGGGTACTGCAAGTTGTGTACACGTCCATGTTGTACGCCAAAGCTGTGCGTATTGCGGCTAAGCCGATACCTCCAGTGCCAGCGTGTATAAGAATACTTTTGCCTTTTCTTATATCGGTCGCCATAAAGAATGCATAGTAAACGGTTATGTAAACGACAGGCACCGTAGCCGCATCTTGCAGAGACCAATTGGAGGGCACATCCCATACTAGCCGGGATGGCTTTTCAACATACGAGCTCACACCGCCCTTAACTACCATGCTCATAATGCGCCTACCAGTCCTTGTATCTATGCCGGAGTATTCAAAGCCCAACACACATTGTTGATCCAAGCGGTTGGAGCCATAAAGTTCAACTGCCAGGCGTCCAGTTGCCAACATGACATCACGGAAGTTAATGGCCGAGTATACAATCTTAACCTCACACAACGAGGGGTCCAAAGGACCTTCAAACCAACGCAACGATGATAAGTCGCCACGTTGCAAGACATTTCCAAAGACGTGGTCCTTCCTTCCACGAGGTTTTTCGTCTATATTGAGTTGGAGATGACGATAACTTCCCCATTTACCCTGCAAATTAAGAACACACATTAATAGTTGTCCAACCAATCAAAAATAATGGGAGAAAACGCTTACATTACGATACACATTAATGGCCAAGCCCAGCCCATATTGACCTTTATAGAACGAGTCAGTAAGGCTGAATGGCGGAGCGCCCGCGTCGTCCACGATAAAGCATGTTACCAAGTTACCATCAGGCTCCTTGCGCAGACAATTAACTAAACCGATGAGACCGTTGTGCTTTTCATTGATGGCGTAAACCACACACGGCGATTTGCTTGCTAAGACACGCTGAACCTGATCGATCCACTCGAATTCGGTGTCGCATTCACTCACATTGATTAACTCCGGTTCGCTAGAAAACTTTTTGGCGGCCTTATGTTGTAAAAGCAAAATCACTTCATCGTTATTGTCCAGTGGAATGACAGCAATCGTTTTGAAGTTTTCAGGAATTTCCAAGCTGTCTATGTTGGAGGACGTGCGTTCACGCACAACAAGGTAACCGTTTTCAGTTAGGGACGTGGCGGCAGTTTTTATAGCAGCTTCGTTAAGTTGCCCGCCGAGACCACCGACAACGATGAAGTGACAATTCATTTGAGTCGACAGTTTGCCATCCTCAACGTGAATAGCTTGAGGTAGGTCTTCGCATGCTTGATTGGACAGAAATACATAGTCACCAGTGATTACGGGCAAATCCTCAACAGATTCAACAAATTTTGGCAGAAGTGCAGGTCGACCGTCGGTATCAACTTCAACAACTTTAACTTTTAACATGGGTGTATTCTCAAGAGCAATTTGAACACATGTTCGCACTGCATCCGATGCCATTAGGGCAGGGCTGGGCACATGGGGTAGGAACTGGTATTTCTCCAATACTGGAATACCGGGCGGTCTGCGTCGTTGGACTGGGCTAGCGTGTACTCCAATTAGTTCAATTCCACCGGAAATTACTCGGTCATTTTTGTGATCAATATAAACATCGAGTGCCTGATTTCCGGTATCCATTGTACTCAAAGTATTAAAGTGATGTAAGCCATAAATGCGCAATTTTCGAATTTTTGTCGGCAGTAAAAGGCTGCGGGAGTCTGTTCCCAGTATTTGTATTTGCAGCATAGCATCGATAAACGTTGCCCAATTGTAGTTCCATTCGACTTTGCCATACAGACCATCACCACGTGCCTCTTTTACAGCCTGGAAGGCTCCGCCGTAGTGATAACCACGCAATCTCAATTCTTTGTAAAAGTCTTTTTTCGACATCATAGGATAATCTGATTTATCCACAAAATCGCAGAATTTCGGTATGGTTGGACTTTCGATTTCAACTATACGACCAGTAACAACTAAGGTGCCGGATTCTGTGATCTAGAATTGCAAAATAAAATGTCTCAACCGTTGGCTAGGAATGTTTCGATTAGTACAAATACCTCGAAATTACCAGTACCATAGTGGATCATGACATTCAGTTCTACAGCTGAAGTTACGGTCAAGTTGGTGGCTCGCAAGAATTTGACATCTTCGAACTCTACTGGTACATCCATGTAACTCGGTCCATGGTACATAAGCGAAAAGGTTTCCCACACGAGTTGAATATAAGACGTGGCTGGCATCAGAATCTTACCGTCAATAACATGGCCACTCATAAACTCGTCGTCATCATTGGTCAACTTGATAGTAAAGGCGCGTTCACCACTTGATTTAGTTTTCATGTTTTCATATGTCGTCACAAACCAACTCTCGCTATGGTCCCAACGAATCAGAGAGCTTATGCCGGGAGTACCTCGAGAAACGGGGAATTCGACCGTAGGGTATAAATTCTCCACGGGGAATGTAAAGCCGTTCGAGAATAATCTGAAACCAAAAAAGAGAAGAAATAAATGGGTGATCCACCGATTTATATTGTCACTATCTTACTTTCCCAAAGCTGTCAAAAAGAAGAGTCCATTATTCTTATTGCCGCGTTGCGTCAGAGGTATGTGAATGCCGTTGGGCATAGATCGCTTAAGAATAGCTTGCAGCAAACCGTGTGGAGCTATCTCAATAGTTAGTGCATCGTTGGGCAAAAGAGCAAAAGTTTCCTCAAACAAAACGCTGCTCAATAGGTTGTTTGTGTGATACTCGGCTGAGCATAATTTGCGTCCGGGTTGGTCCCATTCCATCTTAGGTATGCTGGAACTAAGCCATTTAGAGCTTCTCTGCTTGGGGTTGACAATAAGTTCTTTTAAGTATTTCAATAACTGAGGGCCCATATGCGAGATATAACGTGAATGATAGGCAATATTGGAGCACGGGACTTCCTTTGCAAATATATTCTGGGCTTTAAGTTCAGCCACAAATGCAGCTACGTCTTCTGCTGGTCCCGAAATTGTGCACGAATCAGCTCCATTATGACAAGCCACCTCAATGGAATCCGGCAACATGTCGACCATTTGCTTGTAACCAATGCCGACCGCAGCCATAGAGCCTTTCACTTTTTCAATCTCTAAACTGACCTTGCCGCGGTAGTAGGATGCAAGAATCATTTGTTCTGGCGTAAATCCACCATCAGCATAACCACAGCCGAGTTCTCCGACCGAATGTCCGATAATATAGTCCGGCTCCAAATTTAGAGAACGCAGAACATCGACTAAGCCAATTTGAACGGCAGCAATGCCAACAAAAGAATGTAAAATATTTTCGAAAATGGCGGGATCGTCGTGAGTCAAAATGTGAAGGAGATCCAAACCTTTCGGTAGTAACGCCGCGTGACACCTTTCTATGGATCTACGGAACTGAGGAATAACCAGTAACGACGAACCCATCTGCGTCCACTGAGAACCCATTCCGCTGAAAACCCAGACGACAGGCCGTTTTATACCCGAGTAATGTTGCACTTCTCTTGATTCGGCAATGGCTGGCTTTGAGCCATTTTTACTAAAAACCCCGAAGCCTCGAAAAATCATTCCAGATACATCATCCTTTTGAATATTTTGCAGAAGAGCAATAAACTCGGCATCCATCGGACGTTTTTCGATGTCATCCAAAATTGTGTTCACAGACTCTTCACTCCGGCCTGCCCATGTGACCAAGCGGGGAATATCGTCAGCGGGTAAGCCATTATTCACCTTTGTCTTATGGAAAGCCTTCAAGACAGCATGTGCATTGGCACCCCCGAAACCAAACGAGTTTACGCCGATATATGGCTTTTCTAAGTCCATGACGTTATTAACAACTACCAATCGACCCTCCGCCAAAGCTGGTATTTCCGCCTTGATTTCATCAAAGTTTATGTTTGGGGCAATTTTTCCAGTTTCGAATGCAAGGCAGACTTTAACTAATGAGCATATCCCAGACGCTGCCTCCGAATGACCGATATTGGACTTCACCGATCCAACTAGCAGCGGCGATGTCCGTTGACTACATAAGACGTTGTCGATAGCACTGCACTCTTCCGGATCACCCACAACTGTGCCCGTACTATGAGCTTCCAAATACCCCAAATCATTGGGAGTAATATCAATTTCCTGATAGACTTCACTCAACAATTGTTCTTGTATTCTACCGGATGGATAGGTAATGCCCTCCGTCTTATAACCATCGCAGTTTGTTTTCGAGTAAACTACACTAGCATAGAGACGCTTAGCATCACGTTTGCGCTGAATAAATAGAGCATTTATTGCCTCTGATCGGGTATAACCTGTGGCATTCTTGTCAAACGGGCGACAAAGGCCGTTGGCTGCCAGTACTCCAAGACTGTAAAGAAAATATTAAGAATTTTATTCTCCATCGAGATAGACGACAAAAATCATGTGAAAATCTGATAAATCTTTTCGAAATCTGTAGTAAAATTATCAGAAAATCTGTCGTCGTCAAAGATTTGGCTTTCAGATTTCTTGCAGAGTTCGGAAATACAATCTTTAATAATTCTGCTTGTTTTATTGTCAACTTAAAGAGTATATGTTAAATAATATATGTTAAAAATACTTCAAATTTCGTGATTGTGTGTATTAGTTTAGCATTAAGAGAGATTTGAACGTTTTCTGCAAATAATTTTGGCTCAAGAATAGGCTTCAGAAGTTTTCAGTTTCCCGATTCTTATTATTATTAATTGTTTTATTTACCACGTTTTCACATATTACAAGAATAACACCGTAGACCAAGTCCTCAACGGTTCACCCACTAAATACACTGATTTTATTTTTATTTGTTTTTAGAATTTACGTCGCACTGCTAATAACGGAATGTGAAATCTTTTATAATATGCACACACAAAAGTTCCGCAGACTTCAAGTTCAGAATTAATAAAGAAATCTTGTAGAAGTTTCTCCACAAGCAACACAAAAATTCCCTTGAAATTTCGTTGACAATTCTGAATCTGCGGGATATGTCCGAAGACCCCAGACAATGTGCAGAATTGTCTGACTTAATAACAAATCTGAAGATTTGGTTTGCTGGGTAGGGTGCTGGTAGCCATTTGTAAATAAATTTGCATTCTATAAAACATAGATGCAAAAATGTCTTGTGCCAGTACATTATCTCAGCTCGAATCAGATAAATGAAATCGATCACGGAACAGAATATTTTCCCTTAAATGACAAGTTTAAAACTACAAATGATCTAGAAATAATAGTCATTTGTGAATTATTACAAATAATGACAAATAAAATCAAAAACCACTTGTCCCCACTTGTCAAAAACCACAAAGCTTCAAAATTAAAAATGCATATATACATACATACTTACATATGCAACTCAATGAGATGCTTGTAAGATGGCATGTGTACTTTATTACTTGGTGCGAAAATTCGGTAAGTGAGTTGTGCTTCTCGTTCGTTTGTGAGAATCATTTCTTTAAAGAGGCCGGGTTTGATGTTGAAAAGTTGCTGCGATACCACTTGAGAAAACCATTGACGAGGTCGAAATCATGATAGTGGTAGTCTGCAATGTCACCATGCCATTTGTAAATAAATTTGCATTCTATTAAATATAGATTCAAAATGGCCTTGAGCCAGGACAATATCCCAGTTCAAATTAAAAACTTAATTATAAATCCCTGTAATCATGTCAAACAGTGTTGCCAATTTGGCTCTTTTAGCGCCATATTTGGCTCTTTTTGACTACCCAAAAAGCGCCATATTTTAAATAAGCGCTTTTTTTAAAGAGCGCGTGAGAAAACTGAAAATTGTTTGTCCGATTCAATTATAAAATTCTGGAAGGTAAATAAATATACATTCATAGAATTTACTACAGGTTGACAAACGAACAAATTTTTTTATGTAGCGTAGATAATATTTTTTCTAGTAGAATAGAAGATATTCTTGCATTCATAAAAGAGCTTATAACACTTCAAATTGAAATGTAAGAGTTTTAAAATTGCCTAAGCAATTTAAAACTTTGCAATTGGAAAAATAAAGAAGGAACTGACTTATTTTGGATTGAAGTTCACAAGTACAAGAACTCTGTTAATGAAACCCCTTTTGTAAAATTATCGTCTTTTGTCATAAACTTGTTAAAGTTGAGCGTGTTTTCAGTGTTCTGAATATGTTTAAAAGCAAAATAAGAATCAAATATGGTTTAAAAATGAAATAAAAAACCCTTACAAAATAAAATAAACTCTAATGAAACTTATAAGAAATCAAAATATTATTTAGAAACTGTTTTATGGCCTAATGATATAAACAAAACTGAACATTGTAACATTTTGTTCGAAAATGAACAGTTTTAAAACATTTTTTTATCTTTTATTTTCAGTCAAAAGGATAAAAAATATAACCAACAAGTACAAATTAATTTTATGTTTTGTTTAATGATTAATAAAAATACTTCGAAAGTGTAGCAAGTGTAATAGAAAAGTACAAACGAATTTTAAGTTATGTTTAGATATTAATAAAAACACGTTAATAAACATTTTGTCGACTTGAAATGAAATGTGTTTTGGCCTATGCCTATGCCTGTCACAATTTGTGGCATTTTCCGCGCATTTTGCTGGTGAATAGTTGGCATCACTGATGACAAAATCTATCATTTTCGACGAAAAAAAACAAACTTTTTGTCCATTCTGCCATAACATTGTTGACTATGCCGACGAAATTTGCATTTCATCTATATATTTCACAGTAATTATTACACGTACGAGAATTTAATAAAAGTATTTAAAACAATTTTTTGAAAAATGTTCTCCTTTGGAAATTTATAGTTTCAGATGTATATCGTCTGGTTCAAGTGTAATATGGGCTGTCGGACAGTGTTCTCATTATTAAAGTCCAAACATAGCATAATTATATAAAGTTTTTTATTAAAACCAAAAATTCGAGATCGGTTGCAAACCCCGTTGGTTTTTTTGACGGCTTTAGAGGCGGTCACAACGCCCAGAAATAAATTGGACGTTATGTCCGCACTGTGGGTGGTCATAAGGCCACAACAAAATTTTAGGCTTTATGTCCGCTGGGCGTTCTGACTGACTGTACATTCGCATTTTGTTTCATGATCGTTTGTCTTACTTTCAATATATCAAGGATACCGTTTTTTGACTTTTTTACAATGCGAATATTATGCATATCAAATGAATCGGGAGATAAAGAAAGTAAGGAGTAAGTTTACACCTGAATATCCTTAAAAGTTTTGTATTGAAAAATCTTAAAAAAGTTATGTTATGTTGTGTTCAATGTTGATCCTCTATCATTAATATTTTACACCTCCTATGATCAAGATTAGGGTTTGCATCCCGGGATTTCCCGCGGGAAAATTCCCGGGAATTCGCACATTTTTCATTTCCCGTATCCCGGGAAATTCGTACGGGAATCCCGCGGGAATTCAGTAGACAATTTTACGTATTTCTTCGCATATTTTTTTCCATCATTTCCACAATAATATTAAAAATGTTGTATAAAAATTTAGATCACATAGCTTTTAATTGGGTATGTCAATTGTTGCAGTTGAATGACAATATATTTTTAAGCTGCGTTCGGATTTAGACTCAAAATCCAGTTTTCGGATTTTTCCTGTCAAGCTCCATATGAAAAAATAAAATCCAAAAATGTATCCGAACGCCAAAAATAAAGAATTTAAAGTTTTCGAAGCGACGGGACAAAGAACAAACATTTCATTTAATGCTCTACTCACTATTAATGTGACGATCGTTCTCCGTCGCGTCCACTTTTTCCAATAAAATAAGAAATATCTGATCTTTAACTAATTTTGAAACTTGAAAAGATGTTTGTATTGATCTCACATTGCGCTTTATTATATGAATTCTGTAACAGGTTCGTTGTGAAATATATTTTTATTTTACTTTAATAAAATGTGAATGTTTCATTGGAAAAACCAGTAAGGAAAGGCTAAAGTCGGGCGGGGCCGACTCTATGATACACTCCACTTTCAATCCGAATACAATTCAATTCGGTGAAAAAGTGAAAACGGGAAGGTTTTTTGTATCCTGTAAATGTATGTGTTTGACAAAAAATTTTATATCGGAAAGGACATTTGTATGAGGATATATTGAAACCTGGAACGAAATAGGTGAAATAAAAAATATATAGTTTGGCCAAAATCGGTTAAACTTATGGGAGCAACATTTGAATTTGGGCTATATTTAAATCTGAACCGATCTTACCCACTTTCACCATAGTTTTGTTTAGTTAGATTATAAGATGTTGTGCGAAATTTAAAGAAAATCGAGCACAATATGTGGCTTTTAAAGCGGCAAAGGTCAAATCGGGAGCGACATTTATATGGGGGCTATATCTAAATCTGAACCGATCTTACCCAATTTCTACATAGTGTTTCTAGTTGGATTATAAGATGTTGTCCCAAATTTAAAGAAAATCGGGTACAATATATGGTTTTTAGAGCGCAAAATTCAAATCGGGAGCGACATTTGTATGGGGCCTATATCTAAATATGAACCGATCTAGCCCGCTTTAGCCACAGGTGTTTCTAGATAGATTATAATATGTTGTGCCAAATTTAAAGAAAATCGATTAGAATATGTGGCATTTAAAGCGGAAAAAGTCAAATCGGGAGCGACATTTAAATGGGGGCTATATCTAAATCTGAACCGATCTTACCCAATTTCTGCATAGGTGTTTCTAGTAAGATTATAAGATGTTGTGCCAAATTTAAAGAAAATCGAGTACAATATGTGGTTTCTACAGAGGAAAATGTCAAATCGGGAACGACATTTGTATGGGGGCTATATCTAAATCTGAACCGATTTGACCTATTTTCACCGTAGATGTTCTTAGTTTAAATATAAGATGTTTTGCCAAATCTGAAGACAATCTAATACAATATGTGGTTTCTAGAGCGGTAAAAGTCAAATCGGGAGCGAAATTTGTATGGGAGCTATATACAAATCTGAACCGATCTGACCGATATTCACCATGGGTGTTTCTAGTGGAAATATAAGATGTTTTACCAAATCTGAAGACAATCTGATACAATATGTGGTTTCTAGAGCGGAAAAAGTCAAATCGGGAGCGAAATTTGTATGGGAGCTATATATAAATCTGAACCGATCTAACAATTTTACCACAGGTGTTTCTAGTTACAATATAAGATGTTTTGCCAATTTTAAAGAAAATCTGTTGTAATATGTGGTATCTAGAGTGAAAAGAGTCAAATCGGGAGTGAAATTCCCGTGCTGTCCCGGGATCCCGGGAAATTGAAAAAAGAATTCCCGTTTCCCGGGAAATAAAAAGTACGGGAAAATGCAAACCCTAATCAAGATATGTGTAGCTAATTAATTTCTATGAAAATTGATTATTCGAACCTGCTGAGCGAAGTGTTGAAGTAATCCTTTTCTGGACCATTTTTCTTCTTGTTGTGATTATTAACCTCAAAGACATATTTTCCATCGATCTTTACGAAATTTGTTGCATATCACATTTTTTGTAGTCTTACTCTATGTGGAAATATTTGAGTACATCGGTTTAGATTTTGTTATAGCCTTCATACATACATATATCGTTACCAAAATATAAAAAAGACTCCACTAACATTTTTTTCCAAACCGACATTTTTGTTTATTATGACCGAATTTGTTGTGTTTTGTTAAAATAACCAAAAATCTCGATTTGCAAAAAAAATGTTAGTTGAGTCTTTTTTATATTTTGGTAAGATATGTGCGTATAATTATGGAGTAGACAAATACATATAGTGCACGTTAAAAAATCTCTTTTAGAAAAACTAATTCATATTTAACATTGCATACAATTTACCAAAATTGAGAGCAAAAGTGGGCTTGAAAATAATGTCTAACATGTTTTTATTTTTTTTTAACAAGTACCGAATGTTGGGAAATTATATGACATTTTCACTAAAAGTGAGAGTAAGAAGTCAACATATGCGGAAAAAAGAAATATTTACAAACGAAATAATGTTGCTGCCTTTTGCAGAACTTCATAAACAATTTAACAAAAGACAAATATTTTGAAAATAAGAAACGAATTTTTCGATTTAACGAACATGGCGAACAATCGGGAATTCTTTAAGTGAATGTGGCCATTAAAAGTAATTAAATTTTGTCACAAATTCACTAAAGAAACATACATTTTTCGATAGCACATTAATTAAATTGACAGTTGATGGATCTGACAAGGCCTACGTTTATTCTGCCGAATGATAATCGAAAGAATTCCAGTTCTTTTTATCAATTCTTAACAATAGTGAAGGGTTGAGAGTGCGATTAAATGAAAATAAAATCCATTTGATTGATGATCGTGAAACAGAAATACATTTTACTTACCGAGCAAACTGCAACGTCACGAATGGATGTAGTGTCAGATTCGATCCCGCAATTATAGCTGCATCAATTTCGCCATTTCGTAGGGCACTGAATGCATTGTCCAGCGCATACATTGAACTCGAACAAGCCGTGTCCAAAAGAAACGATGGTCCCTGCAAGCCAAGGGAGTACGATATACGATTGGCCATCATAGCACGACTGCAGCCAGTGATTCCGAAACCGCCGGATGAAACCTTTTCGTAGAACCACGTTTTCTCCGATTCAGAAATGCAAGATCCGACATATACACCAGTTTTAGAACCCTGCAAGGTCTTCGGATTTATACCGGCGTCAATGACAGCCTCATAAGCCGTCTCAATTAAAATTCTTGTCTGTGGATCCAAAGTATGTGCCTGTTTGAAGTGTACACCGAAAAAGGTGGCATCGAACTTTTCCAAATCATAAATTTTGCCAGCACGTTTGGGTATTTCGGGACTGAAGTGACGCCAGCGCCGTTCGTCATCGTCAACCATGTCAATCTACAACGAAATTAAGAATTAGACTCTTGGTATAATATCACGTGAACTTGTCTGAAATTTTGAATGATATAATCAAATGATGCTGAAATGTATAAGTTTATTGACGTTATATGTATATAAAATTGGTCAACCAAAAAAGGTCATTACTCTAGTGACTAATTTTCATATACTCGATTACAATACAGGTTGGTTTTTGGACGAGTAGGACTTTATTAGAGAGATAACTTTATTTAATTAGAAATATGATAAGACAGTACAGAACGAAGGAATAACATGTCCATCTTTCAACTAAATGGCAATGAGACGCCTTAACGAAAAATATTGTTTAATTACACATCTGTGCAATATATTCATCTAGTGGATACTCTGGTCCAATCGTCGAAAATATGCCTCTAGCTCCCTAATTTCGCTTTAGATATAGTTGAATTCCAAAAAGGAATTATTTGTTATATATGTGACAAGACACGTTTTTTACTATTCCAAAGCAAATGTGAACAAGTGTTTCATTATCAATACGCCCTAATGCACATCATGGCTACAGCAACTGAGAGAGTTTGCACTCAAATTTTTTATTAGAAATTGTGGTTTCTTAGCTTTGTTATGACGTCAAAACTATGTTTGTGCCAAATATAGTTTGTTTGCAATAAATATTTAAAAAAATCCTTTTTGAACATATGTCTGACTTTGAACCAACACAACTTTGTTCCTTCAAAAGCCTTTAAAGAAATATATACATATTTGGAAAGGTTGAAGGGTTCCCCGTTTTTGTAGGGTAACTTTTGTCCCCTTGGGAGATAGGATACATTTAGTGCAAAAAGTTCGATTTTTTAGTTCCAAAACACAATTTCCTCTTTTTTCTCCCATTAACTTCTGAAAAGTAGGTACGCAGATGAAAAGATGAGTAAATTTCCTTTATGCTCATGCTAAATTTTATAACAATCGGACATCAATCATTTGCCGGAAATATGCCCAAAAAAATCAAAATAATATTGCTAAGTCAAGTGTTATTAGGGATAAAGAAAATTTACTCATCTTTTTATCTGAGTATCTACTTTTCAGAAGTTAATGAGACGAAAATGACTAAATGGCGTTTCGAAACTAAAAAATCTGACTTTTTCCACTAAATGTATCCTATCTTCCATGGGTGCAATTTCGTGCAGACAGAAAGAAGTTTTTTCAACTTTCAATATCTGAAAATCTGTAATACAAAAAAATTTTAATTTTTTCTTCGCATTATGAACAAATACGTAAACATATGTTTAAAAAAAAACATAAATACAAAAAAAATAAAAATTTTAATTTTCTTTAAAATTCGAAAACTAGTCAACTTTGTGCCGATTTCTGCCCGATTTTGAATGTAAATATCTCAAAAAAGTCCTTGGGCCCTTGTCTAAATTTGGTTTTTACAGAAATCAAAAATGTCTACTAGAACAAAAGTTATTGAATTTTGCCCGATGGATTTTGATTCTGAACCACTGTGCGGCGTTGCAAACTATGTAAGCGCTACATGCGTGAAGTCTGTGACATGGCTAGTTACCGAATAAATTGAAGCAAAACTTCAAAGATTTTCCGAAATATTCTCCAAATATTGTGGCCCAGAATTATATCAAATAAAGACATATGGAGAATTACCCACCAGCATAAATAAGAAAGAGAAAATATGGTTGGATTGGGCACACTTTGCAAAAATCCTATGATAATCCTCCCCATGTTCCTCTGGTTTGGAATCCCCAAAGTGTGCGGCGTCGTGGAAGACCAAATACAACGTGCATGAAATAGGATAATTGTTGGCTGTAAAGTCAAAGTGTCTCTAGAAAAACCCGCGTAACTTTTTAACATATAGAGAATACCAAAATATTTTTTGGCATAAGATTGCTGACTAAATAGGAAATATTTGTATGTGTGTGTGTTTCAGAAACCCAAATAGAGAAAGTTGAAATAAATGCAATTGCAACCGCGAATTGTGGACTTTAGCAAAAATGACAGTTTAGTTATAAAATAAAGCTAAACTGTTGCTTTGTTCAGAAAACCGTTGACGGCTGTGAGTCAATTGAGACTATTAACCGGCCACGGTTTTGATTGCTCTATTTGATGTACAAATAGTGAAATGATTCAAAACTCTTCTGAAAGCTAATAAGAAAAAATAATTAAGGCTGTAATTTGTTACTTTCGTGCTACAAAAACGCCCCGACTTATGTTATAGCATTAGGCAGAAAGAGGTTAGTATATAAATATCCGGAACTTCATTCTGACGAGTGCTTAGAACCAAGCTACTGTGATAACGTGTTTCACAGGTAAATTACATGAAAATACAGATCTAAGAGTTTCATTCAGAGGGAATTGAACGTATTAATGGCCTGTTTGATTAGCCATAATAGTAGCACCGAGTTCGAGTTTCTTATTTGTAAGCTAGTAAGCCCAATCGAACTTGCACTTTTTTAATCCCGATCCGGTGTATTTGTAGTTGTGTTTTCTATTTTTGATAAATTTGATATTTTTAGTCCTGTATGTTTACAAAAACAAATGACATTACTTTTGCAATACAATGATGTGTCAAAAATACAATGCGTTCAGCATTTTGATGTCAGGGATGCAAAATCGTAACTTCGGTTTTGCGCCATCGACCTTAATAAAGTGTATTTTTCCGCCCTTATTGTACCAAAAGATTTTTTTGCAATCGGTGGGTTTGTATTAAATGGATTTGGAAGAACAATCTGACATCAATGACTAAGCTCGTTACACGCTTTTTAAGCGAGTAAATCCATTCAACTATTAAAATTGCGGCAATAAAGAAAACTATACCGAATACAAGGAGAAGATTCGATGAGGATAGACTTAGAGACGCGATCGTTGCGTACTCCTACTCCAACGCGCTAAAAGAAGCACAAGCATTAGCTGGGAAGAGACAAGTAAGTTATTCACAGGAGCTGCAGAACGATGCATCGGTTTCAACACTCAGAAAAATAGCATTCCTAAATCTGAGTAAAATCCATACGACAATTTAGTTCAACTATTTTACTCCAGTTCAGTAAAAATTTCCTTAAAAGTTGGAAAGTTAACTAAGTAAGCCATTTCAAAGCCATAAAAAATAGTTTATTTACTAGAAAAAGGGGTTACATATGCAACTCAATGAGATGCTTGTAAGATGGCATGTGTGCTTTATTACTTGGTGCGATTTTTTAAACGCAAATTCGGCAAGTGAGTTGTGATTCTCGTTCGTTTGTGAGAATCATCTCCTTATAGAGGCCGGGTTTGATGTTGAAAAGTCGCTGCGAAGCCACTTGAAAAGACTTTTGACATGGTCGAAATCATGATCGTGGTAGTCTGCAGCCAAGTAATAAATGTCACCATGCCATTTGTAAATAAATTTGCATTCTATTAAATATAGAAGCAAAATGGTCTTGAGCCAGGACAATATCCCAGTTCAAATCAAAAGGTAATAAATTTACTTAATAACATTTCTTCGGATCTAATAAAAAATGCTTACAATTCAGTAAATTCATACTTGTGTGGAAGAATATTTCCAAGGTTTTAAGTAAGAAAAAATTCAGAATTTTTTTGTGTTGAAAAGAGAGTGGCGTTAGTTACTACGCTTATAACTCAAGAACGCATGGCCCGATTTCGATGATTCGCACCAATTCGGATTGGTCGCCGGTCAGACAAGAAGAGTACCTAAGAAAATTCCCGAAATATCCCTGATTTGTATGGAGTGATTTTACGACGCCATCTTCATGATAGCTGACGTTTATGTTTACGGAGCGTTGAAGTTCACTGTAGAAACGCCTGGAGCGCCAATTTGGCGTATATTCTCATTTCCCATTTACGAACGCTATCAGACTGTTACTCATTTGGCAGTGCATCTGGAGATCGGTCAACCAGTTTATTTCACCGCAGCAAATGCTGCTCAACGTGCTCAAAACCCACCAGCGACAACATTGTCCAGTTTCTTCTTGAAAATTTCAACGTCGAAAGTAAGGCGATGTAGTTCCTGGTCATTCGGATTTGATGAATGCTTTTACTTGCGACTCATCATTTGAGTCACTTCGAAATATCCATGGTGTAGTGTTGCCAACATTTCGTGCTGCGTGTCAGGAGCTCAATTTGCTTGAAAACTATACGCATTGGGCTACGGCAATCGCTGAAGTTTCTGTATTCCCAAGTAAAATACGCATATTATTTTCGATCTTTATTGCCACATGTTTTCCATCAAATCCACGTGAATTGAGGGACAAGTACAAGGATGATATGTCAGAAGACATTTTGTATCGAGTTCATGTTGATTCGGAGAATCCCCATAATGAGATGTATGAAGAGATGCACAAGCAGGCTTTGGTTTTGATAGAAGGCATGTGTTACCTCGTGTGCAGCAGTTTGTTAGTCAATGCCATTGCCATTTCGTCGACCATACGACCCTCTCGAACTAGAATTGCAGCGTAAACGTGAATGCGGCACAAACGCATTAAGCCAATTGGCAAAGAACAAGGATGTGGATCACTTAAACTGAACAATTCAAAATCAAGTCGTTCAAATCTATCGACTATGTAACAAACGAAGACGAAGCAAGCAACTATCCAACTGAGATTTTGAATTCATTGGATGTGCCTGGATTGCCACCGCACAATTTACAATTTAAGATTGTTTCAGTTGTCATCATGCTTTGCAATATCAATCAACCAAAATTATGCAACGGAACGCGTTTAGCGTTGACAAAACTAATGAGCAATGTGATTCACGTAAGAATACTAAAAGAAAAGTTCAAAGGTGAGGAAGTTCTCATTCCGAGAATTACAATGATTCCAACCGATATGTCATTCGAGTTTAAGCGAATCCAAATTCCAATTCGTCTCGCATTCGCCATGACAATCAATAAATCACATTGAGTGTTTGTGGCCTCAGTGATGAATGTTTTTCACACGGTCAACTGTATGTCGCATGTTCCCGTGTCGGAAAAACCATCCGCTTTGATCGCTTTCGCACCTGACAACAAAACAAAATATTGTTTATCACAGAGTGATTCAATGAGGGAAAATAAAATTACAAATCGATACCATCCAGCAAATATTAAAAAAATCAATTGGCCACAGATTTTCTGCAATTTGAAATGACGCCTGTGAGACGAAGTTCTCCGGGTCCACTATAATGACATTTATATATAGATTCAATCATTGATTCAGGCATTCAATCACAATTCTATATGGTACGCTCTTGCATGTAAAGGTGTTAATGATAATTATCAAAAAAACAAAGTCAATATGGGCAATTCTGATAGACTAAACATACAAAACCAAATAATTGAAGATGTTGAATCGAAGACGAAATTGAGCTTATTCAATGAATTCAACGAATGTTAAAACAACGTTACTTTACGACTGTAAGTCATGGAGTGCTGATTAAAGAGATATGCAAGCCATTCAGACATTTCAAAATCATTTGAATATTCTGGAAATCGGAAAACGCAAATCGGGATTGATAGACAAGACATCGCCATCGAATGAAACCCGCAAGGCAGCAGGGGAAGAGGACGTCATTAACACACGTGGACAGAGTAGATTGGAATCAAATTGTTACGGCTCTATGCTCTTCATAGGATAGGTAACACTCTTGCGAGGATGAGTGTTTCAAAATAAAATTTACTTAATTAGAATCTACAGAGGCATTCGCAAAGAATACCACTTTCGCCAAAAATGAGATTGTCATTGATCATACTTTTCAAAAATGGAAAAACATCTAAAATGAATTTATTCACGTTTCAATGTTAGATTATACAAATAAAAAGGCGTTAAGTTCTGCCGGGCTGAATTTTCTATACCCTCCACCACGGAGTGTATTCCACAGTATTATCGGTAGATTGGAGGCTGTCAACATTACACATAAGTGCACTACCATATTAGGAAAGTTGTGATTCTACATTATTATAATATAAATAGTCCTCTAAATATAATTATTAGACTATTATTAGTAGAGATAGTTTCCCTCAAGGCCGCTTTTCCCAATTTGCAATTTCTTGATTCCAGCTACAGCAATATGCTTCGGAGTGAAATGTACACATCTAATTTCATGATTTTAGCAACTGCAGTTTTTCTTTTTTCCATTTTGATCCTAAAAGTACGAAAATAGAAAAAATCGTACCTCATATTTTCAGCGTCTACGTAGACTGACGAGTGCAAATATTGATTATCATGATTCTAGCTACAGGTGTACACAACGAATTTGATTATTATAGCTGAAGCCTTTTGGATGGTAAAATTTTTATCCCCATTTTCCGGGTAAAAGTACAAATTTCGAAAATAAAACATTTAATTTCGCATCTTCACAGTCAGATGAAAGTACACACCGAATTTCATGATCCCTTTTCATACACTCCACGAGAGTATTATGTCTTTTTGCATTTGTTTGTAACACCCAAAAGAAAGCGAGATAGACCCATTGTTAATTATATCGATCGCCTTAGAATCACTTTTTGAATCGATTTAGCAATGTCCGTCTGTCTGTCCATCTATTCTTGTAATCAAAGTTCAGGTCGCAATTGAAGCCAGAACCAAACGAAACTTTGCACAACGAAGTTTTTCGGGATAAGTACGAACGCTATTTAATTTGAAGAAAATCGGTTCAGATTTAGATAAAGCCCCTATACGAATTTCACTCCCGATTTGACTCTTTTCACTCTAGATACCACAGATTTAAACAGATGTTCTTCAAAATTGACAAATCTTCTTATATTTAAACTAGAAACACCCATGGTGTAAATGAGGCAGATCGGCTCAGATTTAAATATAGCCCCCATACGAATTTCACTCTCAATTTGACTCTTTTCACTCTAGATACCACATATTTTAACAGATTTTCTTCAAATTAGGCAAAACATCTTATATTCTAACTAGAAACACCTGTGGTAAAAATGTGTTAGATCGGTTCAGATTTATATATAGCTCCCATTCAAATTTCGTTCCCGATTTGACTATTTCTGCTGTAGAAACCACGTATTTTAATAGATCTTCTTCAAAATTGGCAAATCTTCTTATATTTAACACCCATGGTGTAAATGAGGCAGATCGGCTCAGATTTAAATATAGCCCCATACGAATTTCACTACTGATTGGACTTTTTCTACTGTAGAAACCACATATGTTGTTCAAAATTGACAAAACATCTTATATTTCAACTAGAAACACCCATGGTGAAAATAGGTCATATCGGTTCAGATTTAGATATAGCCCCCCATACGAATTTCACTCCCTATTTGACTTTTTCTGCTGTAGAAACCACATATTTTAACAGATGTTCTTCAAAGTTGGCAAAACATCTTATATTTGAACTAGAAACACCCGCGGTGAAAATGAGCCAGATCGGTTCAGATTTATATATAGCTCCTATACAAATTTCGCTCCCGGCTCACCGAATTACTTCACATTGAGCATAACACGTTACACTAGAACTGGAAGAACCTATTGTGAAATGGGTCACTTCATTCCATGTTTGGATATAGCCCCGATACAAATATTCTTCTCGATTTGACAAATTGGGTCAGGTCATATTAGCCTATGATTAGGAAACATACAAAAATCCTTCACTTTTTACCGAATTGAATTGTATTCGGATAGAAAGTGTAGTGTGTCATATAGTCGGCCCCGCCCGACTTTAGCCTTTCCTTACTGGTTTTCAAATTGTGTCCTTTAAAAGTACTAGTTTTGAAAAATCCCTCTATTTTCAGTATTTACGCAATTAGACGGATGTACATTTCTAGCTGTTATCGTATTATGGGTACCATTTTTATCCCTTTGTCCCATTTCGCCCGCTAAAACGTGTATTTTAAAATTGCTTAAATATTCTAAATATTAGGGTACTTTCAGTCCTTGTTAGGGAACATTGTTTCCCTCTGTGCCGATTTCGCCCACTTTCAATCCCAACCAATCTGCAACTATAAAACACATTTAGGAAAAATTTGAACGTCCTAGCTCATTTCGTTCGACCGCTATCGTGCTTTCAACAGACAAACAGACGGACATGGCTAGATCGTCTTAGAATTTTACCACGACCTAGAATATATATACTTTATGGGGTCTCCGATGAATATTTGAAGGTGTTACAAACGGAATGACAAAGTGAATATACCCCATCCTTAGATGGAGGGTACAAAAAGAGAGAGAATTTGAGAGCGCCGCTGAGAAATTAAAATAAATTCGCCGTCAGCCGCATCTACCAGCGGCGGCGGTGTTTCTTCTACCAATAAGAAATACACGAGAAAACAAGTAGTAGATTCTTATGAAGCTGGTTCTGTTGTATATAATTGAAGATATAATAAATATCATTACACAATACAAATATTTTTCATAATTTTGCGTGTAGTTAGTTACAAAGGATAATTATTTATATCATCCCAATTTTTATTCTTGAAATATTAGATATCTTTGTTTTAGCGTTGGAAATTGTACCAAATATGCCATAGGAGGGAGTATCATTGTATTTTAATACTTTTAATTGTACTAAAAATGGTACAACTGTATCAACTTTTGTGTCCTGTTCGATGTACAAATATGATCAAGTTTATCACAAATACATCGTGAAATCCGTAAATATGATACCGATTGTTGTTTACGATTTGTTTACTATTACTAACGTATAACTCATATTAATGCACAGAAAAAATAGAAATCAGTTTCAATCACGAAAATTGTATATTCGATAACTTGTTTTTTAGTTTTCCTGTTATAATGAAAATTGTAAAACCAATTACTAAAATTGTAGCTGGAGTTATTGAAAAAAAATAGTTAAAAAATGATATATTGAATTAAAGCAGTGATTGATTTTTTCGAAAATATTCAATCAAAAATGTTGCTGATTCGATTACAGCAGTCATTGAATTTTTCGATTACAGCTGTCGTTGATTTTTCTGAAATGTTTAATGAATTGTATTGTTATATTCATTAGAAGGTTATTTGATTTAGTGAGATAAACCATTCGTCGGCATGGTCTGCAGTTCGTCTGAAGTCTTCAGCAGAACCCAAAATTGGCAATTAGGCAAGTGAAACCTTTATTGTTACAGCTAAAAGTTGACTGCAGAATTTCGATGGGCGCTACCCCATCTCGTCAGAACTTTTGCAACGTATGCTTGTCTTTGACTTAAATCAGGGTGAGGTAAATCAGAGTTCACATATGACAAATGAGAAGCGCTGATAAACAAAATATTCCAACGAACTAAGTCGACACTCTAAAAGGCGTCTTCGATTTGAGTTGTTGACAACTCGCGTTAACCACGACTTCTTTCTAAGAAATTATAAAAATGAAACGAAAACAAAAACAAAAACAATAATCATTTTCATTGTTCCGATCACTGTTTTAATCAGTTTTTTATAAATTCAATGAATAAATAAAACCAAATAGCAAAAACCAGAAGCAAAAGATATATATTTGTATCTCTTACCGTAATAATACTTCGTTTTCGACCCGCCCTAACGTGTTTACAGTTTCATATTTTTTGAAAATCGGGAAATACATCCTAATTCGCCATGTATAAATCACGGTTAAGTATGTGAAGCGAGCTGTCCTGTGCAACCTTCTTCTGCAAAGTATTTCACAAAATGTTTCCGTGCTAAGTTTAATACCAAATTTAAGTTTTTCGCTTATCTCATATCGATTATAGTACGATAACGTACGTTATATGACCAGCAAAATGGTCTTGAGCCAGGACAATATCGCAGTTCAAAACACAATTCGTGTATTTGATATAAAAAATACGAAAACTTGAGTTTATATATATATATCTTTTTTAATTAAATTTAATTATATTAAATTTTAATTCCTCAAGAAGGTTGCACAGACACGTATTTAACTGACGAATTAAACTTCACATACTGAATTTGTTAATTTCTTTATCGGAGTCGAAAAGAATCATTTTATCTATTATATTAATTTCATGTCATCTTATGTCGCACACACACACCTTGTTGTAAAGACAATGCTCATACTCCGCGACGTTATGGCAATTTGGAAATTTTCCAGCCATGCCCGAAATTACAATATCATCATCGTCCGTTTCAGGAAAAACCCGGGAGAGTTTTTTCGACTTAATTTCGGCCATTTTACTAGTCGGCATGTTTCACTTAAATGTCGTCCCCTTGTTGAACTGGATACTGCCGCTTATTTGTTCTTGGAAGGCTCTGAGTGCACGAATGTAAATGAGTTGAGGTTATTGCGCGTAATCCAATACCCGCTACGAACGAATTGTCCACGAAACTGCAATTGATTGCGTGTGTACCGCGTGGGCACTTTTATAACATGGAATCAGCTCATTTCATATTCTGGCAAGTGCTGAAATTTTTGTAGACTTTCCTTAAATATTTCCGATTTAGTTGTAATTCAATGTAAATCAATGGCAGTCGTGTATAAATTAAGCAGCAATTAAAGGTTAAACAACCCCATAATGACATTCCTATTATTTGGACAGTGGTTGCTCTAAGCTGTACTCGAGTAAACGTACTGTAATACCAAGTGCAGAAGAGCTGTATGCTTCGGAAAAGGGGTTAGAAGGGGTTAAACATATGGCGGCAAACATGCATACGTTTCAACATTTCGCCAACGAGTGTTTGCATATTTATCTTGTAAATTAATCTAATACGACATGCCTACACCATCAAACATGATTTACACGGGTATACAACCATTTTGTCAATGGTTTGTGTAGAACATTTTCAAATGTATTTTGGTGTCCAAAATTCAATTAAATTATACTCAAATTTTGTTATGAATATTTTTTGCATTTTTATTCGTTAATTTAAACGTAATTTTGAGGGTAACAAACGTTTTAATTGCCTTTTTTGTGACACAAAAAAACCCTTAAAAGTAGCATGTTTGAAAACATTCTATGGATAAATATAGAAGTTATGGACCTTCTTATAGACGTAAGAGCTGCAATGTAAATGTAATTTCAATAAACATGTTTTCGAAGTTGTTCATGGGGTCTACATATTGAGAATATGATGGATACGAGAATTCTTAGCACAATCCATTGAATTTCGTTTGAGATTTTCTTAATAGGCAACATTGCGAGTTAGTCCTATAAAATCTTTAATATCACATATTTTGCAGAATTAATAATTTTCATTTTTGTTTACATATGTAACAAGGAATATTTAAAAGGAAACCAACAAATTCGGTAACTGTGGTTTGCGTAGGCAGGTGAAAACAAAAGTGAAGTCTCAGTTTCTTGTAATTCGAAATTGTTTAGAAATTCTTCTTATTTTTATTGGATTTCTTCGAGTACAAGAAAAACGGTCTTTGTTATTCGAAGAGATATATATCAAAGATTTTTAAAGTGACGAAACTTTTTGATTTGAACTGGGATATTGTCCTAGCTCAAGACCCTATTTGCATCTATATTTAATAGAATGCAAATTTATTTACAAATGGCATGGTGACATTTATTACTTGGCTGCAGACTACCACTATCATGATTTCCACCCTGTCTAAAGGTTTCATTCAGGTGGCTTCGCATTTAAAAATATTTTTTTGTTTAACCGATATCTGCAGTATAAAGATAATATAATTTTAAGAAACATCCTGTTACTCATGTCCTGTATGAATTAGAACACCAAGACGCTATAGAAATCATATTTAGACCCATACCTCATCAAAAAGCATAGTAAGTTTTATATATTTATTAAGAAGAAAATTCGGGCATGAGAGGTAAGGTGTAATCGAGTGTTTTCGATCTGTTGTCAATAAATGTCGCAGCCATCTTTCTGGAAGCAAAAGTTCATGCAAAATGTTGCCACTTTTTTTTGGCCGGATGGATGGTCCGATTTGAATGGCATCTTAAGTATGCCCAGCTGATGTGTTTTCGAACTAAAGAACGTTGTCAGAAAACTTTCAAAATTTCTTGTCTAATTTTTAACTCAGAGATGTGGTTGAGAACTATACAAACAATCGTTATTTCAACTCGAATTCCCCAGCCAATTGTGACCATGCATGTACTTCGTGTTACAAAAGAACAGTGTGTATTCGGAGGGTTAAGTATCTTTGATGGACAAATAAGCAAATTCGCATTATTACCAATTAATGCTGATCATCATACAGCGAGAGCTTATTACCACGTAAACGCGATATTCTAAACGTCGGGATCTTGGTCTGGTGGTAATTAGTTCCGGCTGGACTTACTCCAAGGCAGCACTGCACTTATCACCGGCAGGGAACAAACCCGATATCAAAGGAGAGAGTACACATAAAAAATTATAATTCAATTTAAAAATTCCCAGATTTAATTTAAAATTGTATATGAATTTAAACAAGTAAAAACGGTGTTAAGTTCGCCGTGACGAACTTCATATACCCTCCACCATGGATTGCATTCCACAGAGGCGGTCGATTTTCGTAGAAGTGCAGTAATATTACAAGAAAATATATATTTTTTGAAATAGCCAAAATCAAAACAAATACAAATATTGAAATAATAATTTTTTAATAAATAAATATAATATTTTTATTATTTCTAACCACGCTTATTAGGAAAGGCTACCAACACGTTTTCATATCGAAATAATACTTCAATTCAATCCAAAAAATAAATATTCTTATATTTATATTTTCAAAAAAGCTTAAATACCATAAATATTGGTATTGATAGTGGTTGCTACAGTTGGTTGTATTTACATTCTATTTTAATTTCAAAAGTAAAAATTTTTAAAATCCATTGTCTCACGTACATAATGCAAAATAACCTAACTTCACCGAATTCCATGATTCTAGCTGCGGCCATTTGGTTGGTACCATTTTTATCCCCTTTTTCTTATTTTGCCCCCCCCGAAGAGTACGACTTTCTAAAATGTACACACCGAATTTCATCATTCTAGTTGTATTCGTTTAGTTGGTACTATTTTTATCCCTCTGTACCCATTGTATCCCTTGAAAGTACGAATTTGGATAAACCCTTTTATTTTTCGTGTCTACGGAGTCAGAGGAATGTATACTCCGAATTACATGACTCTAGCTACGGTCATTTGGTTGGTACTACTTTTATCCCCTTTTTCCATTTTAACACCAAAAGGTACGAATTCCGAAAAATCCGTTTATTTTACGTGTCTACGCAATTAGAGGAATGTATACACCGAATTTTATTATTCTAAGTGCAGCCGTTTTGTTGGTACCATTTTTATCCCTCTATTGCCATTTTACCCCTTAAAAGCACGAATTTGGAAAACTACTTTTATATTATGTCTACTCAATTAGAGGAATGTACACACCGAATTTTGTTTCACCCCCTACGAATAAGAATCTCGTTATGCATTCCCAATATCAAGTAAGTACAAGTAGACATATTGAAAAAATATGCTTAAATACTCTTAAATATTAGGGGTTATTATGGAACTTTTTAGTCCTTGTGAGGGAAAAATGTTTCCCTTTGGGCCGATTTCGTCCAGTTTTAATCCCAACCGGTCTACGACTATAAGACGCATTTAAGGATAATTTGGACTTCCTATCTCCTTTCGTTTAGATGCTAGCGTGCTCTCAACATACGGACGGACGGACATGGCTAGATCGTCTTAGAATTTTATGACGATCAAGAATATATATATACTTTATAGGATCTCAGGACGATATTTCAAGGTGTTACAAACGGAATGACAATGAATTCAATTAGTACATTTATTTGAATTTATATTTTAAATCAAACATTATTTTAATTGTATTAATTACAGTGGATTCTCAATGTTAACATGTTCGTTAAATTGAGAAATTCGTCATATCGAGTCGCAGCAAAAAATTAGCTAGATTTTGGAAGCAGTGTACCCGTTGTAGTGATACTGAGGGTGCAGTTCAGTATGACTCGGTTGCAATAGAGTAAGACCGAGACCAGAGACCGGATAGAGATGAATCTCTGCATGCTTCGGTTGCAAGAAAAGAAGCGAAATGAAGTGCTTTTAACAAGCAAATGCCGAACAAATCACATCACTAGCTGTGGTGCATTGAGTAGAACACGCGACTAACATGAAAATAGTCCCATGTTCAAATCCCGGCCGCGGCATTTCATTTTTAAACTAAACATGCCATTATTGGATCCCAGTAAATGGTCTAATTCTGGACATCCCCCACAAAAACAGCGTTTAATATCCAAGTAGAGTTGGGAATTTTCGTTCACTGAACAAACTAGTTCGCTACAGTTACAGTTACAGTTCACTAGTTCAATTTTGTTCGTATGCTATTTTTTCAGCCCTTCGTATGACATCATCGTTGAAATGTCAATTTTCAGTTGTTTATCATATGTCAATTGGGAATGGCTGCTATTTTTGGGTTATTTCTCGTTTTTGTTAAACAAATTTGTGAAAAATCCAACTTGGCCACGTCGAAAATATTAAAAGCCAGCAACACTTTAACTGGATTGGCCGTGGCCTAATCCCACGTCACATTGGGAGCGTTGTATGGTAAAATTTTGAGAGCAGTTGTTAAAATGCCACACGATGCTGTAAATATACATCTACCTAAATAAAGACGGCACTGAGGATAATGTCAAATCTATAAAGGATCTTGTTTAGGAACGCTAAAATAACAACATTGAAATAAGTGTTGGCCACGAGCAGGTCTGATTGCGTGTGAGAAAGAGCGAAATACAATATCTGAACCAAATGACCATTGAACGAAGAGGTACGAAATAAAAGAACTAGTTCGCGCGGTCATTTTAGTGAATAGTTCAACTGAACTAGTTCGACACAACTCTATATCCAAGTTAGTGATCGAGATATATTGCATGTCTCCCTTACTAAGCCGTTGAAAGCGGAGCAGAAGTTTTTGCTGGGTTACTGATTATTATCATTATTTATGTAAAATCAAAAAGATTAATTCAGTTCCGATCTCATAATAACCATGACAAATTTGACAAAAAAAAAATTTCTTATTTTTTTTGACAATGAAGGTTTTAAAATAAGTTTCGATTATATAGTGACCATTGTATAACATCCATATTATACTATACTATCCAGATGATACAAGTTTCCTTTTGTAATGGAGATTTTTCAAAACATTTTTTTAATTTTGACTGTTCGTTAAATCGAGTGTTCGCTACATCCTTTGGGAATTTAGCAATAAAAACACGCTGACTGTTGCCGCTCTCAGTTTCATATGTGTTTATTATGGGTAGAAGAAAAAGTGCTACCGATGGCCGATGGAGCAGACGACTCGCCATACCTCAATTCAAAATTCAATTAAAAAAATATAAATCAATTTAAAACACTGTTAATTTAAACTTTTAATTAAAAATGTAAATTTCAATTAAAAGAATTAATTAATTCTTAAAAATAATAATTAAACCAAACAATATTTTGTTTGAAAATATCAAGGCTAATATGAATAGTTGTTCTTGCGCTGCCGACATTTCTTTGTGTGGTCATTCGGCTTTTGATTTGTGTACTACAAACCAATCAGAGCAAGGTTTCGCTGTGCAATTGTTTGATAATACTGACGAGTTGCACTTCGTTGGATATTGTGATTGGGATTTTATATATTATTATATCAATGAGTGAGATTGGAAGGTAAGGCCTTCCATTATCTTTCCAAAAGAAAGATCTATGGTATGGCTCTCCCTGTCTCGTTTAAAAAGTTTTTCAATTGTTGAAATTTCCAAATGCTCTATTTTTAAGCACAACTTGCAGAAACTTACAGAAACAATATTATAACTGATGACATGAAACCCTCAGCCACTAGGATTCAAACTCACGATCTTCCGTTTGGTACGCGAACATGCTATCGTCCAGTCTACTACACACAAAACCTTGAGAGTCGCAAATGGAAAATATATGAAAACATCATACACCTTCTTAAGAGAAAAGAAGTGGAAGACAAATACCATCTCCATATCTTCATCTCTATCTCCATTTGAAAGGCAGATATGGAGAAGGGAAGAGGAATGTGAGAGAGAAACTGGAAACCTTTACATTATGTTTTCCATTTGTAAGTCCTTTTAAAAGAAAGCGAAGAGGAACAAGACAAAAATGATGGATGGATTTTCGCTACATAAACGGACGTAAAAAAATAAAGCAATGACACGTGTGATAGTAGCATGCCTGCAATGGTTTCCCACAGACCTTATATGAGGAAGTCCTTGTCAAAACAGGCCTTCCACATGTCAAAAATTAGGAAGACGTCGTAAATTCCGATGCTGGGATGTGATGCAATATGTGTTCCCACCACTAGTGTAGTACTAACTACATCGTGTTTTAACATCTTACTATTACCCATCGTTGCGGTAACAATTCTGAAGTTCAACATGGTAATTTCTATGACCTGGTCGATTGTATATGAGTCTTCATTGTGCCTATGTCTACGTAGGCACAATACTTTAATTCCATGGATTTTAACATGTCTCTTCCAACTTTATTGATTCACGATGACGAACGAAAGCCAGTCACTCACTTTCGTCAGGAATTCGCCAGGCCTTACGTCGTGACAGCGGACTGAGATGGAGCAATCAAAATTTGAACTGAATTTTCTGTTCGACTTGATTTTCGTTCCACTTTTCGTTCTAACTCAACATTTTCATCATGATAAAGTACACGAACGCACAACGTATGCAAATTATAAAAATGTACTACCGAAATTCGGAGTCACCAACTTTAAGAGCGTTAACTCCAACTTTCAGTCTTTATTCTCGCCCTAGTAGACAAGCAATAACAAGTTTAGTGCAAAAATTTGAGTCTCCATATTCATTGGTCGAAGTGACGGAAATATGACTGCCGTTCAGGCATCCGTAGCGAAAGATCCAAATCAGTCGATTCCGCGGAGAACTGGGCATCACCAGGATCACTTTATGACGAATTTTGGTTTACACCCATACATGATCAAGCCTACTCACGAATAGAAGCCGATGGACCATTTGACGCGACGTACATTCTCATATTGGGCCTTGGATAAGATGCGCCAAGATGATGAAAGTCATCTCATTTTTGGCTCAATGGGTTCGTCAATAAGCAAAATATGCGTTATTGGTTTGGTGAAAATCAACATGTGCTTCATGAATCACCACTTTATCCACAAAAACTAACTGTTTGATGCGGTTTGCATGCCGGCGGCGTCATTGGGCCATATTTTTTCGTTGACAATAACGATTGTCACTTTACTGTGAATGGCGATCGCTACCGCGACATGATTACCGATTACTTTTGGCCCGAGTTGGGAAATATGGACTTGGGCGACACTTGGCTTCAACAGGACGGTGCCACACCGCACACGTTACAATCGATTTATTGAAGAGTAAGTTTGGTGAACGTAGTATCTCAAGAAATGGACTAGTCAATTGGTCGCCTCGTTCGTGCGATTTAACACCTTTAGACTTTTTTCTTTGGGCTACATCAAATCATTGTTCAATGCCAACAAGACGACGACTTTGGAAGAACTGAGAGCCAACATTGAACGCGAAATAGCGGCCGTTACGGCCGAAATGTGTGACCGAATCGAGTTCCATTCATAAATGTTTTGATTGTATTTCAAGTCCATCATAAAGCTTTGGAAATGGTTTGCCTTTTATTAAACAAAATGTCAAGTCTTATTGGAAAACCCTTTATATAAGTCGCGATCTTGATAAGCTGTAGTACATGTAGTACTAATATAATATAAAACAAAATAACCTGTTTTTTTTTTTTAATTTGTAAATGAGTTTTTTATGCTACTTAATTTTAATATTTTGAAACAGTTCCTAAACCACTGTTTTTATGTGGTAGTACAATTTGCAACACTTATAGCCATCATAATTGTCGGCCATCTAATTGAATAAGTGGATGTGATCCCACATTTTTGTATCCTCATTTTTTTCTGAATCAATATGCCTCAAAGTTTTTAAGTCTCGGACACAAAATTGTTATTTTTGTTGCATAGTGTAATTAGCTAAAACATAACATATACTGTAGCACACAAGGAATTGGAATTAGTGCCAATTTTATTGTTACTTAAGCAGACTTGGAACATTTAAATTTCAAGCGTCGTTTTAGCACGATGGCTGCAAAATAAGAAAACAGAAGCAATTTTTGGTAGTCTATTTTTAGAGAAGTAATGAATTAAATCGGTATCGGGGTTATTCCAAAACATGGACCTATGTCGACCGCTCTTAACATATAATTATATAATTCTTCTAGGGGAAACAGGGAAAAGTGCTTGGGCAAATTTGACCAAATTGTCTGTAATATAGGCTCCTGGGGACTTAAGAAAAAAATTGTGTTTTGGATGCACAACCCAATACGCCCTATGTGCAGTGCATATAGGCTATCTGCCACCGGATCTTGGAGAATCAGAACATACGGACGATCATCTGACTGTAGCACTCCTAAGATGGCATTCGCAAAGCCATTCGAGCTCAAATTCCCTTCAAGGGCGGAGTGGGCAAGTATGAGGTATACACAGACGTACCGACTTCTCGACAGCTGCAGCGTCATGTAATAAACTTTCCTCTTTAGACACAACGGGAAGGAAGATATAGCCCAGCATTCCTTTTGCCAGTACCAAACTCTAATAAAATCACGGCATAGGTCCCTTGGGAAGCATTAAATAACATTGACGAGATATAGGAAATTGATATTAGAAATCTTTCAAGTTAGATTTAACAAACATATAGCGTCCGATTTTGGACTCCAAAATTATTTCTGTCAATTTTCAATTTCAATTTTCTGTCATTTGAAATGAGGCAAGAATTGTAACTGGATTAGAATTAGAATTGTATGGGGATTAGAAGAAAATACGACACATAGACGGAATGACACATTCAACTTGTGCTCTACTCTAGCCTGATTACTTCATTTTGTTGCAAATATATGACATTAATCTTATATATGTACATACATACGTATAAATACCTGTCCTACGGAGTGGCGTGCATAAACCATATTGAATATTTAAGCAGCTTAAATTGTTGGCTTTTCTTTTTCTTCATGGAAAATGTCAAAACAGAAGGCCGAGCTCTCGTGTCCATTTCATTTTGAGCCTATCTTGACCTCATTTGACATATACGATATAGAATTGTATAAAAATGTATTATTTTTGATGTCATGAAAACCACGGTGTTCTATTCAAAATATAGCAAAGCTATGTAAGACTTCAAGTATTTCATATATGTACAAATAAACAACCGAATGTTTGCTTTTAGGGTCATTTGTAGTGTACTTAGTAATTCAAACACAAGCAGAGCGAACACTTGAGAAGGTTCATTTGCTTATTTAAAATTTGGATTCTACGACCGTTTCTTCTTCGCTTCACTTCTTAGCTTTTAAGCTAATAATAGGCCTGTTCGATTGGACTTACTGGCTTATAATTAAGAGATTTGATAAGGTGGCGACATTTTTATCCATTGATTTTATTTAAATAAATCAGAGATAAAAATCTGGCACCACTTTACTCGGTAACTAAGAGAGTAGTAAGCTACTTTCTTGTTAAGCAAGTAAATTCCATACAAAAATTAAGCCCAATCGAACAGGCCTAATGTTGCCTGGAATGCAAAAGTAAAAAGTAACTTAAAAACCATTAATCGACGTTTCTTCGGAGAATTTAAATAAATATGATACGATTTTTATTTCACATTCTTTTACATTTACATGGGTGGCGAAAATAAATTGATGTGGTTACCAGCCAAAAATGAAGATTGCGTTGTTTTGTAATGATTCGCAAAATATTTCGTTTCTAGGTCCAGCAATCTGGGAACTAAACACCACAAAAATCATCTGAATTAACAGACCCTTGAAAACATTTTAAATACATTCTTTTCTTAGTGTAACTTATTGACCGATTGATTGGTGACATCTGAAAACTCACAATTTTTGGAAATATTTTGAATACCATCTGTTTTTATACCCTACACCACTTCGTGGTCTAGGGTATTATAAGTTAGTTTTCCGCCAAATGTTTGTAACACCAAGAAATAATTGAGCTAGACCCACCTTTAAGTATACGGATCGGCTTAGAATCGCCAGCTGAGTCGATTTAACGATGTCTGTCTGTCCGTCTGTCCGTCCGTCCGTCCGTCCGTCCGTCTGCTGTCCATCTAAGCTTGTTCGCACTCTACAGGTCGCAATTGTTGTCCGATTGTCATGAAACTTGGCAGAAGTTATTTTTTCTGGCCAAGGACCATTGGTATTGAATTTGGAGGAAATCGGTTCAGATTTAGATATAGCCCCCATACAAATGTCGGTCCCGATTTGACATTTTCCGCTCTAGAAACCACATATTGTACCCGATTTTCTTTAAATTTGGTACAACATCTTATAATCTGACTAGAAACTCCTATGCCGAAATTGGGTAAGATCGGTTCAGATTTAGATATAGCCCCCATACAAATGTCGCTCCCTATTTCACTTTTTCCGCTTTAGAAACCACATATTGTACCCGATTTTCTTTAAAATTGGCACAACATCTTATAATCCCACTAGAAACACGTATGCAAAAATTGGGTAAGATCGGTTCAGATTTAGATATAGCCCCCATACAAATGTCGCTCCCGATTTGACATTTTCCGTTCTAGAAACGACATATTGTACTCGGTTTTCTTTAAATTTGGCAGAACATCTTATAATCCAACTAGAAACACGTATGCAAAAATTGATTAAGATCGCTTCAGATTTAGATGTAGCCCCCATACAAATGTCGCTCCCGATTTGACATTTTCCGCTCTAGAAAAGACATATTGTACCCGATTTTCTTTATATTTTGCAGAACATCTTATAATGCAACTAGAAACACGTATGCAAAAATTGGGTAAGATCGGTTCAGAGTTAGATATAGCCCCCATACAAATGTCGCTCCCGAATTCAATTTTTCCGCTTTAGAAACCACATATTGTACCCGATTTTCTTTAAAATTGGCACAACATTTTATAATCGAACTAGAAACACCTATGCTGAAATTGGGTATGATCGGTTCAGATTTAGATATAGCCCCCATACAAATGTCGCTCCCGATTTGACTTTTTCCGCTCTAAAATCCAGATATTGTACCCGTTTTTCTTTAAAATTGGCACAACATCTTATAATCCAACTTAAAAACCAATGGTGAAAGTGGGTAAGATCGGTTCAGATTTAGATATAGACCTCATACAAATGTTGCTCCCGAATGTTTAACCGATTTTGGCCAAATTTTACATATTATATTTCACCAATAAACAGACATGGTGAAAGCGCGTCACATCGTTCCTGGTTTCAATATACCCCCATACAAATGTCCTTTCCGATTTAACATTTTTTTGTCAAACACATACATGTATAGGATGCAAAAATCCTTCCTGATTTAAATTTTTTACCGCACTTACTGAATACCAGTGATGTCAGTTGTGTTCCCAGTACTACGCAGTACTATCACAGTTGGGAGAATAGACCAATCTTCTCAAACAAGACAATGACAAAAAGAAACTTTGGGATCCCATATGAATTTCACCTCCCTTAACCGTATTGGGACTAGAATTAGTTAATTATTAGCTAAACAGCCAAATCCTGACGTAGGTCACTGCATGATTTAAATTCGTGTATTTACGATGCTATTCGTCTGTTCAATATTAAGAAATTTGCCGCAGTAATTCACATCTACGGTAAGTATTTCTGGGAGACATAGAACAAAATTCGGATAGAGCTGCATATCTGTATACTTCGGTTGCAGTATGAAACAGGTAAGGAAAGGCTAAAGTCGGACGGAGCCGACAATAAAGAGTGATTTTTTTGAGGTTAGGATTTTCATGCATTAGTATTTGACAGATCACGTGGGATTTCAGACATGGTGTCAAAGAGAAAGATGCTCAGTATGCTTTGACATTTCATCATGAATCGTCTTACAAACGAACAACGCTTGCAAATTATTGAATTTTATTATCAAAATGCGTGCTCTGTTAAGAAAGTTCATTGCGCGCTTCCATTTTATGGTCAGTTTAATCGACCCACTGAAGCGGCTATTCGGGCTATTGTGACTAAATTTCGCACCAAATTTACATTGTTGGACATTAAACCACCAACACGCTTACGTAGAGTGCGAACTGAAGAAAATATCGCAGCTGTATCGGCCAGTGTTAATGATGACCACCAATTTTCGATTCGTCGCCGTTCGCACCAATTGGGTCTCTGTTACTCAAAAACGTGGAAATGCCAAAATTGGACTAAGCGGATGGACCACCTAAGACGCAGCCGCGGTCAACATTTAAATGAAATTATCTTCAAAAAGTAAATGTCATGGACCAATCTAACGTTTCAAATAAAGAACCGATGAGATTTTGCAAATTTTATGCGTTTTTTTTTAAAGTTATCAAGCTCTTAAAAAATCACCCTTTATAATATGTAAAGTTTGGCCAAAATCGGTTAAACATTTTGGGAGCAACATTTGTAGATATATATATATACATATATATATATAAATGTATATATATATATATATATGTCTAAATCAGAACCGATCTTACCCACTTTCACCATAAGCGTTTCTAGTTAGATTATAAGTTGTTACGCCAATTTTAAAGAATATCGGTTTCTAGAGCGGAAAAAGTCAAATCGGGAGTGACATCTGTCTGGGGGCTATATCTAAATCTAAACCGATCTAACCGATTTCAGCTATTTCCAGTTCAATTATAGGATACTGTGCCAAATTTGAAGCAAATCGAGTGAAACATGTGGTTTCTAGAGCGGAAAAAGTCGAATCAGGAGCGACATCTGTATGGCGGCTATATCTAAATCTGAACCGATCTGACCGATTTTCACCATTGCTGTTTCCACTCCAATTATAGGGTACTGTGCTAAATTTGAAGCAAATCGAGTGAAACATGTGGTTTCTAGAGCGGAAAAAGTCGAATCAGGAGCGACATCTGTATGGCGGCTATATATAAATCTGAACCGATCTGACCAATTTTCACCATTGCTGTTTCCACTTCAATTATAGGGTACTGTGCCAAATTTGAAGCAAATCGAGTGAAACATGTGGTTTCTGGAGCGGGAAAAGTCAAATAGGGAGCGACATTTGAATGGGGCCTATATCTAAATCTGAACGGATCTGACCGATTTTCACCATTGCTGTTTCCACTTCAATTGTAGGGTACTGTGCCAAATTTGAAGCAAATCGAGTGAAACATGTGGTTTCTGGAGCGGGAAAAGTCAAATCGGGAGCGACATTTGTATGGGGGCTATATCTAAATCTGAACTGATTTGCTTCAAATTAAATAGCGTTCGTCCTTGGTACACAAAACTTACTTGTGCTAATTTTTGTAAGGATCGGACTATAATTGCGACCTGTAATTTGATTACAACAATAGATGGACAGACAGACAGACGGACATTGCTAAATCGACTCAGAAAGTGATTCTAAGCCGATCTGTATAATAAACGATCGTGGAGTGTATAAAAAGTTGTCGTGCTTTAACAAGAAAATAACGAACATATCGCATCACTTGCTGTGGTGGATTGGGTAGAGTACGCGACTATCATGCATGCGACTATCCCATGTTCCCTGCCCAGGCATTTTATTATACCCTCTACCTCCAGGATGGAGGTTTACTAACTTTGTCATTCCGTTGGTAACAGCTTGAAATATCGACCTGAAACCCTATAAAGTATATATATTCTTGATCGTCATAAAATACGATCTACGATTTAGCCATGTCCGCCCGTCTGTTGAAAGCACGCTAACATCTAAACGAAAGGAGATAGGACGTCCACATTTTTCATAAATGCGTCTTATAGTCCTAGATCGGTTGGGATTGCAGCTGGTCGAAATCGGTTTAAAGGGAAAAAACGTGCACCATAAAGTGATTATTATCCTAGGTGGTGAAATGACCCAAAAAGGGATAAAAATGGTACCTATCAAACGACAGCAGCTAGAAACACAAAATTCGGTGTGTACATTCCTCTAATTGAATAGATACATAATATAAAATTATTTTTGGGGTCAAAATGAAAAAAGGGTTAAAAATTGTACCAAATAAAAGAACGCAGCTAGGGTCATGAAATTCGGAATATACATTCCTCTAACTGTGCAGACACGAAAAATAAAACGTTTTTTCCAAATTCGTACTTTCAATGGGAAGAGAGGGATAAAAACCAAACGGCTACAGCTAGAATGATGGAATTCGGTGTGTACATTCCTCTTATTGCGTAGACACGTAAAATAAAGAGATTTTTTCAATATTTTTAGTTAGTTTGGCAATATTAAAAAAAATAAATTTTCCTGTAATGTTACTGCGAACTTAACTCCGTTTTTACTTTTTTTTAAACTGAACCAGTAATTGCTCTAATTGGTGTGACCGCCCATGTGCAGAAAATCTTGTGGTTTTATTTACTTCCTTCAATTCAGTAGCGTTCTTCCATGACATGGCTTTATTAATTTTTTCTAATCAAACGCGTAGTTTATACACATTCCTCTAGTGTATATATTCGACATAACTTTACTAATATAGGAAATATTGGATATTTAAATTGTAACGGGCGTGACATTTTGACGGAAATTCCGGTACGATACCGGACTATACCTGTAAAAGGAAGTCGCCAAACCAATTGTTATCATTATTTTTTTGAAATATAACCAAACAAGTAAGGAAAGGCTAAAGTCGGGCGGGGCAGACTCTATGATGCAATCCACTTTCTATCCGAATACAATTCAATTCGGGGAAAAAGGAAGGTTTTTTTGTATCCTGTAAATGTATGTGTTTGACAAAAAGTGTTAAATCGGAAAGGACATTTGTATGAGAATATATTGAAACCTGGAACGAAATGAAATATAAAATGTATAGTTGGCCAAAATCGGTTAAACTTTTGGGAGCAACATTTGTATTTGGGCTATATTTAAATCTGAACCCACTTTCACCATAGTTTTGTTTAGTTGGACTATAAGATGTCGTGCCAATTTAAAAAAAAAATCGGGTACAATATGTGGATTCTAGAGCGCAAAAGTCAAATCGGGAGCAACATTTGTATGGGGCTATATCTAAATCTGAACCGATCTTACCCAATTTCTGCATAGGTATTTCTAGTTAGATTATAAGATGTAGTGCCAAATTTAAAGAAAATCGGGTAGAATATGTGGTTTCTAGAGCGCAAAATCGAATCGGGAGCGACATTTGTATGGGGCCTATATCTAAATCTGAACCGATCTCACCCAGTTTGTGCATAGGTGTTTCTAGTTGGATTATAAGATGTTGTGCCAAATTTAAAGAAAATCGGGTACGATAAGTACGATGGGTACGATAAATCGGGAGCGTCATTTGTATGGGGGCTATATCTAAATCTGAGTCGATTTGCCTCAAATTAAATAGCGTTCATCCTTGATCCACAAAACTTAGCTGTGCCATTTTTTTGTTAAGATCGGACTATATATTTGCGACATGTAATTTGATTACAACGATAGATGGACAGACTGACATTGCCAAATCGACTCAGAAAGTGATTCTAAGCCGATCTGTATAATAAACGGTGGGTGGGATCTTTTGGGTGTTACAAACAAATGCACAAACTCTCGTGGAGTGTATAAATATGTATTATAAGAAGTATGGACATTACGAATGTTTATCGGTGCTGTTTTAAATTATAAATTGATTTAGAAATTGTGTGTAAATTTAAGAAATGTATATATTGATGAGGTGTAAGGGGAAGTTTTTTGCCTTCTCAACCCCCTAAAATGTGACAAGAAAAGAAAGTTTTAACGCAATCGCTTCCGCATAGAGCTTTCAAACTATCGATAGTCTCCCCATTCAATAGATTTAGCCAATCCTATCGATACTATCGGATAATTTCCTTAATTAATTTTCTTTAGAAGAAAAGAAAGTTGTTTTAAAAAACGGAAAAACAAAACGCTTACAGTACAGACGCTCTAAATATAGCGGTTGAAAAAATAGATTGTTATTAACACATTTGTGGTGTTTTTGAGGAACGATCTATAACTAAGACTGGAGAGCAAAAAAGCCATCGGTAAGACATATGTTTACAAAAAGTGTACATTTTGTTCAAATTGAACTTGACGTTCAGAAAAAAAAATACTTTGTAGTGGCCTTTTTAGTACTATACCGACATGAACACAATTTACACTTTTTGTAAATAAATGACCTACTTATGGCTTTTTTGCTCCCCAGTCTTAGTTCTCGAGGTTAACTGCAAAACCACTATTGTTTAGCTTTAAACTTATTGCGTAATCCAATAATTTTTGTTGAGAAAAATAAGCATCTCCACATTTTTGGATTGCAAGAGCCAATTCAATTTATCCGCTCGATCAGGAATAGGCATGTCTGCAACCCCTCCGATGTCTTCATTATACTTTTTAATTAATCAAGGCTTTTGAGCGGTATTATGAAAGAAACGGTAACGGATGAACTAGATGACGTTCGCATCGTGACATTATCAAATGGTGAAAGTATATCTTTGAGATCTCTCAATATGTTGATTTCATCTGCCGTCAGAGGCGATGGAGATTTTGATGTTGCCAAGGGTATAGTAGGTATGCAATCGTGGTGGGCACCTCCTGTAATAGACTATACGCTTTACTTGACCCTTGGGCGGCTTTGAATTTTTATATTTGTTTGTGCTACACGGTCTTGAAGGACCAGATTCACAGTATGTGCGTAGCAAGGGAAATTTCTACTTTGTAACAGTTCGCAAGCTTTTATCATAGTACTGTCATTATCTGTTACGATAGATACTACCTTATTCATAATGCCCCACTCATTACATACCACTATATGTCAAATGACCACTTTTTCCGTGCTAAAGCGTTAAAATCAAAGTGCCGTTATAATTTTGTCATTGCTGTTTATGATTGGAATAAGAATTCTGATTTTTATTTGTACTAAATATAAAGCACCGTTACACATCTGTGCGTCAAAGTCAGTCGATGCAATTTTTGCAACAAATGTTCTTGCGAGTTCAGTAGTGCTTTGCCAACTTTAAGTGCGTGTATCTCGAATTCTGTTGGTAATAATTCAATTGTGAAAAATAGAATATAAAGAGACAATTGTTCTTAATTAAGACTTCTTTATATTTATTTGGCAATATGCGCCCACGACTTGGCGTAAAAGCAATAAATATATTTATGTCGCTATATTTTTATATAACTCGTTATCGTACATAACCTAAAATAGGTAAAATTTATATAAAACTTTGACTTTCTGTAAGCCATTAAAAAATATAACCCATTTTACCCCTCTGAAATTTTAGATATAGATTAAGTAATTACTAAAGAGTTATTTTAAATTTATTTCGAATTGCGATTTTTTGCGTTTTACGACTAATGCAACTTTTTTCTAGGTAACCTCTGTATTAAAAAAAGCGATCTATTTGAAATATGGCGAAAGGAAGTTCCAAAACGCAAATTCGGCAAGTGAGTTGTGCTCTCGTTCGTTTGTGAGAATCATTTCCTTATAGAGGCCGGGTTTGATGTTGAAAAGTCGCTGCGAAGCCACTTGAAAAGACTTTTGACATGGTCGAAATCATGCTCGTGGTAGTCTGCAGCCAAGTAATAAATGTCACCATGCCATTTGTAAAAAATTTGCATTCTATTAAATATAGAAGTAAAATGGTCTTGGGCCAGGACAATATCCCAGTTCAAATCAAAAGAGACAAATTTTATGTCGTCTTCAAACATGTAGTTGACAAAATTGGAAATAATAAAATTTTGGATGAACGCATAAAATAACTTTTTTTGCTTCAAATCAGCTCATATTTCGATTCAGAATCATACTGATATAAAAGTACTACACTTCCAATAGGGTTTTTTGCAGAATAAGCTGCTGAATTGCGTCGTAAAATACACAAAGCCGACAGATTGCATAACGTCCGCAAAAACGACCGCACCAATAACCTATTAGACATATTTAATACAGCTGTCGATACTTCAGATCCGATAATTTCCACAACATTTTTAAATAGACGCTTACAAAAACCGCCTGAATTTATTGAACTTTTATGTTACAGCGAACCAATAGAAGAATTTAGGCTTAGCAATCAAGATGATGACATTAAATACATTAATGACAGTTTTGATTTGGAAAATTAATTCGATTTAAGCAATGGCGATTTAAACATAAATGCTGAACTATAATTGAAATAAAACACAATATATCGAGCCCTTAGCGCGGAATGATCGCAAGCGCCAAAACACACATTTTACAGGAGAAGGTTTTTATTGATTATTTTGAAATATTTGCATAAAATGAAATATGTTTAAATGCAAAATGTTTTAATTCCGTCGTATCCAACGAATTATTATTAAAAATTGATCATTTGTTTACATCATACGGTACTTTTGGCGCTTGCGATACAAATATTGTACTTGCGGCTACATATACTGAAAAAACTGTGGCGCTTACGATATACGTTTTTTTCGATTAAACCTCGAAATTTTAGTAAAAACATACTTTTTATTATAAAAAAATGTATTAAATCAAAATAATAAAATAGATAACGATACTTTTATAAAGGGAAAATGAACAGTAAAGTAATTCAAACCGTTAATAAAAAACCATTTTAGACACATTTGAATTCCTATGATTAATAGTTAAATTTCATATAAAAGTTTTTAGGTAACATCGATATTGAATTTTTCTTTGAACGAATAATTAAATTAATATTCATTTCATCCACCCTACTATCTGCAAAATATCCATATTTAAATTTTGCGCAAAATCACAGTTTTTCAAACAATTAAATTTTGTTTTAATATTTGGCGGTAGAAATGATGTAGAAAATGAATTCCAGTCCTTAAAATCTAAATGATTTAGTAAAATACTTTCATTACACTTCGGTATCGTGCGGGAATTTGTAATTATGGTCGGCCACTCTGAAGGGGCCCAAATTATTCTTCCTTTACAAAATGATTCAATTGTATAGTATTTAGAATCAACTGGCATCATTGTATGACCGGAAAGCAAAAACGTTATGTTAACATTCTTAACGAAATCTGAAGTTTTTATACCCTCAACCTCCAGGTTGGGGGTATACTAACTTTGTCATTCCGTTTGTAACACCTTGAAATATGGACCTGAGACCCTATAAAGTATATACATATATTCTTGGTCGTCATAAAATTCGAAGACGATCTAGGAATGTCCGTCTGTTGAAAGCACGCTAGCAAAAATAAAGCGATTTTTCGAAATTCGTACTTTTTGGGGTTAAAATGGTAAAAGGGGATAAAAATAGTACCAACAAAATAACCGCAGCTGGAGTCATGAAATTCGGAGTATACATTCCTCTGACTGTGCAGACACGAAAATGGGTACAGAGGGATAAAAATAGTTCCAAACTTAACGGCTACAGCTAGAATGATGAAATTCGGTTTGTACATCCCCCTAATTGCGTAGACACGTAAAATAAAGAGATTTTATAAAGTCGTACTCGTAAGGGGGTAAAATACGTAAAGGGGGATAAAAATGGTACCAACCAAATGACCTATGCCAGAATCATGGAATTCGGTGTATACATTGCTCTGCAAAATAAAAAGTTGGTTAAATCATTATTTTGCACTATGCACGTGAGATAATGGATTTTCATAATTTGTACATTAAAATATAATGGAAATACAACCAACTGTAGCATCCACTAAGAATATTTATGGTATGTAAGCTTTTTTGAAAATATAAATACATATAAGAACATTTATTTTTTAAATTGACTTGAAGTATTACTTCGTTATATATAGTGTAAACTCGTTGGTAGCCTTGCCTTATAAGTGTGGTTTGAAATAATAAAAATATTATATTTATTTATAAAATAATTTTTTCTATATTTTTATTTATTGGCTATATTAAAAAATTATATTTTCCTGTAATATTACTACACTTCTACGAAAATCGAAAGCCTCTGTGGAATGCAATCCATGGTGGAGGGTATATAAAGTTCGGTCCGCCCAAACTTAACGCCGTTTTTACTTGTTTACTCTCTAACTCTATATAATTGTGGGCAATGTGCCCATTTTGATCACTATTTTAAGCTAAATATTATGTTTCTTTTGTCAAATTTACCACTATTTGAATTAAATTAATGTTAACGTTTACCCACAATAATAGGGAAATGATACCAAACCCATCTATATTGTATTTGGCTTAATATACGAATAGTCCAAGAAGTATATTAAATTATTGTATATAAGGAACAAATCATACAAAAAGGCTTTGTGTTCTCCAAAAAGACAATAATTTAGAGCTACTTTCAGTTCTTGAGGGTAAACTTTTTTCTTCTGGATCGATAAAAATATATATAAACTTCGCACCTCGTAGCTTAGTTCGTTCGTAACCTATCGTACTTTCAACCAACAGACGAACACTTCATTCTATGGCCGAGGGTACAAAAATACACTTATTATTGCATCAATATATTGATAGACCTATCTAAAACATTTATAAATACCTCTGACATTATCTGACAGTTTTCGACTTACGATAAAATCTTAGCCCCATTTTTATACACTCCACGAGAGTATTATGTCTTTGTGCATTTGTTTGTAACACCCAAAAGGAAACGAGATAGACCCATTGTTAATTATACCGATCAACTTAGAATCACTTTTTGAGTCGATTTAGCAATGTCCGTCTGTCTGTCCGTCCATCCGTCCGTCCACCTATTCTTGTAATCACGATACAGGTCGCAATTGTAGACAGAACCAAATGAAACTTTGCACAATGAAGTTTTTCGGGACAAAGACGAACGCTATTTAATTTGAAGAAAATTGGTTCAGATCTAGATATAGCCCCCATACGAATTTCACTCCCGATTTGACTCTTATCCGCTCTACAGACCACATATTTCACTTGATTTGCTTCAAATTACCTTGCATTACCTTATAATTCTACTAGAAACATCTGTGTTGAAAATGGATTAAATCGGTTCAGATTTAGATATAGCCCCCATACAAATTTCGCTCCCGATTTGACTTTTTCCGCTTTATAAAACACATATTGTATCAGATTGTCTTCAGATTTGGTAAAACATCTTATATTTCCACTAGAAACACCTGTGGTGAATATAGGTCAAATCGGTTCAGATTTATATATAGCTCCCATACAAATTTCGCTCCCGATTTGACTTTTTCCGCTCTAGAAACCACATATTGTGTCAGATTGTCTTCAGATTTGGCAAAACATCTTATATTTAAACTAGGAACATCTATGGTGAAAATAGGTCAAATCGGTTCAGATTTAGATATAGCCCTCATACAAATGTCGCTCCCGATATGACATTTTCCGCCCTAGAAACCACATATTGTACTCGATTTTCTTTAAATTTGGCACAACATCTTATAATCTTACTGGAAACACCTATGCAGAAATTGGGTAAGATCGGTTCAGATTTAGATATAGCCCCCATACAAATGATGCTCCCGATTTGACATTTTCCGCTCTAGAAACCACATATTGTACCGGATTTTCTTTAAAATTTGCACAACATCTTATAGTCCAACTAAACAAAACTATGGTGAAAGTGGGTAAGATTGGTTCAGATTTAAATATAGTCCAAATACAAACGTTGCTCCCAAAAGTGTAACCGATTTTGGCCAAACTATGCACTTTATATTTCACCTATTTCGTTCCAGGTTTCAATATATCCTCATACAAATGTCCTTTCCGATTTAACATTTTTTGTCAAACACATACATTTACAGGATACAAAAATCCTTCCCGTTTTCACTTTTTCGCCGAATTGAATTGTATTCGGATAGAAAGTGGAGTGTATCATAGAGTCGGCCCCGCCCGACTTTAGCCTTTCCTTACTTGCTTATATAAACGTTAACAATTTTGACATTTTGACAATTTTTATTTATGTATCAGCCCATACAATTTTAAATTCAACAATAAAAAATATTTTCAGAAAATGTCGCTTACGATAATTCCGCCCTAAGGGCTCGATATTATGTTTGGAAAAAGTTTAATTTTTGGTCATTAATGGGTTAAATTCCATTTTTTAAATAGATTTATTCTTATTTATGAACTTCTAACAAATTTTGTTGTTAATACCGTGAAAAAGTAGTCATTTGACTATAGTGCATACTCCGCACAGTGGTTTGTAGCCACAAGAAGTTTTGTTGTTGATAAAACAGTTGTGCACAAAGTGAATTCATTCGTAATAAAGTGGCATGTAACAGTCTGGTATCCCTCATTTGCACGTGTTGTCCAACAATCTGTTGATCAACATCATTAAGGATTAATTGCAATTTACCTTTGGTTTCTCCGTAGATATTAACCATATGCACATTTAGTAGTGTATTACGAGATGGTAAAACGTAACGAGGATCTAAACATCTCACAAATTTCTGAAATCGTTTGTCCTCGACAATGCTATGAACGTCGGAAGCAATCATAATCATTAAGGCACTGTCAATTGAATTTTTACGTTCCGACATGGATTCGTATTCATTAGTTTTTTAAAAAAGGAATCTAATGTATTTGCTGGCTTTGACATTTCCCGGAAAGTGGGATGAGCTCGTTTAAGATGATCAAAAAGATTCGATGTTCGCTGGTTTTGGAACGACATTTAGAGTATTTACCATATTTCGTCTTTCTAAAAAATGCCCATACTTTTGAAGACGTATTTCTTTTTGCTGCTCCATTATCAGATTCGCTACTACTGTCGGTGCTGGCGGTTTCAATTACATTCTCTTTGCTGGAAGCTAAGTACGTTGTATGAAAAATATATGAGTACATGTGAATAAAGAAAAACTTTTGGTTTATTTTGAAATTCTACGTACTTTTTGATCTTTTCAGATATTTATCCATGACTTGCAGAACCGTCTCAAATTCATATTTGTCTATTTTGTTATATTTTACTTATCTAAATACTATCGATAATGATAAAAACTATCGATATTGACACAAAAAAATACTATCGATAGTGCTATCGATAGTTTTACGCCTCTAGTTCCTCACTGAGGATCAAATTTGCAAAAAGGCGATTTTTACAAAAAATCCTAGTTTGCTGACTCTACATTCAAACTATTTCCCCTAAAATCTCATTGAGTTGCATATGTAAGTATGTGTATATGCAGGTATTGTTACCCAGCAATACATCTGCCGTGCCAACACTCATTTGTTTTAGTTTTGTCTAAAAAATAATCAACTTTTTCAAAAATTATTTTTGCTTTTACGAACCTATCATTCGAATTATATTCACTGTCATCTATAGGGTTTTCCAATAAGGACTTGACAAAATCGGAGAACGTACGTTGCGTCAAATGGTCCATCGACTTCAATTCTTGAGTCAGCTTGATTTTGTATGGGCGTAAACCAAGATCCTTACGCAAAATTCGCCATAAAGTGGTCTTGGCGATGTCCAGTTCTTAAGAACACCGCGGAATCGACTGATTTCGATCGTTTGCTACAGACGTCTGAACGGCAGTGATATTTTCGTCACTTCGACCAACCCGTTGTTTCACTGGCACGGCAGCATCATACAATGATGAGTCATGTAGACTCAAATTTTTGCACTAAACTGCACTAGGGCGAGAATAACGACCGAAAATTGGAGTTAACGCTCTTAAAGTTACGGTGAACGACTCCGAATTTCGGTAGTACATTTTCATAATTTGCATACGTTGTTCGTTCGTTGAGTTTACTGAAAAAAAAACGAAAGTAACAGTTAGATCAGTGAAATAGTGCGTTCACAAATAAAATACAAAGTTGTCAAGTACCTATTGCAAAACCCTATACATCTGATGTTAACTTTCAAGCATCATTTTTTGACGCCTTTTCCCAAATCATCATAAAAAATTAAAATGCAACTTGCTCAGAATTGAGATGATGATTAATTATATTACACAGCTAGGGTTTGGGGTCCGGGAATTCCCGTCCAAAATTTTCCGGGAATTCCCGGGAAAATTTTTTGATTTCCCGGGAATACGGGAAATATTAAATAAATATTTTATTGATTATTTTGAGCATTAATTTACATTTACTATATAAATTAGAAATTTTAGATATATTTCAAATTCATATATTTACATTATTGACAATAATAATGGGTATTTATTTATTACTACAAATAGAACAATTTAAATTTGCTAAGTACCCATTTTTTGCGAAACCCAGCTAGGGGAATACAAACTTTTTGTGAGTATATTTGCATTATCTTTATTGTGAAACAAAAATATCATACCGACAATACTATGACTGACATAATGTCAATACTTAAACCCTTAAACTTTAAATTTCTTGTTTTCCTTGAAGAATCGACAAAATAAAAGGTGAAAATCTTCTTAAATTACAATTTACTTTACATATGAAACCAGAAAGAAATTGTTAAAAATTCGGATACATTTAAAAATTTTCACCTGGAAACTTTCAAGAAAAATCATATATGAATAAAAATATATCCTACGCTATTTTTAAATAACCCTTTGTAAGAACTAATTATTTATTTAATATTACTTTTACATTTTAGAATATTTTACATTGTTTCTGTACATTTTTTATATGAATCTTCTAAATTAATTACGTCATAACATTCTCCGAGTTATTTGTTTCCTTAATCATTTTTAAATTTTGAATCTAGTGTAGTCACTTGTGACTGCGATTTAAATGCCCAATTTTATGACGCCTTTAATTCTGACGATTAGTCTAGAGTAAAATATTTGTAAAATGAAATATAACACTAGTCAACAGTCAAAATGTACTCGGGATGCGATAATTTTTTCTGTGTAGATAACCTTGACATGAGCTCGAAAAACGCAATAAATTTTTTTTTTCGTTTGGTTTTTGTTTTATTTTTTTTTTTAAATTTAAAAAATTTTTTTTTGGTTAATTTGTTTCGTCCGGCATAACTCGGGAACCTCTAGCCCGATTTAATTGAATTAAATTTTAAAAAAATTAAAATTACAATTCCCTTAATCTGTTCATATATTGTTTTCCTATACAAGCAACAGTTTCCAAGTTAAAAATGAATATATAAAGGAAAAAACTTATTTTTTGCCTAAAGATTTAAATTTTTTTTTTAAAATCCATAAAAAATCCAAAATGAAAAAAAAAAAATGTCAAATCTTATTACTTTTACGTAAAGCCACATAACCTATGAGCAAAATGAGACCAAGATCATGAAAATCGATGCACGCGTTTCGCTTTTATTCGCAATTGAGTAAAGGTATGAATTTCAAAAATTTGCTCGACATATGCACAACTTTGTCTATGGTAAGGTTTTTTCTTTTTTTTTGATTCTCAGAATTAACAAAACGGAATAAACAAAGGGTTATTTAATTTTTATGATTGCGTAAGCAAAGTAATAAACGCTAATAAATGTGCGTGAACAATTAAAAGGAAAAAAGGAAAGGGGACTTTTTTAATTATTTGGGTTTTCCGTTGGCTACCTGTATGATTTTTTTACAGAAATGCAACCCACATTTAAGGGTGGTCATTATTCGGAAAATTTAAGACTCACACATGGTGAAACAGGTATGTAGCCACCGTAAAAAAATATACACCCATTTATAAATACCTGTCAGTAAAATACTAAACAATACACAGTATAAATAGGTCTTCATTGATCGATTTTACTCATTCAACAAGTGTCGACGAACGCGATAGTTAAAATGAGCAAACGTTCGCGAGGATTTGAATGCAATACCAATCCAAGTAATTTTTGTTACATGTGCGGAGAATACGTTTCTGAAAAAAACAAGCGTTGTTTTTCACCTAAATTGAGAGATTCATTTGAAGAGAGCTTCAATTTAAAGGTCTCAAACATAGATGAGCGGTGGACACCAAGTGCTCTATGTCCAAGGTGCTACGTACAGCTAGCAGACTCAAGGTAAGTGTAGATTACGAAATTCAAGAACATATATAACTTATTATTGAAATTCTTTCAGACGACAGCCGAGAATCATCATGCCAATGCTTTGGAGAGCTCCGCTTTGCCATGTAACAGATTGCTACTTCTGTCTTAGCAAAAAAACAGGCGTGGGAAAAAATATACGATGGACTTACGCTGCTGTTTCAACAGTGAATTTTCCAATGCCATTTTGCGAAGAACCAGTGGACCCGCAACCGTCCGTTTCAAGATGGCATCTAATAATGAGGCGATACATCCAACATCAGAGACAGTAGACCGGAGACAGTAGAAACCACCAAAATCATACAGGTAGCCAACGGAAAACCCAAATAATTAAAAAAGTCCCCTTTCCGTTTTTCCTTTTAATTGTTCACGCACATTTATTAGCGTTTATTACTTTGCTTACGCAATCATAAAAATTAAATAACCCTTTGTTTATTCCGTTTTGTTAATTCTGAGAATCAAAAAAAAAAAGAAAAAACCTTACCATAGACAAAGTTGTGCATATGTCGAGCAAATTTTTGAAATTCATACCTTTACTCAATTGCGAATACAAGCGAAACGCGTGCATCGATTATCATGATCTTGGTCTCATTTTGCTCATAGGTTATGTGGCTTTACGTAAAAGTAATAAGATTTGACATTTTTTTTCATTTTGGATTTTTTATGGATTTAAAAAAAAAAAATTAAATCTTTAGGCAAAAAATAAGTTTTTTCCTTTATATATTCATTTTTAACTTGGAAACTGTTGCTTGTATAGGAAAACAATATATGAACAGATTAAGGGAATTGTAATTTTAAATTTTTTAAAATTTAATTCAATTAAATCGGGCTAGTGGTTCCCGAGTTATGCCGGACGAAACAAATTAACCAAAAAAAAAATTTTTTAAATTTAAAAAAAAATAATAAAACAAAAACCAAACGAAAAAAAAAAATTTATTGCGTTTTTCGAGCTCATGCCAAGGTTATCTACACAGAAAAAATTATCGCATCCGGAGTACATGAAATTTTTTTCATTTTGTTGAGTAGTGTAATCTGCTTTATAATCTGTACTTTAACCTATTTTTTATTTGTTACTACAATAATAAAAAGTATTTATTTTTAGATTATTATTATATTATATTGTCCTTCTCGATAACTTTCAATTAAGAGACTTGATAAGGTGGCAACATAACATATAATACCCTAGACCACGAAGTTAGTTTCGCGCCAAATGTTTGTAACACCAAGAAATAATCGAGCTAGACCCACCTTTAAGTATACCGATCGGCTTAGAATCACCAGCTGAGTCGATTTACATTTTACACTTTAGAAACCACATATTGTACCCGATTTTCTTTACATTTGGTACAACATCTTATAATCCAACTAGAAACACCTATGCTGAAATTGGGTAAGATCGGTTCAGATTTAGATATAGCCCCCATACAAATGTCGCTCCCTATTTCACTTTTTCCGCTTTAGAAACCACAACATCTTATAATCCAACTAGAAATACCTATGCAAAAATTGGGTAAGATCGGTTCAGATTTAGATATAGCCCTCATACAAATGTCGCTCCCGATTTGACATTTTCCGCTCTAGAAACGACATATTGTACCCGATTTTCTTTAAATTTGGCAGAACATCTTATAATCTAACTAGAAATACGTATGCAAAAATTGGGTAAGATCGGTTCAGATTTAGATATAGCCCTCATACAAATGTCGCTCCCGATTTGACATTTTCCGCTCTAGAAACGACATATTGTACCCGATTTTCTTTAATTTTTGCAGAACATCTTATAATCCAACTGGAAACACGTATGCAAAAATTGGGTAAGATCGGTTAAGATTTATATATAGCCCCCATACAAATGTCGCTCCCGGTTTGACATTTTCCGCTCTAGAAACGACATATTATACCCGATTTTCTTTAATTTTTGCAGAACATCTTATAATCGAACTAGAAACACGTATGCAAAAATTGGGTAAGATCGGTTCAGATTTAGATATAGACCCAAACAAATGTCACTCCCTCCGCTCTAGAAACCACACCTTGCACCCGATTTTCTTTAAATTTGGCACAACATCTTATAATCGAACTAGAAACACCTATACTGAAAGTGGATATGATCGTTACAGATTTAGATATAGCCCACATACAAATGTCGCTCCCGATTTGACGTTTTCCGCTCTAAAATCCACATATTGTACCCGTTTTTCTTTAAAATTGGAACAACATCTTATAATCCAACCTATGGTGAAAGTGGGTAAGATCGGTTCAGATTTAGATATCGCACTCATACAAATGTTGCTCCCGAATGTTTAACCGATTTTGGCCGAACTTTATATATTATATTTCACCAATAAACATACATGGTGAAAGCGGGTCACATCGTTCCAGGTTTCAATATACCCCCATACAAATGTCCTTTTCAATTTAACATTTTTTGTCAAACACATACATTTACAGGATGCAAAAATCCTTCCCGATTTCACTTTTTTACCAAATTGAATTGTAATGAGATAGAAAGTCCGTCCGTCTTTAGAATTTCCTTACTTGTTTGGGAGATGCCCATATGTCCATACTTTGGTATAACCCAAATGGGGTCCCATTCTGATCTATTACAGCTCTAGAAACTACATCTTACATCGGATCTTCTTCAAATTTTGCAGATCATGGTACTTTTCAGCCAGGAATACCTACCGTGAATGAGAAATATATAGGCCCATGTTTTGGACCAGGCCCAAAATGTAGTTATAGGCCCCCTTTTGAAATGTCGGTCCGATTCATCCTATTACTACTGTATAATTTGTATTTGTCTCTCGGATAATTGGATCAATTACCATATTATTAACCATATTCGTTAAATATGACTAAAGATTAATTTATAGTATAATTTATACTGTATAATTTATATGAACTACATAAAATTGCTCCCATGAAATAAATGGGTTTAGTAATCAAAGCGAGGTACATACGCAGGGAGTGGTGTAGGGTATTATATAGTCGGCCCCGCCCGACTTTAGCCTTTCCTTACTTGTTTTTTCTTAAATTAATTAACAAGAAAAATCTGGCAGCAACATTATGAGAGTAGAAAATTCCATACAAAAAATAAGCCCAACCGAACAGGCCTATAGTTTAATAATCAAGAATTACATTCATATTAAAAGCTATAAAAAAGTACGAAAACCTTGAAATAGTGGACACGGACGTGTATGGTGGGCGTTAATATGTTTAAATAATACACCAGTTACTAAATGTTGACATTTTAAATCACATTGGACATACTTAAAATAAATTATTTTTTTTCCCGGGATTCCCGGGAATATATATATATATATATATATATACATATATAAAAACTTATTAAATACCAAAATATAGCTGATTCCGATTATAAGTGTGGAAGTTATAAGGGTTTTAATTTAACATTGGAATATGGGCTATTTGTGTGGGAGCTACCAGAAGGGGCGTGACAATTTCGCTCATCTTCGAACTTAAACTAAGTTTGGGAAAGGTATTACGATGTGCAAAGTTTGAATTCCTTAACTCCTTTCGAGAGTTATCGTGTGCACCAGCCAGCCAGACAGACGGACGGACATGGCTCAAACATCCTAAAAAGTCGTGAAACGACTCCTTCCATGCGTTACACTTTTTTCAGTCCCAAATTATACTGTAGAGTGAGGGTATAAAAAGACAGTTTAATTAGAACATCTACAAAATATTTTTTGCGTATAATTTGTCGTTTCAGAGATATAGTGTTTTGAATTTGAAGTTAATTGCAAATGTGTTTTTATCAACTAAATTAAAGTGAAATTTATATGCACTTCTGAGGGTTAAAATTCCTATTTTTATACCCTCCACCTCCATGATGGGGGTATACTAATTTTGTCATTCCGTTTGTAACACCTTGAAATATCGACCTGAGACCCTATAAAGTATATATATTCTTGATCGTCATAAAATTCTAAGACGATCTAGCCATGTCCGTCCGTCCGTCTGTCCGTCTGTTGAAAGCACGCTATCATCTAAACGAAAGGAGCTAGAACGTTCAAATCTTCCATAAATGCGTCTTATAGTCGTAGATCGGTTGGGATTGAAATGGGGCGAAATCGGCCCAAAGGGAAAAATTTTTCCCTCACAAGGACTAAAAATACCCATAATAATCCCTAATATTTTAGCGTATTTAAGCATGTTTTTTGAATATGTCTGTTTATATTTGCTTGATATTTGGTATGCGCATTCCCCCTACAGCAAAAACGTGCACCATAAAGTGATTCTTATTTGTAGGGGGTAAAATGGGGCAAAAAAGGGATAAAATGGTACATATTAAACGACAACAGCTAGAAACACGAAATTTGGTGTGTACATTCCTCTAATTAAGTAGATACATAATGTAAAAGTATTTTTTCCAAATTCGTACTTTTAAGGGGTAAAATGGGAATAGAGGGATAAAAATGGTACCAACCACACGGCTGTACCTAGACTAATGAAATTCGGTGTATACATTCCTCTGAATGCATAGACAATTAAAATACACGGATTTTTCAAAATTCGTACTTTTTGGGGTTAAAATGAAAAAGGGGATAAAAATAGTACCAATCAAATGACCGCAGTAAGAGTCATGAAATTTGGAGTATTCATTCCTCTGACTGCGTAGACACGGAAAATAAACTGATTTTTCGAAATTCGTACTTTTTGGGGTCAAGATGGAAAAAAGGGATAAAAATAGTACCAACCAAATGACCGCAGCTAGAGCCATGATATTCGGTCAATACATTCCTTTGACTACGTAGACATGAACAATAAAAGGTTTTTTTTCCAAATTCGTACTTTTAAGGGATACAATGGGTACGTAGGGATACAAATGGTACCAACCAAACGGCTACACCTGGAATAATGAAATTCGTTGTATACATTCCTTTGATTGCGTAGACACTTAAAATAAACAGATTTGTCTAAATTCGTACTTTTTGGGGTTAAAAACAAAAAATGGGATAAAAATAGTACCAATCAAATGACCGCAGCTAGAGTCATGAAATTCGGAGTATACATTTCTCTGACTGCGTAGACACGGAAAATAGACGATTTTTTCGAAATTCGTACTTTTTGGGGTTAAAATGGAAAAGGGGGATACAAATAGTACCAACCAAATGACCACAGTTAGAGTCATGCAATTCGGAGTATACATTCCTCTGACTGCGTAGACACGAAAAATAATCGGATTTTTCGAAATTCGTACTTTCAAGAGATACAATGGTACAGGGGGATAAAAAAAGTACCAACTAAACGACTTCAACTAGAATGATGAAATTCTAATTGCGTAGAAATTTCAAGGGGGTAAAAATGGTACCAACCAAATGGGCGCAGCTGGAATCATGGAATTCGGTGTATACATTCATCTGAGTGCATAGACACGCAAAAAAAAAGTTTTTTTTTTTCCAAATTCGTACTTTTTCTTTTACGGCAAAAATTGGTTGAATCATGAAGTTAGGTTATTTTGCACTTTGCACATGTACGTCTGATAATGGATTTTCAAAATTTGTGCTTTTGGAATTAAAAAAGAATTGAAATACCCACTATCATCCAATATTTATGGTATTTAAGCTTTTTGAAAATATAAATATAAGAATATTTATTTTTTGATTTGAAATAGATAATGGTTTGATATAATTAAAATATTATATTTATTTATATAATTATTTTTTCAATATTTGTATTTGTTTTAGTTTGGCTATATGACAAATTTTTTATTTTCCTGTAATATAGCTGCACTTCTACGAAAACCGACAACCTCTGTGGAATGCAATCCACGGCGGAGGGTATATAACGCCGTTTTTACTTGTTCCACAAACTTTTGTCAGATATATAATTAATTTTTTAGATTAATATGTTTTCAATATGGCAGCCCTGTTTATGGATTCAAACGACATTTATATGAAATGTGCCGTTAGGACAATTTCTTGTACAAGAAGAAACACGAGTTTTTCGTAAATTATCATTTTAATTAGTCTGTAAAAACGAAATATAACCTCAGATTTAGTTTTTATTTTTAATAAACAGCCCTACGGGAAAACACAAGACAAGACCTAGGACTAGTCCCTAGGTGGGTAAGGACCGGTCCTGGTTCTAACCCAAATATATGAAGGGCACCGATCCCTTTTACATGGGTTTGTCATTGGAGGGGGTGAATTGACTCCCTGTGGTATGTCGTGGACATATCCGCTGTCTGTTCTAACCTACCAGTTACCGGTCTCAAAGGACTTGACCTGGAATCGGTTTCAAAGGACTTGAACCGCACCTCAAGAGACAAGTCCGATGGTTTTTGTATAGACATGTCTTAAAACCGGTCCCTAAATTATAGTATAATATTATCTAAATTGTTGTAATAGTTGACAGGGGACTTCGAGTTTAATTGCGTCGAGGTAGCTATAATGCTGACACGGAGATCACTCAGATATAATTTTTAACGAATATGTGAGATATTTGATGAGATTAACACATATTTTCCGGAATTTTATTTTTATTAATATACGACAATATATCTTATTGTACAGTTGAACTTCGATTAACCGTGATGCTCGGGACCGGGCTAATCACGGATAACCGAAAATCACGGTTAAAAGAGTTAAAATTTTAAATGTATAAATTTTATTATTTTTATTTATTTTTGACAAAAACATGTAAATCTGCGTCTATAAATAACTTATCATATCTCTAGGAATACATACATTTATTTAAAAAAATCTTTTATGGAAGCCTGTCTTATGCTTTTAGCTTTTGATTGTTCTTCCAACAAATGAGTTTGTATGCGATATATTTGCATTTTATCTGGTTCTGAAATAGTTGGACAATTAAAGTTTTCTAAAAAACCTAACAAAATACTACTAGCCTCTATTGCCTGAGCCGATGTAGGCGTTTCGTCTGCATTGTAGATCTGTTCAGTTGTAAGTTGTTCGTTTTTAATGATTTCATCCAAGTCGTCACAAACATCGTAGCAGACTCATAATCAGCACACTCCTTTTCTCCCGCAGATTTCAGTCGACGGATTCCATGACATTTTTTAATTTATCCAACCAACCAAATGAATAAGTGCACTCTGAATTCATGTTTAACTTCAAATGGAACATTTTTGCCTTTTCGACTATCATTTCGCCTGAAGTTCAGAAGCAAATTTCAGTTTATGTTCATACGATATCTCGATTTCAGTTAACTTACCTGAAATTGAAGTTCCCTTAAATCTTTCTTGCCGAAACCATTCATATGTTGCGAAATCAACTTTTGGATTTTCGGATGTTTTTAGTGTATATCTGTATTTAAGGCCAAGCATTGAATCAGTATCGGAGCAAAATTTTAAAATCCGATCTTTGTTTTTTATTAAATCGGTTCGAATGCCAACTCCATATTTTTCAGACAACAAGATAATTTACGTCTTGGGTATTCATTAATCAGCTCCATTTTTCTTTAATTGAAAGAACCTTTCTTGCTCTTTTCGCGGATTTAGTTTTTGACGGTGGCATGATGTAAGGAAAACACGTCTTGACAGATCAAATTTCACACTGATGAATGAATATGAATTTTGATATGAAAATTACACTTTCATGAAAAAGAGGAATCACCGAATTTTAATATGAGAGATGTGTGTGTAAAAAAACAAACAAGCAGTCACATGGACATGTGCATCACGGATAATAGAGGTAAATCACGGTTAATAGAGTCACGGTTAATCGAAGTTCAACTGTATGTACAAAAATATACAATACTTTTATTTAAATATTGTTATAGATTCTTTTTGGTTGTTATCATCATTTCAAATCGTACAACTTTACTATCAACAAATACGGTGGTTTTTAAACTATAGCGTGTCTCAATCATACGTCATATATTATGTACCAAAACAAACATCATTGTCAAGATGCCTAAGTGTTTCAAATGAAGTGCCAAAATGTTTAAACGTTGATTAGTTCTTTCAGCGGTAATCGAAAATATCAGAGTCTAAGGATTACCAAGGATGGGCGGGAGTCATACTCGATTTGTGACAAAACACCAAGACACAAAGTAAGTATTTGGCTGATGGAAATTGTTTTTATTTAATCACAGTATTATTTTGCTCTATAAAAGATTTTTTTGGTGAATTGAAGAGGCATGATGATTCATTGTTATCTTCCAGTGTTCCATGTATGATAAACTTAAGAACCCCGCCAATCCGACATGAGCTAGTCGAAGTAAATACCAGCATGCCGCCCTTAGTTTATCATAAATGGTAATTGTCATCCAAAACTGCACGTAACAATATATATAAGAAATGAGAAGCGAATTGACAATTTGTGATATAGTTCTGTGATATGTCCATATCGACATATCCCAGGATATGTATGTTTATAGCAATTGCCAACAATTTGCAATGCCAATTAAGGAGGTAAGTAATTAAGAAAAAATTAACTTCAGCTGCTCAGATGTGCTTATTTATCTGTAATAATTTTCGGTGTCAACGCAGGTAAAAGTGCGAGAATTTGACCACTTGTGGTTAGATACTAAACAATTTCTAATTGAAAGAATTTGTCCGATAGGGAACAAGATAAAATAAGTCAATCTAATATTATTTAAAAATATCCGACAGTGATATTCAAGGTATTAGTACAAAAGTTTCTTCGTTTCTGAAAAGGAGAGAGAAATCACATCGATGAATTGTCGTGTCCGCTGATTCTGTATCTATACTGGATTATTATATTATGTCACACTGCAAGCGAAATCTAGCTGAAATGACATAAGGTCGATTTACAAATGTCAGATGTCATACAATAACAAATTTGTCAGATGCCGTACTAGATTTCGCATACAGTGACAACGCTATAACAATTGCATCTAATTTAAGTACATTTGTAGTTTAAGTGGGTAAACAAAACACGTTTAGACTAAATTTTAACTTATAGCATTTTCAGACTGCATGTGATATCAAGCGATTTACAAATGTCGTATTTGTATGTCGACCTTGTGTCCAGGGCTTTGGAGTCGAGGCAAAATTGATCGACTCCGACTCCAACTCCGATTTTTACTCAACTCAGCATTTTATAATGTTTCGACTCCGATAATTATAATAATGTCTATTTTTATTAAGAAAAACTACTTTATTTCATAAAACAAACGAAAAACGGTATCCACCTACATAAATACACATGTAATATTGTTATTGTAAAGTATTTTTTAATTCATTATACAAAATACTATGGAAACAAAACAAAAAGATGTTCTATAACTATTAGTTTTTGTGTTGTTTGATTGATTTATTTTCTATGAGTTTTGAATGTAATACATTCGAATTTCAGCTATTCGATCAAGTAATTTTTTCTTACGAAGGAAATTTTTATTTTGGTAATGGAAAGGAGGAGAACCACACTCAACCATACACATATTAGACCATATACGTATTTCATTGTCCTGCGTAGGGACAAATCATCAGTGATCCTTCTGTATGTAGTGCTTCAGTTGTATATATATCTAATTTTTATTTATTTATACAGCCGAAAACCTCACCGCAAAGCGTTTTTGAAGAGCGCAGGTTTCTACCTGAAATCCTTCTCGTTACCATTTGCTGTAGGCTGATGGATTTTCAACACGATACAGCTACACGCCACAGCGTGATCATAACTTGATGGTTATTATAACATTAATTTTAGTTTTGCATTAAATTGTTTACAATTATAAAACATTCTAATTGTGATCACTGGACATGTCTTAGATTAATATCTTACGAGCCCAGCCCAAAATTTCTGAGACATTCTAGGAATTCTTTCATGTTTACAAAGCTTAACTTTAAAATGTTAAGTCCATTAATGTTTCGACATTTTACTTTTTAGAAGAATGCTTATTATCAGATAATTGATCAGATAATAATGTCGATGTAGATGGGGAGATAAACCAAAATATGAGGGGAACGAAGCTCTTTAAGCACCCGATATATAACACTGTTCATAAGTAACGATTTATTGTACAACTGGGAATTCCAAAAATTCTAAATTTGTTAAGTTTTCTTCTTAATCTATTTTCAAGTTGTACAATAAATCTTAAAGCGTAAAAAGCGCTTATTACCACTTTAATTAACTTTTGGATATTCCAAGTTTAATGTTTGCATTAATTTAAAACAAATATCTAGGCTGGTCAAACATGAGTCGAATTTCAAAAGTGTTCTATCAAAGTAAACGTAGAACTCTTTAAGATCATATATACTTAATCCCATGACTATTATAAGTGGTTGCACTGGCAAACCTTTATTGTAATACTTTTGTCGAAGCTCCGATAATGCTCTTTCATAATCACTTATAGTTGTAATTGAGTGCTTTGTAAATTTATCGAAAGCGCGCCGTTGGTAAAATTAAAAGAAGCATGTATATAATCCAAGGATCCTGCAATGCTAAATCGAAGATTTGCTAAATAGAAAATTGACATCGAAGACAATATTGGTCTATAGAAGAAATGGTGGATGATTTCGTTTAAAAATTAACTAAAATAGGTAAATTAGCTTGACTAAACTTACAAGTTCGTGTGCTTTGGCATTGGAATAAAGTGTGTTTCCATTTATCTTTAACCTGACCCCAATTAGAGAAATCTTTCGGGAGTGAAATTTGCAAGGATTGTAGTATCAGGTCATTTAATTCAGTGGTTAAACCAACCTGCCAAATTTAATCCGTCACTTCCAAGTCGTGCGTTAACTTAAACGACGGGAGTTAACACTTTACTTTTTGGTTCACTTATTTATTCCAAAAGCTTTCCTCCAGTGTTCTTTTTCTTGCAACATGGTATGAAATAATATTCCTAATAATATTGAAACGTTTATAGTTGTATTGCGTTATAAATCAGAAAATAGTTACTTTTATTTCGTTGGGGAAGTTTTCTAGGATTTCGTATATTATTGCTGGAAAAATTTTCGGCGATAATTTTGCGTCATGGTAAAAATATCTTCCAGAATAATATTAATTAAATCTGAGCGAAATGATTCAATCAAATTGTCATTCTCAGCATAATAGTCTTTCCTTTTAGGCTTTCTTGTAAAACAAGCTCAAGATTCTAAAAAATGGTGATTAACATTTAACTGGTGTTGAATAAGAAGATGTTGGTGTTAATGTCTTGCCAAAATTAGATGAGTGCGCATTCCCCCTTTAACAAAAATGTGCACCATAAAGTGATTCTTATTCGTAGGGGGTGAAACGGGGCAAAAATGAGTATTGAGCAACTGGTACTCAAATACTCCACACTCTCCCAACACTAGCACGCATAAACAAAAATTGTGTAGAAGATGTATCAAATTGAGAATTACGACATATGAGCGTGGAGTATTTAGAAGAGGAGCCAGAAGAGGAACTAATGGCAGATCTCCTGCAAAAATTTGACATGGTCAAGATTATGCCGTTTCTAAAAAGTAAGTAAAACAAGTAAGGAAAGGCTAAAGTCGGACGGAGCCGACAACTCCACTTTCTATCCAATTACAATTCAATTCCGTGCCCAATTTGAAGAAAATCGATATTACACACTTTCAGTTGGATTATAAGATGTTGTGCCAATTTTAAAGAAAATCGTATACAGTATGTGGTTTCTAGAGCGAAAAAAGTCAAAGCAGGAGCGACATTTGTATGGGGACTATATCTAAATCTGAACCGATCTTACCCACTTTCACCATAGGTGTTTCTAGTTGGATTATAAGATGTTCTGCCAAATTTAAAGAAAATCGGGTACAATATGTGGTTTCTAAAGCGGAAAAAGTATCTAAATCTGAACCCATCTGACCGATTTTCACCATAGCTGTTTCTAGTTCAATTACAGGGTTCTGTGCCAAATTTGAAGCAAATCGATTCAAATATTTGGTTTATAGAGCGGATAAAATCAATTTGGGAGCGACATTTGTATGGGGGCTATATGTAAATCTGAACCGATCTGACCAATTTTACCATAGCTATTTCCAGTTCAATTATAGGGTACTGTGCCAAATTTGAAGCAAATCGAGTGAAATATGTGGTTTCTAGAGCTGAAAAAGTCAAATCGGGAGCGACATTTGTATGGGGGCTATATCTAAATCTGAACCGATTTGCTGCAAATTAAATAGCGTTCGTTTTTGATCCACAAAACTTACTTGTGGCTATTTTTGTTAAGATCGGACTATAATTGCGACCTGTTATTTGATTACAACAATAGATGAACAGATGGACAGACAGACGGACATTGCTAAATCGACTCAGAAAGTGATTCTAGGCCGATCTGTATTATAAACGATGGGTCTAAATCGTTTCCTTGTGGGTGTTACAAACAAATGCGCAAAGACATAATAATCTCGTGGAGTGTATAAAAATCACATCTGTTTCCGTACGAACTATTTCATAAATGTTTTATGTAAAAAGTAGTTCGTACGGAACAGACTAGACAGGTGATTCATCATCAATATGTTATGTATGTTCTTAACGTTCTTAACATATGTATATTAGAGTGGCTTCTTTTGTGAGGAAGGAAAAAATGTTGTTGATGTTCCCGACTAAAATGAAAGATTGGGTTGTTTTATGTTTTCTCCCAAAATATTTCACGTTTATCATTGTCCGTTCGTGAGCTGAACGCGTTCAAAACAACCTCAATAAATGAGGTTTTTCTTGAATAAAATTCACCATAAGAATGGTATTGAGAAAAAAACCGCTAGAAATTTAAAATCCGACCCGAGCCTTATCAAACCATATTAAAAACTTGCAACATGACCCAATATATAGGACAGATTTATACTATTTTAGTGCAATTTTTGATGATTTTTTTATAAAAACCGCAATAACATCCACATTTTTAGTTCGATTTATGGTTTTAGTGGCTCGTTGGAGAGGTATTGATAACCTATTGCACTTTTTAGAATTTGCTAACCCATTAAGAGCCGCAATTGTTTTTCTTAATGTTAATACTCAATGGGTTAAATGTGAAGTAAAAACTGAAATATGGGGTTATTTGCATCGTAAACACATTCTAGTCTTATATAAAGCTAATTTTTGGAAAGAAATTCAACCATTTCAAATATTCTCCCTTAAAAAATAAAACATGAATAATCTACATAAACTTTATAAAGGGGAAAAATTGAAATGGTTGTTAATGCTAAATTAACATAGATAGACGCATGAAAATAAAAGTATATTTAGCAGATTTTCTTCTCTTTGATTTGATACCCATATCGCCATTGTATGATACGGAAAAATATGAAACTAAATTATTGAAACATTTAGATCATTGGAAATTAAAAGTCCTGTAAAAAAGACAACCGACCACGAAATAAAAAACTGAGTATGAGTTTTCCTATTAGTGACCTATAGTTTCACTTCTATATAATCTCGTTCTTGGGAGGGAAATCATGTCGCACGGGTTTATTGTAACATCTTATGTGAAGTTTTCCTCCCAATTTATGCATTGAAAGACCAAAATTTCAGATGTTAATTTTAAAAAATTACCTTTTTGTAAGACTAGAATGTGTTTACGATGCAAATAACCCCATATTTCAGTTTTTACATCACATTTAACCCACTGAGAACAACAAAAACACAAATGAAACTAAAAATATGGAAGTTATTGTGGTTTTTATAAAAAATTCACAAAAATGTTAAAATTCTATCCTCTATTCTGGGTTAAAATTCAAGTTTTTGATATGCTTTGATAAGGCTCGGACCAGATTTTAATTTCTAGCAGGTAGTACAATTTAGTGAGATCTTCGCTGAAAGTGGACTGTATACACTTTTGGTGGAGTCACAAATTGTAAAAAATGACAGTTTCCCAATTAGATACAGAAAATAAAAGAAGAGACAGAAATGCAGTTTTCAGTTTTAATTCAGTGTTGGTTTATTAGGTGCTGTGCTTCTTACCGCTCCGATCGTTGCCGCAATAGTACTTGTTGGAGGCAGTGAAGAAAACGATGCACCGAAGTAAAGCATAATTCAGCAAACAAATTATTGGAATTTTCCTCAAAATGGAAACTCTTCGTCAAAATGAGCGAAAGCTCTTCTGTGTGATGAGCGGGGAACAGACCAAGGGCTTCCACCATTACTTAAATTACAAACAAAAACGGATTTCGTTTCTTAATGAATACAACTAAAATATTTATACAATTCATTTCTTAATAAAATTTGTTTAACGCAGTTAAACACAGGTTTTTTCTAAATACCATTCTCACCGTGAATTTTATTCAAGAAAAACCTGATTTATATAGGTTACTAGCAGTACCCGCTGCTTCGCACGCGAAAAAGCCAGTTATTTGTTAATTTTATCCGTCTTTGTTTTTAGATACTATTTATTTAATTTTCTTTTGGTGGATATAGATAAATCTAAAATAGTAATTTGGAAACCTCCTATTAGCTAGCACTCACACACAGTCAAAGGAATGTGCTTGTCGATATGCACTATTTTTGCTGAATTACTTCGTATGTATAATTTTCCACCAAGTTTTGAACAAAATATTACAACCATTTATATCCTCGATCTCATGTTTCTAGATTCAGCCAGCCAGTTTATAACATTTAGCACTTCTTTCCCAAAAAGTACACATTTTGAAAAATCACTATAGGTAAAATGTGTTTTTGCTTCCCCTAAAAATATGTACTTTATTTGGTAACACATTTATTCCTTGTTGTCCCGTATCCCCCCTTTTAAGTACAAATTTTGAAATATCCATTTATATTCCGCGCTTACGTAATTAATTGATTGTACAGCATTTGTATCCCTTTTCGTCCCGCGCACCCCTTAAAAGTACAAATTTCGAAAAATCAAACTACTGCGCTTCTATATGGTCAGAGAAATTTACACACTAAATTTCACGATTCTAGCTGTAATACTAAAGTTGGTACCATTTTTATCCCTTTTTGTACCGCTCGCAACTTAAAAGTACAAATTCCGAGAAATCCATTTATGTTGAAAGTCTACGTTGTCAGAGAAATTTAAACACAAAATTTCATGACTATAGCTGAAATATTTTAGTTAGTACTATTTTTATCCCGCTCATTGTTTATAAGTACAAAATTAGAAAAGGTCGTTTAGATTTGCGCTTCTCGTTGTCAGTGGAACTTACACACCACATTTCACGACTATAGCTCCAATACTTTAGTTGGTACTACATACCAAATTTCACGATTCTAGCTGTAATACTTTAGTTGGTACAATTTTTATCCCTTTTTGTCCCTCTCGCCCCCTAAAAATGCAAATTTCGAAAAAATCTATTTTTACTTTGATTCTATATGGTGAGAGGAATTTACATACCAAATTTCACGTTTCTAGCTGTAATACTTTAGTTGGTACCATTTTTATCCCTTTTTGTCCCGCCTACCCCCTAAAAAGTACAAATTTCGAACAATTCAATTATACTGCGTTTCTATATGGTGAGAGAAATTTATATACCAAATTTCACGATTCTAGTTGTAATACATTAGTTGATACCATTTTTATCCCATTTTGTCCCTCTCACCCCCCCCCCCTAAAAATACAAATTTCGAAAAAATCTATTTTTACTTCGTTTCTATATGGTGAGAGGAATTTACATACAACATTTCACGATTCTATCTGTAATACTTTAGTTGGTACCATTTTTATCCCTTTTTGTCCCGCTTGTCCCTTAAAAGTAAAAGTTTCGAAAAAATCTATTTTTACTTCGTTTCTATATGGTGAGAGGAATTTACATACAACATTTCACGATTCTAGCTGTAATACTTTAGTTGGTACCATTTGTATCCCTTCTTGTCCCGCTCTCCCCTTAAAAGTACAAATTTCGAAAAATCCCATTTTACTTCGTATCTATATGGTCAGAGGAATTAACATACCAAATTTCACATTTGTAGCTGTAATACTTTAGTTGGTACCATTTTTATCCCTTTTTGTCCCGCTCTTCCCTTAAATGTTCAAATTTCGAAAAAATCAAATTTTACTTCGTCTCTATATGGTCAGATGAATTTACATACCACATTTCACGATTCTAGCTGTAATACTTTAGTTGGTACCATTTTTATCCCTTTTGGTCCCGCTCGCCCCTTAAAAGTACAAATTTCGAAAAATCCAATTTTACTTCGTTTCTATATGGTCAGAGGAATTTACGTACCAAATTTCACGATTCTAGCTGTAATACTTTAGTTGGTACCATTTTTATCCCTTTTTGTCCCGCTCGTCCCTTAAAAGTACAAATTGTGAAAAATCCCATTTTACTTCGTTTCTATATGGTCAGAGGAATTAACATACCAAATTTCACAATTCTAGCTGTAATACTTTAGTTGGTACCATTTTTATCCCTTTTGGTCCCGCTCGCCCCTTAAAAGTACAAATTTCGAAAAATCCAATTTTACTTCGTTTCTATATGGTCAGAGGAATTTACGTACCAAATTTCACGATTCTAGCTGTAATACTTTAGTTGGTACCATTTTTATCCCTTTTTGTCCCGCTCGTCCCTTAAAAGTACAAATTGTGAAAAATCCCATTTTACTTCGTTTCTATATGGTCAGAGGAATTAACATACCAAATTTCACAATTCTAGCTGTAATACTTTAGTTGGTACCATTTTTATCCCTTTTGGTCCCGCTCGCCCCTTAAAAGTACAAATTTCGAAAAATCCAATTTTACTTCGTTTCTATATGGTCAGAGGAATTTACGTACCAAATTTCACGATTCTAGCTGTAATACTTTAGTTGGTACCATTTTTATCCCTTTTTGTCCCACTCGTCCCTTAAAAGTACAAATTGTGAAAAATCCCATTTTACTTCGTTTCTATATGGTCAGAGGAATTATCATACCAAATTTCACAATTCTAGCTGTAATACTTTAGTTGGTACCATTTTTATCCCTTTTTGTCCCGCTCGCCCCTTAAAAGTACAAATTTCGAAAAATCCCTATTTGTAGCTCGTCTGCATGGTCATTGCAAGGAACTCACCGAATTTCATGTTTATAGCTACTGCCGTTTAGTCAGGACGAAGTTTCGATGTTTATCCCTTTTGGGGCCATTTTACCCCCTAAAAGTACGAATTTCGTAAAACCCTCTCTTAGTCGACGTCTACGTCATATTTGGGAACTACCCTGAAAATTTCATGACCCTAGCTTCAGCCGTTTGGTCTGGAGGCTGGTCAATGATAAGTCAGTCAGTCAGTCAGTCAGTCAGTCAGTAACGCAACTCTTTTATATATATAGATTTTGAACGCGTCCAGCTCACGAACGGACAGTGATAAAAGCGAAATATTTTGGGAGAACACGTAAAACAAACCAATCTTTCATTTTAGTCGGGAACATCCACAACTTTTATTTTGAAGCCACTCTAATATATATATATATATATGCATTCTTAATGTACTTATGAATTTTAAATTATTATTTTAGTAATCTTCTTATTGACTTATTTCTTCTTTAGCTAATAAGTGTCAGTTCACATTTTAAAAGTTCTTGAATCGGTGGTCGTAGCAATTGTGAACAATTCGCAAACGTGAACACTCCTGGTATTAAGTAGTTCACATGTGGAAGTGCAATGTATATGAATTGTTTTTGTTTTTTTTTTCTTTGGGCGCAAGTGTACAATTTTTATACCCTACAGCACTTCGTGTTTTGCGCCAAATGTTTGTAACACCAAGAAATGATCGAGCTAGACCCACCTTTAAGTATAGCGATCGGCTAAGAATCACCAGATGTCCGTCTGCTGTCCATCTAAAGCTTGTTCGCACTCTACAGCTCGCAATTGTAGACCGGGTTTCATGAAATGTTGCAGAAGTAACTTTTTTAACCCAACGACGATTTAGGAGGAAATCGGTTCAGATTCAGATATAGCCCCCATACAAATATCCCTCCAATTTATCCTATTACTACTCTGGAACACACATTTTATATTCGAACTAGAAACAGCTAGACCCATGTACCATGTTTCGATATAGCCACATACAAATGTATCTCCGATTTACATTATTACTGCTCTAAAATGCACATTTTACATGCGATCTTGATCAAAATTCCCACTCCATGTTATATTTTAACTAGAAACAACTGCTATGAAAGTCAACTATATGGGTTCATGTTTTGGTATAGCCCCGTACAACTGGGGCCCAGTATATACTATCATCGCTCTAGAACCCACATCTTACATCGGATCTTGATAACATTTTGCAGATCATGTTATATTTCAACTAAGAATTCCTACTGTGAAAGTGAACTATTAGGTCCACTTTGTAATGTAGTGCCCTTACAAATGGGCCCCCATTATTTCCTTGCACCACTCTTGAATCCGTAGTTTTCATCAGAAGTTTATCAAATTTTGCAGATCATATTATATTTTAACTAGAACCAGCTGCTATGAAAGTCAAATATATGGGTCCATATTTTGGTATAATCCCCATACAAATGGCCCCCATTTTACTCTGTTACCGCTCTAGAGCCTACATGTTACATGGAATCTTATACAACAAGGAAGGTTTGATGATATTTCTAAATATAGAGAAAGCAGGAAAATCTTATAATTTGGAAGCACATTTAAATCGCATCTCAAAATCCAAACATTTTACGAATAGCATTGTCACAAGTGAATGGGAACGAATTTTTAGTTGCAGGAGGTTACAGAGGTAAGGCGTCCGTTTGCACCCAGAAGGTCTCGGGTTCTAATCGTGGCTCGGGAAAACATTTTTTTTGTTTTTGTATTACTTTTGTAAAGACACAATGTTTAATTTTGTATAAAAAATGCAAATTTATTGCTTTCTTAAAATTAAGTAGTGTTAATTTATTTAATGCTAATTTAATTTAATATTAATATTAACGCATTGTCGTGTGTGTAGGTATCGTAAACGTGCTGTTGATTAAGGATTATATCACTCATACGCACTGTAGTCGGTCTGGCCATTAACAGAAACAGTCCTGCAAGATATATGTTTCCTACCTAAACGGTGTTAAGAATCATTCCTACGAAGTTTATATGTTCTAGAAAGTTGTTTATTGAGATCTTAGGTACATTTTTGTTGTTGATTGTTTCCTTGAATTTTGAACGGTTTGCTACTTATGGATCTGAACAGGGGAAAAAGATTAAAAAATCTATTTTTTTTAAGTTTTTTTTTTTGCGATTTTGACCTTTATTGTTATTTTGTTTTTTTTTTTTTTTGCCAAAAGAAGAGAGAAAATGATCACTTTTTTGCAAAAATGACACAGAGGCCCCAAATTTTTGGGCCATAAAAAGTCGAAACTGGGAGACACGGGTCTTTTTTGGTCTTTTATCACGTAGTGGTGTCCGTATATGGTTATATTTCCATGACTTAAGTACACACAATGTTATTCACCACTCACAACGAAAGATAGCTGAGATGGTTAGAGTGCCGTAGTAGCAACCACAAGGTTCGGATTTCGGATTTTTTAAAACAGAAATGGAAACTAGTGAAAAGTGGATCCTTAGACTTAAAATAATTTTTAAGTCTTTAAAAATAAAGGGCATCGCTCCTGTGACAACTCCATGTTAAATTCATTGTCACTACTTCCGAATCACAAGATGAAAATCTTTTTCACTTCTTCGGGTGCTCTCTTTTTTAAAACGTAATTTTGCAACACTTCAACTTGGCATGTTCAAAATTTTTACATTTTCCATAGACCATAGCGGCAAAATAATCGGCTCTAAGAAATGTCGTTAGATAGGCGGTGACAGAAAAAGGTTGCATACGAAAAATAAATGTAAGCTTGTCAAATAAAACACACCTAATCTATAACCCCCCTTCATTTATGCCCACATAAATTGACAATATCTGACACTGTGTGTCGGTCGTACTATCCGCAACTTGCACGTTACAACTGATGCTCCTCTACCCCCACCCGCAATTTGCTGTCAAGTGAAAAGTTTAACAAGATCATGGCTGGTGAGCGAAACGCAGCCAGTGCCTTTACTCTTTTGAGACATGTATGTACATATGTACAACGAATCACTGCTTCCGAATGATTCAACACTTGCCGATACAATCAGTAGTCGAGATTGAGTCGGAGCAAAAAGCTGTGTTCGCAACGATAGCGCATTTTGCAGTTTTGTGTGTACGGGCCGGGCCGACATTTCCATTTAAATATTTCCTTATTACAAAATTGAAGCAGTCACATATAACGTCGGAATTGAAAAAATCTGGCAAATATTCACTATCGCACAGTGACTCGAAACAAACACAGTGACTTAGAAACTAAAGAACTTTCTAATTAGTGATATAACAATACAATTAGTAACTAAGGTATTTTTTAATCTAATGCAAAAAATAAAATAGAGTCGACCTGCTTCAACACCGGCTGACCTAGAATAACACCTTTGGTGATTTTATATCAAGTTTTTATATAGTTTTCATCATGGGATGAAGTGCATATTGAGTTCCTCACTGTATATGTACTCGTATGTATGTATACCATTATCTATATCTGATAGTTGTTGTCTTTTGCTTATGCATTGTACTTTTTGAACATAACCGTCTGTGAGCTTTTCTTTTTTGCTTTTATTTTCTTGTACAAATTTGAATTGAATAGAAATCCAATTTTAATAAATTACAAATCCACACCTATAAAATTATATTTTTAGGATTCTTTTGAATTTAAGTAAAACATCAAGAAAAAATTGAATGGATTAAAACGTTAATTGATGAATTCCGAATGAACTTTTTAATTAGATGAATTAAATCAGTCTAACGAATTCAGCTTAGACAATCAGATTTCTTGCTAATAGTCCACCCGGTGTAATCAACTTTTTTATTTTGATCAATTTTACATGGAAATGATTAGCTTTTGGGATAGTCGGTGTGATAGATAGGATATGTATTTATATCGTGTTAAATGTTCAAAATGTATTATCTTATCTGTTTGTACAGAAGTAATTGAGACGGAAAAATTTTCACTCCGGATCAATTTTGCCATTTGCAATCCCAGCCAAGTTCCAACTATACGCTTGGAGTGTACTTTCGCCGCCCGGAAATGTATAGGTTGTCCGAAATCATAGGTAGTGCTTAAGAATATAAATTATACATTTAAATAATCTAAATATGTTTAAGAGGCTTTATGTATAGTTTCAGACATTGTTAGGAAACATTTGCCCTACATAGCAATTTTGTCCATTTAAAAGACTTATAAAATGTTCAAATAAAATAATGAATATCAACCTGAAACAATGAAATTATGAAATTTACGGTCGTATTCATGGTACTCATTAAATAAATGGAATTATTTAATCAATTTAATGAATATCAATTGATGAAAAGAACACATTATTTTGATGTCGCCCTTTTCTTTCAATCTAACAGGTATGGGGGCTACTGGGTGACCCTATAAAGCTGGTCACCTCGACCATGTCAAATTTTGAAATTTGAAGAGCTCTCATAGGGCCGAATTATTAGTGAATTTAGGCATCGTTATAAAGAATTAAATTCTACATATGATGGGGGCAATTGTGTGGGAGATACTAGAACTAGAACTAGATACTAGAGATACACAGAACAGTCATAAAGCGAAGAAAAAAATGAAGAGTTACCCTTTTTCAAGGTAACTTTTACCCGTTCGAAATTGTCCCCTTGGAATATAGGATGCATTTAGAGCAAAAGGTTAGATTTTTTAGTTCCAAAACGCAATTTAATTATTTTGTTCTCATTAACTTCTGAAAAGTAAGTACGCAGATAAAAATATGAGTTCATTTGCCTTAAACACTTGATTTAGCAGAAAACTGCTCATTCAGGAGTAAATATTGACATCGCTTTATTAATCGTATAAGAAAGGATTTGAATTTTGGTCAATGGATTTTGATTCTGAACCAAGCCCCTTTGTCCTATCAGGAACCATCCTCTGTCCAGAAGTTAGATACAGTAAAATTTCCACCGGTTTGGCGTACTATACGGGACATACAGACAAACAGAAACACAGACACACATTGATTTTTGTATATATAAATATTTAATATTTGTAATGCGATTATAAAAATATTTTCAAATATCAAATTGCAACTGATTTCGATTATTCATATTGAAGATATGTCAGTTTTATTTGAATCATGGCTTATGCCAAATTGTATGGACGTGGCAATATCGCCGAAATTTCTTGTAAATATCAAATTCCTTTGCACTACCATCATTCGTATAGAAGTTATAAAAGCTTTAATTTTACGCATGTTTGGGTGATTTATGTGGGAGCTACTGTCCCAAATGATAATGATATAAAATGTAGTGCTTTGTGCCGACTCTGCTGCGGCAATTTCGTTATGCATAGACGCTTAAAAGATTAAACAAAAAAAAATCGAAAAAAAAAATGTTCAGGGTGGTGTAACCCTTAAAATTTTGGCACTGATCGGCCAATCCAATCAAAATTTATAAGCTAAATTAACTCTCTGTATGCTTCGGTTGCACTAGTAAAAACATACTGGAAAAAACTCACACATACCCTCAAGCAAATGACGAACATTACTTTCTGTGGTGCATTGGGTAGAGCACACGAGTATCATGAAAACGGTTCCATGTTCAAATCCCGCCCAACCATTTTATTTTTAAATTAACAAAATTATTGCATCCTAGTAATTGTTCTAATTCGAGGCATTCGAGGCAAAAATCAGCGCTTAACCTGCAGGTTAGTAAGCGAGAGATACTGCGTCGGAGCAGGGGGTTTTGATCGGTGGTCCACACGAGAGGATTTTGTGAACGTCTTACGTATGTGACCATATTGTCACGCTAGCACTACCCGGTTTAAGACACATTAACAGTTTAGTTTGTTGACCGTCAACACAATATTTCGTCACGTAAAATGCAAATAACGTAGCCCACATTTTCAAAAGTTTTGAAGAAAAACAAAGAACGTTCATTGTGTTAATAAATGTTAAAATTTTTAGAGATTATGAAATTCAGTCATATACAAATGTAAAAATGTAAATTTATTTGTAACTGTTATATATATATCTCTACTTTACGAAAGAAAATGTTTGTATAATTTCGTTATAAAATATTTATTTCTTGGTGCAGATGTTTAAAAAAAATTCATATTGTCTACTTTAGTCAAATGAATCTTAATCAATACAAAAATCGATTTCGATTTTTGTTGTTACGTCTTTTTGCATTTCAGGTGACGGCGGATAACTATGAATAAATTATTTAACTAATAGAGTCTATTTGAAAATACTAATAAGTTAATTGTAATATTTTTAAACAATCTTTTCTGAAGCATTTTCTACAAGATAAACAGATGATTCCATATAGATTTAAAATCTGGATTTTTGCATTTTTGGATTTTGGTGACATGTGACGTCGACCTTTTGAAGGAAATATTTGGAACGCCATAAATGGGACAGTCAATTGGCTACTGATATCGTGCGATTTAAGGACTCTAGGTTATGTGAAGACATTCGATTATGCAAACAAACCGGAATCCTGAAATACAATCCATTGTCCAGATAAGTTTACGAACAAAAGTAAAAATTTTATTTCCAAAATGCGCCACGTCCCAAATGCAAATACATTAAAATGCTATTTGCAATATTACCTTTCTACTAAAGTACATTTTCAATTTAATTTAGTATTTCAATTTAAAGGTCTAAACGAAAAAATCTTGAACTGTAATTATGAAAAATATTTCATTAGACTACTCGTTTTGTGCTACGACAAATTCCAGTTTTGTGGACTTTTTTATCAACGTTTTTGGAATCTGAGTGAACTCGAATGAAAGGATAGAGGTCATTATTCAAATAAGCCGACCGACTAGATGATACCCTCTACTTTCTACGCCATTGCAATTCAATTCGGTGAGGATTTTTTGTCATTTTTGTTCCCCTCGTTGCTGCAAACTTTTTGACCTTCAAATTTTGGTATTATTCAATGTAGTTTATATTTTATGATTTGTCAAATTTGGCAATATACAGTGTTTCTAGAAATAGATGCACTAATTTAAGTTGAATTATTGTCCGCGTGCATCATCGGATTATATATTACCGGAAAGCTCTTGACGACTGCTTCAAAACGATATAGTACATTGTCCATACCATGGTGAAAGAAGGATGTTCAAAATTACATAACGACATAACGCCTTTGGATTTTCCCTCAAAATTCGTCAGAAAATATCCCACAATTTTCTATACAACCTGTCAAAATTTCAGGATGAGAACGGGATGGTTCCTTGAGGACCAAAAACCTAAAAAATTTTGCGATCCTTAATGGGTGAGGAAATTTCAAAAATCAGAATTAGCGATCCGTACCTCCAGCGAGCCTTTTCAAACACATAGTGGATTTTATAACAAATGCATTAAAAACAGTACTAAAATCTAAAAAAATTGGAAGGGACGGCTAGGGAATTACCGGGCCCCAAACTCTAAACATAAGTGTCGTTTTGAAAAACACAAATCAATTCTGCTCTTAAAATAAGAATTTCTAATTTGTATATTTATGTACCGTAAATTGTTCAACGAAAGCCGATATTTTTGACATATTATAAGTGTAATATTTTTATGTTGCATTTTTGTCCAAATTTTTTTCTGAATTAATAGACCCACCCTTGAAAGCATTTTAAATATACATTTGTATTCTTGTCTTAGAATAGCTCATTGGTCTTATTACTGAACGATTATATTGTTTTTTTTTTGTGGTTTTCCAAAGTGACGGCTTAAAACTAACGTTTTTGGGAAACGTTTTGTGAAAAATAAATAGAAGTAATCAATTCCTTTCGAATGATGTCTAAATGATGAATATCGGACAAATAATTTAATACAGGATATGGATTTTTAGAGCCAAAACTTTAAAATTCTTTTTACAAAAATTCTAAATTTAAAGTGCTTTCAAGTGCTTTCTATTAATTCAGACAAAAATTCAGCTCAAAAAAAACTACACGGGAAAAATATGGTGTTTTCTTGAGTTAACAAAATATTTTGCAAATCATCACTAAAGAATCCAAACTTTATTTTCGTGTGGTGACTATTAATTGTTTTTCCATTTGTATGGACCGCGACCCAGCCGAATGTATATGTTCGTGTTGTCCGTTTATACTTTTACTAAAAGATCTGCGCCGTTTGTCTACAGAAGATGGCCACCTGCCTCCCATGGACGCACCCATGTAGGGTTTCGTGAGGCCCCTGGTTACAATGCGTTTGTGTCGCATTCACGTTCACGCTGCAATTCTAGTTCGAAAGGATCGTATGGTCGACGATCTGGCAATGATATTCCTAACCTGACTAACAAACTGCTGCACATGAGCAGGGCCGTGCGCAGGGGGGGGGGGGTTTTGGGGGTTCAAACCCCCCCCAGAGAGGTTTCGAACATATACTTTTTAAAACCTTCTAGACTTTCTGAAGCTATAAAATTTAGAATTTTTAAGGTCTTTTTAAAATAACTCGTCTGAAATGGTAATTTTGCTGTAAAATCACGAAAACACGAAAATTACATTAAAAATCGTGGACACTTTCTTGAATTTCGGACAAAGGTAATGAAAAATACAAAGACACTAAACGAATTGTGCCAATTTCAAGATTGTGTAGTGCTAATTTCGCGATACCACTTCTTGACATTCGACTAGAGCTATATCTTATTAACTTTTAATTGTGTGCTGCAATAAAAGTTTGGATATTTAATAACAACATCGTTTAGTAATTTTAAAAAAGTGTAGATAAGAATCACTATGATATCATAATGAAATCTAAAAATATTCTTAATAAAAGCAAATAATTTGCTTGATGCTTGTAGAGCGCTAAGATGTAACATTTGCGATGCGATATTTTTATGGAGCTGTACCTAAATCTGAACCGATGAGTCCTATTTTCATCACAGATGCAACAACAACAAATTATAATACATATCCATTTCGACAAACGAAGAAAACTGTTTGATATACATAAACTTATTTCTCTTTGTTCATTTACAACGACTGATGACAATTTTACCGCAAACAAACTAATTTTTCCCACAAAAGAAACTCAAAAACGATGTTCGCGTGATTAAAATTTCGTTTCTTCGAAATGCATTTTTTCTCTATTGTTGCGAAACAATAAGAAATGTGTTTTAACTTACTAAAATTTTTGTTATATTTATCACTTATGTCAAATATTTTTCAGAGTTAGTATTTTTTTGTACATATGTAACAAGTATTATTCAAAAGAGAAACAACAAATTCAGTAACTTGGATCTACGTAGGAAAACGAAACTCTAAAATACCAATTATTTGGTTTTTTGGAATTAAAATTTCTAGTTGTTTCTTCTTGCATTTCATCGAATACAAAAAACTGTATAACTATAAAAATGAAGAAACATTTCCAAATATTTTTTATTTAATCGGAATATGCGTATAAAGATTTCGAGTAAACATCCTGTTACTCATGTCCTATATAAATTAAAAACCCCAAAACTCTTTAGACATCCTATTTAGACCCATACTTTGTCAATAGTTCAATAATGGAGCAGCATAAAACCGAAGGTTATAATTCGCTACAATGATTTTGTTTAAAACATTTTTCTAGATTTATGTCATATCTCATTATCAAATTCCATCATTTCGCATTAATATCATTTTGATTCCTAAGTTATCAGGCTAAAATAGGATAAAGTAAATGGCAATAAAGTCAAAAATTGTGAAAATTATCTTTAGAAAAACCCGCGTCACTTTTGATCATATTGAGAATACCAAAATATTTCTTTGGCATGTGATTGTTGACTTCATGGGGAATATTTGTGTATGAAAAGTTTCAGAATAACGAATGTAGAAAGTTAAAATATAAGGAATTGCAACGGTGAATTTTGGATTTTTCATCAAGTGCAGCGATTGGCTACATATATGTTACAAGCGACCAATCTGAAGGATGAAGCTGGAATATTTAAATTCGCTGTGTACATCACAGAAAATGTGCTTTCTATACAACATTGCCAAGATGTCATGAAAAAAATTATGGAGTTTACAATAAATCATATTCTTATTTCAGCATTCTTAGTGCTCAATTTTAAACATACAAAAGTGGCTATGAACCACGAAACCGCGAATAATAGGAAATTTCGAAAACTTTTTAATCTTTTAGATTAAACTGTAGAAGAATGATTAATAATTTCTCTTCAAATTAAGGATAAAATCAGTATTTTCGTTCTCCTGAAAAGTTAAGTTTTTGTTCATAGCCACTTAAAAAAAAAAAACTATTTAAAAAAAGTTCTACACTTAGAGAACAAGTTTGTTAATAAAAGCAGCAACTTTTCTGCTATTAGAGCTGTTTTTTTTGACATAAGAGCAGTTTTCTGCAATCTTACATCACCATTCACATTGCTAAAGTGTTTGCAGCGTGCTAAATCTGCTCTTTAAGTAGACTTTCTGCTTTCTTTTACTGACATATTCCTTTGAGTGTACTGATATATGGATTACTGAAATGCAATTTTGCCGACAATTTCTGTCGGACGAATGTATCAAAATATTTCTCGAAGATCCTGGCAATAAAATATAAGAGGTTTCCAAAGGCTCCAGTAAAAATTTCCTAAAAAGTTGGAAAATTAAACTAAGTATGAGTAAAGTTTCCTTCTTTCACGGCCATAGTAAATAAAGGGTGATTTTTTAAGAGCTTGATAACTTTTTTTTTAAAAAAAACGCATAAAATTTGCAAAATCTCATCGGTTCTTTATTTGAAACGTTAGATTGGTCCATGACATTTACTTTTTGAAGATAATTTCATTTAAATGTTGACCGCGGCTGCGTCTTAGGTGGTCCATCCGCTTAGTCCAATTTTGGCATTTCCACGTTTTTGAGTAACAGAGACCCAATTGGTGCGAACGGCGACGAATCGAAAATTGGTGGTCATCATTAACACTGGCCGATACAGCTGCGATATTTTCTTCAGTTCGCACTCTACGTAAGCGTGTTGGTGGTTTAATGTCCAACAATGTAAATTTGGTGCGAAATTTAGTCACAATAGCCCGAATAGCCGCTTCAGTGGGTCGATTAAACTGACCATAAAATGGAAGCGCGCAATGAACTTTCTTAACAGAGCACGCATTTTGATAATAAAATTCAATAATTTGCAAGCGTTGTTCGTTTGTAAGACGATTCATGATGAAATGTCAAAGCATACTGAGCATCTTTCTCTTTGACACCATGTCTGAAATCCCACGTGATCTGTCAAATACTAATGCATGAAAATCCTAACCTCAAAAAAATCACTCTTTAGTTCATACTAGAAAAAGGGTAGTAGATTTACTTAAAAACATTTCTTTGGATCTAATAAAAAATTCTTACAATTGAGTAAATTCAAACTTATGGGGAAGAATATTTTCAAGGTTTTAAGTGAGAGAAAAATCTGAAATTTTTGTATGGAAAAAATTCCATTTAGGAAATTTTAACTCAAAAATGTGTTTTTTTTTTCCTAAATTTAAGTTCAAATGTTTATTGAAAATTATGCCGAGTTCTTCATACATTTAAGTATTAATTATATAAAAAACATTTTTTTATTATAAAAAACATTTGAAATTGTTAAAAAAATCTTGAATATTAATCTTAGAAGCAATTCTCGTTCGTTTGCAGAGACTTATTTCTTAAATATTTTATGAATTATTCTAAACAACCACTGCGAAGGTGCCTATCTTGCCTTCGCAACAATCATGGAGTAATAGCTCAACTCCATATGGCAGAGGTATCATGAAACTTTTAAGAAACATTTCATGTTGTCATTTTTTGTATCAGTTTTGCATACTCTGAAGCAAAACTATTTGTTTGATTTTTTTAGTTAAATTGAACTTATTTTATTTTCCCTCTTTTTCTTTCTATAAAGTAAAGTTTTCCTCAGTTTAAGTAAACATTTACTCGTTTTGAGCAAAATTGTCCTCAGTTTGAGTAAATATTTACTTGATTTGAGTAAACATTTAGTTAGTTTTAGTAAATTTTCAGCAAAATTTTATTAAGATTCCATAAAAATTTACTTAGTATTAGGAAAATTTTGCTTAAATTTAGTAAAAAATTACATGGTTTTAGAAAAAATGTACTTATATTTAGTAAAAATGTACTTGGTTTCCTAAATTTTAGTTAATTTTAACTCATTATAGGGTTAACTTTTTTATGAGTGTTGAAAACCCCCCAGGGGAAAATCCTGCGCACGGGCCTGCACATGAGGTAACACATGCCTTCTATCAAAACCAAAGCCTGCTTGTGCATCTCTTCATTCATCTCAAAATGGGGATTCTCCAAATAGACACAAATTCGATACAAAATGTCTTCTGACATGTCATCCTTGTACTTGTCCCTCAATTCACGTGGATTTGATGGAAAACATGGGGCAATAATGATCGCAAATAATATGCGTATTTTACTTGGGAATGCAGAAACAGTTGCTTCAGCGATTGTCGTATCCCAATGCGTATAGTTTTCAAGCAAATTGAGCTCCTGACACGCAGCACGAAATTTTGGCAACACTACACCATGGATATTTCGAAGTGACTCAAATGATGAGTCGCAAGTAAAAGCATTCATCATTCTTTGGATGAACTGTATAAATATGGCCAAGAGCTTCAGTAGAACGTAAATCCGAATGACCAGGAACTACATCGCCTGCTTTCGATTAAATTTTCGAGAAGAAACTGCTCAATGTTATCGCTGGTGGGGTTTGAGCACGTTTTGCAGCATTTGCTGCAGTGAAATAAAATCGTTGACCGTTCTCCAGATGCACTGCCAAATGAGTAATAGTCGGATAGCGTTCATAAATGGGAAATGAGAATATACGCCAAATTGGAGCTCCGTTTCTCGGAATCATCAACCGGTACGCGTTAAAATTCAGTGCGCTGACCTTCTTGGTGATTTCATTGTGCCGACCTTCTTGGATTGAATCTGCGTTCATCAATAATATCTGCTCCAAATGAAGTCATTTGAAAGCATCCGTTATATTTCTGAGTGTTCGATAGAAAATGAAGTGATTCTGGTCTATCGCCATGAAGCAAATAATGTAATGGCTCTGGTGGTAAAGACACTGGTGGTAATTTAACCTTGCCACTAAGACAATCCAGGCGTTTCTATAGTGAACTTCAATTCACCGTAAACATAAGCGTCGTAAAATCACTCCATACAAATCGAGGATATTTGGGGAATTTTCTTGGGTATTCTTCTTGTTTGGCCGGCGACCAATCGGAATTGGTGCGAATAATCGAAATAGGTTCATGCGTTCTTGAGTTTTAAGCGTAGTAACCAACGCCACTCTCGTTTATATATAGATATCGATTTTCAATGTTGGTATCCCTGTGTCCTTGTCTAATTTAAATTTTTTACAGAACCCAAAAATTTTTACTAAAACATAAGTTATTGAATTTTGGCCGATGTATTTTGATTCTGAGCCACTGTACGGCGTTCAGAGACAATGGAATCAGATAGTCGGTCGATGGAGATGATTATGCACCTCTCCATAATCATCAAGTCTGATCCCAGTGACAAATCGCAAAGTAGTGTCATTTATAAGACTAGGCGATGGGATGGTTATATCTGGGGGTTCAAGTGTAACATGGACTGTCGAACAGTGTTATTTGTATTACGAGTATATAAAAATTATTGTCTTGCCAAAACTATTTTCGTCTTGTTCTTTGAGGCCGGTTCAAAAACTGATAGTATACAAAAGACGTCCGGTATCCAAGTCATACAACAGGGAGTACGAGTCGCCCTCATATATTTGCGTTAGAACTACGACCGGTCCTTACTCATCAGGTTATCTGTTATAAAGGATTGCATTTTATAGATCACATTTATTTATATGATCGTTTAAATACGAGGTCTTGGTTTTCAAAATATTTCATTTATATTCTCAATGTTTCTTTATCATTCGGATAGCATGTTCGGGAATTACTTATAAGAGACACAATAGGTAAACTTCACTCTTGTGTTAATTTCGTTTATCTCCGAATTTCAACTAAGTAAGTGCAAAGCTTCAATAAACACCTTTAATTAGGGTTATATAGTTGGAGTAAAAAGTTAAAATATATTAAAAAGTCGATTTCCGAGTAAACGATTTTGCACTGTTAAATTGTTTTATGGACCCTATATCAAAATTTCAATACCAATTTATATTGTGAATTTGTCAAATAATTTAAAAATTTAAAATTTTAATTTTAAATATTTAACTAATGCAGATAGAAGCATGCAATTTAAAGTACATATATACAGTGCGAGCTCAATGATCGCAATCACTTATTATCGCAACTGCTCGATGTTTGCAACCAACTAAACACTGGCGTTGGAGTCTTTACAAGCGCAACTTATGGTCTCGATTATCGCAACTTCTTTACGAAAGTTGTAATGTTCGTTTTCTATTTAGAAGAAGATACTTTGAATTTATCCAAGGACGAAGCTGAATTAGAATGACCGCACATTAGTAAGAACACATATAATCGTCCCAGCAGACTCGGATGCGTGAAAATTAATAGCGATATTTACTAGAATTGATGTCATAGAAATGAATATCAATTCAAGTATTTTTAGTAGAGATTAGTGCAGGATGTAAACTTCGACTAACTGTAGTCATTCCTTACAGTTTTTTTGCTTATGATTATTGTAGATTGTTTTGTGTTGAGTATACATACTACACTAACTTTGTTGTCGGAGATATGTTAAACAACTCATTTGTATAATTGTGGTCCGCAGAGAGCATTTATAGTATGTCAGGTATCCATTTTTCAAAAATGTAATCAGCTCTCACGAAATGTAGAAAAATAAATTTTTAAAATTTCTGAGAGCTCATTCGAACTCTAATTATCCAGAAACAATTTGCCGACTCCAAAAATCGAGAGTCTTACTTTCATACCTCTTGAAATATGTTGTTAATAGATCAGAAAAAATCCAAACGAAAGGCTGTAAACAGTTCAACAAATCTATTGAGTTTAGTCGGAGACAATCATTCAAAGGTAAATTTGGGGTTTGGTTATCGCAACAATTCGGTTATTGCAACAGGCATGGGCAGTAATCAGTTGCGATCATCGAGCTCGTACTGTACAACAAATATTGCCCCCATTGTTATTAGTAGTTAGTAGTAGAAGGTAACGACAATGCGTAACGACATTCTCCCCATTAGTTTGACACATAATCGGTATTTTAGGGTAAGAATATGTATTTAAAACATTTTTGAAAAATGTTATCCTTTGAAACGTTGTAGTCTGAGGAAAAGAAAAACTGAAATAAGCAATTATTTATTATTTATTTAATTATTGTTACAGCCATAGCACAACGAGGAAAACTTCCTCATAATTTCATAAAAAGTAAAAACTAATGAGATTCTACATTATTAAGTGATTACTTTGCTTTTTAGTTGGATGTGTGTTGAGAGATTGTTCTAAAGACGAACAGTTAAGATGAAAAATTGTATTATTTTCTTGTTCCATGTTGCCAGTAGTTTCAGACAGTTCAAGTGTGACGAATTTAAATTATTGTACGGTTTAATAACCTACTTCAATCATATCTTGCAACATTCAACATTAAAAAACGAAACCGGTGGTATGCATTCGGTATAAACAGAAAACAAGGTTTACAAATTCATAATTTTCGAACGAACTGAAAACTCTACTTCTAGAACAATATTGGGACAAATCGCAGGGGCATTTGAGTGGGATCTATACCAAAACATGAGTCCACGTTCACAATAGGTTTATCGAGATGATATCGTAGACGTGATTACATATGACACATGAGTTACAATCAAGTATCCCTAGGTAATATATAATATGATCTAGCAAATTCAGTATATGAAAAGAATGACCCACGTGGTCAATTCGACTTTCACCAGATCCAATAACGTCCGCACCTGGTGACAAAATACGCATGCAAATTTTATTGGGATTTCGGCCAAAAACTACAACATGTACTTTGATATAAAATTAGATGGACAGCAGACAGGCGGACTATCAGCAATCCATCGTTAAATCGATTCAGACGATCTGTGTACTTAAAGTTGATGAGCCTGACATTTGGCGTGAAACTAACTTATAACACCCTGTTAATAGCTAATTTAAAATGAGACAATAAGCTCTTTATCACTGAGCCTAAGATATGTTAATTGGTCACACAAATAGGAGAGCAGTTTTCAATGCCGGCTCTTCAAAATGCTACTGTACGGCTGCACACGGGTACATGTGTTGTGTATGGTGATAATTTAAGATATTGAGTTCAGTTTTGGGTGGGTACTTAAATGCCTCATTTCGTTAAAATCACTGAAAAGAGTACATTGCCGAGCAAAAAAATGCAATTGTGGGCAATTAGAGTATGGATTTCGTGGCCAATTCGAGAGAGCAAAAAAGTGCAACTGATTGATTTTTAAGATGTTTATTAAAATTTAGTCATTTCTTTGGCAAAATTGAATTGAAATTAACTTTAAACTAATATTTAGTGGCGATTACTACGCTCAATCTTGAAGGCATAGAATCCACCAACGATATGAAAGTGTCCATACCGTTATTTTCCATTCAGTTTTCAAAAGTTTTTCTAATTTCTTTAAATTAGAGGGATTTTTCTTCTTCACTTCCTGACCTACAAGCTCCCATAAATTGTCTATGGGGTTGAGATCAGGAGATTGCGGCGGCTACTCCAATATTTGCACATCATTGTTACTTAAAAAGTCTCGAGATAAGCGACTAGTGTGTTTGGGGCCATTATCATGTTGGGATACACTGCCAAGGGTCATTTTTTTCTCGAAGATGTGCTAATCAATTTTAATGATACCATCACGGGAAAATGAACCTGTTAATTAAATATAACAAGTTTACGTTTAATACGCCATACTATTTATTTCTCAGCCCTCAGGTAAATAACCTACCAAAAAATTTGAAAATTTTTTTACGATTTATAGAACCATACCTTAAAGCACAACGCACAATATTTCTAAGCATGTATATCTCGACCAACTTATAAATATGTGTAAACCCCAAGATATATCAGATATTTTTTAAAATTTATCAGTGGCAGGCTTGTCAGACGAATTTTTTCCTTGTGCCCAAAATTGTTATGAAAAATCCCCAATTATCCTCAAAATATAAAAAAGTTGTTTTATTTCAAAGTAGTCGACCAAAAACAATTCGTCAACAACCATGAATATTGTGGTCATAGTCATGAAAATTACCCATTATAAAAAATTTGTTTTATTTTAAAGAATTCGTCCAAAAAAAAAAAACAACTTATGAATGAATGATTCAACATTCTGGGAATATTTTGGTCATCCTATGTCGTGAACAAACTCCTAATAATAATAAGAGAAGTAATTTCGATTTAGGCAATGAAACAGGGCCTACTGTTGCAATTGATGGATACGTCATTTTTAATTTGATACTAAAATTTCTAAAGTCTAAAAATGTTTGTAGTTTAAATGTGTAAAAAAATACTTTTGAGTAAATTTTAGTTGATTTGAGTAAGTACGTTAATTTCCCCTGTTTGTAGTTTAAATGTGTAAAAAAAAAACTTTTGAGTAAATTTTAGTTGATTTGAGTAAGTACGTTAATTTCCCCTTAGACTATATTCCAACATGATAATGACACCAAATACACTAGTCACTTATCTGGAGCCATTTTAAGTAACAAGTGCGCAAAAATTGAAGTGGCCGTGAAGAAGCAAAGAAGAAAAATCCCTCTAACTTAAAGGGATTAGAAAATTTTGAAAACTGAATGGGAAAATATCTGTATGGACACTGTCATATCGTTGGCGGATTATATGTCTCCAAGATTATGTGCAGTAATTGCGAACAATGGTTACAGCACTAAATATTAGTTTTAAATTTATTTCAATTAAAGAAATAATTTAATTTTAATAAACATTTTGAAAATCAATAAGTTGCCGTTCACAGAATAATACGAAAACGAAACGTTTTAACAATAGTGGCCGCAAGAGAATGGATTCTTTAATTGCAAAGAATATAATATCCTATATATAGCTCCCATACCAATGTCTCCTATGGTTTACTTTTTCCGCTCTAGAAACCACATATTTCAACAAATAACTTTTTTTTTGAAAATGCTATAAAAAGAAACTACTGAATATTTTCTCAAATTTCTTTTTTATTTGAAAATACAATCCTCGCGGTTAATAATGGAAAATAATTTCATTCAAATGGCTGCTGCGGGCAGCCCACAAATAATAGTCCAACGGTTGAATAGTTGAAAAAAACGTTAGATGGCGGACCCTATACAAGGAAATCGATGATCGGAAGGAAATTGACGCAGCAGCACACATTTTTATAGAAATAGTTTGATATTCATCACTTAGGCATCATTCGAAAGGTATTCATTCCTTCTATTTATTTTTCATAACACATTTTACAAAATGTTTCCAAGAAATATGAGTGTTTAGCTGTCACTTTGAATTTCCACAAAAATCCAATCTAAACGTCCAATAATACGACCGATGAGTTATTCTAAGTAAAGAATAATAATTTGTATTTAAAGTGCAATGGACTTCAATTTCAGGAAAAATTTTGGACAAAAATGCAACTTAAAAAAATACAAGAGAAAGCCCTGACCCAGCGTCGAACTATTTTGCATATCATCATTAAACAATCCAATATTTATTTCTAGGGTTGACCGCATCTATTTATTTTCGTGATCCATCCTAATGTACACCTGTTTCACCTGGGAAATTTTTTAGTAAAAGTTGATAACATCGGTACATATTTTGATATAGCCCCCATGCAAATGTTCCTTCTCTCCTGATTTTTTTTAGCGCTCCAGAAGCCATATATTACAACCGAGTCTGATCAGATTTGCCTTGTATTATTATGTTTATCTGTGAAAAATTTATTATTAATGTGGGTCACCATAAAAATGTCCCCTCCAATTTGAAATCTTTTCGCAGGGAACCCACATATTTAAAATTTTATGGGTCAAATTTGTTGTGTTGTATTTTCACTATCATATTTAGTGATTGAATTAACGCACCAGTGCTAGGCACTGTCTATAGACGGGGTCTACAAAAAAAAACGATTCCATATATTTTTTAAATTCTATTATTCCGACTTTTTTAAAAGTGTAGTGGAAAATTAAATATGCGCTTATGATTTTTTCAGATTGGCAACATTCCTTCATGACATTTTGAGTAATGTCAATTTGATGTTACAGATGACTGCTGTATCGTTTTTATTATTTTTACAAACACCTGCATTTTTGCAAATAAAAAAGTATAATTTTTGGTGTCCGTTTGAATTAAAACAAGTAAAAAAGGAGCTAAGTTCGGCCGAGCCGAACTTTATATAACCTCACCCATGGATTGCATTCCACAGGTACAGTCCATTTTCGTAGAAGTGCGGTAACATTACAGGATAATGTTATTTTTGTAAACAAATAAAAATATTGAAAACATAATTTTATAAATAAATATAAAATTTTAATTATTTTAAACCACGCTTATAAGGCAAGGCTACTAAAGTAAATAAAGGGTGATTTTTTAAGAGCTTGATAACTTTTTTTTAAAAAAAAACGCATAAAATTTGCAAAATCTCATCGGTTCTTTATTTGAAACGTTAGATTGGTCCATGACATTTACTTTTTGAAGATAATTTCATTTAAATGTTGACCGCGGCTGCGTCTTAGGTGGTCCATCCGCTTAGTCCAATTTTGGCATTTCCACGTTTTTGAGTAACAGAGACCCAATTGGTGCGAACGGCGACGAATCGAAAATTGGTGGTCATCATTAACACTGGCCGATACAGCTGCGATATTTTCTTCAGTTCGCACTCTACGTAAGCGTGTTGGTGGTTTAATGTCCAACAATGTAAATTTGGTGCGAAATTTAGTCACAATAGCCCGAATAGCCGCTTCAGTGGGTCGATTAAACTGACCATAAAATGGAAGCGCGCAATGAACTTTCTTAACAGAGCACGCATTTTGATAATAAAATTCAATAATTTGCAAGCGTTGTTCGTTTGTAAGACGATTCATGATGAAATGTCAAAGCATACTGAGCATCTTTCTCTTTGACACCATGTCTGAAATCCCACGTGATCTGTCAAATACTAATGCATGAAAATCCTAACCTCAAAAAAATCACTCTTTATAAGGTAGCATTCTTCAAAAAACTTTAAATATCCTAAATATGGGGGGATAGTGTGTACTTTTTAGCTACAGCCTATCTTCATGATTCCACCCATTTTTGAGTTAAAAGTAACAATATTTTTTTGCAAGTCTACGCAGTCAGTCAGTTTTTGGTACCATTTTTATCCCCTTTTCCCATTTTACCCAATTAAAATTACGACTTTCGAAAATCTCGTTATTTTACGTGTCTATGCAATCAAAGGAATGTATACACCGAATTTCATTATTCTAGGTGCATCCGTTTGGATGGTACCATTTTTATCCCCCTATTTCCATGTTACCCATTATTAGTCCGAATTGTGTTTTCCACAATTTATTTTTCATGTCTACGCAGTCAGAGGAATGTATACTCCGATTTTCATGACTCTAGCTCCGGCCATTTGTTTGGTACCATTTCTATTTTCTTTTCATACCCTCCACTTAAGGATGGGGTATATTCACTTTGTCATTCCGTTTGTAACACCTTAATATATTGATCCGAGACTTCATAAAGTATATATATTCTGGGTCGTGGTAAAATTCTAAGACGATTTAGCCATGTACGTCTGTCTGTTGAAAGCACGATAGCGGCCGAACGAAATGAGCTAGGAGGTTCAAATTTTCCGTAAATGTGTCTTATGGTTGCAGATCGGTTGGGATTGAAAATGGGCGAAATCGGCCCAGAGGGAAATTTTTGCAGTTGAAATCATGAAATTGGTGTGTGTACTTTCATCTGACTGTGAATATGCGAAATAAAAAGAATGTTTTCGAAATTTGTACATTAAGTCGGAAAATGGGGCGAATGGGGATAAAAATGGTACCAACGGCGTTTTATCCCTTAATGATACGAATTTGGTAAACATACTTTTACATTATGTATCCGCTCAAATAGAGGAATGTATACACCGAATATCGTGTTTCTTGCCGTTTTCGTACGATAGGTACCATTTTTCCATGCTTTATATAAGGTTACTTTCTATATATGTTTGTGTGCCACAAAATTTTTATACCTTTTGGCTCCATTTCACCCTCTACAAATCATCTTATTGTGCACGTTTATGCTATAAGGGGAATGCGCACACCAAATATCAAACAAATATAAGCAGACATATTCAAAAAATATGATGAAAATGATGAAATGACATGTAATCGTTTTGAAAATATTCTAAGTTATTTTTAATGACGATCCATTGCATATAGAGAAAGGAAAATCTGGTTAAGATTCATTGTATAAGGTGAGGCCCCTTATACAGTATTTCAACGAACATTTTGCTTCGGTCTAATGTCAAATGTGCGCTACAAAGATGAAAGGAAATCGAATTAGGCCGGCAAAACCTCAAAAGAGGGGGAGAAGCTTTTTGTACTTTGCAATTCTTCAAGTTATTCCTATGATTTCGAAATCTATCTATTGTGGCGCTGGGAATAACAAAATTGGTGCTGCATCAAATATGGTAGTGAGTCACAAAATATCCCCAACAATAACAATCTCATCCTTTACTTGGAAAATTTGCATACTTCAATGGGGTTGTCATTATGCTTGATAAGTAGAGGGATTCACAGCTTAGGTACAGTGAGACCAAATCGTATACAAACATAAAACTTTCAACCGATGCAGGGTTACAATCTAAAAAGGAGTAGATGTAAGCAGCGTTTTGTGTTACGACGCAAGGGCAGTTCGACTACTGTCCACTTACGTTGGAATAATTCAATATGTTGGCACGCAAAATCCTTACTCTTCAAAAGCAAATCGTTAGGATCGTAAAGCAAAACATAATATAGAGGTGAATTGTCCAGATATTATACACGAATACAACAAGGTGTGGGTTTTGGTTGACGGACTCGATAGCTATGGTAAACACATATAATCTTTATAATAAGGGTCTCGTAAATTGTCCACTTCCTGATTTTAGAACAGATGTGCCAAAAACACTTTGTTTGATCAACTCGGTGCAGCCTGACAGACACGGTCGTCTATCTTCTTCAACACCCCTACAAACGGCTAAAAAGGCGTAAATGCAGTGAACAATATAAGATAGGATCAAATAGGATACTGGTGTGATTTTTTGCACCGCTCTGACAACAAAATGTGCAATTATCCCGGATGTAATTCGGAAACTCAAGCATTTTGCGTTAACTGTAAGATCAATTTGTGCAATTCAACAACAAATAAATGTTTTCAGAACTTCCATAATAAACAATGAATAACAAATTATAACTTATTTTGATAACACGATTTTGTTGTACCAGTCTGTTATTAATGTGTAGGTCCTCAAGGCGGAGTTAAAATCTTTATCTGTAGAAGGTGAACTAAAACTGAAATGAAAAAACCAACCCAATAAAAACAAATAAAAAGGCGTCAAGTTTGACCGGACCCTCCACCATGGATTGCATTCAACAGAATCTGTCGATTTTCGTAGAAGTGCAGTGATATTAAAGGAAAATATTTTTTTTAATATAGCCAAACCAAAACAAATGCAAATATTGGTAAATAATATTTTTTTAAATAAATATAATATTTTTATTATCACGCTTATAAAGCAAGACTGCCAATACGTTTACACTATATATGTACATCGAAATATCTCACGTACATAGTGCAAAATAACCTAACTTCATGATTCAATTTTTTTTCCGTAAAACTAAAAAATACGAATTTGGACAAATCAGTCAGAGCAATGCATACTCCGGCCATTTGGTTGGTACCATTTTTATCCCCTTTTTCCTATTTTACCTCCTTAAGAGAATGACTTTCTAAAATCTCTTTATTTTACGTGTCTACGCAATTGAGGGATGTACACACCGAATTTAATCATTCTAGCTGTAGCCGTTTAGTTGGTACTACTTTCATCCCTCTGTACCCATTGTATCCTTTGAAAGTACGAATTTGGAAAAACCTTTTATTTTTCGTGTCTACGCAGTCAGAGGAATGTATACACCGAATTTCATGACTCAGCTGCCGTCATTTGGTAGGTACTATTTTTATCCCTTTTTTCTATTTTAATCCCAAAAAGTACGAATTTCGAAAATACGTTTATTTTACGTGTCTACGCAGTCAGAGGAATGTATACACCGAATTTCATTATTCTAGGTGCAGCCGTTTGGTTGGTACCATTTTTATCCCTCTATTTCCATGTTACCGCTTAAAAGTACGAATTGTAAAAATACTTTTATATCATCTATATACTCAATTAGAATAATACTCACACCGAATTTCGTGTTTCTAGCTGTTGTCGTTTGATGTGTACCAGTTTTATCCCTTTTGCCCCATTTGAAATATTGAAAAAATTTTCCCGTTGGACCGATTTCGCCCAGTTTCAATCCCAACCGATCTACGACTATTGGGCGATCCTAGCTCATTTCGTTTAGATGCTAGCGTGCTTTCAACAGACGGACATGGTTAGATCGTCTTAGATTTTTATGACGATCAAGAATATATATACTTTATAGGGTCTCAGGTAGATATTTCAAGGTGACACAAACGGAAAAAAAAACTCATGCATTAGAGGGTTAATGGAGAAAATTAAGAGTGGAGAGTATCATATAGTTTTATGGAATATCTCAGAATAGAATAGTACCCCGAACATTGAAAACAAAAAGTTGTAGTTGTGCCTAAGGAATCGGTGCGACAGATGCCGCTTAGATTGGCTGTAATAAGTCTAAAATCTGAAGTAATATGTTGATTCAAGATGTAGGAGTGGGGTCTATATCAAAACAAGGATCTGTGTTTATGGGGATATATTAAAAAATGGATACCTATGAACCACTATTGTGGTGTAACATAATCTGTAAAAATTGTTCAAAATCTATGTAAAATGTAGACTCTATAGCGGTGATAGTGAAAATCAGAGATACATTTGTATAGGTATGTATATCAAGACACAGACTCATATAACTCACTTTCACCGGTTCAAATATAACGTAATCCAGAAAATTTGATCAATATCAGAATTCTATGGCAGTAATAGAGTAAATCAGAGGCATATTTCTATATCTAAGTATTAACCCTGGCTCAAAAAATATACTTCTCCCAAATATCACTGCGATAGGACAACAATTGAGATCTGCACTTTGATCACAAGCTGAACTATACACAAGGTAGCCGGTAAAGCGACTCCGCTGGTGATTCTAAATGGTATACATAAAGGTGGATTATAAGTTAGAGCTAGAACTTATAATAAATACCCTACTCTACGAAGTGATTTGAAGATCATTGTCGCGTCTTTACTTTTGCCATTATGGATTGAGCATTTTCAACAAAATCAGATAGCGTTTAGAAAATGTTGAAATAGTTGTGGCGTCGTATTTTATTCGGCATTTTGCGGTACTAATTCGGCTTCTTGACACATAGTGTAGTCTTTAATATTTAGGATACCCATGTAGCGATCTATATAGACGTAAACGTCGTATACCGAACGAGCCTAACCTTGTTAGTGCGTGAATGTTTCTACTGCAGTTTGTTGGCTGGATCTAAGGCTGTCCAAGAGCTTTATTAATATTTTATTTATTGTGAAACACTGTGCGACGTGTGTAAGTTTACACATTTGCATACATATATGTGCACGTACATAAACTCATGATTTGTGTATGGGCATAGATGTAAGTATGTATATCTACTTGCGTGCTTATAAACGTATAATTTACATACCTACAACTGTGTACACTAATGAACGTGTGAACATACAACATCGTCGCCTGAAATGCAAAAGGGCGGAACATCACATTTCATAGTTTTTAAGGAGAAGTAAAGTCTGTATAATTGTCGTTAATAAAGCGGTGTTTAGGATACATTCAAAATATGATGATCCAATTGCTTGTTGTGCGTTTTCTATTTTGTATTTTATCCGATAATTCGAGCTTTTTCGAAAGTGGTTTTCAGGGATTCTACAAAAAGATTACATTGAAAACGAATAAAATTCAAGTTTCATTCAGTTTTCGCAAAAAATTTCGCCTCTAGACGAATGAATTGCTTAAATTAAAGACCTTTTAAAATTTGTCCTTTACGTCATAGGAATAATATTTGACACATACGTTAGTCTCCAGCGTAAATTGGGCCGGTATAACAAGCTGCGATAACAAAAACGTTAATAAAAAGTTATTTTTTCCACAAATAAAAAAATAGCATTGTCGCCAACTACAATATAAATATTTGCATCAAAAGAAATTGTCAAAAACATATTTTGTGTTCACTTTTTTGGCCTTAGCCTCGAAAAACATAAATTTGACTTACAAAAGATTAAAAAAGAGTTTTTCTTTCGAATGAAACTTTTATATAGAGGGTAACGCATTGATGAAGTCACTTAAGACCCTAAGTATGTATGGATCAAATCCGTTTCACGACTTTTCAAGTTGTTTGAGCCATGTCCGTCCGTCTGCCTGTCTGTCTGGTTGGCTGGCTGGTGTTCATTCTCGAAAGGGGTTAAGGAATCAATTCAAAGTTTGCACATGGTAATATTTTTCCCAAACTTAGTTTAAGTTCGAAGATGGGCGAAATTTCCACGCCCCTTCTGGTACCTCCCACACAAATGGTCGATATTTCTATGTGAAATTAAAACGAATGTAAATTTCACATGGATATTCGGTGTCATCTATATTTTGGTATTTTAAGCCACGCCTCCCACACAAATCACCCTAAACTACGTAAAATTAAAGCTGTTGTAACTTCTATACGGATAATCGGAATACTGTGAATCTTCGTATTTGTCAATGCTTTTATAGAAGTTTGATTCACATGGAATATTGGCGATATTGCCACACCCCTTCTGGTACAACCCACACAACGTGGAATAAGCTTTGTTTGAATAAAACCGATATAACAATTTGAAATTTTGAAATTGCTTCTATAATCACTTTAAACATAAAAAATATTTAAGCTTTAGCCACTTCTTGTACCTCCCATCCTAGGTAAAATTAAATCCTTCATAACTACTATACTGGCACATGGAATCCACTTTAACTTGATATTTGATCATGTTTTTACAATGTGGAAGCCGGGTCCATGTGCCGCGAACCTTCTAGTACCTTCCCAATACAAATTACCCTGCCCTAAATACAATTTAATTCCTTATAACTTCCGTATATATGTTCTCTAAGAGTGAGGGTATATACAAGTCGGTTTTGTCGACTGAAGCTTACTTACTTGTTATTTAAGATTTTGCTATCGCAGCTTAGCTATCCAGTCTTTAAGAAAAGCAGACGTAATATTTTACAAATACTGGGGGTTAGATTCACAACTTACAAATAAATAAATAAAACACAAACAAGCTTAACTCCTATTGTTAATCTTGCATCTTCGTCATCTGTTTCTCAGCGTCTGATTTGTAATTTTTTTGTTGATTTGATTTGTACTCAGAATGTGTAGCATCACCAGCGTAAGCATTTTGCTGCGATTGTCTTTGTATTGCAATTTGCAATCCACACGTTCTCTCTAGTTCGAGGTGGTGGTTTTCTACCGCACAGTGTGCCGATTTTTGGTGTGTTACTTATGTTTTATTCGAAACTAGTATATAAGCCAGTCCCGGCCAGAAAGATCGTCAAATTATTTTGTAAACTGTACCTTTAGAATTTAACTGGCACATCCAAAAACATTTATCAAAAGTTTTAAAGTGTACTTTTACACTGAAAATTCGTCCCATAAACCTGTGATAAATGTTTTTGGATATGGCTGTTAGTCTTTACTTTGACAATTGATATCTACTTTTAAACCCTCACTCTACAGAGTAGGAGAGTATATATCATTTGGGACAGACAAAAAGTGTAACGCATTGAAGGAGTGACTTAAAACCCCAAATATGGTTAAACCAAATTAGTTTCATGGCTTTTTAAGCTGTTTGAGCAATGTCCGTCCGTCTGTCCGTTTGGCTGGCTGGTGTACCCGATAACTCTTGAAGGGAGGTAAGGAATCAATTCAAACATCTTCCAACTTAAACTAAGTGTTTGCACTAAGTTGGAACATGGGCGAAATTCCTACGACCCTTCTGGTACCTCCCACACATATGGCCCATATTTCTATGTTAAATTAAAACCAATATAAGATCCACACGGATATTCGGAATCATCAATATTTTGGCTTTATAATCACTTTAAACGGAGGGGTTTGCCATGTTCCTTCTAAAGAGTGATTTTTTTGAGGTTAGGATTTTCATGCATTAGTATTTGACAGATCACGTGGGATTTCAGACATGGTGTCAAAGAGAAAGATGCTCAGTATGCTTTGACATTTCATCATGAATCGTCTTACAAACGAACAACGCTTGCAAATTATTGAATTTTATTATCAAAATGCGTGCTCTGTTAAGAAAGTTCATTGCGCGCTTCCATTTTATGGTCAGTTTAATCGACCCACTGAAGCGGCTATTCGGGCTATTGTGACTAAATTTCGCACCAAATTTACATTGTTGGACATTAAACCACCAACACGCTTACGTAGAGTGCGAACTGAAGAAAATATCGCAGCTGTATCGGCCAGTGTTAATGATGACCACCAATTTTCGATTCGTCGCCGTTCGCACCAATTGGGTCTCTGTTACTCAAAAACGTGGAAATGCCAAAATTGGACTAAGCGGATGGACCACCTAAGACGCAGCCGCGGTCAACATTTAAATGAAATTATCTTCAAAAAGTAAATGTCATGGACCAATCTAACGTTTCAAATAAAGAACCGATGAGATTTTGCAAATTTAATGCGTTTTTTTTTTCAAAAAAAAAGTTATCAAGCTCTTAAAAAATCACCCTTTAGTAAAGGAACATGGCAAAAAGTGATAATAGGAAACGGTGAAACTATGTATGAATTAATATATATTAAATAAATATATTAATTTAAATTAGCATTAAATAAATTAACACTACTTAATTTTTTATTTGAAGTACATTAATAAAGCAATAAATTAGTATTTTTTGAGCACCAATTTTTAAATTGTTAAAATTATACAAAATTAAACATTATTTAATTATAAAAGTAATAAAAAAGATTTTCCCGAGACCTTCTGGATGCAAAGCGGACAACTACTTCTGGGACCCCATTCCAATTCACTTGTGAAAACTATATCGATCGGCTTAGAATCACTTTCAGTCGATTTAAGTTCATCCATCTGTGCGTATATTGTTTGCAAGTCCCAATTATCGTCCAATCATAGCAAAGCATTCGATCATATTAAATTTGAAGAAAATCTGTTCAGGTTTATTTACACGATACGTTAATAATATTTACATGGCCAAAATTAATTCATTATTCTGCAGAAAAGGTCAAATGTTTCGAAAATTTAACTGTTTAGAAAGAAAGGAAATGTAAATCCCGAAATATTGAGAAATCCCACTATCCCGAAAAATCTGGGGATCTTAATTTTGATGAATTCCCGGATTTGGAAGAATCACACCCGACATCTCTAGTTTCTACAATTCTAATCTGGTTTTGTAGTTTGACACAAAAATAGTACTTTTGACGGAAACTGAAAGGCTTTGTAAAGCAAAAAGTTCAATGAAATGTTAAAGTCCGATGCATAAGTATGTTACACTTGTCTGACGGCATGCGAAGGCAACATTTTAACACCATTATAATTCGGTCAGAGAAAAAACTGACTCACCCTTGCTTGTATTAAAACGTTTTATAAGCATTGGCGTAGGCACATATGCCCGAGAAGGGACTACGCACTAGGATTTGCATTTTCCCGTACTTTTTATTTCCCGGGAAACGGAAATTATCGTCAACATATTGTTTGCTATAAAAAACTTATTTTTTCTTATCTGATTTGTAGAGAAATCTCCTGGTTCAAAAGAATCAAATATAAATATGAGAAAGTAAGAAAACGTCAGTCGGCTTAACCGACTTATACTCTCAGAGAACATGTGTATGGAAGGACTTAAATTTAACTTAGCGCGGAGTATGTTTGTGGGAGGTACTAGAAGTTTGTGCCAATCGGCCCCAGCTCCTGAAATCCATTATGACGCCATAATGGATTTCAGGCACTGGTAAAAAAGTTATAAAGCATTTAATTTTAACTCGGATATAGGCATTTGTGTGGGAGGTACCCTCCACCTCCAGGATGGAGTCTTGATCTTGATCGATCTAGCCATGTCCGTCCGTCCGTCTGTTGAAAGCACGCTAGCATCTAAACGAAAGGAGCTACGACGTCCAAATTCGCTCAGAGTACGTCATATGGTTGTAGATCGGTTGGGATTAAAAGTGCGCGAAAATGTCCCTCACAAGGACTCGTAATATTTGAACGATTTAAGCACGTTTTTTGATTATTTTTGCTTACATGTTTATTCCCTTTATAGCAAAAACGTGCACCTTAAAACGATTCTTATATGTAGGGGGCGAAATGGGGCAAAAAGGCATAAAAATGGTACCTATCAAACGACAAAAGCTAGAAACTCGATATTCGTTGCATACATTCCTCTAATTGAGTGGATAAATAATATAAAATTATTTTTCCCAAATGGGAATTCGTAGGCGTAAATGAGAATAGAGGGACAAAAATGGTACCAACCAAACGGCTGCACCTAGACTAATGAAATCGGGTGTATGCATTCCTCTGATTGAGTAGACATATAAAATAAAGGGATTTTTCGAAATTCGTACATTTAGGGGAGTAAAATGAAAATAGGGTATAAAAATTGTACCAACCACATGGTCCCAGCTAGAGTCATGAAATTTGGTGTATATATTCCTCTGACTGCGTAGACACGAAAAATAAAAAAGGGTTTTTCCAAATTCGTACTTTTAACGGATACAATGTGAACAGAGGGATAAAAACTAAACCTCTACAGCTAGAATGCTGAAATTTGGTGTGCACATCCAAAGTCGTACTTTTAAGGGGATACATGGATACAATGGTACTAACTAAATGGCCACAACAGAATCATGGAATTCGGTGTATACATTCATCTGACTGCATAGAGTCGGAAAATAAAAATATTTTTCCAAATTCGTACTTTTTTACTTTTACGGCCAAAATGGGTAGAGTAATGAAGTTAGTTTTTCTTGTACTGAGTACGTGAGAAATAATGGGGTTTCAAGATGTGTACTTTTGGATGGAAATGCAATCAATCAAACTATTGAACCCACTATCCCCCCAATATTTAAGGTATTTAAGCCTTTTTGTGGATTGCAGCCTTAAATTTACTTTTTGAATAGACTTGAAGTATAATTTTGATGTATATAGTATGAATATATTATTAGCCTTGTCTTATAAGCGTGGTTTGAAATTTTTAAAATTTTGTATTTAATTTGAACTGGGATATTGTCCTGGCAAATTTATTTACAAATGACATGGTGAGATTTATTACTTGGCTGCAGACTACCACGATCATGATTTCGACCATGTCAAAAGTCTTTTCAAGTGGCTTCGCAGCGACTTTACAAACGAAAAAACTTAAACAACTGAGCGTTGGCACAGCAGAAGTATTGCTGGGTAACTATATCTGCATAGACACATACTTACATACCAATGAGATGCTTGTAAGAGGGCATGTGTACTTTATTACTTGGTACGATTTTTTAAACGCAAATTCCGCAAGTGAGTTGTGCTTTTCGTTGGTTTGTGAGAATCATCTCCTTACAGAGGCCCTCGCTGCGAAGCCAAAAATACAAACGAAAAAAAAACTAAAAAAAAATTATATATTTATAAAATTATTTTTTCAATATTTTTATTTGTTTTGGTTTGACTATATTAAAAAATTAACATTTTCCTGTAATGTCACTGCACTTCGTGACATGGTGGAGGGTATATAGTTCGGCTCGGCTGAATTTTACTCCGTTTTTTTTTATTTTTTTATTTATTATGAATTACAATACAAAGTAAATTTATATTCTAATTTTAGGTCCAGGGATTGAGCCGGGGTGACTAAGACCATTGTAGCTAGTTATTGCAGCGACAGACCAGAGCCTCTGGTGGGAATCGAACCCACGACCCCCACACTGATAGCCGAGCACGCTACCAACTCGACTACCGGGGCGCTCTAAATTACTCCGTTTTTAATTGTTTATGTTTAAAGTTATTATAAAGACATTTTCAAATATCAAATTGACTATTTTGATTACCCAAATGGATGTTCTATTGGTTTTATTGTAACCAAAATTTATGTCACTTTGTGTGGGAGGTATTCCATGCGAATGTAACTTCTATAAAAGCATTGCCAAATATCAAATTTCACAGTATTCATCCGTATAGAAATTATAACAGCTTTAATTTTATGTAGTTTAGGGTGATTTGTGTGGGAGGTACTGGAAGGGGCCCTATGTAGTACACTTAAAGTGACTGTAAAAGCATTATCAAATACCAAAATAGAGCTGATTCCGAAGATCCGTGTGGAAGTTACATTAGTTGGTCATTTGTGTGGTAGGTACCAGAAGGAGCGTGGTAGGTACATCTTCGAACTTAAACTAAGTTTGGGAAAATATTACCATGTGCAAAGTTTGAAATGATTCCTTAGCTATTTCGAGAGCTATCGTGTACACCAGCCAGACGGACGGACGCACGGTCGGACATGGCTCAAACAATTCAAAAAGTCGTGAAATGGATTTGGTAAAAATATACTTAAGTCTTAAGTCACTCCTTCAAGGCTACACTTTTTTCTGTCCCAAATGATATATACCCTCCTACTCTGTAGAGTGAGGGCTTAATAACCTAAAGTAAAACATGAGATAACCCTACCCTCCCCTTCACTTATCATTCACTCCTTCACCATACCTCCTAAATCCTTTTCTCTACTACTTACTTTTTCCAAGGAAATTTAGAGGCTTTTTAAAACAGACAACTTATTTATATACACATCAGCGTGATGGAGAACGATATTGTGTACTCGAGAGATGTATTATTAATTGCTAATAAATCTTAAATTATCAGTTCCCTTTTCTGTAGCGTGGAAAACCTAAATTTATATTTTAAGGTAGCAATATTGTCATTTTTAATACATAGTCGTTACTTTAGATTGTATGGCTTTTTCTTTTAATTTATTAGCAAAATTATATATAACCCCTGTACGATTTCTCCACAGATATTATCATATCAAGACTTTATTCATAAAGATATCATTCTGAAGTTGTATTATCTCAGAATAATAATAACATTTTTTATAACCTTCTATTCTGTTATGCTCAGTTCATATTCAATATATGTAGTGAATTAACATATTCAGGGTATCGCCTAGCTTACCTACATCTAATTAAAAATGATCTTTGTTAAATTATGTTGACATCTTTTACAATTCTATTGTGAAAACGTGATGATAAAATGTGCGAGAAATTGGTAAAACTGAATTTCCGCGCGAATCGCACACAAATTTCCCGGGATGCGGGAAACTGTTGTTGTCTGTGTATATATACAGTCGAACTTCTCTATAGAGAATTCTTCTCTATAACGAATAAAATTTGTGTACACAACATTTTTGCAACTCTTTTCACACATTTTAATCTCTCTATAATGAATCTTAGTTTCAAATATTTTTTATATTATGGCTAAACGTAAATGTTTATCCGTAGAAGAATCCTGTATTATTATATCTGAAGTTAACAAGGGTAATAAAAGGAAGAAATATGTTGCTGTGGAGTTTGGAATAATTTTAAGAAACAAAAATAGCTCATCTATTGTTCGTAGTAAATTTTGAAAGGCTAGATTCTGCGAGTATCCCAATATTAATAGGCCATAATTAGGTGGACAAAAGCAGTCATAATAACATTCCTCTTTCGGGCCAATACTACGGGAAAAGGCAACTGAATTTGCCGAGTGCGGTATGGCTTGATAAATTTAAAAGAAGACACAATACAATCGGAAAAGTTGTTTGTGGAGACACCGGTGCAATAAATATATAAAATCGCGGGGACTCGACCAAAAATATTCTGCCGAATATAGTCAATCAATACGATGACATTTTGAACGCAAACGAAGCTGATCTCTTGCTTTTAAAAATCAAAAATGAATTTGTGAAAAAACAGGAAAAGCGAATTAGTATTAGAAATGGCTCAAAAAGTTAGACAGAAAATTAGCTTCTAAAACGACAACTGCCAAGCAGACCCGAAATCTGCTAGATAAGCTAAAAAACTTAGAACTTGCCAACTGTGTAACTGCTGCAGAGTACGTTAACATGGATTGCGACACATTAATCATATCCATCATATCCAGTATGGTGTTGAAAATACAATAGCAATAACCTCATACAATCAACTTCTTTCAGATCAAGAAGTTGCAGAATTACCTTCATTTTCGAAAGTTAACTTGGAAGTTATGGAATCACAAAACAATGTGCCCGACGATAATTTTTCATTCCTAAACCGTGTTGATAAATAAAGTGGAACAATCACATAAAAATCTGTGCGTCAGCTGATGTGAAAGTGGGCTACATGATATAGTCCCAATACAAATGTACTTCCGATTTACATTACTACAGGTTTTAAATGCATATTTTACAAAGGACCTTGATCAAATTTCCCACATCATTTTATTTTTCAATTAGAAACACCTACTATGAAAGTCAACTATAGGGTCAATTTTTTGGTTTTGCCCCCCGTGCAAACAAATCCCCCAGTTTACCATATTATGGCTCTAAAACCCACATCTTATATCGCATTTTGATAAAATTTTACAGATCATGATATATTTCAACTAAGAATAACTACTGTGAATGTCAAATATATGGGTCCATTTTTGATAAGTCCCAAATACACCATCACCGGTCTAGAATCCTCATTATATGTCAGTACCTAGCAAAAAAATGGAATCGCATTTTTTATTTTTAATCGCATCTCAAAATGCAAATGTGCATTTTTCCCGCTTTTGAGGAAGATCTTTTATACAACTTCCAAAAAAGTAGATAATTTGTTAATGTTCCGTAACATTTTACGAATAGCATTTTCACAACTGAATGGGAACGACTTTTTAGTATGGGGTCACTAAGGTAAGGTGTCCGCCTTGCACCCAGAAGGTCTCGGGTTCGAATCGTGGCTCGGGAAAAAAAACTTTTTTTTATATTTTTTATTACTTTTATAAATAAACAATGTTTAATTTTGTATAATTTTAACAATTTAAAAATTTTTATTTAAAAAAAAATAATAAAAATTTCTAGCTTTATTAATATGTTTCAAATATTTCATTTTTTATTACATTACGTAGTGTAGTGTTTATTTATTTAATGCTAATTTAATTAATATTAATTTGCGTTACATCTTAATTCATACTAAAAAATTTGTTAAGTTTCCCATTGCCAGTTCTAACGAAAAAATGGTTTGCTTTAGTTATTCACCACTTACAACAGAGGATAGCTGAGATGGTTAGAGTGCCGTGGTAGCAACCAGAAGGTCCGCTGTTCTACCCCCGGCAGCGGCGGATTTTTTAAAACAAGTGTGGAAACTAGTGAAAAAGTGGTTCCTTTGCAACACTTTAAAAAATCTTTTAAGTCATTCAAAATAAAGGACATCCCTCCTATGACAACTCCATGTTAAATTCATTGGTGAAGATCCCAATTTTCACTACTTCCGAATCATAAGATGAACATCTTTTTCACTTCTTTGGGTGCTCTCTTTTTGCTGGGTACTTAATCAAACTTTGCAGATCATGTTATATTTCAACAAGGAATAACTACCCACAAGTGTTGTTATAGTCCCTCCCTATTACCTTTTAAAATCTTCACATGTCATCGGATCTTGAACAAATTTTCCAGACCATGTTGTAGTTAATCTGGGGATACCTACCGTAAAATTTTACCACATCGACCTATGTTTAATGTTTAAATTAGGAGCAATTATAGTAAAAGTAGTGCATGACGCCGTTCATATGTTCCTTCCGATTTGTTTGCATATGATTCTACTTAATATTGCCAATCATGATGAAAATGATTTTATATTTTTCCCTAGGCGTAGCTACTATAGATATAGATAGATAGGATCACACCGATTTTGTTTGTGAATGGGCCCTCACATGTAAGAATAACATAATGCAAAAATGTTCACCAATTTCGCCATATTCGTTAAATTTGACTAAAGACTGACTGTATAATTACACTACATATAAATCAATTTATCATCCTATCGATGCTAAAACACCTGGGCTTAGCAAACTATCCGTACGGTAATTCGTCTTGTGAGGGCATTTTTCATCGGTAGTTTTACTATCACTCCACTCTATCTAGGAAGTATGAAGTCGTTCGTTAGTCCACACATCTTTTAGGTGATGAAGTATGATTGGGCGTGGCTGTAAGAATACAACAACAAATTCGAATTATATTAAAACCAACAAACGAAGCAAATTTTCTTTTTCTGAAGTATTATTACTATTATTGTAATACTCAGAAATATTATTTACCATCTGAGATAGTAATACTCAGAAATCTAAAATAATTATTACCCAAATTTTTATTAGTATAATTTTTTATCAGGAACAATAACTTTTTAGAAGTCGCATAAAAACGCTCCTTTGATGTATTAGGGTATAATTGTCCAAACTTCAGATGTGAAACAAGCGAAAAAAAACTCATGTGTGGGGCCCATATCCCCTCGCAAAAGTTTTGTCTAGCTACGGCAATGCAATTTAATGTATTCCATCTAATTACAATATGTTTGAGCAGATAAATTAAAAAGTATGTACTCAAAATTGTCTACATGTTTGATGAATAATATTTATTTATAATAGATTGGTGTTGAGTGAGTGTAAATGTTATAGCTATTGTGACCATTTAATTAAATACAACAATTACGTGAATATGATAAATGTTTTATTCAGCGAAAATCAACATTGAATTCATATCAATATTGATATATGAAAGAAAAGCTTACGTCAATATTACTTTTATACCCTCCACCTCCAGGATGGGAGTATACTAACTTTGTCATTCCGTTTGTAACACCTTGAAATATCGACGTGAGACCTTATAAAGTATATATATATATTCTGGATCGTCATAAAATTCTAAGACGATCTAGCCAAGTCTGTCCGTCCGTCTGTTGAAAGCACGCTTGCATCTAAACGAAAGGAGCCAGGACGTCCAGATTTTCCATAAATGCGTCTTAAAGTCGTAGATCGATTGGGATTGAAACTGGGCGAAATCGGCCCAAAGGGAAAACATTTTCCATCACAAGGACTAAAAATACCCATAATAACCCAACCGTGCACCATAAAGTGATTTTTATTCGTAGGGGGTGAAATGGGGGTAAAAAGGGATAAAAATGGTACATATTAAACGACAACAGCTAGAAACACGAAATTCGGTGTGTACATTCCTCTTCCAAATTCGTACTTTTGAGGGCTAAAATGGGAGTAGAAGGATAAACATGGCACCAACCAAACTGCTGCACCTAGAATAATAAAATTCATTGTATACATTCTGATTGCGCAGGCGCGTAAAATAAAGGGATTTTAGTAGCAGCTAAAGTGAAGTTAGGTTATTTTGCACTATGTACGTGAGATAATGGATTGTACTTTAGGAATTATAATAGAATGGAAATACAACTAAGCTTAAGCTTTTGGAAAATATAAATATATTTATTTTTTGAGTTTATTTCGATATGTATATGTTTCGTTAATTTCCATTTTCATCGCAACCTGAGTGCATTTCGACAGTCTTCAAAGAACGCATCTGAAATTCCTGATGAAGCAAGCATGACTTTAATTTTGCGAATATTTGCCAAGTCAGTCAGTTTAACGTGATTCTCGCCACGAAGACCTTAACTACGGTGTGCCATCATACTGGGGTCTGTTATAATGCGACGACCAGCGCCTTTCAGCTACTCTGTTTGTACAGAATTGAGAACATGTTCTCCCCCCTTGGTGAGGGAGTGAAAATTAATTTCCCGAGCCACGATTCGAACCCGAGACCTTCCGGATGCAAAGCGGACACTTTACCTCAGTGACTCCATAATAAAATTTCGTTCCCATTCACTTGTGAAAATGTTACGGAATATTAACTGTTTTGGAAGTTATTTAAAAGAACTTCCTCAAAAGGGGAAAATGCACATTTGGATTTTGAGATACGATTAAAATGTGCTTCCTACGGAAATACTTCAATTATTTTGCTGGGTCTTAAAATAGCAGAAACGATATCTGGAAATTGGACAACGAAAAAGAGGGCGCAGATCAACTAAATATTGGAAACTGCTTTATAAATGAGATAAATCGCTAAATTTAATATCGATATTTGCTATATTGAAGTATCACATCTGAAATTTATGTTAGATTACCTTTCGAACAAGGTAGACAAAATTAAAATAAGTCGACATTTACCCGCGAGTAGCGTGTGATTCGATCGCCAAAAATTCGATTTTGAGAAAATATAAACTTATTGACTCATGAAATATTTTAACAATACACAATTCGCGTGTGTAGAACACTAACCGCACAGGGTTTCATTAATACATTAAAAAACGCATACAAATCGCACTTCGTACTTTGTTGTTATCCGAAAACGAAAGTTTTCAATAAATTAAAGATTTTATATCGGTTCAGAGCCCACATACAAATGCCGCTTCCGATTTAACTTTTCCACTCTACACTCAGAAAAAAGTATGCCACGGATTAAGAAAATATGTACTAAAACTGAGGAAAATTGAACTTCGTATAGCGCTAAGGCAAAAATTTCCCACATCAAGTACAAACTTTTCCTTGAAAATAAGACATGCTTTGAACTTGATTCCAGTTCAACTTTTCCTCAAAGCAAGTAATATTTACTCAAACTGAGGAAAATTTTTCTTCAAATCAAATAAATCTTTACTTAATCTGAGGAAAATTTTTAAGCAATTTTACTCAAATCAAGTAAATTTATACTCAAACTGAGGAAAATATTCCGATTTTTTCCTCAACCGAAGTAAATTGTTACTCAAACTAAGTAAATTTGTAGTCATGCCAAGTAAATTTATACTCAATCTGAGGAAAATTTTCGGAATTTTTTCCTTAATTCAAGTACATTTGTACTCAGCCTGACTAAGATTTTCCTTAAACCAAGTAAATTTGTATTCAGCATGACTACGACTATACTTGATAATTGAAATAAATTTTTTCGCTTCAGAGTATGCAACACTTATATGAAAAATGTCAACATGGTATAGTTCTCAAACGTTTCATCTTACTTATACCATAAAGAGTTGAGATATTTCACCATGACTGCTGCGGAGGCTAGGTAGGCGCGTTCGCAGTGATTGTTTAGAGTAATATTTGAAGTACTTATGAAGAAAGTCTCTGCTAACGAACGATAATTGCTTCTTAGACTACTATTCATGTATTTTTCTAAACAGTATTTTTGATAAGTTCATTTATACTTGAATGTATGAGGAACATGGCATAAATTTAATTACATTTATTTACTTTATTTGAAGTAATAAACACATTTTTAAGTAAAAACATCCTAAATGGAATTTTTCCATACAAAAAAATTCTGCATTATTTTCTTTCTTAAACGCTAGTAAATTTTCTTCCGCACAAGTATGAATATACTTAATTGTAAGAAGTTTTTACTAGATCCAAAAAATTTTTTTAAGTAAATTTACTACACTATTTTGAGTATATGTACTATTTTTTCTGGCTTTGAAATAAGGAAAGTGTACTCATATCTATTTAATTTTCCTTCTCGTAAGGAAATTTTACCTAATCTGGAGTAAAATTGTTAAGCTAACTTGGAATATGGATTTTATTCAGATTTAAGAATGATATTTTTCTGAGTGTAGGAACCACATATTTTAAACGATTTTCTTCAAATTTGGTACAGTATCCTTTATTTTGACTAGCGGCGTCTACGGTGAAAGAGAGTCAGATCGGTTCAGATTTAGATATAGGCCTCATTAAATGAGATTCTTCATTTGATCTTTTCCGCTCTAGAAAATATACATTTTAACTGATTTCGCCAAATCATTTAAACTTGTAACTTAAACTCGTCATACGAGTGTCCTTCTCGATTTAATAGACACGTAAAATGTGATGCAATACCAAGTGAAAGTAAATTATGTAAGTAAAAGAAATATAATTATGGGTAAAGGCAAGGTGACTTTTTTTGTTGTTGTATGGGCCGCGATGCACCCTAATGTCTAGTCGCCATCCTCGCTCAAGGAGTAGATGACAGAAATCTCCTGAGTCTAGCTGCTCGGATTCTTGGTCAACCTTACCGCAGAAGATTATGAGAGAGATATACCTTGTAAGCGTACCAGTCAAATAAAGATCTTGTGGCTTTAGACTAGTTTTATATCCTTCCAGAAACCATTATCTCCGCTGGGAATTCCTTTATTTGCCCTTGTGCTTGCGAATCGGACAAGCTATTTTCAGAGATTCTGTCAAACAGTTGCTGAGGCATTTGACCGTTGAGTTCATGTTAATGGGAGGCAGCAGTTGTAAATGTACTCCAGCCTTCCTCACATTTCTCGGAATGACTGTTTTGTTCACTGGTTCTAGTTATTGAATTAATGAGTGCTCCGTGGATACTCTACATCCATTAACATAGTTCGTCTGTGAGTCCGTAGCAAATCTGAACTCCCGTCTGACTCTATGTCCTTATTGCTAAAACTTGGTTACATAATTTTCTTAATATGATTTCTTCTTAGGATGCAAGTAAGTACCTGTATCCTTCGAAGTTTAAAATTGGGTGCCCTTTGAGAAATGGCTACGCCTATGCTATATTAAATGTTAAATTCTGTTTGTACGCGTTTAGCTGCAGTCCTGTTTGTCGGATCAAGATAGTGTCATTAATGTGTGGAAGGGACTCTGAATTACTGCTCCTTTCTGCAATCCTTTGGTACCTAAGCTATATCACGGTGATATGACTCAATGCCCTCCTTTGTGACTATATTGTTTTAAGCCTACGTTATCCTTGTATAGGGCCACAGATCTGTCATCCCTGGAGTCCCATTAGTTTGACTCTCTCTCGATACTTACATGTGTCAGCGCAGACCGGCATTTCCCAAAGAACAGTGATGTCAATACCGAAAAACGGTTAACCGGTATTAACTCCGACACCATCGTTTTTTAAATTGACATTTTCGACAAACCGGGGAAACCGGTGTTCTCATGTCTGTTAACCGGGTTTTAAATTACAAAACATTAGCATTTCATGGATATCCCTGCAGTTTTAAAAGTAGTGCCTGGAAACTTCTAACTGACTATATCACTACTTATACTACTCACTAGGTACCTTTACACCCACTGGTTCTGTTGAAAATAGTATATCGAGTCGTTTTGAAATTCTATTCGTTATCGAAGTAACTTAATTGAAATCACGTACTACTTCACTAACCCAAAGTAATGCAGATGTGGATCAATTATACAGTTTAAAGATTACTTGTCGCCAATGAAATAGCTCATCTGTACCCCTTACCTATTTGTTGCATCTAAAGTAATGCAATGTAGGTAGACAACAAAATCAAATAAAAAGCATATACAATTATGTATCACTGGTTACAATAGATATGTTATGCGCTAAGTAATCGCAGGATACTTTACTGTGCACTGGTAATGCAAAAGGTGCGTCTGACTTTCATTTGACTAATGATGCCTAATCTGCCTATATGGAAAGCAAAAAATAAAAAGCCAGCTTTTTTTGTCCAAAAAAATCCGTTATTTTCAGAAAAAACAGAAAGACAGATTTGCTTATTTTGTTTTGTGTTGGGTCAGTCGTGACGAATAACACCGAAAGTGAAGTAGTCCAGCGTGCAAATAAAAATTACTATTAATTGAAATTTAATTTTATTAAAAGAAAGACGCAGTAAAAAGTGAAAAAGCAAAATTGATTGTATTATTGAAAAGGTAACATAAAATGAATAGTATTATATTCCAGATTATTATATTCGCTTATTTTCCAGATTAAAGCTATGTCATCACTACTCCATCCAGCAGAATCCATACCAATAACTAGCAAAAATGCAGGACCGGCAAAAGAGCAACTGCGAAAAGCAATCCAGTAGCAGAAAAAGCGTCACTTTAAGAACGTATCTGTTAATAAGGGAAGGAATAAGGAGAATACGTCGTAAGATATAATAGATAATATAAGATATATAAGATAATTTTATTTTTTATTGTTTTGTGGACTGCGTTAACTTTTATTTTATATTTTTTTATTATTATTTTCATTATAAAATACTTATGTATTTACTTATATCTAAAAAAAATACGAAATATAGAACTGACTTTGATTTTTAATTAATGTCGACATGTATCAATGAAGTAGCTAGTTTTCCAACACTGGTGAAGTCATTAGATACACAGGGTAAGGGAAATCGTTGATGTAATTGTGCTTCAGATATAGCTAGTTATACAACGCCGACGAATTCGTCGACGCGAATATACTGACGGTATATTTAGATACACAGTACCAATGAAATGATTAGCAACTGGTAGTGCAGTGGGTCGCAACTGACTACCACCAATGACATCCCCATGTTAAATTCGCCAGTCAAAAGCATTGCGAGTAGGTTGGAGGGTAAGTAGTGGTAGTTTTTGGTGACTCCAGAATTCGTCAATGGGTTACATTTACTGCAGGGATATTCCACAATAAAAATGCGCTAGAAAATGTGATAGTAATGATTACATGTGTCTCATATTGAATTCTGACAGCATCGCTGATTGAGACGTAATGCATATTTGTATACATGTTTGTGCAAATTTTTGATATGATAACATAGCATTCTCTGGCGTCCAAACTTCACAATAATTTGGTAGTTTAAATAAACAAGATCGGCGATTTAAGTGAATTTTCATTTAAAATATAAAAACGGAATAAGTAAATTGTATTTGAATTCTTAATGGTTTAATGTTTTTGTCTTCAATAATCTCAAAAAAGGATAAAACTATAAAAATATGTTCCATATTAGCTTATATAAAAACTGGTTTAATCGGTTTTCGGTATTTTAAATACCGAAACCCGTTTTTTTACATTGTAAATTTTTGAACAAAACGGTTTCCCGAAGAGGGCCGGTTTTTGACATCCCTAGATGCACAATGACTTGATGACCGCTACAACATCTCCCCACTTGTTCTCAGAGATACTAAATTTCACGGTCAGCATCTGGTTGCTCTTGAAAACCTCGCTAAAAGGTCCAGCAGTGCTGGGAGCCTAAGCCTTTTTATTAATCGGGACGGGAGCTTCCAACTGCTTCTTGGGAAATGCTTTGCTCCATTTTAACATTTGTCATATTATCCATTTTATCTAGTTTTACAACACGGACCGTTCGTCATATTTGACTTTGAAGATGTGGTTTTTAATTTAGTTATTTGTAATTCGTATTCATTTTGATACCGTCTTATCTAGGGCTATGGTTGATAACCTTAATCTCACCGTTTACTAGCTGAGGTGCCCAGGTATCAGTAAGGCTGCATTCTAATACAGTCGGTAAAACTGTAAAACGATGAGCAGTGGTCGAATAACATACCGGGTTTTCAGTAGAACCTCTAAAATAGCAACAGAATAGTTTCAAAACAATACAAAATTCCTATTGCGTGGTATTGAATATTGCAACACCACAATCATACATTTAAAACCACTGGAGGACGGCCAGACAAACACGTCCGCTGGGCGGCTGAAATTCAACAATTTAACGATCGATATTATATAATACATAATTATATCGTGGCAAAGCATTTAAACCAATATTTGAAACAATTTTTAGAAAAATTGTATAATTTGTAAATTTTTTGTCCTTTTAAGGGATAAAAGGGTGAGAAAATGAAAAACTGAAAACGCCAATTATAGTTTCAGACGTATTCAAGTCTTCCGGTTCAAGTGTAATATGTTGGGCGGTGTAATACACCGATTGTCTTGAAAGTCACACAATATGTTACTACCGACTGGGAAATCCTCATTGGCTATTAAAAGTCCCTATTAGTCAATGGGGCGTGGGCCGCCATACAACTCAATATTCTAAACGGCCATATCTCACGAACTATATTAGTAATACAAATCAGATTAGGTGTATATGTATGTTTTTGGTACATAACCAATTATTATTATTTATTGTTTTTATGCCATATCGTGAGCATATAGAGCTGTTTTTTAGCTGCGATATAAATTTGTATGGAGAATTTTTTTTTAATTTTAGCATTATCAGTCGTTATTAGGTAGAAACAATTTCCCTCAGAGCAGATTTCCCATTTGCAATTTCTTGATTCGAGCTACAGCGCAAATGTCCGTACCATTTTGATAAGAAAAGTACTAATATTAATGTTCAAATATGTTTCGCGTTCTCAGTTTTTTTCTCGATTTTAGCTATAGCAGTTTGCTTAACACCAGTTTTATTTTTTTTTTCATTTTGACATTAAAACTAAAAATTTAGAAAAATTCCTTCATGTTTCGCGACTACACAGTCAGATTAATGTATACACCGAATTTCATGATTTCCATTTCCATCCCTCTTTATCAATTGTACCCCTTAAAAGTACGAATTTCAAAAAAATCATTCATGAAATTCGGCATGTATATCCCTCTAATTGTGTAGACACGTAAAATAGAAGTGTCTACACAATTAGAGGGATGTACGTACCGAATTTCATGATTCTAGCTGTTGTCGTATCATGAGTACCATTTTTATCCCCTTTTGACCCATTTCGCCCGCTACATCTTTTATTTGCTTTTTGGCGCTTTCAAGCTACAAGAGGAATGTACGCAACAAATTTCAAGTGTATATAAATCAGAAATTTTCAAAAAATGTTTAAATAGTCTAAAAATTAGTTAGGGAAAATTTTTTCACTGTGAGCCGATTTCGCCGACTTTCGACAACCATAGGAGACATTCAGAGAAAATTTGAACCTCCTAGCTCACCTCGTTTGGCGACACAGACATGGCTAGATCTTAGACTGAAAATACCCATAATAACATCTAATATTTTAGAGTTTTTACGCATGTTTTCCAATATGTCTGATTGTACTTACTAGATATTGGGTATGCGCATTCCCTCTATAACCAAAACGTGCACCATAATGTGATTCTTATTCTAAGGGGGTGAAATGGAATAAAAATGGTTCCTATCAAACGAAAACAGCTAGAAACACGAAATTCGGTGTGTACATTCCTATAATTGAGTAGGTTCATAATATAAAAGTATTTTTTTAAATTCGGACTTTTAAGTGGTAAAACGAAAAAAGGGATAATAATTGTACCACCCAAATGGCCGCAGCTAGAATCGTGAAATTCGATGCATACATTCCTCTGACTGCGTAGACACGATAAATAAAAAGATTTTTTTCAAATTCGTAAAGGGGATACAATGGGAACAGAGGGATACAAATAGTACCAACTAAACGGATACAGCTGTAATGATAAAATTTTAACTAAAATAAAGAAATTTTCACAAGTCCTACTTTAAAAAGGGCAAAATTGGAAAAAATTCCCTTTTTTTTTCGGGAAACGGGAATTATTTTTTTAATTTCCCGGGATCCCGGGACAGCACGGGAAATCGTAAACATATCGTTTACCATGAGTTAAGCTTTTTTTTTATGAAACATTAACATTTTATTCAGGTGGCATGTGTATTTTATTACATGGTGCGATTTTTTGAACGGATATTCGGCAAATAAGTTGTGCTTCTCATTCATTTGTGAAAATCATTTACTTAAAGAGGTCGGGTATGTTGTTGAAAAGTCGCTACGAAGCTACCGGACAAAATCTTTCACAGGGTGGAAATCATGATAGTGGTAGTGTGCATCCAAATAATAAATATCACCTAGTCATTTGTAAATAAATTTGCATTCTATAAATTATAGAAGCAAAATGGTCTTGAGCCAGGATAATATCCCAGTTCAGTAAAATAAATATTTATTTCACAACGAACTTTTCAAGTTTCAAAATAAATTAAATGTATGCAATCAAAATATGCAATATTTGTATTAAGAGCAGACAATACATTTATGGCCTCATCAGATATTTCTTATTTTATTGGAAAATGTGGACGTTTAATAGTTATTAGTGCATTAAATAAAATGTTTATGTTGTCTGTTCTCTGTCCTGTCGCTTCGAAAACTATAAATTCTTTTTTTAGTCAGCTATCTTGACCTTTGCAATACGATATTGTTACTTGCGTTTTCTATAGCATTGTTTAAAATATTTTGGGCGATCGGATACAAAATTTACTTTTTTCGAATTTTACATTTTTGCATATGGAGTTTGACTGGCAATACCCGAATCCCGCGGGATTCCCGTACGAATATCCCGGGTTACGGGAAATGAAAAATATTCGAATTTCCGGGAATTTTCCCGCGGGAAATCCCGGGGTGCAAACCCTAATAGACACGCAAAATAATGTTTTCCCCAAATACGTACTATATTTTGTTGCTTTTACGACAAAAATGGGTAGAATCATGAAATAAATAATTCTCTAAAATCGAACAAATACGAAAAGTAGTCAATATTGAGCTAATAATTCAATAATGTTTTCTAGAACAAAAGTTATTGAATTTTGGCCGGTGGTTTTTGATTCTGAACCACTGTGCCCCGTAAGTTTATAAAAACGTTTTCCATAAGACGGGGACTGAAATAAATACTCAGTCGTTTGTATTTGAATGCGATGATTTTCTAAAGTCATAGCTTTAATATTACTTTCATATTAAATTCAATAGCCTTTCAATTAATTGTGCTGATAATTAAAATCTTTAACATTTTTCTTTTTACGCTGATTAATCTAGTTGATGTATGGTATATATATATTCTGATATGTTTTGATCTGTGTTTTAATTCGGCCCTACCTCAAGATCTCTTTGCGTCTATATTTAATGGATTGCAAATTTATTTTAAAATGACACTGTGACATTTATTAACATTGCTCTGGGTCGTTTCCCAAAGCTTAGAACATATGAAGAGGAATATTACATCCCAGTTCTTTGTTGCTTTGTTGCCAAAAGAGACCGATCGGATATGCAGTGATTCCGATTATTTCTTTTCAGTTTCCGATTCTTTCCCGTTTATTTGCGTACTTTTAATTTAACTACTTATATAGTAACGTCCCTTTATTTACAGACTCGAGCTATTCTTCTTAGTAATTCAACGGAGTTGAATGGAGAATGAAGTTCTTGCGTTAACATGTATTACATTCAAAACATATAGAAAATCAATCAAATCGATCACAAATCAAACAACACAAAAACTAAGAATAATGTTATTTTCTATTGGCTGTGTTCTTTTCGTCCCGTGTATAGGTGACGTATAAAAAAAACACTAATTTCTGATTATTTCTTTTTTTTTGCGCCTCTCGAATGAGTAGACATAAATGACCCACGTGGACTTTTGATGGTTAACAGCCAAAAAATATTGTCTTATTCTGTTTCCCAAAAATTTTCAAAATGTGTTCAAAGTGAACGACTTCTAACGACTGCTTTGAAGCAGTTTTCGAATCGGGTTTGAATCGTTCGTCTGTCTACCTATTCTTGAAATTATTCTACGACCCTAACAAATCTTGGCACAGACGATTTCCGCGTGCTATTGAATATGAATTTTAGACGAACAATAATTAACACAGCGACGAATTTTAAAAATAGGATATTGAATATAGACAATGAATGCAATGACCATTTTTGGAACGGTTTACAAATGCTGAAAGAATTTCTCTTCATAATATTTATGAAGCGATATCATAAATTTAGTGATTTTTTTCTTAATATGTATGAAATATAATAATAATATATTCAATATATAATTATATAATTTTTTCATAAACATTTCATATTTCATAAAACAAAATTGATAAGTTAGTGAAACTTAGTTTGTTAGTTAAATGTTTCATAACATACAACTAAATTTTTAGTGTGTCGACTTTTTCGGTTGAATGCTAGCAATTCTCATTTGTCGTCTGTTAACTCTGACATAAGTATTTACCCTCATTTTGGTCAAAGACATAATGAACTTGTATGACAAAAATTCAACGAATGAAGAAACGCATTTCATAGTTTCTAAGAAACGTTTCATAAATTCTATGATACTCTTCATTGATTTGTGCTTTATGAAACATGTTTCATACATTTTATGAAATGTTTCTTTAGCGACCTTTTAATGAAAATTTTCACTGAGGTTAAGACAAAATCATAAATATTATGAAGAGAATTCTTTCAACACATTGACAACGTTGCCTGTACCCTTGAAATATGTAGCATTTTTATGAATACCATTGAAAGCTAAACACGACTGGAATCACAAAAATGTAGCCAAACCAAAACAAATAAAATATTGAAAAAATAATTTTATAAATTAATATAATATTTTTGTTATTTCAAACCACGCTTACAAGACAAGGCTACCAATACGTTTACACTATATATATCGAAATTATACTTCAAGTCAATTCAAAAAATAAATATTCGTATATATATATTTTCTAAAAAGAGCGCCCCGGTAGTCGAGTTGGTAGCGTGCTCGGCTATCAGCGTGGTCTGTCGCTGCAACAACTAGCTACAATGGTCTCAGTCACCCCGGCTCAATTCCTGGACCTGAAAAAAAGGAATTTGGAAAAAACTTTTATTTTTCGTGTTTACGCAATCAGAGGAATGTATATTCCGAATTTCATGACGAATTTCGAAAAATCCGTTTATTTTATGTGTCTACACAATCAGAGGAATGTATACACAGAATTTCATTATTCTAGGTGCAACCGTTTGGTTTGTACCATTTGTATCCCTCTATTCAAATTTTATCCCTTAAAAGTACGAATTTGGAAAAAAAATCTTTTATATTATGTATCTACTCAATTAAAGAGATATATACACCGAATTTCGTGTTTCTAGCTGTTGTCATTTGAAAGGTACCATTTTTATCCCTTTTTGACCCATTTCACTCCCTACCAATAAAAATCACTTCATTGTGCTCGTTTTTGTTATAAGGGGAATGCGCACACAGTACAAGCAGACATATTAAAAAATGTGCTTAAATACTCTAAAATATTAGGGAATATTATGGGGAAAATATATTGTGAGGGAAAATTTTTTCCCTTTGGGCCGATTTCGCCCAGTTTCAATCCCAACTGATCTACGGCTATAAGACGCATTTATGGAAAATTTGGACGCCCTAACTCCTTTCGTTTAGATGCTAGCGTGCTTTGAACAGACGGACAGATGGACGGACGGACATGGCTAGATCGTCTTAGAATTTTATGACGGTCAAGAATATATATTTTATAGGGTATCAGGTCGATATTTCAAGGTGTTACACACGGAATGACAAAGTTAGTATACCCAAATCCTGGAGATGGAGGATATATAAATGAGAAGAAGACATTAATTTTATGAAAAACATTAATTAGGTTGGACGTATTACAAAACAGTGCTGATGAGTTTAAGACAACATTGTGACCCCTAGATCAGATAGAGGGCTGAAAATGCAATATTTTTACACTCTCTGGTGGAAACAGTTTTAGAAAAGAATGTAAAAACATTTCGCAAGGTTACACATTTACTAGAAATGAAATCGTAAATGCAGTGTCAGGGCACGTATTTTTATTGTAATTTAAAATGTGTGATTAAATTAATTAACGTAGCGCATTGTCGTAGCTTCATATGCTAAAAAATAATTAAAATTAAATCAAAACAAACGAATTACAAATAATATTAAACAAACTATTTTTTTTTTTTCAAAAAAAGCTGTGTTGTTTGATCGAAGAAAAAATAGATCTGTAAAATATTATCGATTCCATTTTCAACTGTGTTAAATAAGTCTAAACCAAAAACACATAAAATATATTGACTTATTCAGATGTTATCGTTCTCTGAGAATGAGTCACTGAGCCGGCAGTTATTATTGTCAATTAACCATGAATTTTGAATATTCTTAGGCTATCCCAGTGACATTACAATATCAAATCATACCGTACTACTGAGAATAGTGCTGTATTTACGTGTTCCGCTTACAAAATGCTTATAAACAACGTGACATTCCTGCTGATGCTGATGACGACTGTCTACTCAACACATTTGAACTGGTAAGTGTTTGCATCAAATGAGTTCATTGTATACTGCATTTAATTACAATTGCATATCAAAATTAATTATCAACGTAATTAATTTTAATGTGTATTTTTATTTCTACATATTTGAAATGAATTTGACAGTAATTAAACAGTATGATTGCACTTCGGGAGAAATGTTTGTTCCTTAACGGTTGCTACAAATGAACTTGTTGTGGATCATACCCTTTCAGAATTTTGGCGATGCTAACAGTCTCTGATAACACTTAGGAAGGTTTTGTGCAGATATGTATTCCAACTTCACCCGCTCCATCTATGAGAAAAGCTATTAGAATTTGGATTTTTTGGACCGTATATAGAGTCTCTTGCTGTTCTAAACACCTTATTTTGTTCAACATTTAGTGACACTTCATGTTTACATACATCTACTTTCTCCTTTGCTGCAATAAAAGTATGTTTCAGGGGTCATTTTTAAACCGCTATTTGAATCTTGTTCAGTACGAAAGTTTCTCAAATCTCACATCCAAGTACATGGCATATATGCTTCAAACCCATATCTTCAATAAAATATTTCAAAAATGGATATTAGGCTGGGTAGCGGTCCATACAAATTGAAAAACAATTTCCAGTCACCGCACGAAAATAAAGTTTGGATTGTTTAATGATGATTTGCAAAATATTTCGCTCCTAGATTAAGCCGTCTCTGAGCTAAACGCTCCTGAAAATACCCATAAAAATCATGTTTTTCCCGTGTACATCTTTTTTGTGCTGAATTTTTGTAAATTTTTTCTTAAATAATAGATCCTTGAAAGCACTTTAAATAAAATCTTTGATTCTTGTCTTCGAGTAACTTATTATATCTTTATTTTATTATCATTTAAAAAAGACCGAGCCAAATAACTCCCATCTTATATTATGAGCAATAAAATTAACTTAAAAACAATATTAAAATTTATATAAATAACTAAAAATACCCTATACATCGCAAGAAGCAATAATCAAAATGACATCAATATTAAGTCTCTACTCGAATTATTGGTCCTTTATAGTATTTTATTGTGTTTTTTCATAGTGACAACTGACAATTTTTTCCTATTTTTTAAAAACTAAATAAGTGATGAACATCGGAAGACGTCACTGATTTATGTAAAAAGACTTTGAGAAGAGTTTATATGTCATTTGGGACATAAACAAAGTGTAACGCATTGAAGGAGTGACTTAAGACCCTAAGTATGTCCGTTTCACGACTTTTTTAAGTTGTTTGAGCCATATCTGTCTGTATGGCTGGTGTACACGATAACTTTCGGAAGGAGTTAAGGAATTAATTCACACTGGTAATGGTAATATTTTCCCCACACTTAGTTTAAGTTCGCAGATGAACGCCCCTTCTGGTACCTCCCACACATATGGCCCATATTTCTATGTTAAATTAAAAACAATGAAACTTCCACACTGATATTCTGAATCAGTTATATTTTGTTATTTGGTCACAACATTGCGACGCAACTACTTGGCTTGGTATACACTGCAGGTAATGGTAATATTTTCCCCACACTTAGTTTAAGTTCGCAGATGAACGCCCCTTCTGGTACCTCCCACACATATGGCCCATATTTCTATGTTAAATTAAAAACAATGAAACTTCCACACTGATATTCTGAATCAGTTATATTTTGTTATTTGGTCACAACATTGCGACGCAACTACTTGGCTTGGTATACACTGCAGGTATTGAGTACCCTAAGAGCCAGGTTAACTTCCAGATCCATGCAGTGTAGATCATACCCCACCCTACCTTAGAGCCGTCTGTGTAAAACTTGAGATAACGATTTCTAGCAGCAATTCCACCCACCCAGCTCGGACGTGACTCCACCCTATATGACAACGGTGGCCATTGACGAGAAATTGTCATATGACCAATGTCCTTATTGGTCCAATGGGAAAGGCAATTCAGTCTCATTGCCGTTCTAGCCGCCGCATGCTTACCTTCTATTTATATCGATTGGCAAAACATGAAGCAGATCATGTACTGCATCCGTAGCAGTTAGCCTAATTGCTCCGCTTATGCGAATGCAGGACATTGTCTGCACCCTTTTCAGGGAATCCAAGTGGCGCGGGTTCCACCAAGCTAAGACTCCGTACAGCAGAATCGGACGAACCACCGCTGCATATATCCAGTGAACGATTTTTGATGAGAGACCCCCACCGGGCAACGTTTAATATAAACAACCACTGCGAAGGCTCCTATATTGTCTTCGCTATCATGGAGTAATTGCTCAACTCTTTATGTTTGTCGTGTTGTCATTTTTGCATTAGTTTTGCTACTCTGAAGCAAATTAATTTTTTGAAGTATTGGGGAATTATTACCTCAATTTAAGTTTAATTGAACTTATTTTAAGTTCACTTTTTTTCCTTATATCAAGTAATATATTCCTCAGTTTAAGTAAAAATTAACTTGTTTTGAGGGAAAATGTACATTTTATCTCATTGTAGGGTTCATTTTTTTTAAGTGTAGTTGCAGCCGTTTGCCCTGACAGTGCAAAGTGAATATAGAGGAAGCCATTTATTTTGCGCGTCTACGAAGTCAAAGAAATGTATGATTACAGCTGATTGGTACCATTTTTATCCCCTTTTATTAAATTTTCCCTAAAAGTATAAATTTCCAAAAAATCCTTTATTTTGCACGTCTACACAATCAGATGAATGTACACGCCAAATTTTATGATTAAAGCTGCGTCATTTGGTCGTCAACAATTTCATCCCTTTTTGTCCATTTTGGACCTTAAAAGGATCGCAATATATTTCGATTCTACGCAAGACTGTTTAATTTCTATCCCTTACCTCCTACAAATAAGAATCGCTTTATGATACAATCTTATCCTATAAGGGAATGGTCATACCAAGTAAATATAAGCAAACATATTCAAAAAACATGCTTAATTACTCGAAATATTAGGGGACATTATCCCCACTCTTTTCATTAGGATACAATTTAATAATTTATTGATTTATGCATTATTGAGATAACAAAATGTTTTAACTATAATTACGTTTATGTTTGTGCATGTCTTCTCTTTCATAGGAACTTATGGCCTGAAGGAAATAAAGTAGATGTCTTGACAATAAGTAGAAATAGGAGAGATAGCGATGAGATTGGATGGTCTACAGTAAACGAAGAAGTGGATACTGTCATACCGCTATTATTGGAACATTTGCAAAAATTGGGAATAGAAGAACTACAACTGCCCGACATAAAGGAGAATTTGTCTCTGGTAATATATGGCCATGCGACAAGAAATAAAATCAAAGAATTCCAAAAGATCTTTTTCAGCAGCCCTTGTTCATAACGTACGAAGCAGGCCTCTTTCTTACCAATGGCATCGTATATAACTTGGCGGGAATTCAGCGTTATGGATCAGCCTACATGACGTACAAGGATAAATCATTTTTAACAAAATTCTATCTGAATATAAAGAGTTTGCAGGTATTTATTCGCAATTATCATAATAGTTTTGCACCACGCTCAATATTTCTCCTCTGCAGTTTGAATACAACTTTCTGTTAAAACTCATGGCCCTGGAAGGATACGGGAAAGTCATTGGTTCATTGGAGGACACCGTTATTTATGCAGAGTTGGCCATTGACATTATAACCTTCAGAATGAAACTGTTCGATTTCCGTGTTATTAAATTTAGGTGAGTTCAAAATTTGTTATCCATCTGCAGTCACACGATTAATTACTATCTACATTTGAATAGGAACATACAAGTGCAGTTGAATCAGACACGTTTCATCAGACATTTGACAGGTGTGATCTTGAGTCCTATAACGAATCTATTCAAAGATCGCATAACCACCTCAATATCGGATGGTCTCAAAGAACAAATGCAAACTGTTATGGATGACTTCAACAACGAAGACCCATTGCAACTAAATAATTTTGTTAAGCAAATACTGGGCGGTTTGACGGGCCATAAAGTTTAGATGGTGAACCCATGCCATCAATCGGATGTATGTCAATTGTATTTTTTTTATATGTACCAAACGGAAAATCTCGGTATCGGGAACAAACACAGAATAAGTAATCGGGGAGCGTGTACCTTATACATAGTGTGAAATATATTTATATATAAGACCAACTACAAAGTTTTTTTATAATTTCAGAAGTGTTCCAATTGTTATTATCAGATAAATTCAACAATTCAATTAAGTTGTTATCAAAAATTGTAAATATACAAGACATTAATAGTTTGAGAAAAGTTAAAACAAATTTCCTTTATTTTGGCTGAAATCTCAAGAGGTGTTCAATTGTTGGTTTAGGCCGATATCGATGGTTGGAATTAGGAAACATGCCAACTTTGGGAAGGTTGCAAACTTGGAGTTCTTGAGTGGACACCAGATACGAAATTCATATACATATTATAGCTACAAGGAGCTTAATAGACTGGTATATTCAGAATTGCAGTGTTTGAGATTAAAACATCTCATCTAGGAATGGTGGCAAACTACAGTTTGAAGGAATGTCTTGGACGCCATATTTCTCCTTGGCGTCTTCTTCCGGCGTCAAATCAACATGGCTACAAATTCGCAACAAAGGTAAATTGAAATTGAGAAAAGGGAAATTGATATTGGGATTCTAAAATTAAACAAAATTTGATTTGAACTGGAATATTGTCCTGGCTCAAGACCATTTTGCATCTACATTTAATGGAATGCAAATTTATTTACAAATGGTATGGTGACATTTATTACTCGGCTGCAGACTACATGATTTCCACACTGTCAAAGGTTTTGTCAAGTGGCTTCGCAGCGACTTTTCAACATCAAACCCGGCCTCTATAAGGAGATGATTCTCACAAACGAACGAGAAGCACAACTCACTTGCCGAATTTGCGTTTAAAAAATTGCACCAAGTAATAAAGTACACATGCCACCTTACAAGCATCTCATTGATTTGAACTGACTGGTCTTGAGCCAGGACAATATCCCAGTTCAAATCAAATATTGATTCAGACCAAAAAAAAAACTCTAACCAAAAAATTAAACAAAATTTTAACGTTTGATAAACATAAAGACAAGTAAGGAAATGCTAAAGTCGAGCGGGGCCGACTATATTGTAGACTCCACTTTCTATCCGAATACAATTCAATTCGATAAACAATAGAAAACGGGAAGGATTTTTGAATGTTTCTTAATCATAGGCTAATATGACCTGACTCAAATTGTCAAATCGAGAAGAATTTTTGTATCGGGGCTATATCCAAACATGGAATGATGTGACCCACTTACACAATAGGTTCTTCCAGTTCAAGTATAAAGTGTTATGCTCAATTTGAAGAAATTCGGTGAAAATACATGGTTTCTGGGCGGAAAAATGAAGCAGGGAGCGAAATTTGAATGGGAGATATATCTAAATCTGAACCGATCTGACCTATTTTCACCACAGGTGTTCCTAGTTTAAATATAAGATGTTTTGCCAAATTTGAAGACAATCTGATAAAAATGTGGTTTCTGGAACAAAAAAAGACAAATTGGGAGCAAAATTTGTGTGGTAGCTGTATCTAAATCTGACTAAGTTTTACCACTGATATTTCCACTTGAATTATAAGGTACTGTGTCAAATTTGAAGAATATTGGTTAAAATATGTGATCTCTAGAGCACAAAAAGTTAAATGGAGAGCGAAATTTGTACGGGAGCTATATCTAAATCTGAACCGATCTGGCCCAATTTCACCATAGATATTTCCAGTTTAATGATAAGGTACTGTGCCAAATTTGAAGCAAATCGAGTAAAATATGTGGTTTCTAGAGCGGAAAAAGTCAAATCCGGAGCGACATCTGTATGGAGCCTATATCTAAATCTGAACCGATTTCCTTTGAATTAAATAGGGTTCGTCCATGGACCGCAAAACTAACTCGTGCCAATTTTTGTTACGATCGGACTATAATTGCGACCTGTGCTTTGATTACAACAATAGATGGACGAACGGACAGACAGACGGACATTGCTAAATACAATCAAATGCACAAAGACATAATACTTTCGTGGAGTGTATAATAATCAGCCATTCGCCATGGTGTATATATTCTAAGGCTCTCCGTGTCGGGAGATTCACATTTGTTTGATAGAATTCTGTGTTTGTCATTTCTCAATATTAATTAGTTTTTTCTCAATACTCATTTTTTTCTCAATATTAATTTTTATTTCTCAATTTCACTTTCAATTTATATTTATATTTTATGTCGCACTTTCAATTTACATATTCTAAATTTCAAACTACATCTCTAAATTTCAATTTCAGTTTGTATTTTCTCAATTTCAATTGGAAATTGTGTAACAATTTATTAATATGGATATGAAGTTACTCAGAAGGCTTCATATTCATATTACTATTCATAGCTGCTTGAGTAGCTTCATATTCATATTAATTACTCCGCTCTTAGTTACCATTGTTTTGTTACAACAATTCGGTGTTACAAGTCATATTTTGTTATACCCTCACACTAACGAACCCCATTTCTATGTATATCCAAGCGCGTCGGGCAATGGAATATTTCTCAACAATATTACTGATGGCACCGCCACTGTATGTGTGTATATCACTTCTATGAGAAACCCAAAATATAAACTACTGCAAATCATAACGCGTGCAAATATCAAAGGAAAGCCAGCTAGAGGAAGAAGGGAAACAACATGGCTTGATAACATCCATCTGATATCCGTAAGGTGACCATCCATCCCACTTTTCGCGGGATTATCCTCCTTCTTGATGCTCAATCCCGCTTTTTTAAATAAACTCCGGCTTTCCCGAAAAAGCTTTCTAAAAGAAAAATCAAGACTTTTAACAATAGAATTGTACATTGATAACATATAATTCTATGTTGCGGTGTTAATTTAAAAGAAGAATGTAAAATTTAAAAAAGGATACTATAATTATAATGCAAAAAATCACCTTATTCAATATTCATGTCGTGGACTTTTTACAAGAATTAAATATAGATCTATAAAATTCTCGCCTAATTGTATGTCATTTAAACAACATTATTAAAGACAAATTATGTATTTGTTTTTTTACATTCGTTATTCCATGAAAAAATCCGGAACTTAACAAAAACTTAACCTACTTTATAAGTTAGTTGACCGTACCTGACATATCCAAAATAGGTAGATATGGCCTACCAAATACGACTAAACCAGTATTACTTACTACTAATTTCGATCTTGGTGCAAAAAGGAATGTCCTTCGCAGTTGAAATTAACATGCTATTCTTAAAAATGATCAATCTGGACAAAACTAATAAATGATAAAGTACGAAAAAACCTAATCACAAAAATTATAAATTAATGAGCATTTTGGCAGGTCCATATTTTGGAACATTTTTACAAGATGTTGACATTGTTAAACTTCTGGATATATAAAAAATTTAAGAAAAATCTAAATAAAATAAACAAAAATTAAATTGAGTGATGCGCGAGATCTGGATGCTTTTGCAAAGTCATCGGTACTGTTTATACGCTTCACGAGAGTATTATGTCTTTGTGCATTTGTTTGTAACACCCAAAAGGAAGCGAGATAAACCCGATCGACTTAGAATCAATTTTGGAATCGATTTAGCAATGTCCGTCCATCTATTCTTGCAATCAAATTACAGGTCGCAATTGTAGTTTTCGAGATAAGGACGAATTGAAGTTTCTCGAGATAAGGACGAACGCTATTTAATTAAAAAAAATCGGTTCAGATTTAGATACATATAGCCCCCATACGAATTTCACTCCCGATTTGACTCTTTTCACTCTAGAAACCACATATTTCATCATACTGTCTTCAAAATTGGCAAAACATCTTATATTTCAACTAGAAACACCTGTGGTAAAAATGTGTTAGATCGGTTCAGATTTATATATAGCTCCCATACAAATTTCGCTCCCAATTCCTTTTTCCGCTCTAGAAACCACATATTTTTTATCAGATTGTTTTCAAAGTTGACAGAACATCTGATATTTAAACTAGGAAGATCTGTGGAGAAAATAGGTCAGATCGGTTCAGATTTATATATAGCTCCCACACAACTTCAACAGACTTCTTATAATTATAATAGTGTAAACAAACTCATTTTTGAACTGGGATATGGCCCTCGCCCAAGACCATTTTGCATCTATATTTTATAGAATGAAATTTTATCGGTTATATTATGAAAATCGTTTAACAACTGCTTCAACCACTTCACTTCCTTCGCAGCTTCAGACATTGCTATGTATTCATCTTCACAGGCGGATGTATCCGCACTTGATTATTTTTGATCCATGATCATATTGTACCACCATTGTAAAAAATATACGGTCACTTTTGGATTTTCTTTCTATTCGGTCTTTTTAGACTATTTAAGCGTTTTTTAATTTCTGATTTATATGCACTTGCAATTTGTTGCGTAAATTCCTCTTGTAGCTTGAAAGCACCAAAAAGCAAATAAATGATTTAGCGGGCGAAATGGGACAAAAGGGATACAAATGGTACCAATGATACGGTGTGTACATTCCTCCAATTGCATAGACACGTAAAATAGAAGGATTTTTCGAAAATCGTACTTTTAAAGGATACAATTGAAGAAGAGGGATAAAAATGGTACCAACCAAACCGCTGAAGTTGAAATCATGAAATTCGGTCGGTATATACATAAAGGAATTTTCCTAATTTTCTATTTTTAGGGGGGAAATGACACGAAAGGGGATAAAAATAGTACCAACCAAGCGGCTGCGGTTAGAATAGTGATGTGTATTTCTCTGACTGAGAAGACTCGAATAATAAAGATATCTTTCGATATTCGGGATGAAATTGGCACCAACCAAAGCGCTGAAGTTGAAATCAGGAAATTCAGTGTATACATTAATTTGACAGTATAGACGCGAAACATAAAGGAATTTCTCGAAATTTGTACTTTTAAACGGAAAAAATTCGCTGTGTACATTGCTCTGACTGGGTAGACGCGAAAAATAAAAAAAAAAAATAACTATATCTTTCCATGTTCGAATTTTCTTTTAGAGTCGAAATGTGAAATAAAGAATAGAACTGGTATTAAGCAAAGTGCTGTCTGTAACTTTGCTTAATACTGAAGATTGCTGCCTCATGTTCTCCTTTTGATTACTCTTGAAGTTTTATATTTATATAGTAACATTAACAGCATAATAATGAAGCATCACTATTTATTTAATGCAGTGCACATAATAGAAATTGTAAACAAATATTGTTATGTGCATAGAAAATATCACAATTTTTTGAATATGTTAGTGCATTTCTATGTAAAGTTGGCAGCCTCTAATCTGCCGGTAATGCACTCCGTGGTGGATTCTGCCCGGCCGAACTTAACGCTTTTTTAATTGTTTAATTTCATTTATTAAATTTATTTTCAATTACATAACTACAATAAGAAACAAATGCTTATTATACCCTACACCAATACGTGGACTAGGGTATTATAAGTTAGTTTCGCGCCAAATGTTTGTAACACCAAGAAATAATTGAGCTAGACCCACCTTTAAATATACGGATTGGCTTAGAATCACCAGCTGAATCGATTTAACGATGTCTGCCTGTCCGTCCGTCTGCCTATCCGTCTAAGCTTGTTCGCACTCTACAGGTCGCAATTGTCGTCAGATTGTCATAAAATTTGGCAGAAGTGTTTTTTTCTGGCCAAGGACGATCGGTATTGAATTTAATTTGGAAGGAAATCGGTTCACATTTAGGTATAGCCTCCATACAAAATCCCTATACTTTGCACTATTACTGCTCTATACACATTTTACACGAGAACATGACAAAATTTTCAGGATCGTGTTAAATTTATACTAGAAATAGCTAACGTGCATGTGGATCACATGGGTCCATGTTTTGATATAGCCCCCATACAAATGTACATCCGATTTACGATATTACTGCTCTAAAATACACATTTTACATCGGATCTTGAAAAAATTTACCACACATTTAGACTAGAAACACCTATTGTGAAAGCCAGCTATATAGGTCAATGGGCCCATACAAATGGGCCCCCAGTTTACACTATTATCGCTCTAGAACCCACCCACACATTGAATTTTGATAAAATTTTGCAGATCATGTTATATTTCAATAAAGAATACCTACTTTGAAAGTGATCGATAAGGGCGCACTTCTTAATGTAGCGCCCTTGCAAATGGGACCCCATTTTTTATAATAACCCCTCTAGGACCCACATTTTACATCGGAATTTTATCAAATTTTGCAGATTCAACTAAGAATACATACTATGAAAATCTAACATATAGGTCCATATTTTGATATATTACCCATACAAATTGGGCCCCATTCTATTATATTACAGCTCTAGAACCCACATCGTGCATTGGATCTCGACACAATTTTGCAGATCATGTTATGTTTCAACTAAGAATACCTACTACTATATGGGCCCACATTTTAATGTAGCGCCCTTACAAATGGCCCCCTTTTTATTATTATCCCTCTGGGACCCATGTCTTACATCGGAAGTTTTAAATTTTTTTCAACTAAGAATACATACTCTGAAAGTCAAATATGTGTTCATACTTGGGTATAAACCAAATGGGCCCTATTCTACTCTATTACACTTCTAGAAACTACATCTTACGTCGGATCTTGATCAAATTTTCAAATCATGATACATTTCAACTAGGAATACCTAACGTGAATGAGAACTCTGTATATATGTTGTTATAGGCCTGTCCGTCAGATTCATCCTATTACCGCTGTATAATCTGTATTTGTCGTTGGATCTTGATCCATTTTTCCAGATCATCTTATATTTACTTTAGTCGGAATATATGCGGGAACATTGAATCAATTACCTTTAATATGGTAATTAATCCCATTTCCGGCATATTCGATATTTCCGGCATATTATTATATTAACTACATAAAATCGTCCCCATAAAGGATCTGGGTTAGTAATCAAAGCGAGGTATATACGCGGTGAGTGGTGTAGGGTATTATATAGTCGGCCCCGCCCGACTTTAGCCTTTCCTTACTTGTTTTTAGATTACTATTTGTCTAAAGACTGGAAGATGTGAAGTGGGCATTTGGACTTGTTCCCATATAATACTGATCTTACTTATTTCCAGCATCAGATTGGATGAAAGAGATAAATAATTTGCGAGGCGCCTTAATGGCTATATAGTAATATAAATAAATATATATGTATGGCTGTATGTATATAGTTATATACATATATCTGTATGATATCGAACATCTCAGAGTGTAGAGAGTATGTGCAAGTGTAGAAATGCCGTAGACACCGTATGTGTGTACATATCTATGGGCATGTATGGATTCATGTGTTGTCTATGCGCTCATTCTACTAACCAGCGGTGTGAGCGTAGCAGATGGAAAGCGAATGTGTGCTCCAATTGCGTTAGTGTATCGAGAGGAGAACTGCCGTCTAGTCTAGGCGCAACCTGCTATTTTAGAACGAAACAAAATTGTTAATTAATATTCATTGGTGAAAAGAAAATTAAATTTGTGTATAATTTTCAAATGACCACATTTGAAAAATCTCGAAATCATTTATTCAATGAAAATGACCAAACACATGGCGGTTTCGGGTCGTCCGATACTGAGGACACCGAAAATGAGATTCCATATCACGCCAGGGAACATGCAAGACCTTTTACGTATGGCAAAATGCCGAAAGGTTTTAAAAAGAGCGATTTGAATCATGTGCATTTGGACGACATGCCCGACATGCCCGACACGTCTAAGGCGGTACCTGTGCCACAATCCAGTCCGTCGACCTTGAGGAAAGCAGCTCGGCCAAGTGTTTCCCCATCCAGGCCTGTTTTAAGGAAAACGCCTTCACGTCAGGAATTTGAGGAAATGCTAAGGGAACGCAGAGAGCAATCGATGAGACAACAGAATCATGCTCTGAAGGAAGCACAAAATGCTTCCATCCAGAAAGACCTGGATGCATTACAAGAGAAACTGAATAAGCGGGCACTCCTGCTGAGGTCAGCTGAAGAACCACCCCGAAGGGAAACTAACGACAATCCATGTAGAGAGGTCGTGAAACTTGTAGAAACGATCGATTTGCCGGACGAAAAAACTACTGATGACCAACATTACCTAGCCAACGCAATAGTAGAGGCCCCAAGAAAATACGAACCTGCCCCAAGTACATATGAACCTACTCTGGTAATATCCGAAGTTAAGAGACCTGAGACGCCGGCCTTTCCCGTATCAACGAAACCCCTTTTGGACGATCGGTGTGTCAGTCCGTACCCAATGACGGTACAAGGTTCGCCAATACTTCAGCGTAGCAACTCTCTATCAAATAAGCAAATGGATCGCAATCCTTCAGCTATGCAGTGTCCAGCTTTGCCATCAACCAGCCGTCAGTTTAGACCAACAGAACATAGTTCACCAGAAACACCGCATGATGTTGCGCCGCATCTGGTGAAATTTGTCAGAGATTCCTCCCAATTTTGGTACAAGCCACACATGACGAGAGAAGAGGCAGTGGCGATTCTAAAACCTGCTCTGCCGGGCGCTTTCATTGTACGCAACTCAACCACGTACAAGGACGCATTCGGGTTGGTGCTGCGAGTTGCCAAGCCGCCAAAGGGAGTGCCAATGCCTGAAAACATCGGCAATAGTGATGTGTTAGTGCGTCATTTTCTACTGGAACCCACCACACGAGGTGTGCGCCTAAAGGGATGCGTAGACGAGCCCACGTTCACTTCACTTTCGGCCCTGGTCTACCAACACTCCATTAACCAGTTGGCCTTGCCCTGTAAGCTAAATATACCCAATCGTGATTTGATGCTTCACCTTGATGGCGATGGCGACTTAATCCAGCGACAGAAACAGTTACTGGAACAAGGGGCGGCGTGCAATGTCTTGTACTTATTCAGCATGAACATGGAGTCACTGACAGGGGACGAAGCCATACGCAGAGCAGTTCACGAAATGTACGCACAGCCAGAACTAGCCGCTCCCACCGAGGTACACTTCAAAGTATCATGCAACGGCATCACACTGACCGACAATAAGAGGCGTATGTTCTTCCGGCGACACTACGCACCTAATAACATATCCCACATTGGCGTGGATCCGGACAATCGCTTCTTCAGTGTTATGGCGGTTGATGAAGGATTACAGCGCATGGTGAATAAGACCATATATGCATTTGTAGCTCGAAATACTGCCGGTAGTCGCGATAATCAGTGTCACGTATTTTGTGACTTGGCAGCAACTCAGCCGGCATCGGCAATAGTATCGTTTGCTCAAAAAATTTTGGTTCAGAATAAAAACGTGGAACTACTCTAGGCTACAGAAGAGGAGACATACACAAATCATCACAAAACCTCCCGCCGAAGTTACCTGCCTTTACAATTAATCTCTAATTTATTACAATCCATTTAAATAATATCAATTGTTTGATACGCGGGGAAATCATGTCAAAGGTGCCGCCTATTTTATTGTTGTAGCAAATGTCTAATGGTTCTCTAAAATTTGGGAATTTTTAACAAAGTTCGCCGGAGGGGAGTCACAACTTCTGTTAACCGATTGTGATGAACTTCCAAATAATTAAATTTCACATTTGATGATGGCGATGATGTTGATGATGTTGATCAAAAATCGAACCAACAAATTGAAGAGGGAGTACAAAATTGCATCTTCTTTTCGAAATCAAATAGTTTTTTAGATTTGGGCCCTCACATCGGGAGCGTAAGGTGGGTGTCTTTGACACGTTTTCCTCCATACATATTGTGTTCACCAAAAATCAGTTTTATTAACCCTCTAATACGCAATTTACAAAAAATATAAATTCAGATATTTTTTCTGGAATAGTTGTGCTCAAATAAACTAATTTAGTTCGAGAACCAGATGACAAAACAATTTTTTTCAAATTCACCAGTACAGTAGGATGCAGAGGTCACCCCCCAGAATTGAAGATTGGATTGTTTAATGATAATCTGCAAATCGCTTCTGAAAATACCCATAAAAATCATATTTTTCAAGTGTAATTTTTATAATTTTTGTTAATAAATTCTGAAATAATAGACCCTTGGAAGCACTTTAAATACAAATTTTTAGTCTTGTAATTATTAGTTTTTGTTTTGTTTGATTAGCGATCGATCGATTGAGTTTTGTGCGAGTAATTGTAATTGTGGATAATAGTAATTGTTTCACATAGTTGACGTTGATAATCTCACATAGGGTGGTAGAATATTTTTGCGTGAAGAATACCAACAACAACAGTTTAGGACACCGTGTGAAAATCTTAATTTGTTAAAGTACGAATAACGCTAACAAGCGATTTAGCAGAAACAGTATTCACAAACAGTTTATATGTTCGGGTGGAAACACTGTGCCGGAATTCGTCTGTATTGATGTACAAAAATAGTCCCATCGATCACATATGTACAAAAAAAAAACAATGTTTTATGATTGAGAAGTAAATGTTGTTGTTGGTGACAATGTCAATTTTATAAATAATCTGAAAATACATTAATGGAAATACATGAAAACATAAATGGAAATGATGAGATTGTTTAACAACAATTTTCTGTTGTTTTTTTAACAATAGTGAGAAGAACAACAACAATTCAAAAATCTGTCTTAATAAATTGTATCAATTATTATATTTTGAATTGATATACATATGTAAATACCGTTTAATTCACAAATTGTAAACAAACATAAATTTTACGATTCTCAGTTTATAGTATGACAAACTTTACTATAAGTCTGTTTTAATCTTAATAATATTTATACAAATATTATGTGTAGAGCTGTGAACTCGTGTTGAACGGTCCTTGCCAATTTTAGAAAACTATAAAAATGTATTATTTGGCTTTTGAGACAAAGTTGCTATAATAACTGCATGGTTGTGTCTAGAGTATAACATAATTTGTATACCGTCGCTCTACAGTTAAGGAATTTTTTCAAATTGACACGCCCCTTCTGAACGAGCCTGACGCATCTGATTTTATTTGAAGAACAACATAGGTATATAGTTATAAATTAAAAGCAATGTTTTAAGAATAAATTTGCTAGGGTATATGATTTAACCCAATTTCTCCAAGTGACCAGCCTAACCAGTTAGAGTTATTCATAAAACTGTGCTTTCAATTTTAAACCATATTGTTCTCCAGATAAAATCATATACCAGAAAATGGTAAATGGGTTTTTATTCAATGGAACTAACTGATACAATTTGGGAATATATCTATAAAGTCCAATTTAATAATAATGTGAGCGTATATTTCATATATGAGTAATATATGAAATATTGGTTGATTTTGCAAAAAATATTTCGAAAAAATCGTAACAAATAGAACCCACCGTATTGCCACTTCCAAACTCACACAGTCACTAAGAACATCAATTTAATTTTTCAAAATAAAGTACTTAATATAATCATTTCGAATTTGAACCTGATATGAGAAAATATTGTTTTAGCGTTATACGAAGTTTAATTTTCATAAATTTTAGTTCATTTCAACTCATTGTAGGGCTCAATTTCCTGACTGTGTATACACGCCTATTTAATGCCTTCTCCAGCTTATATATATATATATATGTGAAAAAACATACGGATGTACCTAGAATCATGAAATTAGATGTGCACATTCCTGCCTGACAATACACCTAATATTTAGGACACATTCTTGAAGATTGCTGCCTCATGTTCACTTTTTTATTACAATTGCAGTATTATATTTATATATAGCAATGGACTAAAATTTATTTAAAAATGTGCACATATGTATTCGTTATTATTTAAAATAGTAAACAAATATAGTAATGTGTATATAAAATATCACAATTTTGCTAATTTGGTTACGCACTTCTATGTAAAGCCGACAGCCATTGATCTGTCGGTAATACTGTGGAAGGCACTCCGTCGTGTAGGGTATATAAGATTCGGCCCGGCCAAACTTAACGCCTTGTTACTTGTTTATACACTCCACGAGAGTATTATGTCTTTGTGCATTTGTTTGTAACACCCAAAAGGAAGAGAGATAGACCCATTGTTAATTATACCGATCGACTTAGAATCACTTTTTGAATCGATTTAGCAATGTCCGTCTGTCTGTCTGTCTGTCTGTTTGTCCTTCTGTCTGTCTGTCCGTCCATCTATTCTTGTAATCACGATACAGGTCTCAATTGTAGACAGAACCAAATGAAACTTTGAACTTCGAAGTTTTTCGGGATAAGAACGAACGCTATTTAATTTGAAGAAAATCAGTTCAGATTTAGATATAGCCCCCATACGAATTTCACTCCCGATTTGACACTTTTCCCTGTAGATACCACATATTACAACAGATTTTCTACAAAATTGGCAAAACTTCTTATATTCCAACTAGAAACACCTGTGGAAAAATGGGTCAGATCAGTTCAGATTTATATATAGCTCCCGTACAAATTTCGCTCCCGATTTGACTTTTTTCGCCCCAGAAACTACGAATTTTCACCGAATTCTTATATTTGAACTGGAAGAACTTATTGTGAAAGTTAGTCACATTTTTGCATGTTTGGATATAGCCCCGATACAAATATTCTTATCGATATGACAAACACAGTACAACATTTTTCAGTTCGTTGATTGCCAACTCAATTCTGAGAACAGTATGTGAAATTATACCCAAAAAGAATAATTTCTGCATCATTCGTTTTGTCTTCTTACCTGCCGAAATATTTTTAATATCGATTTGAAGTTAGTACTATCGTATAGGGGAATTTATCACGTTTTAGGCCCTGTTGTTTGACATAGCTCGACAGCCACTAGCCCGATTTAGTTGAAATAAATTTAAAAAATTAAGAATTACAATTCCCTTAATCTGTTCATATATTCTTTTCCTATACAAGCAACAGTTTCCAAGTTAAAAATAATAAAAAAAAATTTTAAATTCATAAAAAATACAAAACGGAAATAAGTTTCAAGTGTAGTTACTTTTTCGCAAAGTCACATAACCTATGAGCAAAATGAGACAAAGATCATGAAAATCGATGCACGCGTTTCGCTTTTATTCGCAATTGAGTAAAGGTATGAATTTCAAAAAATAAAATAAAAATAAAAATTAAAAAATTATCATGCAAAAAAAAATTAATTTATAAAAACTTTATGAAAATAAAATAATATGCAATTAATACGCAATTATAATATGCATAAAAACAAAATTCAGAAAATTTTTTCAATTATTGGCAATATCCATGCTTGCAGAAGTTGACGCTTGTGGTTCTGATGATCTGACAATGTAATCCATTTCTATTTGTGCTAGCGGTCGTGGTCCTTTTTCTTCAATATCGGGTATCCAATCAGCATCATCCAAATTGGTCGGATTGGTGAAAACGGTTTCGGCTACGAGGGACACAGTATCCCCACTCGGAGGTTTAGGTGTATCGGTATCAGCAGGGCGTTGCACTGGAAGTGCGATATTAAAAATATTTCGGCAGGTAAGAAGACAAAACGAATGATGCAGAAATTATTCTTTTTGGGTATAATTTCACATACTGTTCTCAGAATTGAGTTGGCAAATCATGTGTTGTACTGTGAAATCGAACCAGGTCGTATTAGCCTATTCTTCCCGTTTTCACTTTTTTACCGAGTTGGACTGTATTCGGTTGGAAAGTGGAGTGTATCATATAGTCGGCCCTGCCCGACTTTAGCCTTTCCTTACTAGTTTTCATTTCATTTTGCGAATGAAAACACTTTTGATTAAATTTTATTTGATTGAGTAAGTGCCTTAATGTTTGTAATTTTCCCTCTGAAAAATGTTTGGTTGTGTGTGTGTATGACTATGAATAGTTTAATTTTCATATACAATATTTTCGAATCATTGCAAATAGGAACAATACCTAGAAAATAAGAACACGAAATATTTCATGTACATATTGGATGAGATCTTATTGGATGAAAGCGAATGTTAATAGGAGTTTGTAACGTCATTAATTTAATTTAAATTTTTGTTGATAGTATTAAATACTTTACAACAAATTCATATCAATGTTCCTTTTTATACCCTCCACATCCAGGATGGGGATATACTAACTTTGTTATTCCGTTTGTAACACCTTGAATTTCGACCTGAGACTCTATAGAGTATATATATTCTTGATCGTCATAATATTCTAAGACGAGCTAGCCATGCCCGTCTGTCTGTTGAAAGACTAAAAACACCCATAATAACAACTAATAGTTTAGAGTATTTAAGCATGTTTTTTCAATATGTCTGATTGAACATACTTGATATTGGGTATGTGCATTCCCCCCTATAAAAAAGTGCACCACTCCGTAGGGAGTGGAATGGGGCAAAGAGGGATAAAAACAGTTCCTATCAAACGAAAACAGCTACAAACACAAAATGTGTACATTCCTCTTATTGAGTAGATACATAATATAAAAGTATTTTTTCCAAATTCGTACTTTTAAGGGGTAACATGGGAATAGAGGGATAAAAATTGTACAAACCAAATGGCTGCACCTAAAATAATGAAATTCGGTGTATACAATCCTCTGATTCCGTAGACACGTAAAATAAAGGAATTTTGTGTCTACTCTTTTGGATTAAAATGGAAAAATGAGATAAAAATTGTACCAACCAAATTACCGCAGCTAGAGTGATGAACTTCGGAGTATACATTCATCTGACTGCGTAGGCACGACAAATAAAAAGGTTTTTCCAAATTCGTACTTTCAAGGGATACAAATGGTACCAACCAAACGGCAACATATAGAATGGCGTGTACATCCCTGTAATTGCGTAGACACGTAAAATAAGGAGATTTTTAGAAAGTTGTACATTTTTTTATTTTTACGGCAAAAAGTAGTTAGGTTATCTTGCACTATCTACCAGTAGGCCTGTTCGATTGGGCCTGCTATCTTAAAATTAAGAGACTTGATAAGGTGCCAATATTTTTATCCATCTATCTTACTCGGTAACTAAGAAAGTAGTAAGCTACTTTCTTGTTAAGCGAGTAAATTCCATAAAAAATAAGTAAAAAAGCGTTAAGTTCGGCCGGGCCGAATCTTATATACCCTCCAATTCACAATATTACCTGCAGATTAGAGGCTGCCAACTTTACATATAAGTGTACTACCATATTAGGAAAATTGTGATGCTTCATTATTATAATATTAATAGTCTTCTACAATATATAAAAATAAAACTTCAAGTGGAATCAAAAATGTTCCCTAATTAGCCAGAAACAATATCCCTCAAGCCCGATTTTTTCCCATTTGCAATTTCTTGATTCCAGCTACCGTTTTAATGTCTGTACCATTTTGATAGGAAAAGTTCTAATATTGAAGATCCAATATGATTTTAGCTACAACCGTTTGCTTTCACTGTGCAACATTTTTGAAGTCATTTCAAAATAACCATATACGGACACCGCTACATGATAAAAGACCAAAAAAAAAAGACCCGTGTTTTTTTTCCCCCCAAAGTCATGCACTTTTTTTTATGGGCCCCCAGAGATTTGAGGCCTCGGTGTAATTTTTGGAAAAAAGTGATCATATTCTCAGGCTCATATCTTGCAAACCGTTCGGAATTTTGATTTACTCTCTGAGGCAAAGTTCTAGCTCTTGTCATAAAGAACAAAAATTGTGAACATATCATCTTCAAGGTCAAAATCGCAAAAAACTTAAAAAAATTCGATTTTTTTAACCTTTTTTCCCCTGTTCAGGTCCATAGGTAGCAAACCGCTGAAAATTCAGGGAAACAATCAACTACAAAAATGTACCTAAGATCTCAATAAACAACTTTCTAGAACATATGAACTTCCTAGGAATGATTCTTAACACCGTTTAGGTAGGATAAATATATCTTGCATGACTGTTTCTGTTAATAGTCACTTCGACTACAGTGCGTATGAGCGATACTATACATAATCAACAGCACGTATACGCTACCTACACACCCTACAGCCTATAAGATTTGTTCGACGACATTTGCGATTTTGACTTTGAAGATGAAGTTTTTTTGATTTTATATGTTCACACTTTTTGTTCTTTATGACAAGAGCTAGAACTTTGCCTCAGAGAGTAAATCAAAATACCGAACAGTTTGCAAGATATGAGCCTGAGAATATGATCACTTTTTTCCAAAAATTACACCGAGGCCTCAAATCTCTGGGGGCCCATAAAAAAAAGTGCATGACTTTGGGGGAAAAAAAAACACGGGTCTTTTTTTTTTTGTCTTTTATCATGTAGCGGTGTCCGTATATGGTTATTTTTTTTCGTGTTGCACTGTGTTTGTAGCAGTTTCACTCCCTTTTCCATTTTGGCCCTAGTCAGACGAGTGCTAATACTTAATATCATAATTCTAGCTTTAGCCGCTTGATTGGTGCCAAATTTAATCCCATTTAGATCCCGAAGGTATGAATATAGAAAGATCTCTTTATTCTTCGCGTCTACACAATCAAAGAAATGTACACACCGAATTTCATTAATATAGCTGCAGCCGTTTTGTTGGTACTATATCTATCCCTATTTGCCCTATTTTCCGCCTACAACTACATATTTCGAAAAAATTCTTTTGGTTTCACATCTTCACAGCCAGATGAATGTATTCACCGAATTTCATGATTTTAATTTCAGCTGTTTGTATTTTGTTTTCCCTTAAAAGTATGAATTTTGTAAAATCCCTCTATTTTATGTGTCTACTCAATTAGAGGGATGTATACACCGATTTTCATGATTCTAGCTGTTGTCGTATCATTGGTACCATTTTTATCGATTTTTTGTTCCAAAAGTACGAATTTTGAAAAAATTTCTCTATTTTACGTATCTACGCAATTAGGGGGATGTACATTCCAAATTTCATGTTTCTAGCTGTTGTCGTACCATTGGTACCATTTTTATCCCTTTTTGTCTCATTTTGCCCGCTACAACTTTTATTTATTTGTTGGTGCTTTTAGACTATAAGAGAAGTGTACGCAACAAAGTTCAAGTACATATAAATCAGAAATTAAAAAAAATGCTTAAGTAATTTAAATATGGGGGTATTTCCAGTCCTTGTTAGGGAACATTTTTTCCCTCTGGGTCGCTTCGCCCACTTTCAATGCCAACCAATCTGCAACCATATGACACATTTACGGAAAATTTGAACCTCCTAGCTCATTTCGTTCGGAAGCTAGCGTGCTTTCAACAGACAGACGGACATGGCTAAATCGTCTTAGAATTTTACCAGGATATAGAATATATATAATTTATGGTGTTACAAACGGAATGACAAAGTGAATGGATGGGGTACCTTTGGTGGTGGGTATAATAAGCTAGTAAGTCCAATCGAACAGGCCTAGTATTTATGGTATTTAAGCTTTTTTGAAGATCGTTGTCTTATATTTACTTTTTGAATTGACTAGTAAACGTGTAAACGTATTGGTACTCTTGCCTTATAAGCGTGGCTTGAAATAATAAAAATTTGGCAATTATTTATAAAATATTTTTTTCAACTTTTTTATTTGTTTTGGCTATATTGACATTTTCCTGTAATTTTACTGCACTTCTACGAAAATCGACAGCCTCTGTGGAATGCAATCCATGGTGGAGGGTATATAAAGTTCAGCCCGACCTAACTGAAAGCCGTCTTAAAATTCCCATGGTTGGGGACAAATACCCACATCTGGCAGGCCGGCACCTACCAAGTACACTCTGTTTTTTTTCTACAAACTAAACACGCGTGTAATCTGCATATGTACGAGGAAACTTAACGTTTAATTGCTTAATTTCTGTCAACTCAATGTCAAAGTTAAATTCGGTCTTATCACAAAAGTTTTTTCTGAAAAATATACGCAAGCAGTGCAACCAAACAAGACTGATACCAAATTTCTGCTGATTTTGCACACTTTTTAATAAAACAATGCCATGTATCCCACAAGTGTCATTTATTCCATTATAATTTTCAGATTATCGCTTAAAATTGCTAGCTTGTAACGAAAACACGTCTATTGTTTGTATATACAATGACATTTAATATACAAGATATTCTTGTTGGTTCTTCACACATAAAAGGGATTTCTATGAAACTCAGTAATAGAACATTAGACACCCACCCACCCTATCACACTACAAGCGACACGAAAGCTCGCTTTATTTGCAAAGGAAATTGTACAGACCCCTACGTAAGCTTTTGTGCGATATCCTGATAGATGCGTTTTGGGTCATATCCCCCAGAATTTTGGAATTTTATTTCTTCCCAAACGCAACGCGAACATTCGCGTTATTTTCCATGTATAATGTTTTTGTAAGAACAACATTCGGTACAGAAATTAACGCGAGCTTTCGCGTTTTTTGTGATAATGTATTTTCGCCGTATCATATCTTCAATTTTTTAGTATCTTTGTGTGTAGGTACATATGTATGTATGTATATTGTTTTGCAATTCAAATGTAAACGTATTGTAGTACACGAGCAGATCTTTCCACACATCCGCAGAAGTTCAGTCATTTTCTATCTCTCAGTATCACGGCATAGCGAAGCATATTTTCTATATCTGCAGATATGGAAACTCTCGAGAGTAGTGAGTGCGATGACGCCGTCTCCGAGAAGAGCATTTCGCCATCGTTCTGCGACCACTGATTTCTCTCCAAAGACTTTTTTAATAGTTGTAGCTGTATGCTGGTCTGTAAGATTTTAAATGACCCTAAGCTAAGCGGTTGTTAGAGATAATTGCATTCATACTTTCGTTGCCAATAAGGGAGTGTTGTTGCAATTAAAGAGCGCTGCTGCAAACTCATAGATATTCTCTGGCTGCCTGTCGATCAACTCATGAAGGAAAACTCGTACAATGGCTCTCAACTGTATTGGCGAAAATGAATTCATTTATGGTCTGTTTTCAAATCTACGCACACCGAAATTTTCAATCATTCGTACTGAATGAATATGCGGTTGTTGCTCGAGTTACCTCATTGTGGCGACACAAATAACAGCAATTTCCTCTGCGTATATGTTTCTTGGTCTGCTCCACAGATGTATAATTTCCCACGGACTCTTCGTCCCAATTAGTTTGACGATTTAAATTTGGATTTTCCATTTACGTTTTTTTGTTGTTGTTGAATTTTGGTAGGTATGTATGTATGTCTGTATTATGAGACCAAACACAAAGGCAATGTAATGACTGAAAATCTAATTATGTTTGTATGTGCGTACTGACAAACCCCAGCAAACATTTTCGGACGGCTCAGAATTATGAGTCCGAAATGAGTATAAATTATGACGGGAATATGAGGCTCAGAGTTATGAGTCCGAAATGAGTCCGAAATGTGTGTAAAGAATGTAGGAAATGTGAGGCTCAGAATTATGAGTCCGAAATGAGTATAAATTATGACGGGAATATGAGGCTCAGAGTTATGAGTCCGAAATGAGTCCGAAATGAGTCCGAAATGTGTGTAAAGAATGTAGGAAATGTGAGGCTCAGAATTATGAGTCCGAAATGAGTATAAATTATGACGGGAATATGAGGCTCAGAGTTATGAGTCCGAAATGAGTCCGAAATGTGTGTAAAGAATGTAGGAAATGTGAGGCTCAGAATTATGAGTCATCATCATTTGCAATTACACTCCGCTTCAGTTGAATAGGTAATACATTTTTTATACAAAGAAAGGCCTATAACTTTAGTGGTGTTCTCTGATGAAAATAAATTTAATTTTGATGGCCCTGATGATTTCAACTATTATTATCACGATTTTAGAAAAGAGGAACGTTTTTTGTGTCGCCATCATAGCCGTAAAGGGGGTGTGATGGTCTGGGGTTTTCTAAAAATGTATTACCTATTCAAGTGAAGCGGAGTGTATTGTATTTTGGAAATGCCGTTACTTGTGTTTCCCCGAATTCAACGACCAACGAAAACCTGCGTTCATCGATGAACAAAAATTCAGTATAAGTGCAACTGTTGAAGTGTAAAGAATAGTTTTTAGCATCAAAAAGATTAACTAGCTTTATTTTTCTAAAAATCAGTGTGGTTAGTGAATAAAAATATAATAATACAATATAATAATTCACTTTTTATTATTGTTATAGAAGAAGCGTTTTCTCGAAAATTTGGCATTGAGGTGGATTTTAAGAAAATAACAATAAAGTGGTTTCAAACAGCGCGAGACCGAGTTAAATATAGAAATAAGAAAACTCAAAACAAGGAATCTAATTAGTTTTTTAAGTATTTTTTTAAAAAAAGGAACATTTTTATATAATTTTTAAATTTTTGTTTTTTTTACCAAAAATTGAATAAAAACTGAATTTTACTTTCTATGTTTAGTATTAAAAATAATTTATGTTCTTGCTATTATTTTCTGTTGTTTTACTATAAAAGAAACAGATATATTATAGGAGCTCTTATTTTCTCTAAAATATGAGTCATATATGACTCCTAAAAGAGGCTCATATGGTATATGAATTCGGACTCATATATGACGACCATCGCAAGAAGGGAAACACACTCATATTGGACTCCTATAAGAACTCTTATTTTCTCAAAAATATGAGTCATATATGACTCCTAAAAGAGGCTCATATGGTATATGAATTCGGACTCATATATGACGACCATCGCAAGAATGGAAACACACTCAAATTGGACTCCTAAAAGAACTCATAATGAGCGCTCACACTCCGAATTATGAGTCCAATCGGACTCATATCGGACTCCAAATGTTTGCTGGGACATATGTGTCTATATTAGGGGTGCTCAGAAGTTTATGGCACGCGTGCTAAAAAAGTTCACCAGATATACCAAAATAGTATAATTTATTAGCAATTTTGCGATTTTTCCTCATTTCGAAGTTTTCCAGCGTTTTCCATTGGAATATGTAAACACGATTTCGAAAAAAGTCAGTTACGTCCTTTTAGAATTAAGGTAGCGAAATGTAAAATACTTAAATGTGAACAAAATCTGAGTCCACGTCAGTAAATTATTTCCAATAAGGGTGTGTTTCCAGATGACGATTCATTCATTTGAATTCTACACGAACGAATTATACCTGTAACACATTTAAAAGCTTTCATGATATGATTTGAAATTATAAAAGCTTTCGTTCGTTTGTCAATTAACAATATTGCCATCAATGTTTTTTGTCAGTCTTTGTTAATTTTTTTTCATAGAAAAACATGGCTTTCTGTGTAAAAGATGGTATCCCAGCTAACCTGCTGACAAAATTATTTGTTTACAAAATACAGATTTCAAAATAGTTTGTGGAAATATATTCTGCTGAGATTGTGGTGGTAAAATTCAATATTTTACATTTCTTACAGTTGTGTTAGGTGCGGGATGAAGAGTTCGTTTACGCGTATATACGACGAATTTTGGCGGATGAGTGTCTGTCTAAGGGTCTGTCTAAGGGTCTGTTTCCGGATGACGAATCACTCATTGTAGTCGTCAAAACGACATACGAAACTTGATTTGCGTTTTTGTATAACGATTGTCAATTTTTTATAACTAGCAAAAAGCTTTCGTCTGATTAGACATATGTTTTTGGGTTTCCAGAACACGAAACGAAAGAAAATAATTGTCAGAATGGACGATCAGAAAAACCCATTCGTGTACGTGCAGAAATGAAAAAATGGTGGAAGAGTATGTTTTTTCAAATTGAAATTTTATTTTCTTTTATAAATAATCACTTAGCAGATGTTAACATGTTTATTTCAATAGAAGTAATAACAAGTAAGAAAGCGTTAAGTTCGCCCGGGCCGAAACTTATATACCCTCCATTATATACCCACATACCCCTCCCTCCTATATACCACGGAGTACATTCCACAGTATTACCAGCAGATTAAAGGCTGTACACATAGAAGTACAGAACCATATTACGAAAATTGTGATATGTTAATGCACATTACTATATTTGATTACTATTTCAAACTATAATGTATACTTATGCGCACTGTTTAAAATCTACTACTATAAATAAATACAATGCTGTAATTGTGAAAGTGAACATGCCTAAATATTAGGCGATTGTCGGTCGCCATTAGAAAGAAGCATTTCCAGATACAGACAAAGTGATAAGAAAAGTATAAATCTTAAAGATATCCCCATTCGCCTCATTCTACGCCCAAATTTCGAAAAAACCCTTTTTCGAGTCAGAATGTATACACCGAATTTCATATCACTCTTTTTAATTATATCCCTTAAAAGTACGAATTTGAAAAATCCCTCTATTTTACGTGTCTATGCAATTAGAGGGATGTACACACCGAATTTCATGATTCTAGATGTTGTCGTATCATTTAATTAATAAGCCAAGGCTACCAATGTTTGTATACTATATATATATATAATGGATATAATACTTCAATTCATAAAGTAAATATAAGGGAGTAATCATAAATACCCTAAATATTGGGGGATAGAGAGTGTACTTTCAGCTACAGTTGTTTGGTTGGTTGTATTTCCATCCTATTTTAATTTCGAAAGTATAAATTTTGAAAATACCTTATCTCTCACGTACGCAGTATAAGACAACTTCATGATTCTAACATTTTTTGTCGTAAAAGCAACAAAATAAAGTACGAACTTGGAAAAAAATATTGTACGTACTATGCAGTCAGAGGAATGTATACACCGAATTCCATGATTCTATCAGCGGCCATTTTGTTGGTACCATTTTTATCCCCTTTTTCCAATTTTGCCCCCTCAAGAGTACGATTATCTAAAATCTCTTTATTTTACGTATCTACACAATTAGAGGGACGTACTCACTGAATTTCATCATTCTAGCTGTATTCGTTTAGTTGGTACTATTTTTATCCCCTGTAGCCATTATATCCATTGAAAGTACTAATTTGGAAAAAACGTTTTATTTTTCGTGTCTACGCAGTCAGAGGAATGTATACTCTGAATTTCATGATTCTAGCTACTGTCATTTGGTAGGTACTATTTTTATCCCCTTTTTCCATTTGAACCCCAAAAAGTACGAATTTTGGAAAGTTATTTTATTTTACGTGTCTACGCAATCAGAGGAATGTATATATCGATTTTCATTATTCTAGGTGCAGCCGTTAGGTTGGTACTATTTTTATCCCTCTATCCTCATTTAACCCCTTAAAAGTACGAAAAAATGTTTTATATTATGTATCTACTCTATTAGAGGAATGTACACGCCAAATTTCGTGTTTCTATCTGTTGTCGTTTGATAGGTACCATTTTTATCCCTTTTTGCCCCATTTCGCCCCCTACAAATAAAAGTCACTCTATGGTGCCTTTTATGCTATAGAGGGAATGCGCATTGCAAATATCAACTAAATACAAGCTAATATGTTCAAAAAACATGCTGAAATACTCTAAATATTAGGGGTATTTTCAGTCCTTGTGAGGGAAAAATTTTTCCCTCTGGGCCGATTTCGTCCACTTTCAATCCCAACCGATCTACAACCATAAGCCATTTAGAAAAAATTTTAACCTCCTAGCTCATTTCGTTCGGCCCTGTCTATATCGTCTTAGAATTTTACCACGACCCAGAATATATATACTTTATGGGGTCTCCGATGGATATTTCAAGGTGTTACAAACGGAATGACAAAGTGAATATACCCCCATCCTGGAAGTGGAGGGTATAAAAATAACACATTGACACAAATTATTCACAAATGCACAACATCAGTCACATGTACACACAAACAATCGCCATCATTTATCCTGTTCTTTGCAAATCGCTAACAAGGAGTCACTGGAACAAACACCGAATTTTAGCACAACTATGTTGTGCGGAAGATTTTTTCACAAACTATTTTAAAATAATTATTTTGTAAATAAATAATTTTTTCTGCCAGTTATTATGGTTGCCTCTTTTTACACATAAAATTATGTTTTTCTATGAATAAAGGTATCAAAGAATGACAAAAAATCTTGGTGGCAATATTGTTGATTGACATATGAACGATAGCTTTTATAATTTCAAATCATAAGACGAAAACTTTTAAACGTGTTACATTCGTTTGTGTAGAATTTTAATCGTCCTCCGGAAACACTCCCTAAGTCTATTATGGTGTGCATTCGACTGAAATGCAATCACGTCCTTTACGAGTCCCATCTTTAAGTCGCGATGGAGATCAGTATTTCTTATGACTATATTCCGCAGGACTTTTTTTGAATTTTTGTATTTTATTCGCTGTTTTGTGGTTTGCACTGCCCTATAATTGGAATCCGTACAACCACTTGTTTTGTATAAAAAGATGAGAGTTTCTTCCCATAAGGTATTTAAGGTTTTGTATTCGAATTCCAGACATTGCATTTTCCTTTTGAAATGATCCTTCCATCTGAGCTTATGTTCCTTCCAACCTAGGCAAGATCCTTGATATTACAGAGGCTTCTCTGTTTGTAAAATTTACGTGAGTTGATTTATTGTCGTTTATTTTGTTCTTCATTTGAAGTCCCATGTTGCTATTACGTCTAGTCTATTTTGTAATATGCTGGGAGCTTCTGTGGCTATCAATACGTTTTCTGAGTGTGGCAAGTCGCTTGTGTAAATAAGATACAATAGGTGGACCAAAATACTTCCTTGAGGATCACCGGCAAATACATCTTGCTTGACTCGGAAGAATCGGTTTGAGATATAGGATTGAAGTAAGGTGGTAATAATGATTTTATTTTGAACAGAATACAATGAGCCTTACTTTACCAAAGTAAGAAAAACTGTGAATAATTCGATTTAGAAGAAAATTTTTGAGACCAAAGTACAAATTTACAAATATGAATTTATGAAAGAAACATTGTTTTAAAACAACCGTGAATGTCATCACAGGATTGAATGCTTATATTTTGTATAAACTGAAAGAAGTATCTTCATAATATTTCTGATTTGTCTTAACCTTAGTACACATTTTCAAAAAAGAAACACTTCATTAAAATGTATGAAACTTGTTTCATAAAGCTCATATGAATGAAAAATGTCATAGAATTCATGAAACATTTCTTAGAAACTATGAAATGCAGTTCCTCATTCGATGAACTTTTGTCATACATGTTAATTATTTTTCATATGATTTATGATGAAAATTTTCATAGATTTGATTTGAACTTTGATATTGTCCTGGCACAAGACAATTTTGCATCTACATATATTCAATAGAATGCAAGTTTTTTTACAAATGGCACTGTGCCATTTATTACTTGGCTGCAGAATACAACTATCATGATTTCCACCCTGTCAAATGTATCCCCAGGTGACTTCGCAGCGACTTTTCAACAACATACACAAACGAACGAGAAGCACAACTCACGTGCCGAATATCCGTTTTTCAAAAATCGCACCAAGTAATAAAGCACACATGCCATCTTACAAGCATCTCATTGAGTTGCATATGTAAGTATGTGTATATGCATTTATAGTTACCCAGCAATACTTCTGCCGTGTCAACGCTCATTTGTTGTAGTTTTGTATTTTTTTGGTCTGTCTTTGGACCAAAATAATACAAACGAAAAAACTAAAATAAATTTTCATAGATTTTATAAAGAAACTTCATTAATTTTATGAAAAAGTTTCATAAATATTAATCACTGTGTGTAATTTTTTAAGTCATGGAAATATAACCATATACGGACACCACTAAGTGATAAAAGACAAAAAAAGACCCGTGTCTCCCAGTTTTGCCCAAAGTTATGCACCTTTTTTATGGACCCACGAAGATTTGGGGCCCGGTATCATTTTTGCAAGAAAGTGAGGCTCATATCTTGCGTGAGATGATAACGAACTTTTTATGGCCCGAATTTGAAGATATGGATGTGGACGATATGTGGTGCCACTTGCCACACAACTAACGAAACAATGGCTTTTTTGCGCGACAAATTCAATGGCCGTGTTATCTCACGTGGTGGCGTTGTCAATTGACCGCCAAGATGTGATTTGACACCGTTGGACTTCTTTCTGGAAAAGGAAAAGGTGTACGTCGATAAGCCAGCAACAATTCAAGAGCTAAAGGAATGAGATAGTTCGGCACATTAACGGCATAGAACCTCAATTATGCCTCAGCGTCATCAGTCAGTTATTATGGTTGCCTCTTTTTACACATAAAATTATGTTTTTCTATGAATAAAATTATCAAAAAATTACAAACAATCTTGATGGCAATATTGTTGATTGAAAAATTGGACGATCGGATGGAGGTGCGCCGCCGAGGTCGCGGCGGCCATTTGGCCGATATTTTGTTCCATACATAAGTGAACCATACCAATATTATTATCATAATAAAAAGAAATGACAATAATTTCCTAAATAATTTGTGTTTAATTCAAAATCAACATCGGCCCTTAAAATTTAACCACCCAACCACCCACCACCAACTTTGTTTGCATTACGTATACTTAATTAAAACATAATATAATAATAATAAGTATACGCCCACGTATTTATAAGGCACGTGCAAACTCTCGTCCAAACCTCAAAATCTTACTCCAATGTCAATCATATGAAATGCATACCAACACTCCTAACACCGAGGTACATATACGTTATTATGACATAATATCTATTAATTATACTAATAATATATATGCGTATTTTTGTAATTGCAATGTAATGAAATTAACAAATTTTTCACTTTTGTGGCTACCTAAGCGCTACCTGAACGGTGTTAAGAATCATTCCTTGGAAGTTCATTTGTTCTAGAAAGTTATTTTATTGAGATCTTAGGTACATTTTTGTAGTTGATTGTTTCCTTGAATTTTGAACGGTTTGCTACCTATGGACCTGAACAGGGGAAAAATGTTAAAGGTAGTGGTGGGCGTATAAGGTTATATTTGCATGACTTACAAATACACACAGTGTAATTCAACCAATAAGTTACTCTAAGACAAGAAACAAAATTTATATTTACAGTGCTTTCAAGGGTCTATTATTTCAGACGAAAATGCAGAAAAAAAATACACGGGAAAACACGATTTTTATGGGTATTTTCAGGAGCGTTTAGCTCACAGACGGCTTGATCTAGGAACGAAATATTTGCAAATCATCATTATACATTCCAAACTTTATTTTCCTGGGGTGACTGGAAATTTTTTATTCCATTTGTTTGAACCGCGACCCAGCCTAATATATAAAGCATATATGTTATTATGCATATACGTATTAAGGCTGTTTTTCTTTAAGTCAGGATAACAAGCTGCGATAACAACAAGTAAGGAAAGGCTAAAGTCGGGCGGGGCCGACTATATAATACCCTACACCACTCCCTGCGTATGTACCTCGCTTTGATTACTAAACCCAGGTATTTCATGGGAGCAATTTTATGTAGTTCATACAAATTATATAAATTATATGAATATAATTTATATGCTATAAATTCATCTTTAGTCAAATTTAACGAATATGGTAAACTAGCAGTACCCGCTGCTTCGCACGCGAAAAAGCAAGTTATTCGTTATTTTTATCCGTCTCTGTTTTTGGATAGTATTTATTTAATTTTCTTTTGGTGGATAAAATAAATCTAAAATCTAAGATAGTAATTTGGAAAGCTCCTATTAGCTAGCACTCACACACAGTCAAAGGAATGTACTTCGTATGTATAGTTTTCTACCAAGTTTTGAACAAAAAATTACAACCATTTATATCCTCGATCTCATGTTTCTAGATTCAGCCAGCCAGATTATAACTTTTAGCACTTCTTTCCCAAAAAGTACACATTTTGAAAAATCACTATAGGTAACATGTTTTTTTGCTTCACCTAAAAATATGTACTTTATTTGGTAACATATTCATTCCCCTTTAAAGGATTGTACAGCATTTGTATCCCCTTTCGTCCCGAGCACCCCTTAGAAATAAAAATTTCGAAAAATCAAACTACTGCGCTGCTATGTGGTCAGAGGAATTTACATAATAAATTTCACGATTCTAGCTGTAATACTAACATTGGTACCAGTTTTATCCCTTTTTGTCCCGGTCGCCACTTAAAAGTACACATTTGGAGAAATCCATTTATGTTGGAAGTCTACGTTGTCAGAGAAATTTAAATACAAAATTTCACGACTATAGCTGAAATATTTTAATTGGTACTATTTTTATCCCGCTCATTGTTTATAAGTACAAAATTAGAAATATTCGTTTAGATTTGCGCTTCTCGTTGTCAGTGGAACTTACACACCACACTTCACGACTATAGCTCCAATACTTTAGTTGGTACTACTTTTATCCCTTGTTGCTCACCCCCTATAAGAAAATTTCAAATAAAATCCATTTAGATTGCGCTTTACACACAGTTTACACTCCAAATTTCCAGCTATATATAGCTGCAATTCTTAAATTGAAACCCTTTTTGTCTCGCCTACCCCCTAAAAAGTACACATTTCGAGCAATCCAATTATACTGCGCTTCTACATGGTCAGAGGAATTTACACATCAAAATTCACGACTATAGCTGCAATACTTTAGTTGGTACCATTTTTATCCCGCTCGCCCCATAAAAGTACAGATTTCGAAAAATCCAATTTTATTTCGTTTATATATGGTCAGAGGAATTTACATGCCAAATTTCACGATCCTAGCTGTAATACGTTAGTTCGTACCACTTTTATCCCGCTCGCCCCTTAAAAGTACAAATTTCGAAAAATCCAAGTTTACTTCGTTTCTATATGGTCAGAGGAATTTACATATCATATTTCACGATTCTAGCTGTAATACTTTAGTTGGAACCATTTTTATACCTTTTTGTCCCGCTCGCCCCTTAAAAGTACAAATTTCGAAAAATCCAATATTACTTCGTTTCTATACGGTCAGAGGAATTTACATACCAAATTTCACGATTCTAGCTGTAATACTTTAGTTGGTACCATTTTTATCCCTTTTTGTCCCGCTCCCCCCTAAAAATGCAAATTTCGAAAAATCCAATTTTACTTCGTTTCTATATGGTCAGAGGAATTTACGTACCAAATTTCACGTTTCTAGCTGTAATACTTTAGTTGATACCATTTTTATCCATTTTTGTTCTGCTCGCCCCCTAAAAATACAAATTTCGAAAAATCCAATTTTACTTCGTTTCTATATGGTCAGAGGAATTTACATACCAAATTTCACGTTTCTAGCTGTAATACTTTAGTTTGTACCATTTTTATCCCTTTTTTGTCCCGCTCGCCCCTTAAAGGTACAAATTTCGAAAAATCCAATTTTACGTCGTTTCTACATGGTCAGAGGAATTTACATACCAAATTTCACGATTCTAGCTGTAATACTTTAGTTGGTACTATTTTTATCCCTTTTTGTCCCGCTCTTCCCTTAGAAGTACAAATTTCGAAAAATCCAATTTTACTTCGTTTCTATATGGTCAGAGGAATTTACATACCAAATTTCACGATTCTAGCTGTAATACTTTAATTGGTACCATTTTTATCCCTTTTTGTCCCGCTCTCCCCTTAAAAGTACAAATTTCGAAAAATCCCTATTTGTAGCTCGTCTGCATGGTCATTGCAAGGAACTCGCCGAATTTCATGTTTATAGCTACTGCCGTTTAGTCAGGACGAAGGTTCGATGTTTATCCCTTTTTGGGCCATTTTACCCCCTAAAAGTACGAATTTCGTAAAACCCTTTCTTAGTCGACGTCTACGTCATATTTGGGAACTACCCTGAAAATTTCATGACCCTGGCTTCAGCCGTTTGGTCTGGGGGCTGGTCAATGATAAGTCAGTCAGTCAGTCAGTCAGTAACGCAACTCTTTTATATATATAGATAATATGGTAATTGATCCAATTGTCCGACAGACAAATACAAATTATGCAGTAGTATACCAAAGTCATACCAAAGTATGGACATATGGGCATCACCCAAACAATTCTCATTGCAGTTCAATTCGGTAAAAAAATTGAAATCGGGAAGGATTTTTGCATCCTGTAAATGTATGTGTTTGACAAAAAATGTTAAATCGGAAAGGACATTTGTATGGGGGTATGTGATGCGCTTTCACCATGTCTGTTTATTGGTGAAATATAATATGTAAAATTTGGCCAAAATCGGTTAAACATTCGGGAGCAACATTTGTATGAGGGCTATATCTAAATCTGAACCGATCTTACCCAATTTTTTCATACGTGTTTCTAGTAGGATTATAAGATGTTCTGCAAAATTTAAAGAAAACCGGGTGCAATATGTCGTTTCTAGAACGGAAAATGTCAAATCGGGAGCGACATTTGTATGGGGGATATATCTAAATCTGAACCGATCTTACCCAATTTTTGCATACGTCTTCTAGTTCGATTATAAGATGTTCTGCAACATTTAAAGAAAACCGGGTACAATATGTCGTTTCTAGAACGGAAAATGTCAAATCGGGAGCGACATTTGTATGGGGGCTATATCTAAATCTGAACCGATCTTACCCAATTTCGGCATACGTGTTTCTATTTCGATTATAAGATGTTCTGCAAAATTTAAAGAAAACCGGGTACAATATGTCGTTTCTAGAACGGAAAATGTCAAATCGGGAGCGACATTTATATGGGGGCTATATCTAAATCTGAACCGATCTTACCCAATTTTTGCATACGTGTTTCTAGTTCGATTATAAGATGTTCTGCAAAATTTAAAGAAAATCGGGTGCAATATGTGGTTTCTAAAGCGGAAAAAGTGAACTAGGGAGCGACATTTGTATGGGGGCTATATCTAAATCTGAACCGATCTTACCCAATTTCGGCATAGGTGTTTCTAGTCAGATTATAAGATGTTGTACCAAATTTAAAGAAAATCGGGTACTATATGTGGTTTCTAGAGCGGAAAATGTCCAATCGGGACCGACATATGTATGGGGGCTATATCTAAATCTGAACCGATTTCCTCCAAATTCAATACCAATGGTCCTTGGCCAGAAAAAATAACTTCTGCTAAGTTTCATGACAATCGGACAACAATTGCGACCTGTAGAGTGCGAACAAGCTTAGATGGACAGCAGACGGACGGACGGACAGACAGACATCGTTAAATCGACTCAGCTGGCGATTCTAAGCCGATCCGTATACTTAAAGGTGGGTCTAGCTCAATTATTTCTTGGTGTTACAAACATTTGGCGGAAAACTAACTTATAATACCCTAGACCACGAAGTGGTGTAAGGTATAAAAATATTTCGTGTTTACTTTTTTGGATTTAGCCTTGATAACCATATATTTGACTTACACTGGATAATTATCCAGGCTAAGTCCAAGATTTTTATTTCTTTTATTTGTTTTCATTGATATTGCTGTTGGCGACAGTTTTAAAAAGGATTTTTTATTTTGAGTGAAATTTTAACTTTTTATTTAGGGTTTTGTTACAAACAGTCTTATTAATAGTCGTCTACTAATTATAAATATAATAATTAAAGTGTTATCAAAAAGTCAACATGACACATCAATGGGCCCAAAATATTGGGGTATTATCAGTAGTCGTTAGAGTGAAACATTTTCCCTGAGGCTAGATTTCCTCCATTTACAATTTTTTGATTCCAGCTACAAACCAAATATTTATTCACTTTTTGGTGCTTTCATGCTACAAGAGGGATGTACGCAACAAATTTCTAGTGCATATAAATCAGAATTAAAAAAAAATTAGGGTAAATTTGAAATCGGCCCATAGGGAAAAATTTTTCCCTAACAAGGAATATTGAGAATATTTAAGGATTTTTTAATTTCTGCTTTATATGCACTTGAAATTGGTTGCGTACATTCCTCTTGTAAGAATTAAGATGGTACAAGGGAACTTGAAATGTAACTATGAACACCATTTTTACCACTCTTTCGTTAGTCGAGGAAATGTGCTCATGGAAATTGAGTGTAGTGGGCACACAAGAATTTTAGCCCTCAATAACACGAGATGTTGCTTCAAGTCTCTTTGGGTTTGCCTAAAATGTGGTCATGGTGTCCCCTCAAAAATAAAGTTGTGGTTTCAATGTCAACGATGCAACGCATATATAACCGGTCAAAGCTACAGATAATAATGCATTACATAGACACCATCGACATAATGCTTTCTCAATACACCTGCAAAAGAGGAACTCCTCGTTGGCCTCGTGCCATGTTCTAAAACCTTATTCATACAACTGATCTTGCAGCTTGCATAATATGGCTGTTCGATTGGGCTTACAATTAAGAGACTCGATAAGGTGACAACATTGTTACCCATTGGTTGTATTTAAATGGATCAACAAAAAAATCTGGCAGCACAACTAAGAGAGTAGAAAGTTACTTTCTTGTTTAGCGAGTAAAGTCCATACAAAAATTAGGCTAGTAAGCCCAATCGGTCAGGTTTAATATTTATTGAAAATGCATCAAAAAATCTAGGCGTAAGCAGTTTCTACAGTAGTTGGGTGAATACACGTACATAAGAGTGGGTCGATTTGGTATGCAAAACATGTTTTTTTTTTAATTTCTTATGCGTGTAGTCTCAAAATTAGGTTTAGCTAGGTAATTTTGTCGTGTCCTACCATTTTCTTATGAATTGAAATAGGTACAATCCTAATTATTTGGTACATATGAACATAAGGCCATCGCGTTTAAATTAATTTACATATCCTATCCATATTTACAGCATATGTTCTTTTTCTAATCCGATGCATTTTTTGGAACCCAATAAATGCTGGCCGTAAAGTCAATTGCGAAAAGAACCTTTACAAAAACCCAAGTAGCTTTCTCTCATATAGAGAATACCAAAATAATGTTTGGCACATGATATCTGACTAAATACGGGCTATTTGTGAATATTTTCAGAAACCCAGTCAAATTTTGAATTGTTGCAACAATTGCAGCTTTTTTTAGCGGTTCTTAATACGCATACAAAAAATCAGCCGGATCCGTTGGATAGATCGCGAGAAAATTACAAAACAACAATGCCATGCATACATATCATTTTAAGCATATCTCCCGGGGAAAATAAAATTATCCAAATTGTGTTTTTTGTTTTCCGTGTGCTACCGAAATATCTACGTTTCTTGTCGAAAAAGGTCGATCTTCCAAAAAACATGGACGATTTTTTACCCTAGAAATGTGTCTGTATAAGTTGGCGTGTAATTTGCCATTTAAGCGAAAAGCTTTATTTACAATTTTGGTGTCTTTGACAGCTGGCTTTTGTGATTGCGAGTCTTTATTTGGCGTGTAGTAGAAAAGGTATCTTACACCTGGCTCATACATACAGAGTAATATTGTTCCTTTAGTATGCCTGGAAATCGCTGATCTGAATTGCTCGTTTCCAACATAACTCATATCGTCACGGCCGTCCAAGAAGATACTTTTGATGTCTCCTTTTTTGCATATTTCATCTCTTGATCTTCAGACTTCATTAGATCACCTCACTTATTGTGTCATTATGATTGATTAATCCCGCACCATATCTGTGCATAAATTTTGGTGTTTTAGGAAGCGAGAACTCATGTGATATTTGGGTTTGATTTGGATTTGGTTTGGTTGTAATAAAATCTTGCAATTCAAAGCCATCGAACCAATTTAAAACAAATTACAACTTGGATATATAATACCTTTTTTTAAATGGCTAAAAAGAACAATTTTGTGCTCAGTGTGGGCGCATACAAATCAGTGTGCTCTTATTATATTAGTTTGCAAAAATGTTGTCCAATTTTCAGGTTTAATCTGATGTCATAAACACGAAAAAAAAAACACTAAAAATGTTTATGGATAATTTTTTAAATTTTATTTATTTTTATTAAAATTACAGTAATGGTCGAAGGTACCACTAGTATTTCTGAAGTATAGGCCCAATTCGTGAGTTACTGGTTATACGTCAAATTAACGCTAATTATGGGGGCTACAAATGTCTCTTTCACGTAGAAATTGTGCAGCCTTTAAAAATATTAAAAAAAACTTTTTTTAATGAATTTTATGACGATTTATCAAACTAAACTAATTATATCACAAAATAAAGACATATCTCAAAATGGCAAAGCAACCACATTTTTCAAAACTAAACGTTTTTGAAAATCAAAATTTTTAAAAATCAACATACCTTTTAAAAATATAAAAGTCACTTCAAACATCCCTCACGTTGTTGGCAGATTGTTAATCCGGCCAGTAATTGAATGCATTTTGGGTACGTATGTAAATATTGTATAATTTAGTAGAAAACGATTTTTTAATTTTTTCAGGCGAACGAATTTCAGGGGATGTGGATCAGGAGTTTATCGCAGGCGAAAATTCACAGCAAAAAGGCAAATGTTACATATGTCAGGAGGTGCACAAATCTGTGATGGGGTATAAATGTTAGGGTTGTGTTAAATAAGGAAGTTAGTCACTGAGTCCAAAGCAATTTTAGATTTGATGGAACATCAGGTTTTGGGTGTGTGTAGGTTAAACGAAAAAAATCTAACAAATATAACCTATGAAATTTATATAGCTTTGTCCAGCCACATAAGTAAATATCTCCACCCTATTAAAAATACTTACATATCGACTGTTTTTTATTTCCAAATTTATGTGACAGATGACAGCCAAATCAGAGATAGTTTGCCATCAAAAACTCATTTTCGAGAAAATTGTTTATAGCCACTATTGAATATAAGCCACCGATATTTGTAAGAGCTCTCTTACTCTCTCTACTTTACCTGCAATTTTGTATAACTCCGCCACATGGCCTTGTTCAGGTACAATGAAAAACTAGAGATAGCCTGTAAAAAAGCTGTGTTCTCAGTTTTCGATTTGGTGATCTTTTCCCCTTTTTACAGGTACAATTAATGTGAAAGTCGAAAGCTTTGGTACTTACAATGGTTCTAAAGAAAGATTTTATGAACGACCCAAACAGTGACTAGAAGGCGAACTAACAGTTGAATTAAAGGTGGAAGGCGTAAATAAAAGCATCACAAATGTTGCCATACTTTCAAACGAAGAAAACTAAATTAGATTAATGAAGAAGTTGTTACGTACACCTTCCAGAGAAAGCTGAGCTAGGTCTTCCGACAGCCCACGGTACCTCAGAGGGTTCCAACCCTTTCCCCATCTCAGCCACGGTGACGAACACTAAAGATTTTTTTTATAAAACACACTGACACAAAACTTTTATTTACGCAAAACCCGTTCTTAGCGACAAAGGAGATTGTTGTTATAACTCCCGCACGGAGCCCGCCCATCCATTGGTCCTTAATCCTTACATAATATTTATTAGGACCCCACGTTCCACACACTTCTACCTCACAGCTCCCATACAGACGACTCCCCCTTCAAAAAAAAAACTTTAGCACATCATAATTTCTTACTTATACATTTAAACTACATTTATTTTAAAGATTTGCATTATTTTTCTTTTTTACTACTAACTAAATCTTGACTTATTTCTATCCTTATATCTATTACAACCTCAGCAAAACTACAAATTACTAACACCACGAAAATCCTTAGATATTGGAGTCAATATTCAGATTCAATAATCAGAAACAACCGCCCAGAACTATACGTTTGCCTCTTCCGGCAGTCAATCTCCCTCACTTTCAAAACCTGACTAAGAGAGCTCTATTAATCGGTGTAATTTCTCAAATCGGAAATGTCTATAGAAAATTTTGAACTCCTAGTCGTTTGCTCTTAGCGAATCCCACTCCACCGAACTCTTAAAAATGGCGTTAATAACTTTTACAATATTTATATATATAATCTTACATTAACAATTAACGCTACACACAATCACATCGACAACACGACACAAAATCAACCTAAATTGTACCTTTTTCCAAGACTTAATTCTATTCGTATTCAAAAAAAATATAATAAGTTTTTAATATAATATTTGTTTAATCCAATTATTTTTTTTTTATTTTTAGACGGTTTCACGCAAAGACGTCTCCTTATGTCGCAATAAAAACGGCCAGACCTTCGCTTATGTCACGGCCTAATATCTCGGCAGTGGACCATGGATTACTCTTGGCACGGCGGGATACAGGTAAATATAATGTTTTGTTACCTTGAATTTCCAAACTTGTGATATGTTCGTAACGGATTTCTTTACTTCAAATAGCTCTTTCAGCAGAACAGCTGTCGCCATACCTGTTGCCCTGACTCGTGGGAGTTTTCCAAATGCCACCGCCTGTTGACTTGCGCCCGAATTGCAGAGAATTTCCTCAGGACAAAACCTTTTTTTGAGAACGCAAACTAATTATTAACAACACACAATTCCATGCAAATCAATAGCACTTCACTCACTTTATTAAATATCTCTTAGTCGAATTTCTTTTAGAAAGTATTAAAACTACTAGGATTTCGTTTGGTATGTTGAAATCTGCATTAAACAAATAAAATATATATCAACAACCTCACGGCCGTTTATTTACTTCCTATGATTAGGTAAACTCACCTAATAATTTTACACAAAACTTCTGCTATTACAAAAAAATGGTTTAAACACACGAAACTTTCCCGCTTGAGTTTTCCTTTAATTATCATGTTTTTCCTCTCAAGTTTCGCTTTTATACCCGAGTTTTCCCCCCAATATTAAATTTTCCCTCCAACGCCATCTTTGATGCCTAACTGACATTTTCCTTTATAATCCTAATTTATCTCATTTTCCCCATAATTATTATTTATCCCTAAACACGACCCCATTTACGCGTCTTTTTCCCACCTGGCAATGCCTTTGCCGATAGAACAATTGTTCGATCCGGCAACACCACCACAATGACGTTTAGCTAAACGGATTACCCATGCATTCAACAACCATCATCGGGCACCTCGAACGCATGTAAGTTGCACGGTTAAAAAAAAAATCTATTTTTTTTTATTTCCTTAGCAGGTTGGAGTAAAAGTGAAAAAGGCCACGCAACAAAACTCCGGAACTGGCGAGATCCGCAGACAGAGACGGTGTGCGCGGCCGCTTGGTCAGTTAATTCAGCCTATGAAAGGCGATGCATTGCTGAACGTGGGGAACTCCCACACCCTGAGAAGTCTCAAGCCGGGCACCTACAGTTTGAGGTTATGGAGAATTCTGGCGGAGTACGAAACCGATATTTTTGATGCTTTCAATATTTAACTCCACCACCCTTGAAACTGGTTGCCATCAAATACTCGGACAAATCTCCACCCGTAAAGCTCTTAAAATACACAAAACATTTGGACAAATTATACTTTGCACCAATCTTTGCCTTTGTGGGACAACGTCCGCGTAGGTAAACCACATGATCTCGGATCTAGCGCATACGTCCCCGTCCACATATTTGCTGTGTTTAAAACCCCGGTTCCAACTGAGATGAACCTCTAAATTTCGTTCAACCTCAACTATTTCAAACCGCGAGACATACAGTCCTGCGTATAATTAAATCCCACCCTAGAAAAGAAATGGGGAACCAGGTAATTATAAAATGCGACTTTTGTACACAATCAAATTATTTGATATACTCTAATTCCTAGCAGGTCTCCGACGCAAGACAATCTAAAACTAGTGCGAAATCAAGGTACACGTCGTTAGTTCCTCTACGCATTTCGTACAAAGCAATACCCCGTAGCTTCCACGGGAAGGGTACTCATAACAACTCCCACAGTATGAAGATACGGCCTCTTATTTACCGCATAAACGACACCCATTCCTTCATACTACGCAACCCGGCTGGGAAGGTCAACTATAAAATTTTATTTTATAACTCTACAAACACGACTCCAAGAAGTGTAAACATCTCAGTGCTTTGATTTCTACCACAGCCCGAAAAGATGTAATTCATATTCTACACGGGATTCTACCTATAAATACGTAAGTTGACGTCTGCTGTTTTCCTTCCCCTACTTTTCCACATCAACCATCGATATTACCAATCTTCTCATTGTTAAAACAGCTGTGTCAGAGCCGTACTTTGCCGATATGGTTCATGTAGTGTAACGGCCTGTTTAGACGTTCCAAATCTTTGCGCAAAAAGCCATTGTGTACAAATTTTTTTGCACTTGTGGGTCAGATTTGAAGAGGAAACGGAATATTTCAGGTTTTGCGTATCTTTGCTCACATATTTGATACAGGTATGTAATAGTGTTGACGAACCCAGATGTCCGCGAACTTTTCGTTGCACAACACATTTGACCGTGTAACCACGACCAACTAGAGTTTCGCCAAAAATATTTTGTGCAAACTGCATACACTCGGACAATTTTATACGGGCACACTCTTTCTGCCGAGAAGACACCGAACCTTCATATGTTGCATTTCATCGTAGCACCGATTAATCAAGTGTTGCGTGAAAGTCCGAATTGCCCGAAGTGTAGATTTGTTGCCAACCATGGGGATTTTATGATATTCAAACGACCACAAATTAATGAAATTGGGTCAGGGGATTTTTTTTTTTTTTTTTTTTTTTTGTGATTTTATGGGGGATATCTGACGAGCATTAAAAAAAATATAATACTTGATTTCCACCGGAATATTGTCCTTGCTCATGACCATATTATATTCATAGAACTCAAATTCATTCACAAATGTCGCTTTTTCATTTATTACTTTTATTCTGATATTTAGATCGGTGATGGACGTCACCTGGGTGTGCTGACTTTATATTGAAAACAACAAAAACAAATGTCATCGACAAACAGGAGCACGATTTAATGTTATAAATAAAAATTAATGATTATGCAACTGTTTATATGTTGTCTGAAGACAATTACCGATGCTCCGAATTCTTGCATTCGTTTTCGTCCAACAAGCCTTCACAAGACACATCTCGATGTTGTTATATCTATCGTTAGTTTGACTCGAAACATGAATTGCCTTTTTTTTAGGTATTGTTCTTATTTCTAATGATTCGCAAATGTTGGATATAAACCCTACAGTATTTATAGCGAAACACATACACGATTGAGCCATTCCATAAAAAAATTGACTACACCAAGGGAAATTGGTTTTTATATTCCCTTTTTTTAACTTAGTACGTACACGCTCGACTCAAGCTGAATTTTCTCCACATTAGTTTCTTTTTTATTGTTTTGAATACTTTTAGTATCCAAATTATCCAGTTGATTGAGTTGCTTTTTCATACATTCGAAATCATCCAATTGTTTCGAACGAAATGTACCGCCTGTAATTTTAAAAGAGAACCTTTATCAGATATGGGCTTGGAGAAAAAAAAATATTCATAATTTGTTGTGGTTTTGGAGGAATTCCTTGAAAAAAAGAAACCTTTTCGCAGATGGAGGTAACTAAATCAAGATAAATTAGAGAGATACTTCGCTTTCTTACTTTTGGTATCTGGAGTGGTCCATTTAGGTTTTTCCCCCTTACATATTCAGTCTTCATTTCTGTATTTTCAAATTTTCAACCTGTGAACTCAAATTTTCAACTCTTCAAGCTTCAGGCTTCAATTTCAATTTTCATTATCCATTCAGAAATTTTGAACTTTGAATTCCAAGTTTAAAAATTTTAATTTTTAATCTCCACCTTCACATTTCACATTTAACTTTGAATTTTGAATTTTGAATTTTGAATTTTGAATTTTGAATTTTGAATTTTGAATTTTGAATTTTGAATTTTGAATTTTGAATTTTGAATTTTGAATTTTGAATTTTGAATTTTGAATTTTGAATTTTGAATTTTGAATTTTGAATTTTGAATTTTGAATTTTGAATTTTGAATTTTGAATTTTGAATTTTGAATTTTGAATTTTGAATTTTGAATTTTGAATTTTGAATTTTGAATTTTGAATTTTGAATTTTGAATTTTGAATTTTGAATTTTGAATTTTGAATTTTGAATTTTGAATTTTGAATTTTGAATTTTGAATTTTGAATTTTGAATTTTGAATTTTGAATTTTGAATTTTGAATTTTGAATTTTGAATTTTGAATTTTGAATTTTGAATTTTGAATTTTGAATTTTGAATTTTGAATTTTGAATTTTGAATTTTGAATTTTGAATTTTGAATTTTGAATTTTGAATTTTGAATTTTGAATTTTGAATTTTGAATTTTGAATTTTGAATTTTGAATTTTGAATTTTGAATTTTGAATTTTGAATTTTGAATTTTGAATTTTGAATTTTGAATTTTGAATTTTGAATTTTGAATTTTGAATTTTGAATTTTGAATTTTGAATTTTGAATTTTGAATTTTGAATTTTGAATTTTGAATTTTGAATTTTGAATTTTGAATTTTGAATTTTGAATTTTGAATTTTGAATTTTGAATTTTGAATTTTGAATTTTGAATTTTGAATTTTGAATTTTGAATTTTGAATTTTGAATTTTGAATTTTGAATTTTGAATTTTGAATTTTGAATTTTGAATTTTGAATTTTGAATTTTGAATTTTGAATTTTGAATTTTGAACAGAATGGAAATCCGATATCTCTTTTCTTTGGATTAACTTCAGATTAGATTTAGATTAGACTTTTTTTTTTTTTTAACGATTTAGTTTTCTTTCGTCATTACCTTCAGTCCCCTCATATTTTAATATCTTTCGCATGACACGTACCTAGAGGTCGCCCTTGTAAATCCTCCACTTCATACATATTATTCCCCACGGGTTTTACGACTCGGCATTTTAAAAACTTCCGTGCGAATTTAGCATTAAAATTTTTACCGAAATCACTCAAAACGTGGTTCCGCCTAAATACTTCCTGCCCCGGGATCAAATTTAGAATACGAGCTCGCTCATTATACCGCTTTGCACTTTTCTCATAAGATTCGTGCATATTCTGCCGACATGTTATTGAACGCCTCGTTTAGCTTCCCTATAGCTCCATACACCTTTTCAAGTTCCTTTCCCATACTTTCCTTGACCATTGTCATAATATTTATCTGAGTTTCGTTAACACTTTCGTTCACTAATTCCCTAAGCTGAGCGTCAAATCCGGTTGGCTGATTTACCATTCCGGGATTAGTGTTGAGTGACATGCTTGGACCTGCTTGTTGGTGTGTGTTGCTATTTATAGTCTGCGATAGGTCGAAAATACCCTGTTGGTTTGTGGGGTTATTGCTCGCCATTCTGCTACCCTTCTTGACCTTACTGTATTTCGTGCTATTTTGCACAAATCGACTGACGTCAAAAGCCGAAACGCGATTCCTTTTGCTGCGTCTCCTACTTTCTTGATTATCACTCATTAATCTTTGGTTTGAATTGGTTGTCGCACGACCCATAAACACAACCCACTTTTAGACTTTAGCTGACTTGAAGAAACAATCTTTATCAATTTTTTTTTTTTTTTTGAATATTCGTAGATCTGGTTACATATGTATGTGACAGAATAAAAAAAAAACATAAAAGGGACAAAGAAATTATGAACACCATAAACGCCAAAAATCATCTAGGTACAAATAATAACGTAGACATCAAATTACACCATACACATAATATTAAACACGGTTATTTACTGATTTAACTAAATATTAGTTTACACACAATAAGGATCGAAGGGTTCACCGACTGTATTTTCAGGGACCTACGTAGTATTTGTGTGGTTACTATTTTGATTATCTCTTTATATTTTTTCGTGCCCTAATATGGTTGTCGCTACACGTGTTGAATGACTGGAATTTACGAAAACTTGCACTAAACCTTCATAGGATCTCTTCCATTGACAGGACAAATAATACGCGAACGTAAGCGCTAGACAACACGACAGACGTGTGTTCTTTGTTGAATCACACCGGATGTTGCACTCTTCCCACATAGATTCTGAAAACTATTGACTTTACTCTAATCACTAAACCTTCACGCATAAAATAACAGCTTATTGACAATACCATCATTGTCACATTTTACATGAACAAGTTATTGTCCTAACACTATGCAGTGGAGAGACGTACCCTTATTTTATTTATTTATTTACTTTACACCTGAAATCTAGTATTCACGGTTGCAATAACTAATAAACCTCAAGAAACACGCGGTACTTCTCTTTAAAACTATCGTTTCCCTATATTTTATTGCACATGTGCGTAGCTGTTATTGCACATATTCATCGTACCGTCCGCCATTGTTGCAGCCATTTCTACTTGTATTCGGCTCGCGCAATTTCCGCGCTATTTACTTGGCGTTCCGGGTACATATCATTTGGTTGGGCGCCATACTGTTACGTACACCTTCCAGAGAAAGCTGAGCTAGGTCTTCCGACAGCCCACGGTACCTCAGAGGGTTCCAACCCTTTCCCCATCTCAGCCACGGTGACGAACACTAAAGATTTTTTTATAAAACACACTGACACAAAACTTTTATTTACGCAAAACCCGTTCTTAGCGACAAAGGAGATTGTTGTTATAACTCCCGCACGGAGCCCGCCCATCCATTGGTCCTTAATCCTTACATAATATTTATTAGGACCCCACGTTCCACACACTTCTACCTCACAGCTCCCATACAGACGACTCCCCCTTCAAAAAAAAACTTTAGCACATCATAATTTCTTACTTATACATTTAAACTACATTTATTTTAAAGATTTGCATTATTTTTCTTTTTTACTACTAACTAAATCTTGACTTATTTCTATCCTTATATCTATTACAACCTCAGCAAAACTACAAATTACTAACACCACGAAAATCTTTAGATATTGGAGTCAATATTCAGATTCAATAATCAGAAACAACCGCCCAGAACTATACGTTTGCCTCTTCCGGCAGTCAATCTCCCTCACTTTCAAAACCTGACTAAGAGAGCTCTATTAATCGGTGTAATTTCTCAAATCGGAAATGTCTATAGAAAATTTTGAACTCCTAGTCGTTTGCTCTTAGCGAATCCCACTCCACCGAACTCTTAAAAATGGCGTTAATAACTTTTACAATATTTATATATATAATCTTACATTAACAATTAACGCTACACACAATCACATCGACAACACGACACAAAATCAACCTAAATTGTACCTTTTTCCAAGACTTAATTCTATTCGTATTCAAAAAAAATATAATAAGTTTTTAATATAATATTTGTTTAATCCAATTATTTTTTTTTTATTTTTAGACGGTTTCACGCAAAGACGTCTCCTTATGTCGCAATAAAAACGGCCAGACCTTCGCTTATGTCACGGCCTAATATCTCGGCAGTGGACCATGGATTACTCTTGGCACGGCGGGATACAGGTAAATATAATGTTTTGTTACCTTGAATTTCCAAACTTGTGATATGTTCGTAACGGATTTCTTTACTTCAAATAGCTCTTTCAGCAGAACAGCTGTCGCCATACCTGTTGCCCTGACTCGTGGGAGTTTTCCAAATGCCACCGCCTGTTGACTTGCGCCCGAATTGCAGAGAATTTCCTCAGGACAAAACCTTTTTTTGAGAACGCAAACTAATTATTAACAACACACAATTCCATGCAAATCAATAGCACTTCACTCACTTTATTAAATATCTCTTAGTCGAATTTCTTTTAGAAAGTATTAAAACTACTAGGATTTCGTTTGGTATGTTGAAATCTGCATTAAACAAATAAAATATATATCAACAACCTCACGGCCGTTTATTTACTTCCTATGATTAGGTAAACTCACCTAATAATTTTACACAAAACTTCTGCTATTACAAAAAAATGGTTTAAACACACGAAACTTTCCCGCTTGAGTTTTCCTTTAATTATCATGTTTTTCCTCTCAAGTTTCGCTTTTATACCCGAGTTTTCCCCCCAATATTAAATTTTCCCTCCAACGCCATCTTTGATGCCTAACTGACATTTTCCTTTATAATCCTAATTTATCTCATTTTCCCCATAATTATTATTTATCCCTAAACACGACCCCATTTACGCGTCTTTTTCCCACCTGGCAATGCCTTTGCCGATAGAACAATTGTTCGATCCGGCAACACCACCACAATGACGTTTAGCTAAACGGATTACCCATGCATTCAACAACCATCATCGGGCACCTCGAACGCATGTAAGTTGCACGGTTAAAAAAAAAATCTATTTTTTTTTATTTCCTTAGCAGGTTGGAGTAAAAGTGAAAAAGGCCACGCAACAAAGTTCGAAAAAAGAAATTCACACCAAAAGACGCATCATGTACTTTCAATATTTACTCTTGAATGAATTGCAGCACCACCTGTGTGTATTAATTCGATAATGTCTGCAAAATCTGCTAAGGTTTTTGGGCATAGTTCCGGCAAATGAACTCCGATTGACACAAAATTTAGCTTTAGCTGCGTATTTACATTTCAAAAGTAAATGAAATAAAAATGAGTAATTCACGTTTTGGAACTAAAAATCTGTCTTTTTTTAATAAATGTATCCTATCTTCCAAGGGTGCAATTTCGAGCAGGAAAAAGGCTTTCAAAGGAAGAAAGTAATAATGATCCATAAATTTTTTCATTATTTCTTACAAAAAAATGGTTTTAGCGAGGAGTCTCACGTCTTATAACTGAAAATTTATGTGGATAACATGTGGCACTCAAAACCCTAAATTGAAAAGTCATCGGATCTAATTTGTATGGCTTCTGACATTTGTAAATCGACCTTATGTCATTTAAACTAGATTTCACTTGCAGTGTGACAAGGCTATGAGTCGACTCCGACTTGAGTCGAAAATCGACTTTGTACTCCAAAAAAACGACTCGATTTTGTATTTTAGTAAATCGGCCAAAAGCGACTTTGTCATATCGATTTTCGACTTTTTAAAAGTAAGTGTGCGTTACCGTCACTTTTGATTCCGTTATTTTAATCTTTTCGTGGTATAATTTCACCTTTAAAGGCAAGAATAAAAAAAAATAAATCAAAAATTAACCACAGAAAATCGGTAAGATGTCCCTGGGCATGGCAGAATTCTTGTTTTCTAGAAGCACTACAACATTGGCATTACATTTAAAGAAAGTTCATAAGAAGAAAACATCCAAGCCTCCAAGGAAATATACCGATAAAAGCAATTCGTTATATGAGATAATGGAAATATCGGAAATATCAGACACTGAAAATGATTCTGAAGTGGTAAGTTTTTGTGAATATTGTAAGAGTTCATATGTAAATTATCCATGTTCTGGAAATGTTTAAGATCTAATTAAATATGAGCGTTTTAAAGCGGTAAATATGATAATTGAAGGAACATTTGTATGAGGAGTATTTGAAGTCATGGGTCTATATGATACAAATTTACAGTATGTATTTCGTGGTAAAATCTAGATCTGGATAATTTGATCAGGATCCAATGCCAAATGCTGATTCTACAGCGGTGGTAAGATACATCTACAGAACATTTGTATGGGCCCCAAAACAACACGTTGGGAATGTACCAAAACATGGACTCATATAGTTCACTTTCGTGGTAGGTATTCTTGGTGAAATATAACATATGGAAAAGTTGATCAAGATCCGTTGTATGATGTGGGTTATAGAGCGGTAATAGAATATACTTGAGGATCCATTTTAGCTAAAAATTTGATCAATATTCGATATAAAGCAGTAATAGTATAAGTTGGTGGCATTTGTATTGTATTGAGGTTATGTCAAAACATGAACACATGTAGTCCACTTCAAATATAAAATGATGCTGAAAATAAAAAATGATGCTCAGATGAGGATGAAGAAGAATCAGTGGATCACTTGCTATGGTAAATGTACCTCTACTGAATCTGTTCAACTTCATCAACAAGACAAAATGTTTTCAGAAAGAAATGACCGATACACAAGTAATATACATCCTAATATCTTCTCCTGTCCCATATCTCCCCCCTTATTATTATACCTACCTACAATCCTCCTTTTCATGACTCTTTTCTTTTTCACCTAAACTAATTTCTAAAATATATCTAATTGCCTGATTTTCCATGATAATATCTGAAAATATTCATTGGGCCTTTGTTTAATTTGGTTTTTTACAGAACTAAAAATATTTACTAGAACAAAAGTTATTGAATTTTGATTCTGAACCACTGTATGACGTCTACCTTCACGTGTATATGGTCTTGTTCAGCTGCAAAATGTACTGTCATCTTTCACACAAAATCACCAAATTCTACTCAAAATATATAAAATACTTAATTAAAATCTACTCTCTCGATGTGAGTTTTGAGCTTATGGACAAAGAATGATTGTCTTATGCTTTATGTCAGTTTCGCTGCATTGGTAAGAGGGTAAAGAATTCCAATACCTTACGGTTCAGTTCTCGGGTTTGGACCGACATTGTAGTTGGAATACCACTGGGAAGAAATTTCAGCGACATCTAGTGGTTCAGTAATGGAAATTGGCCCATTACCAAAGATAATGAAACATATTTATACATCAACTCAAGTTCGCTTATTTTGCTAAAGAGGGCGCCAAAATATGTTGACATTAAAGACATATAACCATAAAGAAGAAGCATTGTATTAGTAATAATGAAATGTAGATGGCACACAACTTGTAAGCATTTACAATCTCACAACCTTTAAGAAGTGCGACCGGAATATGGGAAAATGAAAACTTTGTAAACTAGATGCCGTTAAAGTATTATTGGGAAATTAGAATGTTTGGCCATGAAGGATGTCGAACGGTTACAAATATTGTGCAATGTTTTATGTTTTTAATATGATGTTCAGTCTTTATAGTTCCTTTGACAACGGGATATGCAAGTTTACCAATAATACTTTAGCGACATCTATTGTACATTTTCTCATTGCCTCTTTATGGTTCATTATGGCAATTGGTGGTATCTCTCGAAACACACTAAAACTCTCAATTAGGGAGATTGAACATAACTCAACTTAGAACTTTATTTGAAGTTTTCACTGACGCACATTTCACATTCAAAATTTTGGATTTTTGCTTTCATATTTTTTTGTTTTTACAGCCAAAATATATTATATTATTGCACTTATGAGGTCAATACTGAGAACGACAAGTATATGCTCCTAAATTGACAGTTTTTGTCTAATACCTATTGATTCACTCATTCTATTCATCTCATTGAGTAAGATTTGTACATCGATGACAAGCAATGCTTAATTAAGAGTATCTCCAATGACAATAATTTCTTAATTAATTAAATTTTTAATGTCAGAACAGAAGCATCGACTCCGATTCGCTGACATATTTATCTGTTCCAACAATCCATAAAAAGTTAGATCGGTTGGGATTGAAACGGGGCGAAATCGGCCCAAAGGGAAAAAATTTTCCCTCACAAGGACTAAAAATACCCATAATAATCCCTAATATTTTAGCGTATTTAAGCATGTTTTTTGAATATGTCTGTTTATAATTGCTTGATATTTGGTATGCGCATGCCCATTATAGCAAAAACGTGCACCATAAAGTGATTCTTATTTTTAGGGGTGAAATGGGGCAAAAAAGGATAAAATAAAAATAAATTAAACGACAACAGCTAGAAACACGAAATTTGGTGTGTACATTCCTCTAATTGAGTAGATACATAAAATAAAAGTATTTTTTCCAAATTCGTACTTTTAAGGGGTAAAATGGGAATAGAGGGATAAAAATGGTACCAACCAAAAGGCTGTACCTAGAATAATGAAATTCGGTGTATACATTCCTCTGATTGCATAGACAAGTAAAATACACGGATTTTTTAAAATTCGTACTTTTTGGGGTCAAAATGAAAAAAGGGGACCAAAATAGTACCAATCGAATGACCGCAGCTAGAGTCATGAAATTCGGAATATATATTCCTCTGACTGTGTAGACACGGAAAATAAACCGATTTTTCGAAATTCGTACTTTTTGGGGTCAAAATAGAAAAAGGGGATAAAAATAGTACCAAACAAATGACCGCAACTAGAGTCATGAAATTCGGAGTATACATTCCTCTATTTGTGTAGATACATAATATAAAAGTATTTTTGCCAAATTCGTACTTTTAAGGGGTAAAATGGGATAAAAATGGTGCCAACCAAACTGTTGTACCTCGAATAATGAAATTCGGTGTATACATTCCTCTGATTGCATAGACAAGTAAAATACAGTATAACCTCTCTAGTCCGGACACTCGCTAGTCCGGACTATCCAGTAGTCCGGACAGCTCAATTTTTCGGACACTTTTTAAATTTTGCCTCTGTAGTCCGGACAGTAATATTTGTTTGCTCTGTCGCAGCAATTGTACGTTATTTTACCGTTTGTTTAGAAACGAAAACAATAACAACAAAATGTGAGGTAGGGGAAATACCAATTTGCGTGTTGTCACAGTGTTGTTAAATCTTTGTGGAGTGAAGACGTGAATTATGGCACCAATCAATAAACGGAACATAAAACATTGACATTGGCTGAAAAATGTAAAATATTAGATGCAATTGAAAGTGGAAAATCCATCCGACAAGTGGGTGAACAATTCGAAGTTTCAAAATCGACTGTATTTGATATAAAAGCTAAAAAAATAAAATAAGAAAATATGTTTCCCAAACTATTAAAGGACCAGGTACGAAAACATTATACATAGAGATATGAATTTTAATAAGTTGATTATAATTGCTATATTTCTTGTAGGAAAAAGACAAATTTTGAAACATGGTGAGAATCCGCAGGTGGAAGAAGCATTAATGACGTGGTTCATTCAACAGCGTAATTACCATGTGCCAATTTCGTCGGATCTTATAAAAAGCAAAGCAAGGTACTTTCACAGAAAAATTGTGGGACAGGATAATTTTTCTGCTAGCAATGGTTGGCTGCAAAAATTTAAATCTCGAAGCGGTATAAAATGCTTAAAAATATGCGGTGAACAGTTATCATGTGATCTTTCAGCTATCGAGCCGTTTAAGACAAAATTTTTGAAAACAGTCAAGGAAATGGGTCTTAGTGAAGATCAAATATATAATGCAGATGAATCTGCTCTCTTTTGGAGACTGCTCCCAACAAAAACATGGGTTCACCCAACGGAGACTTCAGCACCTGGAAGAAAAATATCAAAAGATAGATTCACTTTTATGCCATGCTCTAACGCAAGTGGATCGCATAAGTTACCCCTACTTGTAATTGGCAAGTCTGCAAAGCCAAGGGTTTTTAAAAATTTCGAGCTACCTGTAACATATAAGGCAACTAAAAAAGGTTGGATGTCAACTTTAGTTTTTGAAGATTGGTTCAAAAACGTCTTTATTAAAAATGTGAAAGAGTTTTTGACCACAGCTGGCAAGCCGTTAAAAGCGCTCTTGGTATTTGATAACGCACCATCACACCCAAAAGAAAAGGAAATCAATACTGACCCTAACTTTCGAGTCTTATTTTTGCCTCCAAATTGCACGGCAATACTACAACCAATGGACCAGAATTTAATTCAGAACATCAAGGTACGCTACAGAAAATATCTTCTAAGCCATATTCTCGAAGAAAATGATGCAAACATTGGAAACGTCCTGAAATCCTTTAATTTACGGAATGCAGTTTCCTATTTAAACATCGCATGGCTTGCTGTTACTAAAAATAATATAAACAAAAGTTGGTCGAATCTGATGCCAGAGATTTGCTCAGGAGGATGTTGGGAGGATGAGGACGATATACCTCTCTCTCAGTTGAGAGAAAAAGATATTACCTGTCAGGACATAAATAGCATTCATGCAACCATTACAACTCTGAATCCTTCTGCTAACTTAAGCAGTTCCGAAATTGACCAATGGGCTCGCGGCGAAAATGAGTATGTCCACGATTTTTCTGAAGAAGATATTATTCAGTCAGTCTTATTAAACCAAAATGTTGAATAAAATATGGACTCAGACAGCAGTATTGACCAAATTGAAGAAGTCGAAGATAAAGTATCGAATAAAGAGGCAGTTGAACTATTTGGAGGAGCTATTTCGTGGGCTGAACAAACAAATGCAACTGTAAGAGAAATATTATTTTTAAAGGAATTTAACCTAAATAAATTTATATTTTACCCACTACAATAAAATTTTTTATTAGTCTAAATGTTTACTATAAATGAATTAAATCTATGTAAATGAATTTGTTATGTTATTTATTTTTTGTTTCTTCTATTTTACCCGTCTTTCTAAATATATATGTAAAAGCCCAACCCACCGGATACTTTAAAATTTTTTGTACTGTAGTCCGGACAATTCAGTAATCCGGACAAAGGTCGAAACTATATCTGTCCGGATTAGGGAGGTTGTACTGTATACGGATTTTTCAAATTTCGTACTTTTTGGGGTTAAAATGAAAAAAGGGGATAAAAATAGTACCAATCAAATGACCGCAGCTAGAGTCATGAAATTCGGAGTATACATTCCGCCGACTGCGTAGACACGGAAAATAAACGGATTTTTCGAAATTCGTACTTTCAAGGGATACAATGGTACAGAGGGATAGAAATAGTACCAACTAAACGACTACAGCTAGAATGATGAAATTCTATTTGCGTAGAAACGTCAAGGGGTAAAAATGGTACCAACCACATGGGCGCAGCTGGAATCAAGGAATTCGGTGTATACATTCCTCTGACTGCATAGACAAGCAAAATAAAAAGTTTTTTTTCCAAATTCATACTTTTTCTTTTACGAAAAAAATTGGTTGAATCATAACGTTAGGTTATATTGCACTATGTACGTCTGATAATGGATTTTCAAAATTTGTACTTTTGGAATTAAAATAGAATGGAAATACAACCAACTGTAGCACCCACTATCTACCAATATTTATAGCATTTAAGGTTTTTGAAAATATAAATATAAGAATATTTATTTTTGAATTGACGTATTGGTAGCCTTGCCTTATAAGCGTGGTTTGAAATAATTAAAATATTATATTTAATTATAAAATTATTTTTTCAATATTTGTTTTGGTTTGGCTATATCAAAAAATGTATTTTCCTGTAATATTACTGCACTTCTACGAAAACCGACAACCTCTGTGGAATGCAATCCATGGTGGAGGGTATATAAAGTTCGGCCCGGCCTTAACGCCGTTTTTACTTGTTTTAATACATATCCTATAAATCGAATTACAAGTGGGTGATTCCACGTAAAGCGACCCAACAAAATTTCAAAATTAATTTATAACTTAAAACAACACCGATAAACATTTATAATTTTTATAAATCTTATTATATTATTATATATTTTTGATTATATTTCAAAAAAAAAAATGACAACAATAGGTCTGATCATTTCCTTTTCAAGAAATAGACTGGTGTCGTAACAGAATTTCTGTCAAATGTCACGCCCGTTACAATTTAAATATCCTATATATCCTATAATCATAAATAGATGTCGGTAACGTATACTTTAGAATAAAGTGTATGAACTATTCTTTTGATTAGCAAAAATGAATAAAGTCGTGTAATGGAAGAATTACATTTAAAGAATTCAAGGAAATAAGTTAAATCTCAAGATTTTCTTCAAAGCTAAGGTCACTCCCGTGACGCTGTAGTTTGTGGTATATCTCCAATATATAAAACGCTACAACATATTTATATTTGTAATAATAGTACGGTTAACCCGACTTTTTCAATTGGCAATATAGTAAAAATTGCAGTCAATGAGTGAAACATATTTAAGCAAAAGTGTCACACCCGTTCCAATCGAGTGTCACAGTCTGAGTGGAATTAGAAAATCTTATATAATATTAATAGTGGGAGGTGCCAACGATCACTTCTGCAATATCACCCATTTTTGTGCAAATACGGACATTAATACTCAATGAACTCACTATACTTTATTTACTTTATTTGTTTGATATTGAATCTGTTCCTTGTTAGGCTCCTAACAGTATATAAACGAATCTTATCCCTATCCCTATTAATATTATAAAACCTTAGTGTAAGTCTGTCTGTCTGTTTGTTTGTTCCGCAAACACGAGTAAACGGCTTAATCGATGTTATTGAAATTTTCAGTACAGATAGATGCAGGTCTGGAAGGAACTATAGGCTATAGAACTTTTAAAAATTTGCTGTGTGGGCGGAGGGGGCGTGGCAATAGTGTTATTGAGAGCTAGAAGGCTGAAAATTGGTTCATATATATTACTGACCACGAGAATGATAAATATGATGCCGAAATTTGGATTTTCATTTTGTGGGCGGAGTGGGCGTGGCAATAGTGTTTTTTTGAGCTAGAAGGCTGAAAATTGGAATGTAAAGGGTGTTTTTCATTGAGGTATAGAACTTCGAATTGAAATAAAACACAAGAAAATCGTTTTAATGTCCATCAATTTGGCTTTATTGGAAGGATAATTTTATGCCATTAATGTTTAAATATGATTTCGGGCATGTGGCCGCCGCGGCTGGCTCGAATATAGCCAATTCTACAGGTCCAATTTTCAACCACTTTTTCGAGCATATGGGGCCGTATGTTGGCAATAACGCCACGAATGTTGGCTTCCAAGTCCCCTAACGTTTCTGGTTTGTTGGCGTAGACGAGCGACTTCACATATCCCCAAAGAAAATAATCCAATGGTGTCAAATCACACGATCTTGGTGGCCAATTGACAGGTCCATTCCGCGAAATTATGCGCTCATCGAATGTTTCCTTCAATAATTCGATTGTGACGTGCGCTGTGTGGCATGTAGCGCCGTCTTGTTGGAACCACAACTCATCCACATTAATGCCATCCAATTCGGGAACAAAATAGTCGGTTATCATGGCTCTATACCGGTCTCCATTAACGGTAACTGACTCTCCAGCATTATTTCGGAAGAAGTATGGCCCAATGACTCCACCAGCCCATGGAGCACACCAAACAGTCAGTTTTTGTGGATGTAATGGCGTCTCAAGGGTCTCATGTGGATTCTCTTTACTCCAAATGCGGCAATTTTGCTTGTTGACGTAGCCATTTATTTTAAAACCTATTATTGAATATTGCCAGTTCTGTGACACCTAGAGTGCTGAAATTTTGTGCAAGTGCATTTAACATCAATGTGCGTAGTTGTGCCAAAACAGGGCGGTATTGGAAAAGTGGGTGTGTCACCTCCCATACGAAGTTACACAGCTACAATTCTGAATTTTTGTGTGAGTGCATCTAGCATAAACCTGCGTAGTTGTGTAAAAAATGGGCGGTATTGGGATAGTGGTACCTCACAGACGACGTTAAAACCTATTATAGAATATTGTCAGTTTTATAACACCTAGAGTGCTGAAAATTTGTTTGAGTAAATCCAGTGTAAATATTTGTGCAAAGATCGGCGTGACCATTTCCATATGATATTAAAACCGGGTTTGGAGTATATTCGACACCGAGATGGGCGGAAAGAGGCCGTGACCCTTCCCATACGAAATTAAAACCTGTTTTAGAGTATATTCGACACCGAGATTCCTATATTGTTCTGTGAGTTAATTTATTTATAACCTACATAGACAATATACAAATGGGCGGGATTTGAAAGATGGGGAATCTTTTATTTGAATTTTGTAAAATTACATGTTTTCTTTGGATTTTCTTAGCAAAATAGAAATAAAATATATATTCGTCAAAAGCCGACCTAAGTCAAGAAAACGGAAATTATATTAATTTTTTTAGTTTTTGTGTTGTTATTTAGTGAACAATTTGATCGACTTTCTATATGTTTTGAATGTAGTACATTCGAATTCCAGTTATTCGATTAAGTAAGTTCTTCTTACGTAGCAAGTTTTTTGTTTTGGTAATGGAAAGGAGGAGAATCACACTGAACTTAAAATAAAGTTCTGTTCTTCAATATTCTCCATGGAACATATCCATTTCTTTAGTATCTCAGGGAAGTAACTTGATTATAATAATATATGTATATTACCGATCACGAGAAAAAACAATATGATACCTGATTTTAATTTCCATCTGTTTTTCTGCCTGGCGAAGGATTTGAGATGATCTATCGTCCTCTGCTTAGTAACGACAGGGTGGATACTCTTTTATGACAAATGGTCACGCGATTGAAAGGCCCTATTAAGATATCACGATGTAGAGTCGAAGGTCTACATTTTCTACGGTTCGTAATTTACCAAGAGTTTAAGATAATTTAAGATGCGAGGACGTACTTCAGCCTCGTGAACTAGAGTGTACATCTAATAATCAATTCTTTTCAGCTCGACTTATTGCGGATTTCGAAGAGTTCATGGTTTGATTTTACATAATCCTTCAAACTTCTTAGGATCGATAGTCCGATGGTGATAACGCATTTAAGATTGTGGAAATATTTTTAAAAGATCCACATTTAGTTCTAGAATATTGGCAAATAGGTTTGAATTTTCGAATGTACAGCGGACGGTACTCCATCATTGTCACTTCCTCCTCAATTATGTTTATCAACCCTCAGGTCTAGCTTTTCCTAGAGCAAAGGTAGCACTTCAGCTTTAACCTTTTTGCTCTTCTTTACAATCATCAGGTTATTTCCTTTACATTGAGTACTCACACTTGTACATCAGTTGAAAATACATGTAATACGTGTAACTGGGTCTCCCGGTTTATTTTTATGACTGATTACGAACTGGAATTATGAACCAAATAAAAATGAATCAACAAAATATGTCGTTCCTATCGTCAGATGCGACAAAAAGTCCATAAAATATAACGATTTCTAGCATTTTGTACGAATTTTATGAATTTTCTTTATAATTATGTGAATCTTTGTCTTCCGAAAACTTTCGCAGAATCATAACGAACATAACATAAAAGAAAAGACACTTTCAGTTTTTTTTAAATATTTCTATTTTGCGGTCAACTATCCAAAAGATTTTTCATCTTAAAACCCAGTTCGGACTACCACGAACAGTTTGTAACAAAGATCAGCCAAATCTGTTCAGCCGTTCTCAAGTGATGCGATTACCATTTCATTTTTATTATATAGAAGATCTATATATAGAAGATCTGTTATGCTTGCATTGAGTATTATGTGTAGTTAGGGCTGTTTGCATTTATCAAATAAACACTCATGTAGTTAGGGCATATTAAATTTCGTTAATAATATCGCTAATATTGGTCGTACGTATTCTAAACTTCTGTGTACATATGGGCATCTCCCAGTGGCCCGGGCGCGACATTCGCACGCCTTAAACTACGCTAAAAACAAGAAATAAACTGAAAAAGTCGGTCAGCCTTTTTAGTGTTCTAAAGCGCTTAAATAGTACTACATTTTAAAAAGGACAAATTAGTACAAAATTATAAACAATTTTACATCGAAACGGACGCGACAACAAACAGAAGTACTTTTGAAGGTCTTATAGAAATATACAAAGTTCAGTGATTTTTTGAGAACTTTGTTTTTCCTTATACACAAGTAAATGAAGATCAGAGAATATATTTTGTTCGTAGATTTATTAAACATGAGAATTATATCTTAATTTTTTTAATTAGGTACAACAGAAATATGGATGCGACAAAACGGACGGGACAAAAATGTCCACTCGTAGTAAAAAATTTAAATAATAATAATAATTTTCGTTATAAACTTCGACATTTAATAAAAATAAAAGAGAACAAGTAAACTTCAAGTTTAATAATAAAAAAAGTTGTCGGAAAAAGGAAAAAAGTAAGGATAAAAGCTATTAGTGTTATCTGATTTTATTATACCCTTTGTCATTCCGTTTGTAACACCTTGAAATATCGACCGGAGACCCTATAAAGTATATATATTCTTGATCGTCATAAAATTCTAAGACGATCTAGCCATGTCCGTCCGTCTGTTGAAAGCACGAACGAAAGGAGCAAGGAGGTCCAAATTTTGCATAAATACGTCTGGGCGAAATCGGCCCAAAGGGAAAAATTTTTCCCTCACAAGGACTGAAAAAACCCATAATAACCTCTAATATTTTAGAGTATTTAAGCATATTTTTTCAATGTCTACTTGAACTTACTTGATATTGGGTATGCGCATTCCCCCGATAACAAAAACGCGCACCATAAAACGATTTTTATTCGTAGGGGGTGAAATGGGGTAAAAAGGGATAAAAATGGTACATACCAAATGACAATAGCTAGACATTTTTTTTAGAAAATTTCCTCTAATATGAAATTATTTTTTCCAAATTCGTACTTTTAAGGGATAAAATGGGAATAGAGGGATAAAAATGGTACCAACCAAACGGCTGCACCTAGAATAATGAAAATCGGTGTATACATTGCGTAGACACGTAAAATAAACGGATTTTTCGAAATTCGTATTTTTTGGCGTTCAACTAGAAAAGGGGATAAAAATAGTACCAACCAAATGTTCGCAGCTAGAGTCATGAAATTCGGAGTATACATTCATCTGACTGCGTAGACACGAAAAATAAAAGTTTTATTCCAAATTCGTACTTTCAAGGGATACAATGGGTACAGAGGGATAAAAATAGTACCAACTAAACGACTACAGCTAAAATGATGAAATTCAGTGTGTACATCCCTCTAATTAAGTAGACACGTAAAATAAAGAGATTTTAGAAAGTCGTACAAAATAGGAAATTGGGGATAAAATTGTACCAACCAAATGGCCGCAGCTGGAATCATGGAATTCGGTGTATACATTCATGTGACTGCATAGACACGCAAATTCGTACTTTTTGCTTTTACGACAAAAATTGGTTGAATCATGAAGTTAGGTTATTTCGCACTATGTACGTGAGATTATGGATTTTCAAAATTTTTACTTTAGGAATTAAAGTAGAATGAAAATACAACCAACTGTAACGCCCACTATTTATTATATTTAAGCTCTTTGAAAATAAATATTAGAATATTTATTTTTTGAATTGACTTGAATTATTACTTCGATATGTAAAGCGTTGCCTTATAAGCGCGGTTTGAAATAATAAAAATATTATATTTATTTATAAAATAAATAAAATATTGAAAAAATATTTGTTTTGTTTTGGCTATTTAAAAAAATATATATTTTCCTGTTATATTACTGCACTTCTACGAAAATCGACAGCCTCTGTTGAATGCAACCCATGGTGGAGGGTATATAAGGTTCGGTCCGGCCGAACAAGCAAAAACGGCGTTAACATTTTTGCTTGTTTTTTTTGTTAAACCTTTTTTGAGAGATGCCCATATGTAGTTTGGTTAAATATACAATAATCAATCAAAAAGTCGATTTTGATTTTGTTGTCAGTTGGGGCCGTTTGCATTCTTGCTGACGATATATTCTGGGTCGTAGTAAAATTCTAAGACGATTTAGCCATTGAAAGTGGGCGAAATCGGCTCGGAGGGAATTATTTTCCCCCTAATATTTAGATTATTTAAGCATTTTTTTAATTTCTGCTTTATATGCACTTGAAATTTGTTGTGTACATTCCTCTTGTAGCCTGAAAGCACCAAAAAATAAATAAAATTGTTAGCGGGCCAAATGGGACGAAAATTGATAAAAATGGTACCAATGATACGATAACAACTATAAACATGAAATTAGGAATGCATGTCTCTCTACACACCTAAATTAGATGGATTTTTCAAAAAATATAATTTGAAAAAAGGAATAAAAATGGTGCCACCGTAACCGCTGAAGGGGAAATCATGAAATTCAGTGTATACACTCATCTGACTGTGTAGACACGAAACAAAGGATTTTTTCTAAATGTGTACTTTTAGGCGGTAAATGACGCGAAAGGGGATAAAAATAGTACCAACCAAACGATTTCACTTAGAATAGTGTAATTCGGTGTGTGCATTGCTCAGACCGAGTAGACGCTAAAAATAAAGATATCTTTCGATATTCGGGATGGAATTGGTATGAAACAAAGGAAATTCTTTGTTTACATTCGTCTGACTGCGTAGACAAACAAAATAAGAGTACTTTCCCAAATTCGTACTTTTAAGGTCGAAATGAAAATAAAATAAAACTGGTACCAAGGAAACTGTTGTAGCTAGAAACATGAAATTATGTGTATGCTGGAATAAAAAAAATCTGATTATATTATTTTAACTTATTGGTCGAATTATTGGACGTTTATAGTAATTTTTTGTTTTTTCATATAACAACTCAACATTTTTTCGTATTTAGTGGTAATATTTTATAAAAAATAAATAAATACTTGGACGATATCATCACAAAGCAGAGGAATTAGATACGGCTGAACTAGAGGAATCTATGTGCAAAACTTGAGGAGGTACTGCTAAAGTAAGCCTCCCAACGGAAGCTGCGAGGAGAGCTCTTAAGCTTAATGAAATTAAAGTTGTTTGGTCTATATGCAGCATAAGGAGACAATTACACAAACCATTGCATAGCTTCTCAAGATCTCATTAGGCAGACTATTATAGACCTGAACATAGATGTTGCATTAAAGACTGGGAAAGCTATTTGTCGATTTAAGCAGCGGTGTGGGATTGTTGCAACAAAACCATAGAAAAGAGCATGAAGCATCCGCAAGAATGTTTCGCCAATTATCCAACATAAAGGGAGGCCACAGCTTAGTGGACTTTAATGCATGGGCTGTATATTAGTGCAGCCCAAGGACAAATGAGTGTGGTAGAATCCTCCTGGACGCGTTTTCTCGACTGGACGTAGTTTTGTCAAACAAGGGCGAAACCCAGACTTTAGTAGAGGGGGTCAATGGTTCAATTGTATATATAAACCAGATCATAGACCATAGTGATCATCAGGCCATCATATTCAGCATAGAACAAGGAACATGTACATCAAATAAATCCAATATTTTATAGCTGGCCAAAAGTAAAAATCGAGCAAGACACTTTTACGGAAACATTCTCTAACAACAAATCGATAGATGCTAATAAAAAGAACGAGCAAACTAAGAGGAGAGAAATATTGGAGGAATGTCAACATTACCAAGGAAAGGAATGCCTGAAGTCCAGGCGTGACGTCTACCACCCAAGTAGAAAAAGCTGTCAACAAGTCATATACCAAAGCAAGACTGAGTCAAATTTTTGTGCAACGAAGCTGACTTGAACTGGATGGTAATGCTAAACTAATACAGATAGAAATATAAAATTTGAAGCATATTTAACGGACATTCTACTCTTTAATTTGTTATACCCTCCTTTTGCAACATCTTGAAATATTCACCGGAGGTTCCATAAATTATATATATATTTGGGGTTGTGGTAAAATTCTAAGACGATCTAGCCATGTCCGTCTGTTGAATGCACGCTAGACGCCGAACGAAAAGAGCTAGGAGGTTCAAGTGCTGACTGCCATCACGCCCAGATGATGAATACCGGAGCGCTCATTTTTGTATAACGAGTTTCAAAATGTTGGCTCCCTGTATTAAATTAGTTCAAAAAAATGTAGTCAGAGATGTCATTTTTTGTTCGATAATCATCATTTAGGCATCATTCATAACACATTTTACAAGATTTTCCCAAGAAATGATAATCTTTAGCTGTCACTTCGGAAAACACGAACAAAATTTCGTGACCCATCCTAGTATATAGTAGAGGACTAGTAATATTATAATAGAGAAGCATCACAGTGCGCATAAGTGGGCCTTGAAAAAGTAAACAAATATACCAATGTGCAAACAAAATATCGCAATTTTCCAAATATTGTTCTGAATTTCTATGTAAAGTAGATAGCCTTTAATCAGTCGGCAATACTGTGGATTGCACTCCTTGGTGGAGGGTATATAAGATTCAGTCCGGTCGAACTTAACGCCTTTTTACTTGCTATTAAAACAAACGCATTGTATATTCTTTACCTAATTATATACTAAAAAGTAAGGAGAGGCTATGCTATCACTCTCAATTCTACCACAAGGCTTTTATTAACAAACTTGGATAATTCAAAATATAAGTTAAAATTGGAAATATCAAAATGTGGACCGATGTCAACATTCACTTTCACTGCAGATGTTTCTAGGTGTAATATAACGTTATGACCAAAATTGGTTCACATCTAGAATTTCTACAGAGAGAAAATTCAAGCCGGGAATAACAAATACATGCAATTTTAAATCCTTGATTTTGAAATATATTAAAAAATAAAGCTAACATCCTAAATAAAATATTTTTATATATTTTAACAGCTCATACAAATATAAAGAAATCCTTGCGATCCTTACGATTTATGCTAAAATACGATTGGGCTACTTATTCCATCCAATAAAGTTATCGTTGTGATGCCCAATTTTTCAGCAGAGATCATCACTGGCGACATGTGCTTTCATAATTCTAATTATAATATGATCTCTGACAGAGTTTAATTGTGGACGAGCAGTTCATTCAGCAGCCAATTTGCCAATGAATATGGAAATTGACGAAGTTCCAACTTTGCGAGGGCTAAGGTTCTGTAGCAGTAAAAATTGATGTATGGGATGCATACTATGGCCCACGAGCGATGTAACAATCAAGACCGGTTAGCTAATGCAACAATTGATGATTTTTCAAAACACTGTCAGTGATTCCACGGTCCTCTCCGTCCCGTAAACTAAAGACTTGATTGAATTTGTCTCACTTGTGTAATCACGTCATTGGTCAGAATTCAGTTGATGATTCGTGACTTCACGGGACGCTTTTGAACCATCTATTTGTCCAAATTAACATAGGACAATAAAAATAATTACTCAATTCCTTGCTAACGTGGTTGAAATGTTACCTGAATGGTCGAATTCAGCGAGATAAATTTAGAAATGCCATTTCTAAAAACACCACAGTGTCTTCAGGGGTTCCACAAGGGAGTCACCTCGGCCCTATTCTCTTTACCTTATTTATTAACGATCTCCCTACTGTTGTTCAACATTCAAATGTTCTTATGTATGCTGATGATGTAAAAATATTTAGAAGTTTCAAAGATCCGGATGATCAGTATTTACATCAATCTGATCTTGATCTATTCTATAAATGGTGTGAAAAAAAAACTTAATGGAACTCAATATTATGAAATGTAAGCACATGTCTTTTTCTAGATTGAACAACTTCCATACCAAGTATGCTTTCAATGAAACTGAACTGGTTGATGTAGAGTCTTTCCTAGATCTTGGTATCTTACTGGACCGACGTCTTATGACAGTAAATAAGGCATACGGTGCAGTTGGATTTATGAAACGATGGAGTAAGGAATTTACAGATCCATCTGTCACTAGGCAACTGTACACCTCCTTGGTTCGTCCCATTCGGGAGTCATATTGGATCCTAGTTACACCATGCACTGCAACTTTATAGAATCTGTTCAAAAACAATTCCTTTCATTCTGCCTTCGTGGTCGTGGATGGAACCCACGTACCTTACCATCATATGAATACAGACTTGATCTTATGAAGTTACCAACGTTGAAGAGTCGTCGTTCGATGTTAAACATTTCCTTCCTGATGAGCATTATTCTAGGAAATTTCAACTGCGAGTTCATGCTGAGCAGAATTCTGATAAATATAAAACAATAAAAAACAATAAAATGTTGAAACTTGTGTTATTTGCCTAAACTAGATATTAAAATAATAAAGGACGAATTCAAGGAAACGCACAATATTGTGTTCATTTGAAATAATAAGCAAATAAGAAATAAACACCAAATACACGTTTACTTCGACACGTTTTAATTCGACAGACAACAGGTATCAAAAACTGAAATTCGTAAAATAAGACACTTTTACGGAATAGTTGTGAAGTGGAGAAACTCCAACAAAGGCGCCAAAGGTCCCACGCTATGCACTAAATTTGCAATGTTTGGTCATGGATCTAGGAACTGTCACCGCCGGTAACCATGATATCTCTGCTTGTACTCTAAAAAACGCAGCATGAAGGCCCTGTAGTGTACAAATGCTGTAATTGTGCTAAAAAGTAGGTACACAATGCGTACGATCCCAGATGCCTATGTTGGCAAGACTATCTTGAGATACGTAATAGAATAACTTCTGCCACAAAAGAATAATTAATGGTCGTGAATTGCTCTATGCTCTACACTAGTGCAGAAACAAATACGACAAACTGGGAGTTTTAGGAATGATGTTAAGACATTCTTTATAATTCTTTCGATATAAGTGATATTCGTGTTATGCACTGGAACTGCCAAGGCATTACGACAAGCCCTGCACTTACGCAACTTGAACAATTTGTTAGAAACAAAAAGATAGATATATAAGTTAAGAAATTAGTCAGAAATGTGGAATGCTCCAGTATCGGATCCCTGGAATCAGGAATTCTATCAAGTGCAGGAGAACTCGCAAAATTTCGTACCATTTTAAAAATAATAAAGCCCCAGGGTTTGACAGCATCAAGAATATGGTTCTTAAAAATATGTCTTATAATTTATTCAACGCCCTTGCAAATGCATTCAATGTCTACACTGCAAAAGGTATATTTCCAGATATTTTTAAAAAGGTAAACGTTATTCCTGTACCTAAGAATGGTAAGGACCCCAAACTCCCAAGCAGTTACAGACCGATTAGTTTACTAAGCGCTCTTGACAAACTATTTAAAAAAAAAACATGTAAGTAAGCTTCAGTCGGATGAAGCGACTTATATATAACCTCACTCTCAGAGAACATATATACGGAAGTTATAAGGAATAAAATATTATGTAGGGCGGATAATTTGTGTGGAAGGTGGAGGTTCGAGTCACTTGATCCCAGCTTCCACATTTATAAAACAATTGTAAAAACATGATCAAATATCAAGTCATAGTGAATTCCATGCATGCAATTCCATTATGAAGGATTAAAGTTTACCTAGGATAGAGACAATTGTGTAGGAGGTACAAGAAGGGGCGTGGCTAAAGCGAAAATATTTTTTTGTTTTAAAGTGATTATAAAAACCTTTTTATAAATCAAATTGCAAATGATTGATTGATTGATTGACTACCCGTATGGATGTTATATCGGTTTTATTGTAACCAAAGTTTATGCCACTTTGTGTGGGAGGTACCAGAAGGGGTGTGTCAATTTCGCCCATATTCCATGCGAATATAACCACTAAAAAAGCATTGCTAAAAATTTCACAGTATTCCGATCATCCGTATAGAAGTTATAACAGCTTTTATTTTACGCAGTTTTGCGTGATTTGTGAGGGAGGTACTGGAAGGGGCGTGGCAAACCCCGTCATATTTAGTACACTTAAAGTGATTATAAAAAATTATCTCTCAATTATGCTTCAAGTCAATTCAAAATATAAATAAAAGACAGCAATCATCAAAAAATCTTAAATACCATAAATATTGGTAGATAGTCGGCGCTACAGTTGGTTGTATTTTCATCCTATTTTAATTCCAAAAGTATAAATTTTGAAAATCCATTACCTGAAGTACACAGGGCAAGACAACATATCTTCATGATTCAACAAATTTCTCCCGCGAAAGTAAAAAAGTACGAATTTGGAAACAAGTTTTTAGTTTTCGTGTCTATGAAGTCAGAGGAATGTATAGACCGAATTCCATGAGTGCTTGGTACCACGTGTAGCTTTTTTTTCCATTTTACTTGTCTACGAAATTAGAGGAATGTACACACCGAATTACATCATTCTAGCTGTAGCCGTTTAGTTGGTACCATTTTCCCTTTTTACCTCCTTAAGAGTACGACTTTCTAAAATCTCTTTATTTTACGTCACTACGCAATTAGAGGGATGCACACACCGAATTTCATCATTCTAGATGTAGTCGTTTAGTTCGTACCAGTTTTATCCCTCTGTCCCATTGTATCCCTTTAAAGTACGTATTTGGAAAAACCATTTATTTTTCGTGTCTACAGAGTCAGAGAAATGTATACTCCGAATTTCATGACTTTAGCCGCGGTCATTTGGTTGGTACAATTTTTATCCCCCTTTTCCATGTTAACCCCAAAAAGTACGCATTTCGAAAAATCCCTTAGTTTTACGTGTCTATGCAATCAGAGGAATGTATACACCGAATTTCATTATTCTAGGTGTATCCGTTTCGTTGGTACCATTTGTATCCCTCTATTCCCATTTTACCCCTTAAAAGTACGAATTTTGGAAAACTACTTTCATATCATGTATCTACTCAATTACAGGAATGTACACACCGAAGTTAGTGTTTCTAGCTGTTTTCCTTTGATAGGTACGATTTTTATAAATTTTTGTCCCATATTAGGATTCTGATTCTTCATTACTATAATTCTAGCTGACCCGACAACAATTTCATTAGTTTGTTTGTGATCGTCGTTCGAATTTTTAAAAAGCTATTTCAAATGTTTAAGCAAACCTGGAATGAGAAAAAGTTGGATTATTGTATCGATTAGATATTCAATTCAACGATACGATCATGGATATCTAATTCATATTACACCAATGGAAGTGTCTGCACGTTCGCTTAAATGGATTTTGAACAATATTTCATTAGTTTGATTTTTCATACGGTGAACTGGAAAAATCGACGGGAAATTTAATGCAGAAGATTGTTATTTCTAAGTCGATTTTGCCATTGACACTTTCAAGCAAGTATTGAAGATTCGTCGTTATGCAAATCGAAACTCTTGATAGCACTTAATTTAAATGTCGTGATGTTTTCCACAAAAAGGACGTATTCGAACATTCATTTAGTTTATTGCGTGGAGTAGGTCGTGGAATCACTGGTAGTGTTTGGTAAAAATCACCAAAAAATCATTAGTAGACATCTGATTGTTATGCAAGTAATACTTTGTATTTTTAATCTATGGAACATATGCAGACATAATAATGGTTATATCGATTTTTTAATATTGAGCACATGAGAAAAATTTGTGTAGTCGCTATTCAATTATAATCTTCCTCTCAAAATATACTTTTGCATAAAAATTGCCTGCATAGTCATTATTCGGTCTAATTACTCAAACGTCTTTTTGTGAGACAAAAAGAACACTCCTCCGGACCGAGCAAAGCGTTGGCCACCTCAGATCTTTGAAAGGTTGCACGATGGAGTTTCGTTAATTTCCATATTCAAAGAGCGCAGCTGAAATTCCTGATTATTTTTGCGAGCGAATTTTTGCCAAAAAAATTGTACGATAAAAAAAGTTTTTCCGGTTTCACAGAGATTGTCCTAGAAGAAAATTACTATAGTTCAATCGTTCATAAGCCGAGTGTTCAGCAAGCATCTTATACTAGCAATGCATCATATTCACATTGTTTTTGCATTGCATTCCATCTCTTGATTAAATCAGTCAAAGAGCACATTTCTGAAAATTCACAATGATTTGGTGAAAATACATGAAATACGTGTAACAGGGGTTTCCTGTTTATTTTTATGACTGATTACGAACTGGAATTATGAACCAAATAAAAATGAATCAACAAAATATATCGTTCCTATCGTCAGTTCTGACAAAAAGTGCATAAAATATAATGATTTTTTTCATTTTGTCGAAATTTTATGAATTTTCTTTATAATTATCTGCATTTTTGTCTTCCGAAAACTTTCGCAGAATCATAACGAACATAACATAAAAGAATTTCGCATATCCATTGCTTGAATTGAGACTTGAGTTCAATCAAAAATGCTATAGGAAAAGACACATTTCAATTTTGCGGTCAACTATCGAAAGATCTCTATTTTTCGCGTCACCGCAGTGAGAGAATTGTATACACCGAATTTCATTACTATAACTGCTGCCATTTGGTTTTGGATATTTCAAAATTCGTACTTTTAAGGGATGCAATTGGAAAAGAGGGATGGTACCAAACAATCCGCTGAAGTTGAAATCATGGAATTCGCGAAATGAAAAGGATTTTTTTGAACTTCGTACTTTTAGGCGGAAAATTGGACGAAGGGGGATAAAAATGGTACCAACCAAACGACAGCAGTTATAGTAATGAAATTCGGTGTGTAGTATGTTGGATTATCTCAACAAGAATCCAATTATATTTTATTGAAGTGTCCCAAAAAATTCACCTCCAGGACTCTATATTGAATTTTTCCTTATTCAACTTTATATTCTGCTCTCTAGCTCTTCTTAAATACAAATCAATGTTCCTGTCATGTTCTTCTAATGTTCTACCTCCTATTATTATATCATCTATATAAATAAAGTGTCGAAATTATAAACCTCCAAATGTCCAAACGGCAATCTTGTAAATTTATAACAACCAAATGGAGTACTAAATGCAACTAAATCACAGGACCTATCTGTCAGTGGAACATGCCAAAACCAATCCTTCAAAAATCAAAAACAGAAAAATAAATATACTCCACTAAATTAGCAGTAATTTCATCAAATGTTGGTATCAGATAGTGGTTTGGAATCATGGAAAGTTTCATTCCCGGGATTCCCGGGAATTTCTGGGAAAAAAATAATTTATTTTAGGTATGTCCAATATGATTTAAAATGTCAACATTTAGTAAATGGTGTGTTATTTTAACCTATTAACGCCCACCATACACGTCCGTGTACACTATTTCAAGGTTTTCGTACTTTTTGATAGCTTTTAATATGAATGTAATTCCTGATTATTAAACTATAGGCCTGTTCGGTTGGTCTTACCAGCTTAGTTTTTGTATGGAATTTACTACTCTCATAATGTTGCTGCCAGATTTTTCTTGTTGATTAATTTAAACAAGTAAGGAAAGGCTAAAGTCGGGCGGGCCGACTATATAATACCCTACACCACTCCCTGCGTATGTACCTCGCATTGATTACTAAACCCAGGTATTTCATGGGAGCAATTTTATGTAGTTCATACAAATTATATGAATATAACGAATATGGTAAATAATATGGTAATTGATCCAATTGTCCGACAGACAAATACAAATTATGCAGTAGTATACCAAAGTCATACCAAAGTATGGACATATGGGCATCACCCAAACAATTCTCATTGCAATTCAATTCGGTAAAAAAGTGAAATCGGGAAGGATTTTTGCATCCTGTAAATGTATGTGTTTGACAAAAAATGTTAAATCGGAAAGGACATTTGTATGGGGGTATATTGAAACCAGGAACGATGTGACGCGCTTTCACCATGTCTGTTTATTGGTGAAATATAATATGTAAAATTTGGCCAAAATCGGTTAAACATTCGGGAACAACATTTGTATGAGGGCTATATCTAAATCTGAACCGATCTTACCCACATTCACCATTGGTTTTTTAGTTGGATTATAAGATGTTGTGCCAATTTTAAAGAAAAACAGGTACAATATCTGAAGAAAATCGGGTACAATATGTCGTTTCTAGAGCGGAAAATGTCAAATTGGGAGCGACATTTGTATGGGGGCTATATCTAAATCTGAACCGATCTTACCCAATTTTTGCATACTTGTTTCTAGTTGGATTACAAGATGTTCTGCAAAATTTAAAGAAACCCGGGTACAATATGTCGTTTCTAGAACGGAAAATGTCAAATCGGGAGCGACATTTGTATGGGGGCTATATCTAAATCTGAACCGATCTTACCCAATATTTGCATACGTGTTTCTAGTTGGATTATAAGATGTTGTGCCAATTTTAAAGAAAATCGGGTACAATATGTGATTTCTAAAGCGGAAAAAGTGAAATAGGGAGCGACATTTGTATGGGGGCTATATCTAAATATGAACCGATCTTACCTAATTTCGGCATAGGTGTTTCTAGTCAGATTATAAGATGTTGTACCAAATTTAAAGAAAATCGGGTACAATATGTTGTTTCTAGAGCGGAAAATGTCCAATCGGGACCGACATTTGTATGGGGGCTATATCTAAATCTGAACCGATTTCCTCCAAATTCTATACCAATGGTCCTTGGCCAGAAAAAATAACTTCTGCCAAGTTTCATGACAATCGGACAACAATTGCGACCTGTAGAGTGCGAACAGCAGACGGACGGACGGACGGACGGACAGACAGACATCGTTAAATCGACTCAGCTGGCGATTCTAAGCCGATCCGTATACAACATTTGGCGGAAAACTAACTTATAATACCCTAGACCACGAAGTGGTGTAGGGTATAAAAATATGGATAAAAATGTTGCCACCTTATCATGTATCTTAATTGTAAGTGATCGAGAAGGACAATATAATATAATAATCTAAAAAAATACTTTTTATTATTGTAGTACTTTTTATTATTGATACTGATTACAAATTAGACGAATGTTTTTGTCAAAATATTTTACAGATTATTTTTCATTTTACAAATATTTTACTCTAGACTAATCGTCATAATTAAAGGCGTCATAAACTTGGACATTTAAATCGCAGTCACAAGTGACTACACTAGATTCAAAATTTAAAAATGATTAAGGAAACAAATAACTCGGAGAATGTCATGACGTAATTAAATTAGAAGATTCATATAAAAAATTTACAGAAACAAAGTAAAATATTCTAAAATGTAAAAGTAATATAAAAGATTAATATTAAATAAATAATTAGTTCTTACAAAGGGTTATTTAAAATACCGTAGGATATATTTCTATTCATATCTGATTTCTCTTGAAAGTTTCCAGGTGAAAAATTTTAAATGTATCCGAATTTTTAACAATTTCTTTTTGGTTTTTCTTACATATGTAAAGTAAATTGTTATTTTAGTAGACTGAGACTTTCACCTTTTATTTTGTCGATTCTTGTAAGAAAACAAGAAATTTAAAGTATAACCAGCACGACATTAAGTATTGACATTATGTCAGCCATAGTATTGTCGGTATGATATTTTTGTTTCACAATAAAGATCATGTAAATATACCCACAAAAATTTTGTATTCCGCCAGCTGGGTTTCGCAAAAAATGAGTACTTAGCGAATTTAAAATGTTCTGTTTAGTAATAAACAAATGCCCATTATTATTGTCAGTAATGTAAATATATGAATTTGAAATATATCTAAAATTTCTAATTTATATCGTAAATCTAAATTAATGCTCAAAATAAACAATAAAATATTTATTTAATATTTCCCGTATTCCCGGGAAATCAAACATTTTTTTCCCGGGAATTCCCGGAAAATTTGGGACGGGAATTCCCGGGAAAAACGATTCGGGAATTCCCGGACCCCAAACCCTACTTGTAACCATCATCAAGGACAAGGAAAAGCTCATCGCTTGCTGTATCCTTTAAAACACATCGAAGAATTATCTCTCCTATGGGATAAATAGGTATCGTAGATAGCGTCGTCTTGGTAGATTTTAAGATTGGGTGCTTAATTATTTTTCGAAGTGTAGATACCGGTATTATATTTGCATCAGAACCCGTATCTAATTTGAATTCCACTTAAAAAGTTTCTATTTCTATATCTTCTATATTTATAAAAGAGAATGCCGTCCGTGTGAACACGCAAAACTTTATAACGGATCGTCTGATTTTCACGATTTTGGGCTTGATGAATTCGTGTTGGCCCAAGGAAGGACATAGGATGTAGGACAATTTCCAGAAAAATATAAAATCCGGGAAGATTTTAACGAAAATTTTACTGTTTTTTTTTTTTGTGAATGTTTTCGAATGTTTTAATTTTTTTTCATGTCAATGTCATTTCTTTTGTGATTTCATATGTCGGTAATTATGAAACTCAATTAATTTCTTCGAATATTATTACATATTTTGGGTTTTCATTTTAGTGATCATGCCGCCAATAAGAAGGTCAAACCTTTCACGTCGCTGAAAATTGGAACCTATATATTACAAACCACGATAATATCAATATGATAAGATCAATATGAAACCTGTTTTTAATTTTACCATTTGTATTTTGCCTGGCGAAGCGGGCGGGGTTCAGCTAGTTATACATAAACATGTCTTTCTCACCATGATATTTTATACTGTAAGTTAACGCAAATTCACTACTAGAATCAGATTTATCTTCATTATTCCGTGATAAAGTGTTCACTTGAATTTTTCTAGATTTACATGCAATGGAAAAATGATTCAGCTTCTTACACTTGTGACATATTTTACCAAGAGCAGGACAATTATTAATTTCGTGAGTTTTAAAACATGTATAACATTTTCTTATTTCCCTATTCCCCTGATTGTTCATCGTATTTCTAGATCTATTCACCTGATTAATCTTCATTTTCTTGTATTGCGTCCACGTTCCTTTTTGCTTCTTGAACTGACCGAACTTGATATTTTTGTTTTTCATATATTCTGCACTCGAGTATTGCTTTTACCATGCCAAGATCTTCCATCTTTAGCAAATTTTCTTGAAGATGTAGGTCAGTAACTCCAAGTACAATACGGTCTCGAACCATTTCTGACATATTGGCGAAGTCACAGCTACTTGTCAATTCTTTAACATATTCATCATAGGTTCTTCTACATTTTGGTTTCTGTTGTAGAACACAAATCTTTCATATAAAATATTCGTCTTTGGAGCGAAAAATTCATTTTGGGCACTAATGACCTTGTAATATTTAGACCGATCCTCATCGGGAATGGCTAATGTTTTTATAATATCCTTGCCTTCTCGACCAATTTGGTTTCGTAAAAGGGCCAAATTCATAGCATCGCCAATTTTCGTGTTTCTCGCCAATAGGTAATCTTCAAAATCCTCAAAAATTACTTTCCACTTGTTAGCTCTATTACCCGATAATTTCAGGTCAGCAATATATTTCAAGTTCTTCGTTTTGATAGATTTATTTTCAGCGTTTAATAAATTATATTTTCACAAGCACGCGTAGGTACATATATATAATAATTTTTCTTTATTTTTTACGACTGCGCCATGTAGTAGTAATTACCCAACAACAACTAAAATTCAGATACAACCATGTGTAATTTAGCATTTTGATTGTCAATGTACGTTCATATAATCAGGGTGTAGGATTTTGACCTGGGGGATTTTTTCAACTAATCTAACAAAAAGTAAAGGTTTAAAAATACATTTCAGACAAATTATTTAAAAAGTATTTACAAATTCTAAATTTTATAGCTATAAAAGTCTAGAAGGTTAGGTTAGGTCAGGTTGAAAGGGTTGCGCGCTGGTAGTATATACAACATCATGTGTATACGCAACCAAGCGAGTTCACTCGGAGACTATTTGTCAATTGTGCTACCCTTGACAGATAACTATAGATTAAATATATTAATGGAGAGAGGAGGAGGATTATAGAAGGAGAAGAGAAGTTGATAGCAAGGAAAGTCCGGAGGGTTCATTATAGTGTCAGTCGTTGTTAGATTGCCTGGTGTTTCTACTGGAGAACCTGTTGGCCTTTTCTATGAATGTATATAGGGGTTTTGAAGGAACGCTTGCTACTTCTGCCAGACTGCTAAAGAACCTGCTTCCAAGATAATGTAGCCTAAGCACCTGCAGTCTATGACATGAGCATAGCAGATATTCCACCGACTCCTCTTCTTTTTCGTCGAGGGATTCCCATACGCTCTGCCATACGGCCTATTGCGCAGTGCCCTGTAAGGACTCCCATTAGGATGCTTGTGTTTCTTTTGCCGAGTGCCAGTAGTTCCTTTGTTCTACTAGGGTTGATTTTCGGCCATAAGTTACGTGTTATTTTGCAGTTATGAACGGAGTCCCATCGCATCTTTGTTTCTAGGTCTTCTATTTCGTCTATTTGATTGAGTATTTCGTTGAAAGGCGTGCGTATGTTCGTATTACATGGAACGCCCGTCTCGTTGGAGCCATTCCGTGCACATTCGTCTGCCATTTCGTTTCCAGGTACATCCGTGTAACCCGGTACCCATACAAGTGTGACAAGTGTGTGTGTGATCTGATAGTCTTGGAGTTTAAGGCTTTAAGAGCTGCCATACTGTCCACATAAATTCTGAATTTTGATGGATCGATGTACCGTTCCAGAATATTTCTCGCGGCTATGTTGATGGCATAGACTTCTGCCTGAAAGACTGTACAAATGATTGGCAGTCGGATGGATATTTTAAGGTTTAAAGGTTCAGAGAAGACTCCCATTTTTGAGCCATCAGAAGATTGATTGAGTTTTCCTCGTCGGCCATGACCATGTTGGATGGCCATTCTTCTCTGGTGGGTATTACCAATTTGAAGTTCTTATGAAGGTGCATACTGGGCTTAAGAAAATCTGAATTTTTATCTAGCTTCCCGTATGAATCGGTGGCTCCTAAAATGGAGCTGTGCCCAAGCGTGTCGTTTTTCAGCATACCGAGTTCTCTGATACGCAATGCTACCCTTGCAGCACATCTCCTTACGAAAATGTCTATGGGTTGTATATTGAGTATAGTTTCTAGTCCGGCTTGAGGAGCTGATCTCATTGTCCCAGCAATGTCCAAGCATGCCATCCTCTGTACTTTTTTGGGATTTGGTAGGAGTGATTTTCTTTTTACCGCGCTCCACCAGACCAATGCCCCGTGTGTGAGTATTGGACTTACTATCGCCGTGTCACTGGCTGTACCATCTTTGGTTGTAGTCCCCATCTTTTCCCGAACATCTTTTTTCAGGTATAAAAGGCGCAGAGTGCTTTCCTTCCTCTCTCTTCTGTGTTTCCTTTCCAAGAAAGTTTCGAGTCCAGGATTATGCCAAGGTATTTTGGCAATTTGGGGAGATCGAAGTCCGGAATTTTATATTTTCTCGAGAACAGAAACAACTCTGTTTTCCTTGGGTTAACTCCTAACCCATTTCTTGTCGCCCATCTTGAGAGCTTCCTTAGTGATCTTTCCATGACTCACTAATCGTTGGTAAGAATTTACATCGGACCAGCAGTACTAAGTCGTCGGCATATGCCGTCACCTTAATTCCGTCTCTGTTGAGGTCAAGTAGGATTTCATTTATCACCTGGTTCCAAAGCATCGGCGAGATCACACCTCCATGCGGTGTGCCTCTTGTAACACGTTTCCTCACAACTTTCTCGCCCAATTTCGAGTTAATAATCCTGCTTTCCAGCATGCTGCCCGTCCATTGGGTTATGCCTTGGTTCATTTCCAGGCGTCCGAAAGCGGATGTGATCGATGTTATTTTGACGTTATTGAAGGCGCCTTCTACGTCTAGAAAAGCTGCCTTCGTGTAGTCTTTGTACAACAAGGAGCTTTCAATAATGCTTTCATGCAATGCCGTTTCCACTGACCTTCCTTTAAGGTATGCGTGTAGTGCCTCGCTGAAGTCGTCTGGCTTTAGTTTCTCCCTGACATGTAAGTCCATCAGTCTTTCCATGGTTTTTAGTAAAAAAGATGATAGACTAATGGGTCTATAATCTTTTGCCGTGTTGTGGTTTATTTTTCCCGCCTTGGGGATAAAGACCACCCTGACTTCTCTCCATGCCCTTGGTTTGTAGGACCATCTCAGGCTTGCGGAGAAAATTAGTCGTAGCCATGGCAATATCCAGTCCGGGGAGACCTGTTGTGCTGGTATAATTTCATCTGGTCCTGCTGACTTGTATGGTCTAAAGGATCGTATGGTCCACATTATTTTTTCGTCATCAACTATTGTGTTGATGAACTCGTCCGTGCAAACGGATGGGGGGCCTACTGTTTCTTCAATGCTGTTGTTATCGTCTTGGCATCCTGGGAAGTTTGTTTCCATAAGGAGTTCTACCGTTTCTGCACTGCTTTCTGGTTTCATCAATAATCATGGAGTGCTGGGTTCCTTGGAGAGCGCTTTTGCGAAATCTGGCGACCTCGTTTGTACCAATTCCTCGTCCAAGATTTCCATTTTGCTTTTCTGATCTGTTTTTTGAAGTCCAGAGCACCCTCCAGTTCATTCACGTCACTAATCTCACTGTCCGGAGAAGGCAGTGACTGCATCACATTACTGAAGAGGTTCCAGTTAGTCTTTTTGGGATTTCTGTAGGGTTTCCCCCTAATTATATCATGCTCTATGTTGAAGTGTATGCTAAAGTGGTCCGAGAAGGCACATTCTGTAGATACCATCCAATTTGAGACTCTAATAGTTTCACTATTTGATATAAGAGTTATATCTATAACCTGTTCCCTAGTTCTATTATAGAACTTCGGCCTATTGCCCTTGTTGCATATAATTAGATCAATGTAATCAAAAAGTGACTCACCTCTTTTGTTGATGTCAGTGCTACCACAAAGGGTGAGTGCCCATTTCGTCTGGACCAATCTACCAGGACCTGGATCTTGTTTGACGGGGGGTTGTCCATTTCGTATGGTAGGGACATGGGGCCTATTACCAGGATTGGTTTGTTATGGCGTTCCATGGCCACCACTGTTAGGTCGCCATCGCTGTAGATAAGAAGGTTAGATTCAAGTCTTTCTTGGCTACAATACAGCTACGGATTTTACCTTCGTTTTGTGGGGATATGAGCTTTAGGTTTCGTGACCTCAGTCCTCGAATCCAGGGTTTTTTCCCCATATGTCGCAGGATTTCGTCCGATGCTGCTTCGGAGTGGTGCAGATTAATTTGCACCAGCTTCATGCCTCTCCTGACGTCGGGCATTGGTTTCGTCTTCGGGGATAGTGATCTTCAGTCGGTTGAGACCGTACCTGATGACCCCATCCGAGAGACGAAGAAGACGGAGAGATTCCGATCCTATCCGGATCCATAGATCTTTTCCGTCTCCTTTGTCCCTCGCGCGTCCCCTGATGATCTTCCAGTCATCAGTGCCTAGCGGCTTGTTCTGCCTTTTTACCAGTGTAAGTATGGCTTCATCCTCCGGGATTGGAGGAGGACCCCATAGCTTTACTGTCGTCCAACAGGGGATCTGGTCGATGGGTACGATCTCTAACCGCATATCAGGCCATAGGATATCAAGATCACCGACTGCAGCAGTAAGGAAGTCTAATGCTTTCTTATTCCAACAGCCGACGATGTTCACACCTTTCTGCCACCCGGCTCTGTCCAACTCAGTAAAGGAGTCGTCTTCACTGGTTTTGAGGGCTTCAAGCTGAGATCGGAGTATCTGCTCCTCAACCAGTAGCCATATACTTGTCGTCATTCTACCTTCGGGGTTGCTGCGGTCTAGAATGGCGACTTGCAATTCGGATGCTGTCGCTAGGCTGGATAAGGTTTTCGGCCGCTTGCCAACGGGGGCTTGAGCTTCTTTGGACCTTTGCCTTTTTATACCAGTTTGGGTGTTGTGCGCCGGAGGGTTGACCCTGTTGGGAAGTTCCGCTACCGGTTTGTTGTGTCTTTTGCACTAAGCCGATACTAAGCCTACACAAGGCTTAGTATCGGCTTTAACGACCTTGGACGGTATGGTGTCGGTCTGCGCATCTCTCTGCTTGCTGAAGGACCAGCTTTATTCGGGGCTAGCTTGCTTTGTATACCAGAGTGGCCCCGAGTAGTGAATGGTAAATCGATTCCGATTCTAATCGAGAATCGATTCTGAGGGCTCAAAAACGATTCTTTTGGAATCGATTACATATGTCCAACTTTATACTGGAATCGATTATCGATGCTTGGGAATCGAAATTTAATTTAATGAAAAACACCCAAAAAGTATGTACTAACTTTGTACGTACTTTTGGTGGTAACAAGTTGTGAAATTTAAAAGCTGCATTTTTATTAATTAAACAAAAGGAAATGACACTAAGTGTGGAATTGATATAAAAAATTGACAGTGGTATAAAGGTTAGGAGTTTAATATGTACCAAACACTAGGGTTTTCGTACCTGGAAAAATAAAATTATTGCGTAAAAATACATCCCAATGCTAGATAGATCGCTTGTAGTAGACGATAATGATTTAACATATTATACAAAATATGCATAAATAAAACTTCCGATGGAAAAGTATTTTTAAGTGCTTATGGAAATATTATTTATACAGAATTGATCCATGTAGAAAGTTTTATTCAAAATGGTGAGAGCGGCCACGTAAACCAGGATAGTTTTCTACTATTATATTATTTATATTTCGTGAAATAAAGTATTATATGTTAGATAAACACGAATTGTTAGTAACACCAATAAAAAATCTAACATATACTGAAAATACGGTGAATTAGTGCAGTCGATTTTTTCTTTATCATTGCTCACTAACACCAATACAATTTCCTGAACTTTTGGATATCATTTACATTTTAATATTAAGATCTTCGAGAAAATCTGATATATTCATACCACATCGGTCGTCGCTAAAATCGCATTTGACTAATGAAACTATCATTAGAACAACTTCTATAGTTGTTTTCATGTTAGTGTTAATTAGAAAGTGTTAGTTTTGATGAAATATTACACAAAACTTGATCGAATTCATCAGTAATTAAAAGACCTCAAAATAAGTGACAAATGTCAAAACATAGTCTAGGCGAAAAAATGAGAAACTAACTTTAAAATACAATATCTCAAAAAGGAAGAAAAACAATAGTTTGAAATTTGATAAACTTATAGACAACTTTCTTCTAAAAATATTAAAAAAATAAAAGTGTCCGCAGATTTCGAAATGTTAAATTTATTTTTAATTCCTAAAAGTAAAGGTGAACATTAAATTATATATTTTTGCGATGGTATCATTCAATAGATCGGAAAAAATCTATAAGAAAAACGTTTTCCAAAAACTATATATATTATATATTATTCAGAATAGTCGATTAAGGAAGAGCACGTTAGTGTAAAACAATTAAAAAGGCGTAAAGTTTGGCCATGGCGATTCTTATATACTCTCCACCATGGATTGGAGATATTTTTATGCAAATTTAAATAAATTTAAAGTCCATTCTCGCTTGTAGGGAGAGGTTATCAAAACATTTGGACAGCGTGTAAATCGTTCTTAAGTACCCTAACTTTGTTATTGTGGGCATTTTCTGTACTAGTTAGTTAAAATTATACCTCTCGAGATTTATGGTTAAACATTTCTACCGATTCCGATTAAGAATCGATTCTCAGGTCCGATTCTTCGATTCTAAGAATCGGATTCAAAAATAGTTGATCGGGAATCGAGAATCGATTCTTGTCCTCGATTACCATTCACTAGCCCCGAGGTCCAGTTTTACCCGAGTTCATCAGATTGGCCTTGCTGTGGTTTGTAACCGTAGTCGTAATTGTTTTAGTTGTGTCCTTTGTGTCTTTTGACGTGGAGGGTCTGACATCGACGACGGTCGTGTTCATCATAGACTAATACTTCCGTACGTGGTAGGTGTGCTTTCGGTATAATCGCTTGTCACGACCCGAAAGAGAAGACGGGTCTTTCGTGTCCATCTTCTTAAGGAATCGTAACGAGCGCTTATACCTCGCCTCCTTCCTTTCCTCGTCCGTTTTAGTCCTGTTGTCGCCTGGTGCCGATCCTGAGGCATTGTTGCCACTTATAGGCACTTCCTCTGCTGCCGAGTCAGAAGCAACCATACGATTGTCTTCTTCATCAGTCTCATAGAGGAAGAGTTTGCCTGACAGACCGTCATTTGTGTCGTCACATAGGGACATGTCAGAGTCAATGTTTTGTTGCCGTTTTCGTTTGCGTAGTTGTTTCGTATTGTATGGGGTTTATTGTGCTTGTTGTTGTGGTGATGATGAGGTTGGCGCCTGCAAATATTTTGCACCTGCCAAAGAGCCATCCGCAGACAACTGTTTGGGTGGATTTCCAGGTCCAGCCTGACCACTTGTAGAGTTAATAATTATATTTTTACTCATCATGGTTTTTTTATCTGTGGGTAACTTTTAGTTCGGGATGTTCCGGGAAGTCTCCGCCCTCTCCCTAGGAAGGATTCAGGTTCCTTCCTAGGTGATAGCAGCTACCCATCAGAATCAGCTGTTCGAGCGACACTGCCTCTGTTATGTCATGATTGAAATATTGTGGCAGAAAATGGAAACTATTATAAATTAAAATAACAAAGTAGCATCAGAATTCGATTTTTACGTTCATCTGACTTTGGAGATGAAATAAAAAAGATTTTTTCAAAATTTGTACTTTTATGCTGAAAATGGGTCGAATCGGGATAATAGTACTAACCAAACGGCTGCAGCTATAATATTGAATTTCGATGTGTACATTCATCTGAATGTGGAGATGCGAAATAAAAAGGTTTAATTTCGAAATTTGCACTTTTAGACGGAAAATGGGGGAATTGGGATAGAAATGGTACCAACCAAACGGCTGCACTATAATAATGAAGTTCGGTGTGTACACTTCTACTTATACTTATATTGTAAAATTTCCTAAAATGTATATAAATCATTTTATGAAATCACGAATAATGGAAAACTATTTTAATAAAAAAACTCTCCCGGTGGGGTAATCCCAATGATTGTATCCCTAAAACGAATATCTATGACAGCATAAGATGAACACGACGGACATGGCTAGATTATCTAAGAATTTTACCACGACACATAATATATATACTTTTTGGGGTCTCCGACGTATATTTCAAACAAATGGAATGATAAAGTGATTATACCCCTTCCTAAGGTGGAGGGTATAAAAATAGTGAATTTGCAAAAGATGGTGCACAAAAAGTACGTCAAAATGTACCGTTACACTTTATACGCATTGACATTGGGCTATACACCATCTTAAGGCTTCAATGCAAACGATAATCGTCGAAAAATATGGATTATTCAGTGTTACCAATTCGGTACTCAAGCGATGTAAGATGTGGATGGTACACAGTATTCAACACAGGCTTAAAACCCCTCACCATTTGAAGTCCACTGTGCACTCATTTATGCGCATTTAATGAAATCAACATTAGAACAAAAACGCAATACAAATAACTATCATTTTCTATTACATATTTTTATTATACCCCCACCTCCAGGATGGGGACATACTAACTTTGTCATTCCGTTTGTAAATACCTTGAAATATCGATCTGAGACCATATAAAGTATATATATTCTTGATCGTCATAAAATTCTGAGACAATCTAGCCATGTCCGTCCGACTGTTGAAAGCGCGCTAGCCAGTCGTAGATCGGTTGGGATTGAAACTGGGCGAAAACGGCCCAAAGGCAGAAAAAATTCATTCACGAGGACTAAACATTAGGGCGTACCTCAAAAAAAAAGTTCGCCGTACACCTTCGAATATGAAGTATTATTGAAAGGTAGTTTCAAAAAAATTTTTTTTATGCCGAACGTAGGGGTCTCGCTTTTATATTTTTCTATATAACTTCTGCATTTATAAACGTCTTTGAAGTCATTGAGCTCAAGCACCCCCTTCTGGTACTTACCCATCATATCTCAGTTGCTACTACCCTAATGTGCCACTCTAATATCAGAAAATTAAAGCTCGCATAAAATCATGAAACTCTTCCTAAGGAAGTATGTCGATTTTCAAAAAAATCGGCCTCGTCGAGACAAAAACATCGATGTATCACACTTTAAAATCCGTTTATAAATGCAGAAGTTATAAGAAAAATGTAAAAGCGCGACCCCTACGTTCGGCATAAAAAAAATAAAAAAAAATTTTTTGAAACTACCTTTCAATAAAACTTCATATTCGAAGGTGTACGGCGAACTTTCTTTTTTTACTTGTAACCTGGTACGCTCTACTAAACATACCCATAATAACCCCAAATATTTTAGAGTATTTAAGCATATTTTTTCAATATGTCTGCTTGTACTTACTTGATATTGGGTATGCACATGCAAATGATTTTTATTCGTAGGGGGTGAAATGGGGCAAAAAGGGCTACAAATGGTACATATCAAACGACAACAACTAGAAACACGAAATGAGGTGTGTACATTCCTTTAACTGAGTAGATACATAATATAAAAGTATTTTTTCCAAATTCGTACTTTTAAGGGATAAAATGGGAATAGAGGAATAAAACTGGTACCAACCAAACGGCTGCACCTAGAATAATGAAGTTCGGTGTATACATTCCTGTGACCGCGTAGACACGAAAAATAAAAGGTTTTTTTCAAAATTCGTACTTTTAAGTGATACAATAAAATGGTACCAACCAAGTGGTCTCAACTAGCCTCAAAAATAATAAGATTTTTCCAAAATAGTACGTCTTACTTTTACGACAAAAATTGGTTTAATAGTGAAGTTAGGTTATTTTGCACTATGTACGTGAGATAATGGATTTTCAAAATTTGTACTTTTGGAATAGAATAGAAATATAACCAACTGTAGCACCTACTCGTTCGTTTGTGAGAATCATCTTCTTACAGAGCGTTTGATGTTGAAAAGTCGCTGCGAAGCCACTTGAAAAGTCTTTTGACATGGTCGAAATCATGATCGTGGTAGTCTGCAGCCAAGTAATAAATGTCACCATGTCATTTGTAAATAAATTTGCATTCTATTAAATATAGATGCAAAATGGTCTTGAACAGGACAATATCCCAGTTCAAATCAAATATTTATTACAGACCAAAAAAAATACAAACGAAAAAAGCTAAAAAATATATTATATTTATTTATAAAATTATTTTTTCTATATTTGTTTGTGTTTTGGTTTCTGCACTTCTACGAAAATCGACAGCTTCGAAGGAATGCAATCCATGGTGGAGCGCCCGGTCGAACTTAACGCCGTTTTTACTTGTTATACCCTCCACCTCCAGGATGGGGGTAACTTTGTCATTCCGTTTGTAACACCTTGAAATATCGACATGAGACCCTATAAAGTATATATATTCTTGATCGTCATAAAATTCTAAGACGATCTAGCCATGTCCGTCCGTCCGTCCGTCCGTCCGTCTGTTGAAAGCACGCTAGCATCTAAACGAAAGGAGCTAGAATGTTCAAATTTTCCATAAATGCGTCTTATAGTCGTAGATCGGTTGGGATTGAAATGGGGCGAAATCGGTCCAAAGGGAAAAAATTTTCCCTCACAAGGACTAAAAATACCCATAATAATCCCTAATATTTTTGCGTATTTAAGCATGTTTTTTGAATATGTCTGTTTATATTTACTTGATATTGGTATGCGCATTCCCCTTATAGCAAAAACGTGCACCATAAAGTGATTCTTATTTGTAGGGGGTGAAATGGGGCAAAAAAGGGAAAAAAATGGTACATATTAAACGACAACAGCTAGAAACACGAAATTCGGTGTGTACATTCCTCTAGTTAAGTAGATACATAATATAAAAGTATTTTTTCCAAATTCGTACTTTTAAGGGGTAAAATGGGAATAGAGGGATAAAAATGGTACCAACCAAACGGCTGTACCTAGAATAATGAAATTCGGTGTATACATTCCTCAGATTGCATAGACAAGTAAAATACAGGGATTTTTAAAAATTCGTACTTTTTGGGGTTAAAATGAAAAAAGGGGATAAAAATAGTACCAATCAAATGACCGCAGCTAGAGTCATGAAAGTCGGAGTATACATTCCTCTGACTGTATAGATACGGAAAATAAACTGATTTTTCGAAATTCGTACTTTTTGGGGTCAAAATAGAAAAAGGGGATAAAAATAGTACCAACCAAATGACCGCAGTGAGAGTCACGAAATTCGAAGTATACATTCCTTTGACTACGTAGACATGAAAAATAAAAGGTTTTTTCCAAATTCGTACTTTCAAGGGGTACAATGGGTACGGAGGGATAAAAATGGTACCAACCAAACAGCTACACTTAGAAAAATGAAATTAGGTGTATACATTCCTCTGATTGCGTCGATACTTAAAATAAACAGATTTTTTGAAATTCGTACTTTTTGGGGTTAAAATGAAAAAAGAGGATAAAAATAGTACCAATCAAATGACCTCAGCTAGAGTCATGAAATTCGGAGTATACATTCCTCTGTCTGCGTAGACACGGAAAATAGACGAATTTTTCGAAATTCGTACTTTTTGGGGTTAAAATGAAAAAAGGGGATACAAATAGTACCAATCAAATGACCGCAGCTAGAGTCATGAAATTTGGAGTTTAGATTCCTCTGACTGCATAGACACGCAAAATAAAAAGTTTTTCCAAATTCGTATACAACCAACTGTAGCACCTACTATCTACCAATATTTATGGTATTTAAGCTTTTTGAAAATATCAATATAAGATATTTTCTGATTTGAAATAAATAATGGTTTGAAATAATTAAAATATTATATTTATTTATAAAATTATTTTTTCAATATTTGTATTTGTTTTGGTTTGGCTGTATTAAAAAATTTATATTTTCCTGTAATATTACTGCATTTCTACGAAAACCGACAACCTCTGTGGAATGCAATCCATGGTGGAGGGTATATAAAGATCGGCCCGGCCGAACTTAACTCCGTTTTTACTTGTTTTTCTTTAAAATAGTCATTGAGAGATTTTTGTTCTAATTTTTCTCGTAATACCCTCCACCTCCAGGATGGGGGTATACTAACTGTGTCATTCCGTTTGTAACACCTTGAAATATCGACCTGAGACCATATAAAATATATATATTCTTGATCGTCATAAAATTCTAAGACGATATAGACATGTCCGTCCGTCTGTTGAAAACACGCTTGCATCTAAACGAAAGGAGCAAGGAGGTCCAAATTTTGCATAAATACGTCATATAGTCGTAGATCAGTTGGGATTGAAACTGGGCGAAATCGGCCCAAAGGGAAAATTTTTTCCATCACAAGGACTGAAAAAATCCATAATAAACCATAATATTTTAGAGTATTTAAGCATATTTTTTCAATGTCTGCTTCAACTTACTTGATATTGGGTATGCGCATTCCCCCGATAACAAAAAAGTGCACCATAAAACGATTTTTATTCGTAGGGGGTGAAATGGGGCAAAAAGGGATAAAAATATGGATGGTACATACCAAACGACAACAGCTAGAAACACTAAATTCGCTGTGTACATTCCTCTAATTGAGTAGGTACATAATATGAAATTCGTACTTTTAAGCGATAACATTGGAATAGAGGGATAAAAATGGTACCAACCAAACGGCTGCACCTAGAATAATGAAATTCGGTGTATACATTCCTCTGATTGTGTAGATACGTAAAAGAAACGGATTTTTCGAAATTCGTACTTTTTGGGGTTCAAATAGAAAAGGGGATAAAAGTAGTACCAGCCAAATGGCCGCAGCTAGAGTCATGAAATTCGGAGTATACATTCATCTGAATGCGTAGACCCGAAAATGGGTACAATGGGTACAGAGGGATAAAAATAGTACCATTCCAATGTTGAACTTTTAATAAAAAAATATGTGCATACGTAAGTGTGAATTTTTTGGATATTAATAAGCAAACCTTTTTTGATAGTTTACGAATAGAAAGAATATGAAAGATGAGTGAAGAGAACGGTGGCGTTATCTCATATTTTTGTCTGTATTCCCATTTATTCTTCTGAACGACGATGATTTCTCTAGAAATCGGATGTTTCTTAAGCGAATTATAATATTTTACTTTATTAGAGAGCGAATATTAAAAGTATGGGAAAATGCAAACCCTAATCAGCACCCAGACCAAACGGATGAAGAATGAAAGTAGGAGACCAATGGCAAAACATGAAATTCGGTGTGAGTCTTCCCATTACCATGCAGACATGCGACCAAAAGGGACTATTCGAAATTTGTACTTATAAGGGGAAAGGGACAACAAGAGTTAAAAATGTTACCAATTTAGGTATTGCAGCTAGAATCGTGAAATTCGTATTTAAATCTGAACTTTTAAGGAGGGAAGCGGGACAAAAAGTGTACCAACTAAAGTATTATAGCTAGAATCGTGGATTTCGATGTGTTCATTCTTCTGACCACGAAGACGCGCAACATAAATTGATTTTTAGTAATTTGTACTTTTAATGGGGAGCGGGACAAAACGGGATATAAATTGTACTGACCAAGGTATTACAGCTAGAACCGTAAAATTAACGTTGAAGGGCAGCATACATGGATTTTCCAAAATTTGTAAGGGGAGATATGGACAAAAAGGGATAAAAATCGTACCAGCTAAATTGTTGTCGCTAGTTTATAAGGCCGGTCTTACGGGAGCGTCAAGTAGTACCTCCGTTTTGAATGTTGCAAACAAATCGGAAGGAACATATGAACGGCGTCATGCCTCACTTTTATAGTAATTGTTCCTAACTGAAGCATTAAACATAGGCCCATATAGTCAAATTTTACGGTAGTTATTCCCAGACTAAATATAACATAAATATAACGTGGGTTCCAGAACGGTAATACTAAACATATGGGGCACATATTAGGGGGTCTACAACAACAGTGGACCCATATATAGATGACTTTCACAGTAGGTATTCTTAGTTGAAATATAACATGATCTGCAAAATTTTATCAAAATCCGATGTAAGATGTGGGTGTAATAGTGTAAACTGGGGGCCAGAGCATGGCGTCTAAACTAAACAAATTAACCTATTTTTGACTTTCATTGTAAGTGTTTCTAGTTGAAAAATAACATGATGTGGGAAATTTGATCAAGATCCGATGTAAAATGTGCAGGCCGCTTTCACGTTAGATATTTCTAGTTCAAAAATAACATGATCCTGAAAATGTGATCAAGATCCGAAGTAAAATGTGTATTCTAAAATAGTAATAAGTTAAATTGGAGGAATATTTGTACGGAGGCTATACCTAAATCTGAACCGATTTCCTCCAAATTAATATCAATCGTCCTTGGCCCAAAAAAATACTTTTGCCAAATTTAATGGCAATCGGACAACAATTGCGACTTGTATCGTGCGAACAAGCTTTAGATGGACAGCAGACGGTCAAATTAATATTCATCAAAAGAAAACTAAATAAACACTATCCAAACACATAGATGGATAACAGAGATAAATGGCCTTTCCGCGTGTGAAGTAGCGGACACAGCTAGTTTGTTATTATAGAAAAATTATTATATATATAAATATAGGCCTGTTCGATTGGGTTTACTAGCTTACGATTAAGAGACTTGATTAGGTGGCATCATTGTTGTCCATTGTTTTATCTCAAATGGATCAACAAGAAAAATCTGGCAGCAACGCTAAGAGAGTAGTAAGCTACTTTCCTGTTAAGCGAGTAAATTCCATACAAAAATTAAGCTAGTAAGATTGGGCTTACAGAACATGTCTTATGTCAGAAACTAAATTAGGTAGGAATATCGACATTACATAGTTTGAAAGAAAATTGCTAACTAAAAAACCGAAATGAAGCATGGACCTAAATAGTAGGGCTATTTTTCTTTAAGCCGGGATAACAAACTGCGATAACAAAAACATTAATAAAAAATAATGTATTGATCAAAATATTATTTTTTTCACATTGTCGCCAACTACAATATAAATATATGTATCAAAAGGAATTTAAAAAATAAATCGTGTTGACTTTATTGGACTTAGCCTCGATAACCACAATTTTGACTTACACTGGATAATTATCCAGGCTAAGCCAAACATTTTTAACACAAAATTATTTTTTCAAAATTTCTTTTCACACACACACATTGATATTGCTTTTGGCGACAATTTTAAAAAAATAGTTTTTAATTTCAGTGAAATTTTAATATTTTATTTATATTTTTGTTATCGCAGCTTAGTTATCCAGTCTTAAAGATAAACAGCCATAGTATTAAGCTGACGAGTTAATGAAAGACGGTTGCACAACACACAAGATGACAGACTGAACGACACCATCACCTAAGCAACACAACACGACATGTTGAAGTTGATAGTGTTAATCGGAAGTCGTTACAAGACCAAAATGTCACGAATAATATAACAAATCCAGTTAAGGGAAATTACGTTATCCATCATTCCGGCCATGAAATATGATATCCATGTAGCATGGATTGGGCTAAACCAACACTGGACATCGGTGGCAGATGTCTTCCACTTAATAAATCATGTTCTCATCTGTCGTTGTTGTGGTTTGTACTTGCGTTGAATAATTAATAATGGATGCAAATGAATGAAGCGAATAATAGTTGACCATGTAATATTCAAAATGTATTTACCTAAATTAAATAAATTTATAAATATTTCAGCACTGCTGACACCGCATCAATCTCCATGAATTTCCATCTCAAAGGTTTGGCGATATTAACTAACAACACAAAAAGGGCGGATATAGTGCAAACAAACATTCATTCACCAATCCAGCCGACGAGAATGGAAGTGTGCGTTTGTGTGCCCATTCCACTATTTCATACACGGTTTATGTACTCGTAAGTACGTGGTCCGTACATGGCATGCACTTACATATACATATACAGGATTACATTATGCGGTGTTGCCAGAGAGCGTTTTTACATTATTACACCCAGCAAAATTTTGACAAATACATGTCACTAATAAGGACAAGACCTTATGTTATTGTTTGTAAACGGGATCGACCCTGTTTACACGAGACGACTGGTTGCTGCGGCACGAGTTTGTGGATGAAGTGCGTAGAGAAGCAAGGCGGGTAATTGAAATTCATGTGGAAGAAGTGAAAAAGAAAATTCATAATTTGAGATCTCAATATGTAAAGAAAACAGAGTGGCGTTAATGCGCGAGATATTTCTGCACCCAAATTGTGGGACCCTGTTCAGGGCAACATTTTTAATAGGAAGTTTCTTCGTATTAATTATTTTGCCCATAAAAAACCTTAAATTAATATTAAAAATATCTAAAAGCAATTAATAATGATTCTATACCATTTTCAATTGTAATTCAAAAGACATTATTTGAAATTCAAAAAAACAATTGAAATTCAAAACGGCGTCATTTGTAATTCAAAAGACAACATTTGAAATTCCAAAGTCATCATTTGAAATTCAAAAGTTTCCATTTTAAATTAAACAAGTAAGAAGGCGTTAAGTTCGGCCGGGCTGAATTGTATATACCCTCCAACACGGAGTGCATTCCACAGTATTAGCGACATATTGGAGGCTATGTCGACTTTACATAGAAATGCAGAACCATATTAGGAAAATTGTGATGCTTCATTATTATAATAGGACTGTTCGATTGGGCTTACTAGCTTCCAATTAAGAGACTTGATAAGGTGGCAACATTTTTATCTTTTGGATTTATTTAAATCAATCAGAGATAAAAGTCTGGCACCACCTTACTCGGTAAGCTACTTTCTTGTTAAGCGAGTAAATTCCATACAAAAATATGGAACGAACAGGCCTAATATGAGTAGTCATCTGCTATACAGTATATCAATAATCAGTTTACACATTAGAAATAAATAGTAATTTTGCATTGTTGCGAGCGATGCGAGCACATGCATAACATTGAATTGGCAAATTGAGATCTTTAGTATGTCGACTTAGTTCGGTGGAATATTCTGTTTATCAGCGCTTCTCATTTGTCATATGTGACCGCTGGAACTAATATGAACCCTTGATTTGATTTAAGTCAAAGACATACATTCGTTGCGAAAGTTCTGACGAGATGGAGTAGCGCCCATCGAAACTGCGCAGTCAACTTTTAGCTGCAACAATAAAGGTCTCACTTTGCCTTTTTGCTAATTTTGGGTTCTGCTGAAGACTTCAGCACAACCTTTGATCTTAAACCAAAATAAATGACAACACATACATACATAACAGACCAACTATACATACAAACAACATAAATAATAATTTTCAAAATAATTTTTATGAAAAATTCACTTTTTGGCATTTAGTTTGTTTCTTTTTTATATATTTTGATTACATACAGCATTTGCAAGGGTATGGCAAAAAAGAAACGAAAAATCCTGCTGCAATAAACAAAAAATAAGACAAAAACATCTTATAGTCATTTTTATTAGTGTCAAGAAACTCTTTTCGCAGCTCGCGTTTTTTTTAATTTTTGACAGTTATTTGTGATTGACAATTATTTATGATTTGCATTGCTTGTCAATTGTCAATGATTGTGGCAGTCAGTTGATGATCAGTTGTACGCACATCACACTCACATCAAATATTGTGTTTTTAAAATGCCTGGCAAAAGATTGTCGTTCGATGTAATTCAGCTGATTTACTATAACCACGAATTGGGAAAAAGTGCAATAGAATTATCGGACATGTTTTCAGTAACACGAAAGACAATTTATAATTTACTAAATCGAGCTGAAAATGAGGCTAGATTGGAGCCAAAGCATGGAGGAGGTCCTAAGACCAAAATATCTGAACGTGCGGAACGCCTAATGATTAGGAACATTAATCGAAACTCCAAACTTTTGACCAAAACCCTTGTAAGGGAGCTCGAGGAAGAGTGTGGAGTAATTGTTTCTCATGAAACAGTCCGAAAGGCCATACTGAAGAACAAATATTCATCAAGAGCAGCAAGAAAAAATCTCTCCTTTCTTTAGTTAATGTAGAAAAGCGCTTTTCTTTCACTGTGCTGCATGTTTTCCGAACGAGTGACTATTGGGATGACGTCATATTTTGCGACGAGACGAAAATGATGTTGTATTACAACGATGGACAGTCTAGAGTATGTCGAAAGCCGTTAACATCATTCCAACTGTTAAATTTGGAAAAATGTCAGTTATGATTTGGGGGTGAATCTCAAGAAAAGGAGTCGGAGACTTAACCTTTATAGAAACTACCATGGCCGCTCAGCAATATTTAGACATCCTAAAGACCAATTTGATAAGCAGCGCGAGGAAATTTGACTTCATCAGAGAAAACAAACCAAAATTCAAATTTTATCAGGATAACGTCCCTTGAAAGTACGAATTTGGGAAATAAATTTTTATTTTTCATGTCTACGTAGTCAAAGGAATGTATACTCCGAATTTCATGACTCTAGCTGCGGTCATTTGGTTGGTACTATTTTTATCCCCTTTTTCTATTTTGACCCCAAAAAGTAAGAAATTCGAAAAATCAGTTTATTTTCCGTGTCTACACAATCAGAGGAATGTATACTTCGAATTTCATGACTCTAGCTGCGTTCGTTTGATTGGTACTATTTTTATCCCCTTTTTTCATTTTAACCCCAAAAAGTACGAATTTTGAAAAATCCGTGTATTTTACTTGTCTATACAATCAGAGGAATGTATACACCGAATTTCATTATTCTAGGTACGGCCGTTTGGTTGGTACCATTTTTATCCCTCTATTCCCATTTTACCCCTTAAAAGTACGAATTTGGAAAAAATACTTGTATATTATGTATCTACTTAATTAGAATGTACACACCGAATTTCGTGTTTCTAGCTGTTGTCGTTTAATATGTACCATTTTTATCCCTTTTTTGCCCCATTTCACCCCCTACAAATAAGAATCACTTCATGGTGCACGTTTTGCTAAAAGGGGAATGCGCATACCAAATATCAAGTAAATATAAACAGAAATATTGAAAAACATGCTTAAATACGCTAAAATATTAGGGATTACTGTGCGTATTTTTAGTCCTTGTGAGGGAAAATGTTTTCCCTTTGGGCCGATTTCGCCCCGTTTCAATCCCAACTGATCTACGACTATAAGACGCATTTATGGAAAATTTGAACGTTCTATCTCCTTTCGTTTAGATGCTAGCGTGCTTTCAACCTAAGGACAGACGGACGGACATGGCTAGATCGTGTTAGAATTTTATGACGATCAAGAATATATATACTTTATAGGGTCTCAGGTCGATGTTTCAAGGTGTTACAAACGGAATAACAAAGTTAGTATACCCCCATCCTGGAGGTGCAGGGTATAGTGAGCGTAAAGACTTATTAGATTTAATATAAACAGATTTGTGAAAAGAGTTTCTTGACATTGCCAAAATGGAGAAATATTTGTTTTTGTTGTACGTTTAGCTTATTTTTCATGGAATTTACTTAATTTTTTTAATAACTTTATCTAAATAATGTATATAATCATAATTAATAAAAAAAATATGTGATAAATAAAACAAGTAAGAAGGCGTTAAGTTCGGCCGGGTCGAATCTTATATACCCTCCACCACGGAGTGCATTCCATAGTAAAGGGCGATTTTTTAAGAGCTTGATAACTTTTTTTTAAAAAAAAACGCATAAAATTTGCAAAATCTCATCGGTTCTTTATTTGAAACGTTAGATTGGTCCATGACATTTACTTTTTGAAGATAATTTCATTTAAATGTTGACCGCGGCTGCGTCTTAGGTGGTCCATCCGCTTAGTCCAATTTTGGCATTTCCACGTTTTTGAGTAACAGAGACCCAATTGGTGCGAACGGCGACGAATCGAAAATTGGTGGTCATCATTAACACTGGCCGATACAGCTGCGATATTTTCTTCAGTTCGCACTCTACGTAAGCGTGTTGGTGGTTTAATGTCCAACAATGTAAATTTGGTGCGAAATTTAGTCACAATAGCCCGAATAGCCGCTTCAGTGGGTCGATTAAACTGACCATAAAATGGAAGCGCGCAATGAACTTTCTTAACAGAGCACGCATTTTGATAATAAAATTCAATAATTTGCAAGCGTTGTTCGTTTGTAAGACGATTCATGATGAAATGTCAAAGCATACTGAGCATCTTTCTCTTTGACACCATGTCTGAAATCCCACGTGATCTGTCAAATACTAATGCATGAAAATCCTAACCTCAAAAAAATCACTCTTTATTACCAACAGATTAAAGGAAGTCGACTTTACATAGAAGCACATTACCCTATTACGAATATTGTGATATTTTTATGCACATTACTATATTTGTTTACTATTTCAAACTATAATAAATACTTATGCGCACTGTTTAAATTCGACTACTATATATAAATAAAATGCTGAAGTTGTGAAAGTGAACATGCCTAAATATTAGGCGATTGTCAGTCACCATTAGAAAGAAGCATTTCCAGATACAGACAAAGTGATAAGAAAAGTATAATTTTTAAAGATATCCCCATTCGCCCCATTCTCCGCCCAAATGTACAAATTTCGAAAAAACCCTATTTCGAGTCTTCATTGTCAAAATGTATACACCGAATTACATGATTTCAACTTCAGCGGTTTGGTAGGTTCCATTGTTATCCCTCTTTTTAATTATATCCCTTAAAAGTACGAATTTCGATTTTTTTTTTATTTTACGTGTCTATGCAATTAGAGGGATGTACACACCGAATTTCATGATTCTAGCTGTTGTCGTATCATTGGTACCATATTTTATCCCTTTTTGTCCCATTTTGTCCGCTAAAACTTTTATTTTCTTTGTGGTGCTTCCAAGCTACAAGAGGAATGTCGTCCGCAACAAATTTTAACTGTATGAAAATAAGAAATTTAATTAATAAGCCAAGGCTACCAATATTTGTATACTATATATATAATGGATATAATACTTCAATTCATAAAGTAAATATAAGGGAGCAATCATAAATACCCTAAATATTGGGGTATAGAGAGTGAACTTTCAGCTACAGTCGTTTGGTTGGTTGTATTTCCATCCTACTTTAATTTCAAAAGTATAAATTTTGAAAATACCTTATCTCACACTTACGCAGTATAAGACACTTCATGATTCTATCATTTTTTGTCATAAAAGCAACAAAATAAAGTACGAATTTGGAACAAAAAATATTTTACGTGGCTATGCAGTCAGAGGAATGTATACACCGAATTCCATGATTCTATCAGCGGCCATTTTGTTAGTACAAATAAACAGGGAAATCCAGTTACACGTATTTCATGTATTTGCACCGATTCGTGAACCAAATACAAAGAGGACATTTCTGAAATTCACAATGAGGCATTGGATGACGACATGCGATTAAATAGCCCAACTAGGAATGACAGCGCCATACTATCCAATACACTAAGCATTTAATCAAGAGTTGGAATGCAATGCAAAAACAATGTGAATACGATGCATTGCGATATAAGATGCTTATGGAACATGCGGCTTATGAACGATTGAACTATAGTGAATTTCTTCCTGGACGCTCTCGGTGAAACCGGAAAATCTTTTTTGGTCGTATTAAGTTTGGCAAAAATTCGCTCGCAAAATTAAAGCGATGTTTGCTTCATCAGGAATTTCAGCTGCGTTCTTTGAAGACTGCCGAAATGCACTCATGTTGCGATGAATATGGAAATTAACGAAACTCCATCGTGCAACCTTTCAAAGATCGGAGGAGGCCAACTTTTTGATCGGTCCGGGGAGTGTACTATGGCGCACTGTTAAATGATTATGTTGGAAGGCGATTTTCGATTTACATTATGGGCTATTCCACGGCAATCTCCAGCTGACGTACAAAATCATGTGTTATGGAACGGCCAATCTGAAGTATTTTCAAAACAATTGCTGGACATTTGCACTTGAAAAATTCTCTTGATATTGCGAATATTGATATTTAGATTTGTTCACTTCGTGTTCCCATACGTTGCTCCAAATCTCCAAGATATGGCTGTGAAAAACATTGAATTGGAGGATTTTGTTTCTAGAGAAAATTATATTGACAACCGCAGATTTTGGCTACGATTCTCTCGTAGGATTTAATTTTACCGCCTTCATTTGAAATTACAGCTAAGTTGTTGAAAAACGTCGAACAGCTCATTCAGCAATCAAATTGCCGTTGAATACGAATATTAAAGAACTTCCAACGTTCAAGCTGTCGAAGAACTATGCCGGTTATCATGGTTGTGCAGTAACGTAAATTGATCGCTCGGTATGAATATTCGATGTCTCACATGTCTCTTTGGAGAAATAAGACCGAATAATGACTAGGCAGACGATTTTTATTATTAAAAAATTTATATAAACAATATTATCTTAGCATATGTTGCATAGATTAAAAATGCAAAGATAAAAAATATAATTTGCATAAAAATCCACTGTCTATTAATGAATCAATCCAAAATGGTCAGGTGGTGCAATAATTCCTTTGGTGATTTTTACCAAACACTGCCAGTGATTCCACGGCCTACTCCACCCAATAAACTAAATGAATTCGAATACGTCCTTTTTGTGGAAAACCTCACGACAATTAAATTAAGTGCTATCAAGCGTTGCGAGTTGCAGAACGACTAATCTGCACAAGTATATTCAAAACACTTGCATGAAAGTGTTAATGGCAAAATCGCCGTTGAAATATCGACATTCTGCATTATATTCCCGTTGATTTTTCCACGTCACCTTAAGTTGGTCTGTTAACACAGTAATAATTACAATTCCAAAACAACCCAGCAAAAAACGGGAAGTACTTCCGTACGAAGCACATTTTAATCGCATCTCAAAATCCTCTTTTTGGGAAGTTCTTTTAAATTACTTCCAAAAATCGATAACATGTCAATATGGGAATTTACATTTTACGAATAGCATCTTCACTAGTGAATGTTAACGAATTTTAAGTATGGAGTCTCAGAGGCAAGTTTTCCGCTTTGCACCCAGAAGGTAACGTGTTCGAATCCTGGCTCGGGGAGTAACTTTTGTTATTACTTTTATAAATAAACAATATTTAATCTATATTTATAAAAGAGAATGCCGTCCGTGTGAACACGCAAAACTTTATAACGGATCGTCTGATTTTCACGATTTTGGGCTTGATGAATTCGTGTTGGCCCAAGGAAGGACATAGGATGTAAAATTGGTACATAAATATTACTGACCACGAGAATGATAAATATGATGCCGAAATTTGGATTTTCATTTTATGTGTGTGGCAATAGTGTTTTTTTGAGCCAGAAGGCTGCAAATTGGAACGTATATATTACTGACCACAAGAAAGATAAATATGATGCTGGAGTTTGAATTTTCGTTTGGTGGGTAGTTGGGGCGTGGCAAAAGTGTCTTTTAGCTAGAAGGCTGAACATTGGAACGTATATATTACTGACCACGATAATATCAATATGATAAGATCAATATGAAATAAATATATTTTTTATTTTATTTTTTTGTTAAGTTTCCTACTGTCAGTTCTACCGAACCAAAAGGTTTGGTTTAGTTATTCGTAAATCTCGACAGAGATAGCTGAGATGGTTAGAGTTCCGCAGTAGCAACCAGAAGGTCCGCTGCTCTACCCCCAGTAGCAGATTTTTAAAACTGGAAATGGAAACTACACCATTTGCAAGTGTAATTCAAAAGACACCATTTTAAATTAAAAAATTCCATTTGAAATTCAAAAAATATCAATTGAAATTCAAAAATCATCATTTGAAATTCAAAACTCGTCATTTGTAATTCAAAAGACACTATTTGAAATTCAAAAGTCGTCATATGAAATTCAAAACTCATCGTTTGAAATTCAAAACTCGTCATTTGAAATTCAAAACTCGTCATTTGCAATTAAAAACTCGTCATTTGTAATTCAAAATACACTATTTGAAATTCAAAAGTTTTCATTTGAAATTCAAAAATTATTCCATTTGAAATTCAAAAGATTCCATTTGAAATTCAACAAGTAAGGAAAGACTAAAGTCGGGCGATGCCGACTATATAATACCCTACACCACTCCCTGCGTATATACCTCGCTTTGATTACTAAACCCAGGTATTTCATGGGAGCAATTTTATGTAGTTCAAATAAATTATACAGTTACTATAAATTCATCTTTAGTCAAATTTAATTTAATTTCCAGCTGATATTCCGAGTGAAGTGAATATAACATGATCTGGAAAAATTGATCAAGATCCAAAGACAAATACAAATTATACAGCGGTAATAGGATAAATCGGACGGACATTTGAAGGGGGCCTATAACAACACTTGAGGCCTGTGCCAAAACATGCGCCTATATATTTATCATTTACGGTAGTTATTCCTAGTTGAAACATAGAATGATGTGCAAAATTTGATGAAGATCCGATGAAATATGTAGTTTCTAGAGCTGTAATAGAGCAGAATGGGGCCCCATTTAGGTTATACCAAAGTATGGACATATGGGCATCTCCCAAACAAGTAAGAAAGCCTAAAGTCGGACGGTGTCGACTATATGATAAACCCCACTTTCTATCTCATTACAATTCAATTCGGTAAAAAGTGAAATCTGGAAGGATTTTTGAATTATTTAAATGTATGTGTTTTACAAAAAATGTTAAATCGGGAAGGACATTTGTATGGGGGTATATTGAAACCTGTAATGATGTGACCCTTTCACCATGTATATTTATTGGTGAAATATAATACGTAAAGTTTGGCCAAAATCGGTTAAACATTCGGGACCAACATTTGTATTGGGGCTATATCTTAATCTGAACCGATCTTATCCACATTCAACATAGGTGTTTCTAGTTCGATTATAAAATGTTGTGCCAATTTTAAAGAAAATCAGGTACAATATGTCGATTCTAGAGCGGAAAAAGTAAAATCGGGAGCGACATTTGTATGGGGACTATATCTAAATCTGAACCGATCTTACCCACTTTCTGCATAGGTGATTACAGTTGGATTGTAGGATGTTTTGCCAAATTTAAGGAATTTCGGGCTCAATATATGGTTTCTAGAGCGGAAAAAATCAAATCGGGAGCTACATTTGTATGGGGGCTATATATAAATCTGAACCGATCTTACCCACTTTCAGCATAGGTGTTTCTAGTTCGATTACAAAATGTTGTGCCAATTTTAAAGAAAATCGGGTACAATATGTGGTTTGTAGAGCGTAAAAAGTCAAATCGAGAGCGACATTTGTATGAGGGTTATATCTAAATCTGAACCGATCTTACCCACTTTCAGCATAGGTGTTTCTAGTTCGATTACAATATGTTGTGCCAATTTTAAAGAAAATCAGGTACAATATGTGGATTCTAGAGCGAAAAAGTCAAATCGGGAGCGACATTTGTATGGGGGTTATATCTAAATCTGAACCGATCTTACCCACTTTCAGCATAGGTGTTTCTAGTTCGATTACAAAATGTTGTGCCAATTTTAAAGAAAATCAGGTACAATATGTGGATTCTAGAGCGGAAAAAGTCAAATCGTGAGCGACATTTGTATTTGGGCTATATCTAAATCTGAACCGATCTTACCCACTTTCTGCATAGGTGATTACAGTTGGATTGTAGGATGTTTTGCCAAATTTAAGGAATATCGGGCTCAATATATGGTTTCTAGAGCGGAAAAAGTCAAATCGGGAGCTACATTTGTCTGGGGGATATATCTAAATCTGAACCGATCTTACCCACTTTCAGCATAGGTGTTTCTAGTTCGATTACAAAATGTTGTGCCAATTTTAAAGAAAATCAGGTACAATATGTGGTTTGTAGAGCGGAAAAAGTCAAATCGGGAGCGACATTTGTATTGGGGCTATATCTAAATCTGAACCGATCTTACCCACTTTCAGCATAGGTGTTTCTAGTTCGATTACAATATGTTGTGCCAATTTTAAAGAAAATCAGGTACAATATGTGGATTCTAGAGCGGAAAAAGTCAAATCGGGAGCGACATTTGTATTGGGGCTATATCTAAATCTGAACCGATTTCCACCAAATTCAATACCAATCGTCCTTACCCAAAAAAGTAACTTCTGCCAAATTTCATGATAATCGGACAGCAATTGCGACCTGTATAGTGCGAACAAGCTTAGATGGACAGCAGACGGACGGACGGACAGACAGGCATCGGTAAATCGATTCAGCTGGTGATTCTAAGCCGATCCGTACACTTAAAGGTGGGTCTAGCTCGATTATTTTTTGGTGTTACAAACATTTGGCGGAAAACTAACTTATAATACCCTAGTCCACGAAAAAAAAAATGTATAAAAATGTAAATAAAATTATTTAAGAAAAATATACATTGGGTGGTTATTCTGCAGTTTTGAAAACAGATTTAATAAAATGATAAGCAACTTATAATTATAATGATGTAAAATGTCGGTAATTTCAGGTATAGTTATAACCTTCACCAGCTCAGAGAGCATCTGCATATAATGACTTGCATTTTACTTAGGGTTGGATTATTTGTGTGGGAGGTACAACAAATCATAACTATTTTACAGGTATAAAGTGATTGTAAAACCATTTCCAATATTAAATTGTTACTGATCAGATAAATTATAAACTAATAAACTAATTAAAGAAAACTATGAATCTTTTAATTTAAAGTCATATCTGTAACATCACTCTTTCTGGGTGTGTATTCTAAAATCGAAACGAATTTCTCAATGACTTTCTATGCTATTTGAGCCATGCCCGTCTATCTATCAATCTAAATGGAGGTAAATCTGTTTCTAAACATCAGATTATTAAAATTTACAGAAAAAAATAAATGCTACCCAGTCTAATGTATATTTTGCTTAAATATTTTTGTTTACCTTTTTTGAATTGCAAATGGAATAATTTTTGAATTTCAAATGAAAACTTTTGAATTTCAAATGGTGTCTTTTGAATTACTTATGACGAGTTTTGAATTGCAAATGACGAGTTTTGAATTACGAATGATGGCTTTTGAATTACAAATTTTGAATTACAAATGCCGAGTTTTGAATTTCAATTGTCATTTTTTGAATTTCAAATGGAATTTATGAATTTCAAATGACATTTTTTGAATTTCAAATGGAGTTTTTGAATTTCAATTGATATTTTTGAGTTTCAAGTGATGTCTTTTGAACTAAAGGGTGTTTTTTATTGGGGTATAGAACTTTAAGTTGGCATCACTTTTTTAACTGGCGGCCATTTTGTCAGCTGTCAAGTGATTAATATTTAGTTTGGTTTGCCATTTCATCATGAACAGGTTGACAAAAGAACAACGCTTGCAAATCGTGCAAATTTATTTCGAAAGTAATGGTTCAGTTCGCGAAGTTCACCGCAAGCTCCGTCCATTTTATGGTCGACATAATCGTCCATCAGGGCAATTAATTCGGTTAACCGCATAATTTCGCGGAATGGACCTGTCAATTGGCCACCAAGATCGTGTGATTTGACACCATTGGATTATTTTCTTTGGGGATATGTGAAGTCGCTCGTCTACGCCAACAAACCAGAAACGTTAGGGGACTTGGAAGCCAACATTCGTGGCGTTATTGCCAACATACGGCCCCATATGCTGGCTATATTCGAGCCAGCCGCGGCGGCCACATGCCCGAAATCATATTTAAACATTAATGGCATAATTATCCTTCCAATAAAGCCAAATTGATGGACATTAAAACGATTTTCTTGTGTTTTATTTCAATTCGAAGTTCTATACCTCAATAAAAAACACCCTTTACTTCAACCAAACTTTTAAGTCTTTCAAAAAAGAGGACATCCCTCCTATGACAACTCCATGTAAAATTCATTAGTGAAGATCCCAATTTTCACTACAAACCGAATCAAAATATGGGTACCTTTTTCATTTCTCGTTTTTTGTTGGGAAGTTTAATTTTTTTCAAAAACAGAAAAAATAAATCCTTGCACTCTTGAAAAATATGTAAATTGCACATACGCCATTTTTCCTCGTCGATTGGTTTTTCGATTAGCATTTTTAGCCGTTGTTGCGTTTGTTTTGTAAATTCATTTTACTGGGTATTAGACAATTGAAATCAATTTGGATTACAGTAGTAGACGATGATGACATACATATGCTCAGCATAGCCAAGGATACATTTCGAGTGACGCTGCTAGTGATTCCCTTATAACCAGGAATTTTATCGGTGTCGTTGCTGCAGGCAAAATGATTTTGGTGGATTCGTGTCCTTACTCAATAGTGCTTTAGCAGATGCTTAATAAGATTGTGATGCAATGGATGTGATGACAATAATAATAATAACGATAATTATGCTGGGTGCTCTATTAGCACTTGTCTCCCACGTTTCCAAAACGATTTGTTACTATTTGGAGTTACATATTGTAACAATGTAGGATATGTAATCTACTTGTGCTCATTTCAGTCTCTTGTATGCTCGTTGATACGCTCACTCCATCTCGTATTGTCACAGCTATGTGGTTCTGTAGTTTGTGGCGCAGACTGGTGTGGTGAATTGCGAAGCGATGCTCTTATATTCCTGCAACAGTAGGTCATACATTCGAACTATGTCAGTATCTATAAAATGAAGGAATATAATGTGGTTGGTTGCATAGTCGATGCGAAATTGCGAGCAAACTGACCCATTGCGGATAGAAAATTGAATCTGGCTTTTTACTAGATTTGTGTTGTTGCATTGATTTGAACATACAGGCATTCAGGCTGAACACGCGGACAGGGGAAACCACACAATACCATACTTCGATGTGCTAATTCTAGAATTTTGACGGTAAACCGGAATGTCATTAAAAGTAGACATAATCCTTTTAGCTCTTGCAAAAAAATGCGAACCGAAATGTGAACATGCTTTCCGTCTTTTTTGCACAAAGTCTGAATTGGCGATTTGTACTGGGAGCCTATATCGGAACATGCACATTCGTAGGGGGTGAAATGGGACAAAAAGGGATAAAAATGGTACCTATCAAACGACGACTGCTAGAAACACGAAATTCGGTGTGTAAATTCCTCTAACTGAGTAGATACACAGTATAACAGCATTTTTTTCCAAATTCGTACATTTAAGGGGTAAAATGGGAATAGGGGGATAAAAATGGTACCGACCAAACGGCTGCACATAAAATAATGGAATTCTGTGTATGCTTTCCTCTGATTGCGTAGACACGTAAAATAAAAGGATTTTTCGAAATTCGTTTTTCAATGGATTCAATGGGAACAGAGGCATAAAGACGGTACACACTAAACGACTGCAGTTAGCATGATTTCGGTGTTTACATCCCTCTAATTACGTAGACACGTAAAAGGCGAATAAAGTCGACACACTAAAAATGTAGTTGTAAGTTGTGAAACATTTCAAAAAAACTACGAAATCCTTCATTCATTACCCAAATATTTTATTGGTTATGACATACTTCAAAATCTTTAAGAATTGTTTATTTAATACAATGAAATCTTTCCTTGATCTTGTGAAACTAAGTTACTGTAATTTAACAATAAGGTTCGGCCGGCCGAACTTAACGTCGTTTTTACTTGTTTGTATTTATTTGCGCAAATTTTATGATGGAATAGATAATGGACTAAAGGTATTAGATACGTAAGCAACTTCTTGGACCTGAAATTGGTATAACGAATTCAATATCGATAAGCTCACCAGCGGATGTCGATATCAATCTTTATTTTGAGAGGGGTAACTTTTAAATTTTGTCCGTCTTATCTTCAAACAAAACTGCAGTCTCCATGAAGCGAGTGTGGTGTGATAGAATGAAAGAGCGTTTGTAAATATAACATGTCTGGTTGCGACTCACGTGAATTGCGTGAATCACGCGTGATCGTGAGCCAATTTATTTTACTCACGTGAACGTGAGGAACGAAAAAATGTTCGTGCGTGAGTCTAATTTCTGCGTGAATCACGTGATTTTCTCGTGAGTCGCACATTTATTTCTAAAACAAAGTGCTTCGTATAATTTCTAATTTTTCTATTATTTAAGTAAGCATTCCATGCGCCAACACTAAGCACAGCATTTATATGGGATACCCCCTTAGTGTTAGTTCAATTAAAAAAGTCATGCTTTGTTTTCTGCATGGATTTTATGTCAGTGTCCGATTTAAACTTATTTTGCGTTAAATTAGACGGTATATAAAAATATGAATTTAAGACAATCATTGCAAACGTAGAGTGATTTAAATAATATAATTTCCGTTTTGCGCGGCGTTTCTCATTTCGATTTAGAATAGGAGTATTATTTTCTTTGTGGAAATTGTTTGCGTGATTTACGTGAATCACACGTGATCGTGAGCAAAATTTATTTTACTCACGTGAGCGTGCGTGAACGTGAGGAACGAAAAAATCTTCGTGAGTGATTCAATATTTTTCCTTCGTGAGCGTGCGTGAGCCAATAATCACTCACGCGCTCATCTCTAGCTCGCTTCTCGTTAGATATTTATGATGTGCTCCACTACAACTTGGGGCATGTTGATGTCTTGGCTGACGCGGATGGTGCGTATTTTGGAAGCCACATTTTCGTCACTTCCGCTTAATGGGATTCGCACCTAAGAAATAGTTCATACAATGAATTTCAAACCACCCTAATTTTCTAGCGCTCAACAAAAATTTCCTTCACTAAATCAATCGTTTGACGCGCTGTAAGGCATATGACTGAATAATGGTTGTATAGCTCGAGCCGTTCTCATTTTAAGGAGTAAAGTAATAACCAACGATGGCTTTGGTCAATTAAGAACACAAACCAGTGAGTTTTACGGATTATATACTCTAAATGCTTTAATTTTGCTTATAGAGCCCCATCACTGAACAGAATAAAAATCACGAACTGAACCATGATTTTCGAAATATATTTGCACAATTAGTCAACGAAAAAAAAAATAAAGCGAACTGAAAACACAAAATCAATGAAATTATAATAGATATTAATTTGCCGACCAAATGATATCTTCCACTTTCTACCCCCTTTGCAAATTTAGTTCGGTAAGGATTCTAGAGAGAAAAAGTTAAATCGGAAAAGGACATTTGAATGGGTGCCAAAATCGTATGAAGTTTGTAGTTTTGTCAAGTGTCAAGAAAATCTGTTAAATATGTGATTTTTAGAGCAGAAGAGGAGCTAAATTTGAATCATTCGGGCCCACTGTTAAAATATGTAGTATCTAGAGCGGAAAAGTCAAATCGGGAGCGAAATTTGTACGGGAGATATATATAAATCTGACGATTTGCTTCAAATTAAATAGCGTCCGATATAGGGACAAACAGCTTATTTGTGCACAAATTTGGTACGATCGGAATTGCGACCTGCACTTTGATTGCCAAAATAGATTTGATTACTAAAATAGATGGACATGAAAAAGATTCTAAAACATACTTTACATTACACGATTCTGTAAAACGATCTTTGGTGAGAGAAATCGCATAATCCGACTTTCCAAACATCGCATCGAAAGTCGTTTCCTGCGTTCACACTTCCTTTTGGGTGTTACAAACAAATGCACAAAGACATGATACGCCAGTGGAGGGTATAAAACTGTGTACTCAGTTCTCCATTTTCTGATCTATTCGGCTTTTGAAAAGAATTAAAAAATTTTAGTAAGAAATATTAATTAAAATATTTGAACCGTCACTTCATGTCTATGTGTTTATCGAATGAATGCATAATTTTAACAAAAAAATTGATAAAATTTTCAAGGGATTTACAATTTTTCGCATGAAAAAACTTTTTTAAATAACTATAAAGTTATTTAAAAAGGGGGAAATTCGACATGTATATATGATTTTGTTCAAGTTCATTGTATGTATAATTAATCATTTTATTTCTATACCCTCCACCATAATATTTGCAGATCAGTTGGAATTGCAAAAGCAGATAAATCGGTCTAGAGGGTACTTCTGTTTTGTTTTAATAATTAGTTATCACAATTTATTTGCAACAGTAAACATAAGTGGGCGTGTAATTTGTAATAGTATTCAAATATCGCAGTCTGCATAAGAACTACCATAATTATACCCTACACCACTTCGTGGTCTAGGGTATTATAAGTTAGTTTCGCGCCAAATGTTTGTAACACCAAGAAATAATCGAGCTAGACCCACCTTTAAGTATACCGATCGGCTTAGAATCACCAGCTGAGTCGATTTAAGCTTGTTCGCACTCTACAGGTCGAAATTGTTGTCCGATTGTCATGCAACTTGGCAGAATTTATTTTTTCTGGCCAAGGACCATCGGTATTGAATTTGGAGGAAATCGGTTCATATTTAGATATAGCCCCCATACAAATGTCGCTCCCGATTTGACATTTTCCGCTCTAGAAACGACATATTGTACCCGATTTTCTTTAAATTTGGCAGAACATCTTATAATCCAACTAGAAACATGTATGCAAAAATTGGGTAAGATCGGTTCAGATTTAGATATAGCCCCCATACAAATGTCGCTCCCGATTTGACATTTTCCGCTCTAGAAACGACATATTGTACCCGATTTTCTTTAAATTTGGCAGAACATCTTATAATCGAACTAGAAACACGTATGCAAAAATTGGTAAGATTGGTTCAGATTTAGATATAGCCTCCATACAAATGTCGCTCCCGATTTGACATTTTCCGCTCTAGAAACGACATATTGTACCCGATTTTCTTTAAATTTGGCAGAACATCTTATAATCGAACTAGAAACACGTATGCAAAAATTGGTAAGATTGGTTCAGATTTAGATATAGCCTCCATACAAATGTCGCTCCCGATTTGACATTTTCCGCTCTAGAAACGACATATTGTACCCGATTTTCTTTAAATTTGGCAGAACATCTTATAATCGAACTAGAAACACGTATGCAAAAATTGGGTAAGATCGGTTCAGATTTAGATATAGCCCCCATACAAATGTCGCTCCCGATTTCACTTTTTCCGCTTTAGAAAGCACATATTGTACCCGATTTTCTTTAAAATTGGCACAACATTTTATAATCGAACTAGAAACACATATGCTGAAAGTGGGTATGATCGGTTCAGATTTAGATATAGCCCCCATACAAATGTCGCTCCCGATTTGACTTTTTCTGCTCTAAAATCCACATATTGTACATATTATCTTTAAAATTGGCACAACATCTTATAATCCAACTAAAAAACCTATGGTGAAAGTGGGTAAGATCGGTTCAGAGTTAGATATAGCCCTCATACAAATGTTGCTCCCGAATGTTTAACCGATTTTGGCCAAATTTTACATATTATATTTCACCAATAAACAGACATGGTGAAAGCGGGTCACATCGTTCCAGGTTTCAATATACCCCCATACAAATGTCCTTTCCGATTTAACATTTTTTGTCAAACACATACATTTACAGAATGCAAAAATCTTTCCCGATTTCACTTTTTTACCGAATTGAATTGCAATGAGAATTGTTTGGGTGATGTCCATATGTCCATAATTTGAAATGACTTTGGTATACTACCGTATAATTTGTATTTGTTTGTCGGACAATTAGATCAATTACCATATTATTTACCGTACTCGTTAAATTTGACTAAAGATGAATTTATAGTATATAAATTATATGAATATAATTTATATAATTTGTATGAACTACATAAAATTGCTCCCATGAAACACCTGGGTTTAATAATCAAAGCGAGGTACATACGCTGGGAGTGGTGTAGGGTATTATATAGTCGGCCCCGCCCGACTTTAGCCTTTCCTTACTTGTTTTCTTAATCGGGTATGTTCTGCCACTCCCTTCGTAGTGTCAATTTTCACGAGAGAGGTGTTTTGCAAGTCACTCTCACGCCATTTTAGGGGAAAATTTCTCACTTGTTGTTTTTACTGTGAGTGCGACGTGACACGAAATTTTTTTTTTTCAAATTAGTACTTTCAGGGATACAATGGGAACAGAGGGAGTTGGTACCAACTAAACGGCTACAGCTAGAATGGTGAAATTCGGTGTGTACGTCCCTATAATTGCGTAGACACGTTAAATAAGGAGATTTTAGAAAGTCGTAGCATTAAGGGGGTAAAATAGAAAAAAGTGATAATGGCCGCAGCTAGAATCATGGGTACATACATTCCTTTCACTGCCTAGACAAGCAAAATAAAAAGATTTTTCGTACTTTTTACTTTTACTGTAAAAATTGGTTGAATCATGAGGTTAAGTTATTCTGCACTATGTACGTGAGATAATGGATTTTCAAAATTTGTACTTTTGGATTCAAAATGGAATGGAAATATAACCCACTGTAGCACCCACTATCTACCAAAATTTATGGTAATTACGCTTTTTTGAAAATATAAATATTAGAATATTTATGTTTTGAATGGACTTGAAGTATTATTTCGATATATATAGTGTAAACGTACACTTGCTTTGAAATAATAAAAATATTATATTTATTTATAAAATTATGTTTTCAATATAGTTTTGGTTTGGCTATATTAAAAAATATATATTTTCCTTTAATAATACTGCAGTTGAGTGCTAACAAGGCATTTTCTGAAATTTGTACTTTTAAGGGATTAAGTGGGTTAAAAATTGTACCACCGCTCTCACCAAACGACTGGACCTAGAATCTAGAAATTTGGAACGCACATTATTATACGAATGCGACCAAGAAAATATTTTTGCAAAATTCGTACTTTTTGAGGGCGAAATTGTGTAAAGAGGGATAAAAATTGTACCAATCAAATAGACGGAATTGGAATCTTGAAATTCGGCGTGTTCATTCCACAAAATGCTTAGAAACACAAAATGAAAGAGTTTTTCGAAATTTGTGCTTTTAGAGGGTAAACGGGAAAAAGGTACCAACAATACGGCTGACCCAATAATCATGAAATTCGGTGTGAATATTCGTCTTACAGCGTAGATGCGAGATAAGAAGGAATTTTTCGAAATTCACACTCTTAAGGTATTTAAATGGAGAAAGATTGTACCATCGGCTTTTTGAAAAATCTGTACTTTTTGGGGGTGAAATTGGGTAAGAAGTGATTACAATGGTACCAATCATGAAATTCAATTTCTACATCCCCATACATATAAATTAAGGGATTTTTTAAGAATAATGAGGAAAAGGGGGATTCAAATGGTACCAACAACATGGCTGAACCTAGAATCGAGAAATTCGTTGTATATATTCCTCTGACCTTTAAAGGGTTTTTCAAAATGTATACTTTTAAGTCGATCAGAACAAAAAGCTATTAAGATGATACCCACCAATGTATAGAATAAGGTGTATACATAATTACTCTGATGTGCAATACAAATGTATTGCATCCAAATGTGTTCATTAAAGGTGGAATAGGATCAAAAGTGATAAAAATCGTACAAAGCTAATTGAGGCTATTAGAAATTCATTGAGGCTATTAGAATACATTACTCCGTAGACCCGCAATATATTTTATTTTTATACCCTCCACCACCAGGATGGGGGTATATTCACTTTGTCATTCCGTTTGTAACACCTTGAAATATTCATCGGAGACCCCATAAAGTATATATATTCTGGGTCGTGGTAAAATTCTAAGACGATGTAGCCATGTCCGTCTGTCTGTCTGTTGAAAGCACGATAGTGGCCGAACGAAATGAGCTAGGAGGTTAAACTTTTTCCTAAATGTGTCTTATGGTTGTAGATCGGTTGGGATTGAAAGTAGACGAAATCGGCTCAGAGGGAAAAATTTTTCCCTCACAAGGACTGAAAATACCCTTAATATTTAGAGTATTTCAACATGTTTTTTGAACATATTAGCTTGTATTTAGTTGATATTTGTAATGCGCATTCCCTCTATAGCATAAAAGGCACCATAGAGTGATTTTTATTTGTAGGGGGCGAAATGGGACAAAAAGGGATAAAAATGGTACCTATCAAACGACAACAGATAGAAACACGAAATTTGGCGTGTACATTCCTCTAATAGAGTTGATACATAATATAAAACATTTTTTCTAAATTCGTACTTTTAAGTGGTTAAATGGGGATAAAGGGATAAAAATAGTACCAACCTAACGGCTGCACCTAGAATAATGAAATTCGATATATACATTCCTCTGATTGCGTAGACACGTAAAATAAAAGAACTTTCCAAAATTCGTACTTTTTGGGGTTCGAATGGAAAAAGGGGATAAAAATAGTACCTACCAAATGACAGCAGCTAGAATCATGAAATTCAGAGTATACATTCCTCTGACTGCGTAGACACGAAAAATAAAACGTTTTTTCCAAATTCGTACTTTAAATGGATACAATGGCTACAGGGGATAAAAATAGTACCAACTAAACGAATACAGCTAGAATGATGAAATTCAGTGACTACGTCCCTCTAATTGTGTAGATACGTAAAATAAAGAGATTTTAGATAGTCCTACTCTTGAGGGGGCAAAATTGGAAAAAGGGGATAAAAATGGTACCAACAAAATGGCCGCTGATAGAATCATGGAATTCGGTGTATACATTCCTCTGACTGCATAGCCACGTAAAATATTTTTTTTTTAGGGTAGTTATTATTGCTCCCTTATATATACTTTAAGATTTGAAGTATTATTTCCATTATATATATACATAGTATACAAATATTGGTAGCCTTGGTTTATTAATTATATTTCTGATTTTCATACATTTGAAAATTGTTGCGGACATTCCTCTTGTAGCTTGGAAGCACCACAAAGATATAGTATATAGTACCAATGATACGACAACAGCTAGAATCATGAAATTCGGTGTGTACATCCCTCTAATTGCATAGACACGTAAAATAGAGGGATTTTTCAAATTCAAAGTCGTGCTTTTAAGGGTTATAATTAACAAGTAAAAACGGCGTTAAGTTCGGCCGGGCCGAACTTTATATTCCCTCCACCATGGATTGCATTTCACAGAGGTTGTCAGTTTTCGTAGAAGTGCAGTAATATTGCAGGAAAATATATTTTTTTAAAATAGCCAAACCAAAACAAATACAAATATTGAAAAATTAATTTTATAAATAAATATAATATTTTAATTATTTCAAACCACGCTTATAAGGTAATGATTGGTAGCATTACCTTATACGTGAATTCAAAAAATAAATATTGTTATATTTATATTTTCAAAAATATTTTCAAAGCCATAAATATTGGTAGATAGTGGGTGTTCAAGTTGGTTGTATTTCCATTCTATTTTAATTCCAAAAGTACAAATTTTAAAAATCCATTATCAGACGTACATAGTGCAAAATAACCTAACTTCATGATTCAACCAATTTTTGCCGTAAAAGAAAAAGTACGAATTTGAAAAAAAAAACTTTTTATTTTGCGTGTATATGCAGTCAGAGGAATGTATACACCGAATTCCATGATTCCAGCTGCGCCCATTTGGTTGGTACCATTTTTACCCCCTTGACGTTTCTACGCAATTAGAATTGCATCATTCTAGCTGTAGTCGTTTAGTTGGTACTATTTTTATCCCTCTGTACCATTGTATCCCTTGAAAGTACTAATTTCGAAAAATTCGTCTATTTTCCGTGTCTACGCAGTCGGAGGAATGTATACTCCGAATTTCATGACTCTAGCTGCGGTCATTTGATTGGTACTATTTTTATCCCCTTTTTCATTTTAACCCCAAAAAGTACGAATTTCGAAAAATCAGTTTATTTTCCGTGTCTACACACTCAGAGGAATGTATACTCCGAATTTCATGACTCTAGCTGCGGTCATTAGATTGGTACTATTTTTATCCCCTTTTTGCATTTTAACCCCAAAAAGTACGAATTTTGAAAAATCCGTGTATTTTACTTATCTATGCAATCAGAGGAACGTATACACCGAATTTCATTATTCTAGGTACAGCCGTTTGGTTGGTACCATTTTTATCCCTCTATTCCCATTTTACCTCTTAAAAGTACGAATTTGGAAAAAATACTTTTAAATTATTTATCTACTCAATTAGAGGAATGCACACACCGAATTTCGTGTTTCTAGCTATTGTCGTTTAATAAGTACCATTTTTATCCCTTTTTTGCCCCATTTCACCCCCTACAAATAAGAATCACTTTATGGTGCACGTTTTTGCTATAAGGGGAATGCGCATACCAAATATCAGGCAAATATGAACAGTCATATCCAAAAAACATGCTTAAATACGCTTAAATAATAGGGATCTAGCAGTACCCGCTGCTTCGCACGCGAAAAAGCCAGCTATTTGTTAATTTTATCCGTCTTTGTTTTTGGATAGTATTTATTTAATTTTCTTTTGGTGGATATAGATAAATCTAGAATAGTAATTTGGAAACCTCCTATTAGCTAGCACTCACACAGTCAAAGGAATGTGCTTGTCGATATGTACTATTTTAGCTGAACTCCTTCGTATGTATAATTTTTATAATTTTCTACCAAGTTTTGAACAAAAAATTACAACCATTTATATCATCGATCTCATGTTTCTAGATACATTTATATCATCGATCTCATGTTTCTAGATTCAGCCAGCCAGTTTATAACTATTTGCACTTCTTTCCCAAAAAGTACACATTTTGAAAAATCACATGTGTTTTTGCTATATGTACTTTATTTGGTAACACATTTATTCCTTGTTGCCCCGTATCCCCCTTTTAAGTACAAATTTTGAAATATCCATTTATGTTCCGCGTTTACGTAATTAAAGGATTGTACAGCATTTGTATCCCTTTTCGTCCCCCTTAAAAGTACAAATTTCGAAAAATCAAACTACTGCGCTTCTATATGGTCAGAGGAATTTACACACTAAATTTCACGATTCTAGGTGTAATACTAAAGTTGATACCATTTTTATCCCTTTTTGTTCCCGCTCGCAACTTAAAAGTACAAATTTCGAGAAATCCATTTATGTTGCACGTCTACGTTGTCAGAGAAATTTAAACACAAAATTTCACGACTATAGCTAAAATATTTTAGTTGGTACTATTTTTATCCCGCTCATTGTTTATAAGTACAAAATTAGAAAAATTCGTTTAGATTTGCGCTTATCGTTGTCAGTGGAACTTACCCACCACATTTCACGACTATAGCTCCAATACTTTAGTTGGTACTACTTTTATCCCGTGTTGCTCACCCACTATAAGAAAATTTCGAAAAAATTCATTTAGATTGCGCTTTACACACAGTTTACATTCCAAATTTCCCGACTATATCTGCAATTCTTAAATTGGAACCCTACCCGCCTACCACCTAAAAAGTAAAAATTTCGAACAATCCAATTATACTGCGCTTCTACATGGCCAGAGGAATTTACATACCAAATTTCACGACTATAGCTGTAATACTTTAGTTGGTACCATTTTTTCCCTTTTTGTTCCGCTCGTCCCTTAAAAGTACAAAATTCAAAAAAATCTAATTTTACTTTGTTTCTATATGGTCAGATGATTTCAGATACCAAATTTCACGTTTCTAGCTGTAATACTTTAGTTGGTACCATTTGTATCCCTTTTTGTCCCGCTCGTCCGTTAAAAGTACAAATTTCGAAAAATTCAATTTTACTTCGTTTCTATATGGTCAGAGAAATTTACATACCAAATTTCACGTTTCTAGCTGTAATACTTTAGTTGGTACCATTTTTATCCCTTTTTGTCCCGCTCTTCCCTTAAAAGTACAAATTTCGAAAAATCCAATTTTACTTCGTTTCTATATGGTCAGAGGAATTTACATACCAAATTTCACGTTTCTAGCTGTAATACACTAGTTGGTACCATTTTTATCCCTTTTTGTCCCGCTCGCCCCTTAAAAGTACAAATTTCGAAAAAATCTAATTTTACTGCGCTTCTATATGGTCAGAGGAATTTACATACCAAATTTCACGTTTCTAGCTGCAATACTTTAGTTGGTACCATTTCTATCCCTTTTTGTCCCGCTCGCCCCTTAAAAGTACAAATTTCGAAAAATCCAATTTTACTTCGTTTCTATATGGTCAGAGGAATTTACATACCAAATTTCACGTTTCTAGCTGTAATACACTAGTTGGTACCATTTTTATCCCTTTTTGTCCCGCTCTTCCCTTAAAAGTACAAATTTCGAAAAATCCAATTTTACTTCGTTTCTATATGGTCAGAGGAATTTACATACCAAATTTCACGATTCTAGCTGTAATACATTAGTTGGTGCCATTTTTATCCCTTTTTGTCCCGCTCTTCCCTTAAAAGTACAAATTTCGAAAAATCCAATTTTACTTCGTTTCTATATGGTCAGAGGAATTTACATACCAAATTTTACGATTCTAGCTGTAATACTTTAGTTGGTACCATTTTTATCCCTTTTTGTCCCGCTCGCCCCTTAAAAGTACAAATTTCGAAAAATCCCTATTTGTAGCTCTTCTGCGTGGTCAGTGCAAGGAACTCACCGACTTTCATGTTTCTAACTACTGCCGTTTAGTCAGGACGAAGGTTCGATGTTTATCCCTTTTTGGGCCATTTTACCCCCTTCAGCCGTTTGGTCTGGGGGCTGGTCAATGATAAGTCAGTCAGTCAGTCAGTCAGTCAGTCAGTCAGTCAGTCAGTCAGTCAGTCAGTCAGTCAGTCAGTCAGTCAGTCAGTAACGCAACTCTTTTATATAAAGGGCGATTTTTTAAGAGCTTGATAACTTTTTTTTTTTAAAACGCATAAAATTTGCAAAATCTCATCGGTTCTTTATTTGAAACGTTAGATTGGTCCATGACATTTACTTTTTGAAGATAATTTCATTTAAATGTTGACCGCGGCTGCGTCTTAGGTGGTCCATCCGCTTAGTCCAATTTTGGCATTTCCACGTTTTTGAGTAACAGAGACCCAATTGGTGCGAACGGCGACGAATCGAAAATTGGTGGTCATCATTAACACTGGCCGATACAGCTGCGATATTTTCTTCAGTTCGCACTCTACGTAAGCGTGTTGGTGGTTTAATGTCCAACAATGTAAATTTGGTGCGAAATTTAGTCACAATAGCCCGAATAGCCGCTTCAGTGGGTCGATTAAACTGACCATAAAATGGAAGCGCGCAATGAACTTTCTTAACAGAGCACGCATTTTGATAATAAAATTCAATAATTTGCAAGCGTTGTTCGTTTGTAAGACGATTCATGATGAAATGTCAAAGCATACTGAGCATCTTTCTCTTTGACACCATGTCTGAAATCCCACGTGATCTGTCAAATACTAATGCATGAAAATCCTAACCTCAAAAAAATCACTCTTTATATAGATTATTATGGGTATTTTTAGTCCTTGTGAGGGAAAAATGTTTCCCTTTGGGCCGATTTCGCCCCATTTCAATCCCAACCGATCTACGACTATAAGACACATTTATGGAAAATTTGAACGTTCTAGCTCCTTTCGTTTAGATGCTAGCGTGCTTTCAACAGACGGACAGACGGACGGACGGACGGACATGGCTAGATCGTCTTAGAATTTTATGACGATCAAGAATATATATACTTTATAGGGTCTCAGGTCGATATTTCAAGGTGTTACAAACGGAATGACAAAGTTAGTATACCCCCATCCTGGAGGTGGAGGGTATAAAAAGAGGGATAAAAATGGAACCTACCAAACCGCTGTTTTTTTTCGAAATTTTTACATTTGTGCGGAGAATGGGGCGAATGGGGATATCTTTAAGATTTATACTTTTCTTATCACTTTGTCTGTATCTGGAAATGCTTCTTTCTAATGGCGACTAATATTTAGGCATGTTCACTTTCACAATTACAGCATAGTATTTATTTATAGTAGTAGATTTTAAACGCATAAGTATACATTATAGTTTGAAATAGTAATCAAATATAGTAATGTGCATTAACATATCACAATTTTCGTAATATGGTTCTGCACTTCTATGTCTACAGCCTTTAATCTGCTGGTAATACTGTGGAATGCACTCCGTGGTGGAGGGTATATAAGATTCGGCCCGGCCGAACTTAACGCCTTCTTACTTGTTTAATTTGTACAAGACAAAAATCAATTCGGTGTATAAATCCCTCCGGCTACGTAGGATCTGGAATAGAGAATTTGGTGTGAATATACCTCTGAATACGTAGTTGCGCAACATAATGCCATTTTTCATATTTTGTGAATGTTTACAAGCGATTTTCCCTGAAAGGGTTATTCTTACACCGAGTACGAAGTAGCGGGTATTTGCTAGTAGATTATAAAGAAAGAAGGAACGACATATTTTGTTGATTCATTTTTATTTGGTTCATAATTCCAGTTCGTAATCAGTCATCAAATAAACAGGGAAATCCAGTTACACGTATTTCATGTATTTTCACCGATTCGTGAACCAAATACAAAGAGGACATTTCTGAAATTCACAATGAATGAAGACATGGGATTAAATAGTCCAACTAGGAACGACAGCGCCACACTATCCAATGCACTAAGCATTTAATCAAGAGTTGGAATGCAATGCAAAACAAGTAAGGAAAGGCTAAAGTGGGGCGGGCCGACTCTATGATACACTCCACTTTCAATCCGAATACAATTCAATTCGGTGAAAACGGGAAGGTTTTTTGTATCCTGTAAATGTATGTGATTGACAAAAAATTTTATATCGGAAAGGACATTTGTATGAGGATATATTGAAACCTGGAACGAAATAGGTGAAATATAAAATATATAGTTTGGCCAAAATCGGTTAAACTTATGGGAGCAACATTTGAATTTGGGCTATATTTAAATCTGAACCGATCTTACCCACTTTCACCATAGTTTTGTTTAGTTAGATTATAAGATGTTGTGCGAAATTTAAAGAAAATCGAGCACAATATGTGGCTTTTAAAGCGGTCAAATGTCATCAAAGTGGTCAAATGTCGGTCAAATGTCAAATCGGGAGCGACATTTGTATGGGGGCTATATCTAAATCTGAACCGATCTTACCCAATTTCTGCATAGGTGTTTCTAGTAAGATTATAAGATGTTGTGCCAAATTTAAAGAAAATCGAGTACAATATGTGGTTTCTACAGAGGAAAATGTCTAATCGGGAACGACATTTGTATGGGGGCTATATCTAAATCTGAACCGATTTGACCTATTTTCACCATAGATGTTCTTAGTTTAAATATAAGATGTTTTGCCAAATCTGAAGACAATCTGATACAATATGTGGTTTCTAGAGCGGTAAAAGTCAAATCGGGAGCGAAATTTGTATGGGAGCTATATACAAATCTGAACCGATCTGACCGATATTCACCATGGGTGTTTCTAGTGGAAATATAAGATGTTTTACCAAATCTGAAGACAATCTGATACATTATGTGGTTTCTAGAGCGGAAAAAGTCAAATCGGGAGCGAAATTTGTATGGGAGCTATATATAAATCTGAACCGATCTGTCCGATATTCACCATGGGAGTTTCTAGTGGGAATATAAGATGTTTTACCAAGTCTGAAGACAATCTGATACAATATGTGGTTTCTAGAGCGGAAAAAGTCAAATCGGGAGCGAAATTTGTATGGGAGCTATATATAAATCTGAACCGATCTGTCCGATATTCACCATGGGAGTTTCTAGTGGGAATATAAGATGTTTTACCAAATCTGAAGACAATCTGATACAATATGTGGTTTCTAGAGCGGAAAAAATCAAATCGGGAGCGAAATTTGTATGGGAGCTATATATAAATCTGAACCGATCTAACACATTTTTACCACAGGTGTTTCTAGTTACAATATAAGATGTTTTGCCAATTTTAAAGAAAATCTGTTGTACTATGTGGTATCTAGAGTGAAAAGAGTCAAATCGGGAGTGAAATTCGTATGGGGGCTATATCTAAATCTGAACCGATTTTCTTCAAATTAAATAGCGTTCGTCCTTATCCCGAAAAACATCGTTGTGCAAAGTTTCATTTGGCTCTGTCTACAATTGCGACCTGTATCGTGATTACAAGAATAGATGGACGGACAGACAGACAGACGGACATTGCTAAATCGACTCAGAAAGTGATTCTAAGACGATCGGTATAATTAACAATGGGTCTATCTCGTTTCCTTTTGGGTGTTACAAACAAATGCACAAAGACATAATACTCTCGTGGAGTGTATAAACAATGTGAATACGATGCATTGCGATATAAGATGCTTATGGAACATGGGCTTATGAACGATTGAACTATAGTGAATTTCTTCTTGGACGCTTTCGGTGAAACCGGAAATTTGCACTAGAAAATTTCTGTTGATTTTTATTTTTTTTTAAGTTCGTGTCCCCATTCGTTGCTCCAAATCGTGTATCGTTGAGCGAACATGGTGGATTTTGTTTCTAGAGAAAATTATATCGACAACCGCAGATTTCGGCTACGATTCTCTCGTAGGATTTAATTTTACCGCCTACATTGAAATTGCAGCTAAGTTGTTGAAAAAGGTCGAACAGCTCAATCAGCAATCAAATTGCCGTTGAATACGAACAAAGAACTTCCAACGTTCAAGCTGTCGAAGAACTGTGCCGGTTATCATGGTTGTGAAGTAAGGTAAATTGATCGCTCGGTATGAATATACGATGTCTCACATAAAGTGTTTGGAGTTATAAGACCGAATAATGACTAGGCAGACGATTTTTATGCAAAAGTATATTTTGAGAGGATGTTTATTTATAATGATTCTCATCATCTCAATATTAAAAAATTTATATAAACTATATTATCTTAGCATATGTTGCATAGATTATAAATGCAAAGATAAAAAATATAATTTGCATAAAAATCCACTGTCTATTAATGAATCAATCCAAAATGGTCAGGTGGTGCAATAATTCCTTTGGTGATTTTTACCAAACACTGCCAGTGATTCCACGGCCTACTCCACCCAATAAACTAAATGAATTCGTATACGTCCTTTTTGTGGAAAACCTCACGACAATTAAATTTAGTACTATCAAGCGTTTCGAGTTGCAGAATGACTAATCTGCACAATTATATTCAAAACACTTGCTTGAAAGTGTCAATGGCAAAATCCGTTGAAATGTCGACCTTCTGCATTTGTCGCTCCCGGTTTGAGTTTTCCCGCCATAGAAACCGTGTATTGTAAGCGATCTTCGTCAAATTTATCAAATCACGTTACATTTAAGTAGAAGCACGTGTGGTGAAAGCGGATCACATCGTTCCATGTTTAGATATAGCCCCGACACAATTGTCCTTCCCGATTTGACTTCTTTCGCTTCAGAAACAAACCTTCCTGATTTTGGAAAAACTTGATACAACATATTATATTTCACCTATAAACATGCATAGCCCACATCGAAGTGTCCTTCCCAATTTTAATCTAATTTGGCAGAACACTGTTTCAGCTAGAAACATCTATGGTTAAAGTTGGTCACAATTAGAGTCGTATTCGGCACACATTCGACTCCGGAGATGTTCTTGAATCCAATTAGTCACAAAGTTTTTCGAAAAACGTTCGTTTACAAATGCCTACACTAAATATTTAAATAGAAACGCACTTTTGAAATGGACAATAAATGTATAAATGAACGCTGCACATGCAAACTATTAAACTAAAAAAAAAGTAATGAAATAATAATAAAAATAAGTTTTACTTTTTAATGTAAACATTCATCTAAGTTTAAATTTTTGGAAAATAGAGCTCTCACATTGCATGGTGAGATAAGAAAGGACTAACGTTTGGGTTTCTCGGAATTTTTTCATTTCCCGGGAAACGGAAATGAAAAGTTTCATTACCGGGAATCCCGGGAGTGCACGGGAAAAATTAATTTATTTTAGATATGTCCAATATGGTCTAAAATGTCAACATTTTGTAGCTTTTTATTACAAATTAAAAACGAACGTTATTAAAAATATTTACAAATTGTTTTTTATTTTATAAATATTTTAGTCCAGACTAATCATCACGCACAAATGAGTGACACCTACACTAGATTTAAAATTAAAAGAATGATTAAGGAAACAAAGAACTCGTAAGACTGAGAATGTTATGACATCTTTAAATTAGAAGACGAAAATACAGTACAAAAACATGGGAACACATTCTAAACTATAAAGGCAATAGAAACATTTTTTATTTATTTATTATGAATTACAATACAAAGTAAATTTATACTCTAATTTTGGGTCCAGTGATTGAGCCGGGGTAACTAAGACCATTGTAGCTAGTTATTGCAGCGACAGATATACCTCGCTTTTATTACAAAACCCAGACGTTTCATGGGAGCAATTTTATGTAGTTCATATAAATTATAAAATTCATCTTTAGTCATATTTAACGAATATGGTAAATAATATGATAATCGATCCAATTTTCCGGACAACAAATACAAGAAGACAAATACAAATAATACAGTAGTAATAGGATGAATCGGACCGACATTTGAAAGGGGGCCTATAACAACACTTGGGGCCTGGTCTAATGCATTCATTCACTGTAGGTATTCCTAGTTGAAATATATCGTGATACGATGTAAGACGTAGTTTCTAAAGCTGTAATAGAGTAGAATGGGGGCCCCATTTGGGTTCTTCCAATGTATGGACACAAATATTTGACTTTCATAGTATGTATTCTTAGTTGAAATGTAATCCGCACAATTAAAAAAAAAAACAATTTAAATTTTGCGTCCTTGAGGGGTAAACATTAAAATGGGCCATTTGTAAGGGCGCTACATTAAAAAGTGGTTCCATATAGATCACATTCAAAGTAGGTATTCTTAGTTGAAATATGACATGATATGCAAACTTGTATCGAGATCCAATGCACGTTATGAGTTCTAGAGCTGTATTAGAGTAGAATGGGGGCCCAATTTGTATGGGGGTTATACCAAAATATGGACCCATATATTTGCCTTTCATAGTATGTATTCTTAGTTGATGTAAAATGTGGGTCCTTGAGAGGTAAATTAAAAATTGGGCCTTTATAACGTAGGTATTCTTTATTGAAATATAACATGATCTGCAAAATCTTATCAAAATCCAACGTAAGAAGTGGGTTCTATAGCGATAATAGTGTAATAGTTGGGCGACCATTTGTATGGGGGCTATACTAAAACATTGACCTATATAGCTGGCTTTCAGCATACGTGTTTCTAGTATAAATGTAACATTGTGTGGAAAATTTGATCAATATCCGATGTAAAATGTGCATTTTAGAGCAGTAATATTGTAAATCGGAGGTACATTTGTATAGCACCCATACAAATCAAAACTTAGGTCCGTGTGGTCCACTTTCCCGTAAGCTGTTTCTAGTTCATATATAACATGATCCTGAACTTTGGTCATGATCCCATGTAAATGGTGTATTCTAGAGCAGTAATAGTGTAAATTATAGGGATATTAGTATGGGGGCTATATCTAAATCTGATCCGATTTCCTCCAAATTCAATACCAATCGTCCTTGGTCAAAAAAGTAACTTCTGCCAAATTTCATGACAATTGCGAACAATCTTAGATGGACAGCAGACGGACGGACATCGTTAAATAGATTCAGCTGATGATTCTACGCCGATCCGTATAGTTAAAGGGGAGTCAATTATTTCTTGGTGTTACAAACATTTGGCGGAAAACTAACTTATAATACCCTAGTCCACGAAGTGGTGTAGGGTATAAACATGTACATTTATCCATCCCAACTTTCAACATGCTGCTATTTTTCTCCGGTCGTGTGTCTGTTAATCTTCTTAAAACATAAATATCCTTCCTTCGTCTGTGTGTGCGCTTAGATGGATGAGAAAGCTGAAAGAAAGAATAAAGGAGGTGAAAACATATCATTTAATATTTATCATAAGAGATAACATATTTCTTCAATGAAAAATTCCTAAATCGATTTCTTCCAGCAAATTATATCACACAATTTCATTTTGATTTTGAACAGTAAACAAATATATCATCCTTCAAACACACCCGCACACATCCACGTTGGCACATATACTCAACCAGATCCAAACATTGTTCTACATACATATTTATTTTATTACGGTTTTATGCATATCAAAGTGTAGACATACTCATCCACATCCGCTGTTTGGCATACCCCCAGCAGTGTAAAGGGGGGATTGACACGCCTGCTAACAGGCCTGCAGAAGCGGCTACAAGACACACCCTACTCAGTATGCAAATCGTGAAATAGATTTTTACAAGGACAAGAAATGAAGTAATACAATAGCAACGACATGTTTAAAAATAACCTACCTAATTACAATTTTTTTCGTATAACATTTTAATCCTTAAATATCCTTTTTGAAAATGGTTAATTTGGCCCATAAAGAGGGGAGTTAGGTGTTAAGATCTTCTATAAAAATTGTCCTCTTAAAATTCCACAATATTCTGACAATAAGAATTCTCTCAGACATTAACTTACAAAATATTTTTCACTTAGTATAATGGTCCATTGGACCAAAAATAAAAACTTTGACGCACTGTAAATAAGTTTATTCTACAAAAATCTGCATGTTCTTTTAGAATTATAGGGTCGGTATTCTGTTCCAATTAAAAAGTCTTAATGTTTTGGACAGTGTTATTTTTAATTAGTTTGCCAAAAAAATAATATTATATTAATATTTTCAAAAGCATGTTTAATCGTCATTATACCCTCCACCTCCAGGATGGGGGTATACTAACATTGTCATTCCGTTTGTAACACCTTGAAATATCGACGTGAGGCCCTATAAAGTAGGGCTATTTTTCTATAAGCCGGGATAACAAGCTGCGATAACAAAAACGTTAATAAAAATTTATTTTTTTTGCTCAAAATAAATAATTCTTTTTTAAAATTGTCGCCAACTACAATATAAATATATGTGTCAAAACAAATTTAAAAAAAATATTTTGTGTTCACTTTATTGGACTTAGCCTTGATAACCATAATTTTGACATACACTGGATAATTACCCAGGCTAAGTCAAAAATTGTTAACACAAAATTATTTTTTCAAAATTTTTTTCACACACACACTGATATTGTTTTTGGCGACAATTTTAAAAAAGAATTTTTTATTTTTAGTGAAATTTTAATATTTTATTTAGATTTTTCTTATCACAGCTTAGTTATCCAGCCTTAAAGAAAAACAGCCATAGTGTATATATTCTTGATCGTCATAAAATTCTAAGACGATCTAGCACTGTCCGTCTGTTGAAAGCACGCTAACATCTAAACGAGCTACGTCCAAATTTTCCATAAATACGACTTATAGATCGTAGATCGGTTGGGATTGAAAATGGGCGAAATCGGCCCAGTGGTACAAAAAATCCCTAACAAGGACTAAAAATACCCATAATGTTCCCTAATATTTTAGAGTATTTAAGCACATTTTTTCAATATGTCTGTCCTATAACAAAAACGTACACCTAAAAGTGATTTTTGTTCGTAGGGGGTGAAATGGGGCAAAAAGGGATAAAAATATGGATGGTACATATTAAACGATAGCAGCTAGAAACACGAAATTCGGTGTGTACATTCCACTAATTGTGTAGATACATAATATAAAAGTACTTTTTCCCAATTCGTACTTTTAAGGGATAAAATGTATGATATGCGCAAACAACCACCACACCAGTGTCTGCCCACTAAACAAAACAGAACGAAAACCGGCTGTTCTCACTTGTTTTAATTGCAAGAAAGTTGGGAGAGAACGCACCGATCATTCTGCCAACGACGTCAACTGTCCGTCCAGATCTACTTACTTGGAGAATAGAGCAAAAGCGACAAACAACTCTCAAAGAAACGGTATTCGAAGACAAGCAGTGCGTGCTACCCAACCCCCCCTTGTGCACAACCCGCAACCAATCAACGAAAACATGCAGAGTGTTGTAAACGGTAACTCTTACGCATCGTGCTTAAGAGAAAATAATGATCTTTTCAGCATCGACGAACTCTTTCAAATATTTATGTCTGCGCTAAATGAGCTTCAGCAGTGCACTAACAAAATACAACAGATACAGGTTGTCATGTCAATGGTGAAATATGCCCATGGTTTGCGATAATGCAAACGTTTTTAAAATGATTCATTGGAATGCCCACGGCATTTCTAACTATTGTCATCTCAAACAATTTGAATATTTGCTTGAGAAAGAATCTGTTCATATCGCTTCATTAAATGAAACCCATTTAAATGATAGCCATAAACTATATTTACGTAACTATTTTATATATAGAAACGATAGAGAAGGCGCTAGAAGTGGTGGCGTTGCTCTTATAGTTAGGAAAAACATTCAACATAAGCTTTTATCAGTTATAAATACGAAGACGATAGAAAATTTGTCAGTAGAAGTTACTATCAACAACAGAAAAATTATAATTACAACTGCTTATTCACCAAGACATACGCCAGATTTCAAAAACGATATTCTACTACTCACATCACATGATAAGGAATTCTTCATACTAGGAGACTTAAACGCTAAGCATATGTCATGGAATTGCTACTCCCATAACACAGCTGGAAACGAGCTTTATGCTTTACAACAGAACCACAATTTTTTCATTCACCACACGGTGGAACCTACTTACTATCCGTACCAACAAAATCGTAATCCGTCCGTCATCGACATCATTCTCTCAAACTCCAGATTTTCCACGTCCTTGAATGTTCTTGGGTATAACATTCCTTCTGACCACCGCCCGGTAGTGTGTACACTTCATCATTCAACTACGAATACAGTAGACACTAGTCACTTCGATTTCAAGTCAACGAACTGGCCGCTATTCCAAAACTACATCGAAAGTCGAATAAACAATCACAATGCAATGTATTCCACCAGTGATTCTATTGAGCGTGATATTAAAAAACTTATTAAAATTATTTTAGAAGCGCGAAACATTTCTACACCGATGGTTAGTCCAAACAGTAATTATGTTTTCTCAAATGATACTATCAAACTCATAAAGACAAGACGATATCTCGATAGAAAAATGAAAAGGGCAACCAACCAAAACGAATTTAATATGTACAAGAAATGCATTAAACTCATTAGTACAATTATCGACAACAAAATTAGCATTGAACGAAATGAAAAGTGGAATAAATTTCTATCAAAATTAAAGCCAGGTGACAAATCGTTTTGGAAGATAAGCAGAAGCTTGAGAGGTAAATCAAACAAAACAATCCCATATTTACAAAAAGACAATCGGAAAATCTGCGCAGATGATGAAAAGGCCCAATTGTTAGCCGATAAATTTTTAGGCGCAAACAGCATAACCTCTAGCTACAAGCACTCCATTGACAAAACAGTTAATAGTAAAGTAAACCGATTTAGAAAGGAAATTAGCAGTTCCTCTGGTGCTATTTTTGTTACATTAGATGAACTATGCATTATAATTAGAAATCTAAAGGCTTCGAAGTCACCTGGTTTGGATAATATATCAAACTTGCTATTAAAAAAGTTACCATCAAAGGCGCTGAAGTTATTGGTGGCTATATTTAACAGTTGCATTCAACTTAACTACTTTCCAAAGCACTTCAAAACAGCTAAAGTTGTTGCAGTCCTAAAACCTAACAAACCTAAAAACGATCCTAACAGCTACAGACCGATAAGCCTCCTCAGTAACTTAGGAAAATTGTACGAGAAAATAATTCATACAAGGATAAATGAATTTGCAATAGACAACAACCTAGTTGTTGACGAGCAATTTGGATTTAAAAAATAACATAGCTGTATTCAACAAGTTAACAGGGTGATAAATATAATACGAGAGAATAGAAGTAAAAAACTTTCAACTGGGTTAATTCTTTTGGATATAGAAAAAGCCTTCGACACCGTTTGGCATAACGGTTTAATCTACAAGATGCTACAAGCAGATATACCTAAATACCTGTGCAAAATAATAATCGATTTCCTGGATAGGAGAAACTTTGTTGTATGTGTAAATACAGTCTTTTCATCACCAAAAACGACTACTGCAGGCCTGCCCCAAGGATCGGTACTATCGCCATTGCTTTACTCGCTGTATACGTCTGATTTCTCTCCACCTCGATACGCTTCAACAGCATATTATGCAGATGACACTGCCCTAATTACCTCAAGCAAATTGACCACGGCGCTACTTAAGAAAATGGAAAAGGGCCTTAAAAGCTGTAATAAATATTTCCATAAATGGAAAGTAAAAATCAATCCTTCGAAGACTCAAGCAATCATTTTCCCATCTACAACAAGTCTCCAAAGCGGCTGCCTAATCGTAACTTGAAATTTGGAAATGACGATATACCCATTCTCAGCGAGGTTAAATACCTAGGTGTCCTAATTGATAAGAAACTAAACTTCAGCAAACATATCGACGAAACTGCAAAGAAAAGTACAAGAGTGTTAAAAGCTCTTTGGCCACTGATTACTTATCGATCCTCTCTTAACTTAAAAAACAAAAATCAAATTTTTAGAACGGTTATAAGACCTACACTTACCTTTGCTTGTCCTATATGGTATAAAGCAGCCAAAACGCATATCAAAAAATTACAAGTAATCCAAAATAAATGCCTAAAAATTATCTACAACCTGCGATGGAGATACCCTACGGACCTTCTTCATAATAGATGTGGTTACGAAAAAATTCATGAATTCATGTGCAGACTTAGCCAAAACTATTACAACAGAAACACACATTCTACTTATCCTATGATAAGAGCATGTCGAGAATTATCATTATAATTTTTATAAAATAGAAATTACCAAATTGAAAACTGTATGTATAATTTTGTTTACTTTTTTGTAAATTTTCTTGTATACATTATTGTTTTCTTCCGATATTTGCAATTGTAAAAATTCAAAATAAGGTTTTTCCTATTTTCCTTGAAAAGTTCAAATAATAAAAACGTTATAATTAAAAAACTGATCTCATTTGCTGTAATATCTAGAATAATATCTCAAACAATGTAAATAATGTATATAAACGAAATGTGAATAAAGATGATGCTTTAAATTGAAAAAAAAATCTATACAGCCATGAGAATGTACATTCCGAATTTCGTTATTCTGCAGCTGCAGCTCTTTTGGTCCCCTTTTCACATTTCCCTCCTTAAAAGTACTAATTTCGAATCTCACTTTATTTTACGTGTACATGCAATTAGAGGGATGTACACAACGAGTTTAAATTTACTAGCTATTATCGTTTCACTGGTACCATTTGTAACCTTTTTACCCATTTCACCCTTTAAAAGTATGGATTTATAGCGTTCACGCTATAAAAGGATTGTACTTACCAAACAAACGGGACAAATCCTTGTCCCGAAAAACTTCATTGTGCAAAGTTTCACTTAGTTATGTCTACAATTGCGACCTGTAGCGTGATTACAAGAATAGAAGGACAGACGGACGGACGGACATTGTTAAATCGACTCAAACAGTGATTTTAAGTCGATCGGTATAATTAACAATGGGTCTATCTCGTTTCCTTTTGGGTGTTACAAACAAATGCACAAAGACATAATTCTCTCGTGGAGTGTATAAACATCCGAAAATCCAAAAGTTGATTTCGCAACATATGAATGGTTTCGGCAAGAAAGATTTAAGGGAACTCCAATTTCAGGTAAGTTTACTGAAATCGATATATTGTATGAACTTAAACTGAAATTTGCTTCAGAACTTCAGGCGAAATGATTGTCGAAAAGTCAAAAATGTTCCATTTGAAGTTAAACATGAATTCAGAGTGCACTTATTCATTTGGTTGGTTGGATAAATTCAAAAAACGTCATGGAATCCGTCGACTGAAATCTACTGGAGAAAAGGAGTGTGCTGATTATGAGTCTGCTACGATGTTTGTGGACGAACAGATCTACAATGCAGACGAAACGCCTACATTGGCTCAGACAATAGAGACTAGTAGTATTTTGTTAGGGTTTTTAGAAAACTTTAATTGTCCAAGTATTTCAGAACCAGATAAAATGCAAATATATCGCATACAAACTCATTTGTTGGAAGAACAATCAAAAGCTAAAAGCATAAGACAGACTTCCATAAAAGATTTTTTTAAATAAATGTATGTATTCCTAGAGATAAGATAAGTTATTTATAGACGCAGATGTACATGTTTTTGTCAAAAATAAATAAAATAATAAAATTTATACATGTAAAATTTTACCTCTTTTAACCGTGATTTTCTGTTATCCGTGATTAGCCCGGTCCCGAGCATCCCGGTTAATCGAAGTTCAACTGTATATATATATATTATGGCAACTTTTGTAAGGTTCGGAAAATAAATGTGACCTGAAAACCGACAGACGTACAGACCTGCGTGGCTACATCGACAAATAAACGATGGGCATATCTCTCTTCCTTTGGGATGTTACAAACAACTGCACAAAAAATAATAATACCCTAGTGAAGGGTGTAAAAACAGAATATGTGTTCCATTAAACATTCATATTATGAATTATTGACACACATTACAACAACAAGAAAAACTTACAAAAGTAACAATCATCAAACGTCACTGTTGTTAAAACTTTTGTATGTATTGCACTAACATATTATTTTTCGTTTTGTTATAATGTGTCTATTGCTTTGAGCAGCGCAGCTCCCAGTGTCCGTCTTCGCAGAACAAAGTTTGTGTGTATGGAGCCCAAGCCTGTTTAATGTAGACTCCCATTCGCTTGGCTGTAAAGAAATATTTTCTATAAATGCTCAAAGTTTGGCAATGCCAACAAAAAATAGGATTCAATCTACCATCCTACCAAATAGAAAATATCCAACCAATTTTGGTAGGGAAAGACCGAGACGTCAACACTAGAGACATCATCAACACAAACAATGGTTTCCGATAGTCTAGGCATGTTTCACGACTAACTCTCAAATAATATTGGAACAAAATAAAATGCCTGCTTGCATTCGGTGTATAATAGTTTTGACGCCTTTACACTGTTTTCAATGTACAGTGAGTCACAAAAGTATTTTGCCTACTATACTTTTTCAGAAAAAAATCCCGTGAACATTTTTCAAAACACATATATGTATATGTGTTTACTAGCAAATACCCGCTACTTCGTACTCGTTGTAAGAATATCCCTTTCAGGGAAAATCGCTTGTAAACACTCACAAAATATGAAAAATCGCATTATGTTGCGCAACTACGTATTCAGAGGTATATTCACACCAAATTCTCTATTCCAGATCCTACGTAGCCGGAGGGATTTATACACCGAATTGATTTTTGTCTTGTACAAATTAAAAAAATCAATTTACACGCTGTCATTCATTTATACGTAGTCTATAGTTTAAAACAAAAAATCATATAAAGTAGAGAATTATTTGCCCGTTTCTTTCTTAAGGTGCGATAATTACATTCACAATACAGAGTAGGAGCATATATATAATTTGGGATAGAAAAAAGTGCAACGCATTGAAGGAGTGACGTCCGCCAGTCTGTCTGGCTGGTTGGTGTACACGATAACTCTCGAAGGGAGTTAAGGAATTTATTTAAACTCTGAACAAAGTATTATTTTCCCCAGACTTAGTTTCTAGTGCAATATTTTGGTATGTACTATTTTTATCCCTTTTTGTCTCAAACTCTAAAAAATCATTTATGTTAGTAAGTGGTACAATTTGTACCCCTTTTTGTGCCGTCATTTCACAAATTTAAAAAAAAAAATAAAATATATTGCGGGTCTACGGAGTAATGTACACACCGAATTTCTAATAGCCTCAATTAGCTTTGTACGATTTTTATCACTTTTGATCCTATTCCACCTTTAATGAACACATTTTGATGTAATACATTTGTATTGCACGTCAGAGTAATTATGTATTCACCTTATTCTATACATTGGTGGGAATCATCTTAATAGCTTTTTGTTCTGATCGACTTAAAAGTATACATTTTGAAAAACCCTTTAAAGGTCAGAGGAATATATACAACGAATTTCTCGATTCTAGGTTCAGCCATGTTGTTGGTACCATTTGAATCCCTCTTTTCCTCATTATTCTTAAAAATCCCTTAATTTATATGTATGGGGATGTAGAAATTGAATTTCATGATTGGTACCATTGTAATCACTTCTTACTCAATTTCACCCCCAAAAAGTACAGATTTTTCAAAAAGCCGATGGTACGATCTTTCTCCATTTAAATACCTTAAGAGTGTGAATTTCGAAAAATTCCTTCTTATATCGCATCTACGCTGTAAGACGAATATTCACACCGAATTTCATGATTATTGTGTCAGCCGTATTGTTGGTACCTTTTTCCCGTTTACCCTCTAAAAGCACAAATTTCGAAAAACTCGTTCATTTTGTGTTTCTAAGCATTTTGAGGAATGAACACGTCGAATTTAAAGATTCCAATTCCGTCTATTTGATTGGTACAATTTTTATACCTCTTTAACAATTTCGACCTCAAAAAGGACGAATTTTGCAAATATATTTTCTTGGTCGCATTCGTATAATAATGTGCGTTCCAATTTTCTAGATTCTAGGTCCAGTCGTTTGGTCAGAGCGGTGGTACAATTTATAACCCACTTAATCCCTTAAAAGTACAAATTTCAGAAAATTCCTTGTTAGCACTCAACTGCACTGTAATGTGAATATACATACCGAATTTCATGATTGCAGCGTCAGCCGTGCTTTTGGAACCTTTTTGTCCCCTTTTTTTGTTTACACTTTAAAAGTACTAATTTAGAAAAATTCCTCCATTCTGCGTTTGCAAGCATTTTGAGGTATATACACACCGTGATTCCGAATTTGGTACCATTTTTATACCTTTTTACCCGATTTTGCTCTCAAAAAGTACGAATTTAGCAATCGTGCTGTAAAAGTAATGGCCGTTCTGAATTTCAAGAATCTAGGCCCAACCGTTTGATGTTTGCTGTGGTACAATTTTCATCCCATTTATCTTTTAAAGTACAAATTTCGAAAAATTCCTTCTTATCAGTGATCTGCGCTGTAAAACGAATATACACACCGAATTTAATTATTGTAGCGTCCTCCGTGTTGCTGGTTCCTTTTATATATTATATCCCTTTTTCCCCGTTTTCCCTTTAAAGGTACAAATCTATCGTTCATTTTGCGATTCCAGATCCATCCATTTGACTGGTACTATTTTTATCCCCTTTTACCCGATTTCACCCCCCAAAAGTACGAATTTTGCAAAGCATTTTCTTGGCCGCATTGAAGATATATATATATTCCAAGATTCTAGGCCTAACCATTTGGTCATTGCTGTGGTACCATTTTATCCCTTTCAAATCTATTTTACCTTTGAAAAGTACGAATTACCAAAAAATCCCTTCAAATCTGATCTCTACGTTGTAAGACAAATGTACCCACCAATTTCATGATTCAAGCTTCAGCCGTGTTGTTGATACCATTTTCGTCCCTTTTTGCCCCCCCAAAAGTACGCATTTTTAAAATGCAACTTTTTGGGATGCCTTCGTGCCACAAGAGGAATATCCATACCAAATTTCAAGAATGTAGGCCCAGCCGTTTGGTCATTGCTGTTGTGTTACCCCTTAAAAGTGCGAATTTCGAAAAATCCCGTCTTATCTCACCTCTACACTGTAAGAGAAATGTACACACCAAATTTCATTATTCTAGCTCTAGCCGTTTGGTCTGGGGAGTGATCAGTCAGTCAGTCACTCAGAAATTTGGTACGTAAATTCATCTTATACCTTCAACGCGCCCAATAAAATATTTTTTAAAATTCGTACTTTATGAGGGTGAAATCGGGTAAAAAGGGATAAAAATGGTACCAATCAAACGGGTGGAGTTAGAATCATAAAATTCGATGTGTACATCCCTCAAAATGTTTAGAAACTCTATATGAACGAATTTTATGAAATTCATACTTTTAAAGGGTAAACGGGTAAAAGGGGATAAAAAAGGTACCAACATCACAGATGACGCTACAATTATGAAATTCGGTATGTATATTCGTTTTACAGCGAATACTGATAAGAAAACATTTTTCGAAATTTGTATTTTTAAGGGATTAAATGGGATAAAAATTTTACCTCAGCCCACGTCAAACGGTTGGGTCTAGAATCTTGAAATTCGGAACCGACATTACTTATATAGAATAATGAGGAAAAAAGTGTGAAATTCTGGCCAGTAGAAATCGGAACAAAAAGCGATTAAAATGGTACCCACCAATGCACAGAGGGTTGAAATCGCCAAAAATGGAGATTAATTCGGGGAAGCCTTCGGGTCAGGTAATGTTTATATTTTTTCAATATTTATACCATAATCAGTAAAAGAAAACACAATTTGTGTACAATTTAGTGGAAAAAATGGTTTTCCTGGAAAATAAATTAATAATCCGTCCGTGTATATAATCTTGTTATCGAAGTACAAGTCGCAATTATTATCCAATCCCAACGGAATTTGCTACAGCTATTTTTTTCGCATCAATGATGGACGCTATTAAATTTGAAGCAAATCAGTTCATATTTAGATACAAATGTCACTCCGGATTTGACTTTTTTCGCTCTAGATACCACATATTTTAACCGATATTGTTCAAATTTGGCACAACACGTTATATTTCACCTAGAAACATTTATGGTGAAAGTGGGTCACATCATAAATCTAAACGATTTAGGTATAGCTCCTATACAAATGTCGTTCCAGATTTGACTTTTCCGCTCTAGCAACAAAATTGGTTACCCATTTTTGTTCGCATTTGGCACATAACGTTATATTGTACCTAGAAACTGCTGTAGTTAAATTCGGTGGCATCGGCCCATTGTTTGATAAAGCCCCCATACAAATGTCCCACCAGATTTAGTGACATTTGCTCATAAAGAATGTATCCGGCATTAAACTGTTACAGAAATTTTAATTCATCTAGAATTGGTAGTAAATTACTTGAAATAGGGTAGAAGATGCAGGGTATCATATAGCCGGCATTACCCGACTGTACTCTCTCCGCACTTGTTATACCCTAAACCACTTCGTTTTTATATAGGGATGTTTATAAGATTAAGATCTATTGTGCTACTGGGAACCTCATTCTGCTTCTGCGAATGATTTTCATTAGAAAGAATTGTTCCATTTAAGAGTTAAGTAATTAAAAAGACTTATTTTTCATTACAAAATACTTAAATATTAAGTTTTCGTCATAATCTAAATTCCAGTTGTAGAATAAAACTGAATGTATAAGCACCCACAAAGAGTGACTATTTTCACAATTTATTTAATAAAATAAACTGGCGCAAAAACACGCAACATGTAATTGCGGAATATTAAAGTTAACACATTGCAATTTAATTAGAAATTCACCATCTGGCGGTATATTACAGAATTCACATTTAAAACTCAACATATATTTTAAAAATACCTTAAATTTAGACATATTTTCAACAAATTTTTAAAAATATTTCTGAAATACTTTCGTTAAAACATTTCTTTGTAAAATCACTCCAAAATACCTGAACTTGAAGATTCTATAATCAAAGTGCTACCTTTTACAATGGAGAAAAAGATATTAGCCTTTCAAGTATGTCAATTTTCAATTTTCAGAACTGTTCGCGTAAAACTCAAAACATGCATGAATTTAAGGCAGTGCAACTGTAAAAGTAAACAACACATGTCATTGATATTTTCGGTAGTGATTTCAAAAAAATAAATTTTGATTTTTGAATTAATCTCCATTTTTGGCGATTTCAACCCTCTGTGCAATGTATCGAAATAATACAAAATTACTCTGACGTGCAATACAAATGTACTGTATCAAAGTGTGTACTTTAAAGGTGGAAGCGGATAAAGATGATAAAAATCGAACAAACCAAATTGGGGAAATTGGGATATATACACTGGTTTAAAAAGCTGACGCACGATTCGTGTTTTGTTTCACTGTCAAATATCTTCAGTTTTGTCTATAATTTAACCATGAATCGTCTTACAAACGAACAACGCTTGCAAATTATTGAATTTTATTATCAAAATGCGTGCTCTGTTAAGAAAGTTCATCGCACGCTTCCATTTTATGGTCAGTTTAATCGACCCACTGAAGCGGCTATTCGGGCTATTGTGACAAAATTTGTTGGACATTAGACCACCAACACGCTTACGTAGAGTGCGAACTGAAGGAAATATCGCAGCTGTACCGGCCAGTGTTAATGATGACCATCAGTTATCGATTCGTCGCCGTTCGCAGCAATTGGGCCTCTGTTACTCAAAAACGTGGAAATGCCAAAATTGGACTAAGCGGATGGACCATTTGAGGCGCAGTCAAGGTCAACATTTGCATGAAATAATCTTCAAACATAAAATTATATGGACCGTACTATCGATTCAAATAAAGATTTAATGCTTTTTTCTGAATTTTATGTGTTTTTTTGAAAAACTTTCCTATAGCTTGTAAAAAATCACCCTTTAGATGGTATCAACCAAAGTTTTCAGCAAGAATATGAAAAAACTATTGAAAATTCGGCGTGTACATTTCTCTGAGTTCATAGACGCGCAACATAATTTTTTTTAGAAATTGGAGACAAAAAGAGATAAAAATAGCACCTACCAAAATATTGCACAAGAATCGTGAAGTTATGTGCGAACATTATAGCCCCATCGAAAAAAAAAATATATATATAAAATTTTTGTTCTATTCTGCTATTCTTATACACAATTCAATACAACATAAACAACTGGAAATGATTTTGACAACATCTGCATTGAGGTATATTCTAAAATAAAATTCCAAATATTCTCAATATATATTCCCCCAAACCAAACGTTCAATAATGTCGATCTTAATAATATCTTTGGACAGTCCAATTTACCAACTATAATTACTGGAGACTTTAATAGCTGGCATACCAGCTGGGGTTCTCAAACCAGTAACAGAAAGGGGAAAACCTTATATAAGTTTATACTAGATTCCAACTTCGTCCTATTAAATGACCACTCTCCCACCCATTTTAGCACTCATGGAACCTTTTCCAACATTGATCTCTCCCTTTGCAGCACAACTATTGCGGCACAATCCGAATGGCAAATTTTAGATGACCTATATGGTAGTGACCACTACCCAATAATTATAACACTATTTAACGAACAGATAAATAGAGAAAATACTAGCAAACCCAAACCTCGATTTAAACTTGAATTGGTTTATTGGAGCCTTTTTCAAGAAAAATGCACAGCATTTGAATCAATTCGTCAAGTTAGCGACAACATAAATAAAGAGGCGGCGAATATTACTAAGATTATCCTCCAATCTGCTAATATCGCAATACCACATTCAAAACATACAACTTTTAACAAAAAAGTCCCTTGGTGGACAAAAGAACTAGAATATTTAAAAACTAACAAAAATAAACTATGGCAGAAATACAAAAGAAATATGAACTAAGACCATCTTATTGAATTTAAACAAGTAAGGAAAGGCTAAAGTCGGGCGGGGCCGACTATATAATACCCTACACCACTCCCTGCGTATGTACCTCGCTTTGATTACTAAACCCAGCTATTTCATGGGAGCAATTTTATGTAGTTCATACAAATTATATAAATTATATTCATATAATTTGTGTGCTATACGCCCATGTGCTGACAATCGCATTTCGCACGACATTTGCGATTACGATTTCAAATCGCCAATTAGGTGTGATGAAGTTCACAATCGCCAAAAGTTTGGCGACTTCAACTCACAAATGCATGGGAGAGTGAACGCAAAGTGAACTTATGCTTTTTGAGTAAATGAATTTAAAAACTTATTAAACAACGACGCGCAAATAAACTTTCACATGTTTTCTTTATATATTCTCATAAAATAAGACTGTTTTCAAACAATTTTTCTCAAAAATATAAAATTAAAATATGTTCCTCGTTTCATACTCATTTCTGTTTTTTGTTTACTTTAAAACTGGCGAGATAAAAGTGAACAGCTGATCACATGGTCTTCGAAAAAATGGTGCCGCACAAAAAAGAAATAATAACCGGATAATTTATAAGGTTACTTTCCCTTGATTTATATAAGTAATGTAATTATGGGTTCTTATTATTATAAAATCACTGAGCTGTATTTTTGAACATTCAAGTGCACTTTTGTGATCAAATTAAGTATTTTCAAGTAATTAATTTGAATAATTTTGCAATGATCTAATCGGTTACCCGATTCTGTATAGAAAAGTGTCCAATATTGTCAGCACTATACAAAAGAAAGAAGAAGAATGTTATTTATGGTTTCGCGCTTATAAAAATGTGGAATGTCCACTGGATTGGAATTATCCCTAAGGAAATGTTTTTTGATACGTTCTTTTCTTGATTGGAGCTTTTTTAAGGCCAATACGCTTAACACGAATGCTGCCGGCATCTTTTGTTTATATAAATAAAAATTAAATTTCCTTGTTTACCTTTTTTGACAGATCAAACATATGTTTACATGTTTCGAACATATTCACAAATCGCAAACAAAACGCGTGAACGTCATCACATGTCTTAAATAAATTGGCGAGTTGAAAGTCGCAAGTGATTTTGAAAACGCGTGATTCTCATCACATGGGCGATAAATTCATCTTCAGTCAAATTTAACGAGTATGGTAAATAATATGGTAATTGATGTAATTGTCCGACAGACAAATACAAATTATTCAGTAGTATACCAAAGTCATTTCAAAGTATGGACATATGGACATCACCCAAACAATTCTCATTGCAATTCAATTCGGTAAAAAGTTAAATCGGGAAGGATTTTTGCATCCTGTAAATGTATGTGTTTGAAAAAAAATGTTAAATCGGAAAGGACATTTGTATAAGGGTATATTGAAACCTGGAACGATGTGACCCGCTTTCACCATGTCTGTTTATTGGTGAAATATAATATGCAAAATTTGGCCAAAATCGGTTAAACATTCGGCAGCAACATTTGTATGAGGGCTCTATCTAAATTTGAACCTATCTTACCCACTTTCACCATAGATGTTTATAGTTCGATTATAAGATGTTGTGCCAATTTTAAAGAAAAAACGGGTACAATGTGAGGATTTTAGAGCGGAAAAAGTGAAATCGGGAGCGACATTTGTATGGGGGCTATATCTAAATCTTAGCCGATCTTACCCAATTTTTGCATACGTATTTCTAGTTGGATTATAAGAAGTTATGCAAAATTTAAAGAAAATCGGGTACAATATGTCGTTTCTAGAAAATGTCAAATCGGGAGCGACATTTGTATGGGGGCTATATCTAAATCTGAACCGATCTTATCCAATTTCTGCATAAGTGTTTCTAGTTGAATTATAAGATGTTGTGCCAATTTTAAAGAAAATCGGGTACAATATGTGGTTTCTAAAGCGAAAAAAGTGAAATAGGGAGCGAGATTTGTATGGGGGCTATATCTAAATCTGTACCGATCTTACCCAATTTTTGCATACGTGTTTCTAGTTGGATTATAAGATGTTCTGCAAAATTTAAAGAAAATCGGGTACAATATGTCTTTTCTAGAGCGGAAAATGTCAAATCGGGAGCGACATTTGTATGGGGGCTATATCTAAATATGAACCGATCTTACCCAATTTTTGCATACGTATTTCTAGTTGGATTATGAGATGTTCTGCCAAATTTAAAGAAAATCGGGAACAATATGTCGTTTCTAGAGCGGAAAGTGTCAAATCGGGAGCGACATTTGTATGGGGGCTATATCTAAATCTGAACCGATCTTACCCAATTTTTGCACAGGTGTTTCTAGTTGGATTATAAGATGCTGTGCCAATTTTAAAGAAAATCGGGTACAATATGTGGTATCTAAAGCGGAAAAAGTGAAATAGGGAGCGACATTTGTATGGGGGCTATATCTAAATCTGAACCGATCTTACCCAATTTTTGCATAGGTGTTTCTAGTTGGATTATAAGATGTTGTGCCAAATTTAAAGAAAATCGGGTACTATATGTGCTTTATAGGGCGGAAAAGGTCAAATCGGGAGCGACATTTGTATGGGGGCTATATCTAAATCTGAACCGATTTCCTCCAAATTCAATACCGATGGTCATTGGCCAGAAAAAATAACTTCTGCCAAGTTTCATGACAATCGGACAACAATTGCGACCTGTAGAGTGCGAACAAGCTTAGATGGACAGAAATCGACTCAGCTGGTGATTCTAAGCCGATCGGTATACTTAAAGGTGGGTCTAGCTCGATTATTTCTTGGTGTTACAAACATTTGGGGCGAAACTAACTTATAATACCCTAGCCCACAAAGTGGTGTAGGGTATAAAAAGCCAGAGCAAAGTTCAAACGTGAGATGAAATTGACTAAAAGCTCTGCAATAAATAAACTGGGTACATCCATCAATCCTACCACCCCATCATCTAAAATCTGGTCTAATATAAGGCATTTCACTGGTTATAAACAGTCAAGCAATATCCACTGTATATCAAAGGCAGACGACTCAGACATTATGTTAACAGGAAGATCTGACATAGCAGAAGAATTTTCAAGATTTTGGTCGAAAATTTCAGCGGACGATACGGACGGACGGACAGACAGACATCGTTAAATCGACTCAGCTGGTGATTCTAAGCCGATCGGTATACTTAAAGGTGGGTCTAGCTCGATTATTTCTTGGTGTTACAAACATTTGGGGCGAAACTAACTTATAATACCCTAGCCCACAAAGTGGTGTAGGGTATAAAAAGCCAGAGCAAAGTTCAAACGTGAGATGAAATTGACTAAAAGCTCTGCAATAAATAAACTGGGTACATCCATCAATCCTACCACCCCATCATCTAAAATCTGGTCTAATATAAGGCATTTCACTGGTTATAAACAGTCAAGCAATATCCACTGTATATCAAAGGCAGACGACTCAGACATTATGTTAACAGGAAGATCTGACATAGCAGAAGAATTTTCAAGATTTTGGTCGAAAATTTCAGCGGACGATACCTTTTCCAATGCGTTTGTCACACGTAAAATTGAAACTCTCAACAGTGGCATGTCTTTTGACACAAAATCGAAGGCGTACCAGATTGAAACACCCATAACCAGCATAGAACTATCTTCTGTTTTAAGGAAACTAAAAGGAAAGACCCCCGGAATGGATAGAATATCATATCATATGCTAAAAAACATGTCTTCTACCATGACAGGTAGAATATTGAAAATTTTCAACAAAATATTTGACAATTACATTCCACAGCAATATAAGATAAGTGTAGTGCTTCCCATAGCCAAACCTAAATCAGATAAAACACTTTTACAATCATACAGACCGATTTCATTAAATCCATTTATATCAAAAGTCCTAGACAGGATAATAGCAAATAGATTATGGTGGTTTATGGAATACTACAACCTTCTTGATGATCGCCAGTTTGGATTCAGAAAGGGAAAGTCGACAATCGATCCATTATTATACTTAGACTACGTTATCTCAACCAGTTTATCAACTCGGAAACATCTATTAATTATATCGTTAGATTTTCAAAAAGCATTTGAACAAATAGGAGTTCACAGCATTATAGAACAATTAAGAGCTTGGAAAATAGGCCCAAAAATAACTAGATATATTTTAAATTTTATGTCTAATAGAAAAATAATTGTCAATATAGGATGTAACTATTCCACATCCCAACCCTTAAATAATGGTATCCCCCAGGGATCACCTCTATCTGTAGTTCTATTTTTGATAGCTTACAATAGGCTCTGCCTTATTATCTCGCCCTATAAAGAAATTAAGTTCATAGCATACGCTGATGACTTCAATCTGATAATTGATTTGAAAAGCGATAAGGATTCTACAACAGATCTAACTAATTTATTCAATGATATAAATCAGTGGTGCGTAACATCTGGAGCAGCACTTTCTACAACAAAATGCAAAACTATTCATATATGTCGAAAGAAAAACTGCAATGCTATTTTAAATACGGGAAATCTATGCCTAACTAAAGTTAATATTATGAGAATTCTAGGATTATCTATTAATTCTAAATACCGATGGGATACTCATATACAACATCTATCCTCCACATTGTCTAAACAACTAAATATTATAAAATGTCTTTCTTCAACCAAAATGAATTGCAATTATTAACGATTCTCTCGGTTATAAAAGCTATTTTACTATCAAAGGTTAACTACGCGCTGCCGATATATGGAAACACTCCCAAGACCCATTTAAGAAAAATAAAAATTATATTAAACACTGGATTAAGATCTGCTCTCGGAGCTTTTCGCACTACACCAGTAAACAATATATTATTTGAATCAGGTATAGTTTCCCTAGATACACAAATCAAAATTGCAATTGCCAAACTATCAAAAACAATATTCTCCAGCAGTAATTCCCCAATCAAACAAATTGTAAGAAAAATAAAAACTTCAAAGAGAATACCGAAATTTCCCTCCACTCTTCACCGTTCTCTTGAATACAGTTCAGAACTAGAAATATCAACAACATTGACCAACAGGAGAATCAATCAACTCCCACCTTGGCATTTAAACCGTAACCAAATTAATACCTCCCTAAATAAATTTAACAAATCCAATACCCCACCAACTCAATTCAAATATTTATTCGACGAACTGAAAAGTCAATTATACCAATACAAACTCATTTATACCAACGGATCAAAGTCAGATCACTATATATCTTTTAGTATTACAACAGAGGACACAATAATAAGATCAGGCCTACTACCTAGTTATAGTTCCATATACACAGCAGAAATTTTTGCCTTATATGAAGCCTGCAATATTATCAAAAATCTAAAGGGTAAATTTGCTTTATGCTCGGACTCTTTATCCGCACTAAAATCTATTACCAATATCTCAAACAGTAATTACTATACATCTTACATAAGGAACGTATTAATACAGAAAAGTTCCAAAATAATGCTAATCTGGCTTCCTGGCTACTCTGGTATCAAGGGCAATGAATTTGCCGATAATATAGCTAAAAGTGCAGATATGATCCCACTAACATCTTACCCAAACCTGAACTATAAAGACTGGAATCACTTCATTTACAAACACTATTCACTATCTCACAGTAGTTTTCATGGCACTTCCCAGTGGTATAAAAACGTAAATATCCATAAAACAAATATACATTCATTCTTAAAAAATAATATTAAAGTAAACAGAAACGATGCAGTTAAATTAATCCGACTAAGACTCGGTCACTGCAAAATAACACACGGACATTTACTTAAAATTCCCAATGCTAGAATCTGCAATTGCGATCCAAGTAGCACTTACAGTCTAAATCATTTCCTCAGAGATTGTCCAAAATTCCAAAACATTAGATTGAACATATTCGGAAAGGATAATCCAATAAACTACCTAACTACACTAACTTCAAACCAAACATACCAACTAATCCAATATTTAAAACAAACAAACTTATAAAGGGTGATTTTTTAAGAGCTTGATAACTTTTTTTTAAAAAAAACGCATAAAATTTGCAAAATCTCATCGGTTCTTTATTTGAAACGTTAGATTGGTCCATGACATTTACTTTTTGAAGATAATATCATTTAAATGTTGACCGCGGCTGCGTCTTAGGTGGTCCATCCGCTTAGTCCAATTTTGGCATTTCCACGTTTTTGAGTAACAGAGACCCAATTGGTGCGAACGGCGACGAATCGAAAATTGGTGGTCATCATTAACACTGGCCGATACAGCTGCGATATTTTCTTCAGTTCGCACTCTACGTAAGCGTGTTGGTGGTTTAATGTCCAACAATGTAAATTTAGTCACAACAGCCCGAATAGCCGCTTCAGTGGGTCGATTAAACTGACCATAAAATGGAAGCGCGCAATGAACTTTCTTAACAGAGCACGCATTTTGATAATAAAATTCAATAATTTGCAAGCGTTGTTCGTTTGTAAGACGATTCATGATGAAATGTCAAAGCATACTGAGCATCTTTCTCTTTGACACCATGTCTGAAATCCCACGTGATCTGTCAAATACTAATGCATGAAAATCCTAACCTCAAAAAAAATCACTCTTTATAAAGAAATATGAAAATATTCTGAATTTCTGTATCATAATTTATGTAAATAAGTTCCGACTAAGCAACACTGAAAATTTTTGTATTATTAAGTTAAGAATATAAAACCTAAAAACGATTGTACACAAATTGAGCTGAAGGCCTACGTTGCTATTGCTCTCTCTTATATATTAATTCATAACTTGTAATTATTCACAAATAAATAATAAATAAATTTTAAAAAGGGCGTGACAAACGCATACATATTTTGATTTCAACCGGTGTGTGCAGCATATATGAAAATATTGGCAAAGATCAAATTTCAAAATATTCCGATCATCCGTATAGAAGTTATAAAATGTTTAATTTTAGGTAATGGTGATTAGTGTGTGGGAGGTACAAGAAGGGGCGTGGCAAAATCCTCCGTACGCTTAAAGTGATTATAAAAACTTCATCAAATATCAAAATACATCTGGTTCCGAATATTTTACCAGGAATATGGACTATATCTGTGGGAGTACCCTAGTCAATTCAACCATCTCCAATTTTAAACTAAGCCTGGGTAAATTAATACTATGTTCAGAGTTTGAATAAATTCCTATCTCCCTTCGAGAGTTTTCCTTACACCAGCCAGCCAGATAGACAGACAGACTGACGTGAAAGGGATTTTAGACATAAGTCACAAGTGACATATACGCTCCTACTCTGTTGAGACGGACAAATATTTTTCAACTTTATATGATTTTTTGTAAGAAAATTATTTCTATGTTTGTGCCTACTTAAATTGAACTATTGACTACGTATAAATTGATTATGCGGATTAGTACAAAGGGGACTAATATTAATTTGGTATATAAATACCATTGGCAATGTAGGATCTGGAATCGAATTCTGGAATTTGGAGTGAGTATACCTCTGAATACGCAGTTGCGCAAAATAATGTGATTTTTTTAAGTTTTTAGCGTTTACAAACGATTTGCCCTGAATAGTATATCCTAACACCGCATACTAAGTAGCGGGTATTTGCTAGTTTCTTTATAATTATCTGAATTTTTGTGTTCCAAAAATGTTCGCAGAATCATAAAAGAATTTCGCATATGCATTACTGAATTGAGATTTATAGCCTTGAATTTATTAAAAAAATATATAGAAAGAGGCACTTTCAGTTTTTTTTAATATTTCTATTTTGCGCTCAACTATCCAAAAGTTTTTTCATCTTAAAACCCAGTTCGGACTACCACGAACAGTTTGTAACAAAGATCAGTCAAATCTTCATCTTAAAACCCAGTTCATCTTCATCTTAAAAACAGTTTGTAACAAAGATCAGCCAAATCTTCATCTTAAAACCCAGTTCGGACTACCACGAACAGTTTGTAACAAAGATCAGCCAAATCTTCATCTTAAAACCCAGTTCGGACTACCACGAACAGTTTGTAACAAAGATCAGCCAAATCTGTTCAGCCGTTCTCAAGTGATGCGATTACCAACGAACATCATCTCATTTTTATTATATAGATTCTGATAGCTGGCACGGAACCTATCGACTTTGCTTTTAATTGTAATTCAATAAATGTGTGTGATTTTTCTGCGTGTCCTAGAAACGCGGCATTGGTATTAAATATATATATCCACATAGATGGCACTCCATTACGACCAATTTGTTATGCAGTACATTTTACCATATGAGCATCTCCCAGTGGCACTGACCCGACATTCGCACGCTTTAAACTACGCCAAAGACAAGAAAGAAACAGAATTGGTCGATTTTTTAGTGCTCTAAAGCTCTTAAAGAGTACTATATTGTCAGGATTTAGTACAAATTATTTTATTACAATTATTTATTATAAACAATTATAAATTGAAACGGACGGTACAAAAAAGTATCTTTGAAGTTCTTATAGAAATATACAAAGTTCAGTGGTTTTTTGAGAAGTTTGTTCTTCCATATATACATTAGAGCGTACCAGGTTACAAGTAAAAAAAAGTTCGCCGTACACCTTCGAATAGGAAGTATTATTGAAAGGTAGTTTCAAAATTTGTTTTTATTTTTTTATGCCGAACGTAGGGGTCGCGCTTTTACATTTTTCTATATAACTTCTGCATTTATAAACGGATTTTAAAGTGTGATACATCGATGTTTTTGTCTCGACGAGGCCGATTTTTTGTCTTTGAAGTCATTGAGCTCAAGCATGATTCATGATTTTATGCGAGCTTTAATTTTCTGATATTAGAGTGGTACATTAGGGTAGTAGCAACTGAGATATGATGGGTAAGTACCAGAAGGGGGTGCTTGAGCTCAATGACTTCAAAGACAAAAAAATCGGCCTCGTCGAGACTAAAACATCGATGTATCACACTTTAAAATCCGTTTATAAATGCAGAAGTTATATAGAAAAATGTAAAAGCGCGACCCCTACGTTCGGCGAACTTTTTTTTTGAGGTACGCCCTAATATACATGGTTAACATATGATACTTGTCTTTCGATTTTTTTAATTAGGTACAAAGCGGACGCTCCAATTATTTCTACGGGTAGTAAAAAAGTAGTAATTTTCGTTATAGCACAAAAACTTTTAATGAAAATAACAGAGAAGAAGTTAATTTCGAGTTTCATTGTAGAAATAGTTATCAAAAGAAGGAAAAAATAAAGTTAAAAGCTATTAGTGTGGTGTGATTTAATTTTTTGGTGAACCCTTTTTGGGAGATGCCCTTATGGACGATTTTACGATGGGTTCACAATATAATGTAAATGGCGCGATCGAATGTAAATCCAGAATTAATAATACCAACATCAATGACGACGAAATATTAATTTCAATCGACGTAATCTCCCTGTTCCCCAGCGTCCTGGTAAACTTGGCTATCAACACTATAAGAGCAAAATGGAACTTCATAAAGGGCTACAGAACAATACTTATGGACTTATTCATAGAATTATTGTATATAAGACACCAGGTACTGTCAATGTAATATAAGAATTATATGACGGCTCAATGCAGTAACTGACGATAAAGCCAAGACACTTGACTAAATATGTGCAAAATACGTCGAAGACATTTTCATACTCAAATACATTTCACTAAGGAATCCAAGCATGGCAACGAACTTCCACATCTTGACGCCATTGTACACAGGGAAGGCAATGCCCTGAAAGCAGATTGGTACCAAAAACAGACAGCATCCGGGAGATTAATAATTTTTTTCTCGAAGCATCACGACGACTATTTTTATGAACAGAGTTTTAGATTTCAGTAACACAGATTTTTATAAAAACAACGAAAAGAGGATACAACAGATTTTAATAAGAAGTAAATAAGCGTCAGCCGCCTAAACCGACTTATACATACCCCCACTCTCAGATATGCATGGAAGTTACGAGGACTTAAATTTGACTTGGGGTCGTATAGTTTATGAGAAATTACTGGAAGGTTCGTGGGACATGGTACCAGCTTCCACAGCCGTAAATCATTGTGGATTCCACGCTCCTGTATGGAAGTTATAATGAATTTAAATTTAGGTAGGATAGGGATAATTGTGTGGGAGGTACTAGAAGGGGAGAGGCAAAAGCATAAATATTATTTAGGTTTAGAGAAGTTATAAAAACATTTCCAAATATCAAATTGCAACTGGATTGGCAAGCCGAATGGAAGTTATAATAGTTTTATTCTGACCAAAGCTTTTGTCCATTTGCGTGGGATGTACCAGAAGGGGTGTGACAATATCCCCCATATTATAGGTAAATGCAATGTCTAAACATGTAAAAACATTGCGGAACGTTAAATTTCACAGTATTCCGATCTTCTGTATATATGTTATAAAAGTTTTAATTTGTCGTAGGCAAACCCCTCCATATAAAGTGATTATAAAAACTCTTATATCATATATAGGGTTTGGGGTTTCCCAGACTTTATTCATTCCCGGGAATAAAACTTCACATTCCCTTTTCCCGGGAATTGCCGGGAAAGAATAATTTATTTTAGGTATGTCCAATATGATTTAAAATATCAACATTTCGTAACGCCCACCGTACACGTCCGTGTACAGAATTTCAAGGATTTCGTAATTTTCAATATGAATGTTTTTCCTGATTATTGAACTATATGGCACAATTTATCGAGAAGAACAAGAAATAATAATAATCTAAAAATAAATAATAATAACAAATTATTGTCGTTCTTATTACAAACATAATTGAAAAGAAATTTAATAAATTAAATTAATTAAAAACTAATGTTTATGTCAAAATATGTTAGAAATTATTTGTCATTTTTCAAATATTTTACTTTAGACAAATCGTCAGAATAGAAGGAGTTACAATATTGGACATATAATCGCACGTACAAGTGACTAACAACTACACTAGATTCAAAATTAAAAAAGTTTAAGGAAACAGAGAACTCGTATGGCTGAGAACGTTATGACGTCTTTAATTTAAAAGATTCATTCTTCTAGAGAGGAAAATATTTTACAGATACAGGAGGAAAATTGTAAAAGCATTAGAAACATTAAGAAATTCTAATATTAAATAGAAAAAGCTTAACAAATAAAAACATTGAAAGTCATTGGAGTCAGTCGTTAGATCTTTCAAAGGGCCATTTAAATATAGCGTAGGGTATATTTCTATTCATATTAGATTTCTCTTGAAAGTTTTCAATTCTAGGTTCATTCCTATTTTTATGCAATTTCTTACTGGTTTCATATGTGAAGTAAATTCTTCTTAAAGAAGATTTTCACCTTTTTTCATCATTTTGTCTACTCTTCTGGGAAAACAAGAAATTTAAAGTTAAACCAGATAGCGCGAGTGACTAAGTATTGACACTATGTCAGCCATAGTATTGTCATTTGTATCACAATAAAGATCTTGCATATCCTCACAAAAAGTTTGTAGTCCCTAGCTGGTTCTCGCAAAAAATGGCGACTTAGCCAAATTAAAAAGTATTGTTTGTAGTAATATATATAAATAATTGGTTATTATTATTGTCAGTAATGCAAATACATGATTTTGAAATATATCTCCAATTTCCCATTTATATAGTAAAACTAATCAATAATCAATAAAATATTTTTATATATTTCCCGTATTCCTGGGAAATTTTAAATCTTTTCCCGGGAATTCCCGGACCACAAACCCTAATCATATACCAAAATATAGCTGAAGCCGAATATTCCTTTGGAAGTTACATTTGTTTTAATTTAACATAGTAATATGGCCTTTCTGTGTGGGAGGTAGCAGAAGGGGCGTGGCAATTTCGCCCATCTTCGAACTTAAACTAAATTTGTGGAAAAATATTACCATGTGCAAAGTTTTAAGTCACTCCTTCAATGCGTACTCTGTAGAGTGAGTTTATAATAAATGACTTTTCAAATAAGACTATAACGGATTTAATAAGTCAAGTGAAAGGGAGAAAACTTGATGAATCCAAAGGACTAGTTACAAAAATACACAAGCCGGTCACATACGTTTCCGGTTTCAACATTCAACTATCATTAAAATCCAATGCGACAAAATCAAACCTAAAGAAAGACGAAAGACCAACACATGTCAGAGGGTACATGCTGACACGACAAAAACTAGACTATCTACTCAAAAGCTTGGTCAATAAGCGACAGACACGCTATTATAACAAAAGATAGCACTTGCAGCCCATTCTACCATGACAGGGAATAAGCCAAGCTTTAATGATGTCGACAGTTTGACACAGGAAAATAATTATCGAAGAAGATATATCATAGAGATATTACACATCATAAACATATATCTACTGAAGAGAAAATGAACCACAAGACTGGCACAGACCACTGTGCACAAATATATCGCAATAATTGGAGTGATTTATTTACATTTCCGCTTAGCAGTATTTGTTCGATAAATTGTTATGATTTTAGAAATTTCAAACAAACAAGTAAGAAGTAACTAAGTTTCAGTAGGTTAAACCGACTTATATACCCTCACTTCCAATCATTGTAAGCGGGTATATATCATTTGGGACAGAAAAAAGTGTAACACATTGAAGGAGTGACTTAAGGCCATAAGTATGTTAGACTAATTACATATTGTCACAGAAGCTGCCGATAGAGCCTTTTATTTTTTCAGCCAAAGACAAATATCATAAAAACAAAGAAACAAATCTTATATTTAACGATGCCCAATCTATGATAATTATTCGTGCCAATTACGAATTTTACGAAATTTGATCTTATAATTTAAGAAATTGTTTCATATTTTTTAAGAAATATTTCATTATTTTAATGAAATGTTTTCTTAATTTGTATGATTTTTTTCATATGTTTTATGAAAAAAGTTTAATTTTTTTTAAGACTGTTTTTCATGATTTTTAAAAAAGTGTTTCATAAATTATATGAAATAATTTCATAATTTTTAAGAAATTGTTTCATAAATTTCATGAACATGTTTCATAATTTTTAAGAAAGCCTATCTTTATTTTTATGAAAGCATTTCATAGTTTTTATGAAACATATTCATATATATTCTATGAAAGCGTTTCATAATTTTAGGAACTCTTTCCTATTTTAAATAAAAATAACTTTTGTTTTTTTTTGTGATTTTTTATTAATAGTTAAAGATCAAGTAAAAAATAATAGATTATCTATATATAAAAAGAGTTGCGTTACTGACTGACTGACTTAACATTGACCAGCCCCCAGACCAAACGACTGAAGCCAGGGTCATGCAATTTTCAGGGTAGTTCCCAAATATGACGTAGACGTCGACTAAGAAAGGGTTTTATGAAATTCGTACTTTTAGGGGGTAAAATGGCCCAAAAAGGGATAAACATCGAACCTTCGTCCTGACCAAACTGTAGTAGCTAGAAACATGAAATTGGGTGTGTTCCTTGCTATGACAATGCAGACGAGCTACAAATTGGGATTTTTCGAAATTTGTACTTTTAAGTGAGGAAAGAGACAAAAAGAGATAAAAATGGTATCAATTTAAGAATTGCAGCTAGAATCGTGAAAATCGGTATTTACATTTCTCTGACAAGGTAGACTTGCAATATAAATTGATTTTTCGAAATTTGTACATATAGGAGTGAGCGGGACAAAAAGGGATAAAAATCGTACCAACTAAAGTATTACGCCTAGAATAGTAAAATTTGGTATGTAAATTTCTCTGACCATATAAAAGCGAAGTAAAATTGGATTTTTCGAAAATTGTACTTTGAAAGAGCGTGCGGGACAGAAAGGGATAAAAATGGTACCAACTAAAGTATTACACCTAGAATCGTGAAATTTGGTATATTAATTCCTCTGACCATATAAAAGCGAAGTAAAATTGGATTTTTCAAAATTTGTACTTTTAAGGGAGGAAAGAGACAAAAAGAGATAAAAATGGTACTAATTTAAGAAATGCACAAAGAATCTTGAAATTTTATGAGTAAGTTCTTCTAACCATGTAGAAGTGCAGTAAAATTGGATTTTTCGAAATTTATAGTTATAAGAAGTTAGCGGGACAAAAAGGGATAAAAATTGTACCAATTAAAGTATTGCAGCTATAGTCGTGAAATGTCGAAAATGTAAGTATGTAAGTTATTCTGCCCATGTAGAAGAGCAGTAAAATTGCATCTTTCGAAATTTGTACTTATAAGAGGTGAGCGGGATAAAAATGGTACCAGCTAAAGTATTGCAGGTAGAATCTTGAAATTTGATATGTAAGTTCTTCTGACCATGTAGAAGCGCAGTAAAATTGGATTTTTCGAAATTTGTACTTATAAGAGGTGAGCGGGACAAGAGGGATAAAAATAGTACCAACTAACTTATTATAGCATGAATCGTGAAATTTGATATGTAAATTCCTCTGACCATGTGTAAGCGCATTAAAATTGAATTTTTCAAAATTTGTACTTTTAAGGGTAATAATGGTACTAATTTAAGTATTGCAGCTATAGTCGTGAAATTTGGTGTGTAAATTCCTCAGTCAATGTAGAAGCGCAAATCCTAATGGATTTTGTCGAAATTTATACCTATTAGTTGTGAGCGGGACAAAAAAGGGATAAAAATAATACCAACTAAAATATTGCTGCTATAGTCGTGATATTTGGTGCGTAAATTCCTCTGACAACGTAGACTTGCAACATAAATGGATTTTTCGAAGTTTGTACTTTTAAGGGGATAGCGGGACCAAAAAGAATAAAAATGGTACTAACATTAGGATTACAGCTAGAATCATGAAATTTAGCATGTAAATTCCTCTGACCATGTAGAAGTGCCATCAAAATGTATTATTTTTCGAATAAAAGGCTCTGCGGTTGTAAATTTTTGTTAAAAACTGGGTAGAAAATGATAAAAAATATATATATACGAAGGGAGTTCAGCTAAAACAGTGCACATTGACGAGCACATACCTTTGACTGTATATGAGTGCTATGTTTCCAATTTACTATTTTAGAAAAGAAAACTCAAATAAATACTATGCTAAAACAGAGGCGGATAATAACAAACTCCTGGCTTTTTCGCGTGCATAGCAGCGGGTACTGCTAGTATATAATATAATATGATATTCACAGTTTATATTACTTAAAAATACTTACACAGAACATAAAAAATTCATTTGTACAATGTGAAAATATATAAAGCTTGCTTCGCAACAAATTTAAGTAGAATTTGTTTTTATATTTTCCAGAAGAATACCAGCTTTCGAGTGCTTCTTTGAAATACAGATTTCAAAAAGTTACTGCTCAATAAAGCACAAAAAGCTGTAGCATATTTTAAATTGAACACATGGAATAATTTAAACAAAAGATTTAAGAAAATTATTGAATGAAATTACCATCAAAATAAATAAAAAATTGAAAAATTGAATTGAAATTTCATACTAACTGCCAATTCCTAATATGAAAGGCGTGATATTTTCAGGTTTTTTGCTCAGAAAATCAATGTGTGGCTTACTTTTGCGTTCCATAACTAGCACATCTAGCAGTTGCCAACTTGTCTGCAAATAATTACAAATATAAAAATTAGTTGATACTTAATATAAAAATAGTTTATTATGCGGTACCTTTTTCCAGATCTTCAATATGCACGATTTCCAAAAGCTTTCTTCAATTTGCGATTTCGTTGTTTTAGACGCCCCAGTTTAAAATATTGCAGTATGATTAATGTAATGATGATTTACATTAAAATCATTGTCGATCTGGAAAAAGGGTGACTAGAAATTATAGTTTTATTTGCATGGACAGTGACCCATCCTAATGTATATACAATTATTTTTTATCTTACCAATTTATATACGGTTGGGGTTGTATACTGCGGCCAAAGTTGTAGCACTTCAGTTATATTAATGCAGCTATTAAAAATTTGGTCCAATCGGTATTGGTTAAAACCACTCCACATTTTATTAAATTCCTCTGCAGAAAGGTTGTCATATTTGAGGGCTTGGACCATTAAATATGCGTCGTCTTCTGGATCTAAAATTAGTCCATATAAGCTAACAATAATTCATACATAAATGTTTTATTATACACACCTATAAAATGCTAACATGAAATAGCGATAGTTTGAAACTTTGAGCAGAAAAATGTAAAATAAAACACAGTTAATATTAATAATCAAATCAGTTAATATTAATATCAAAAAAATGTTTATTTGACTTTGATATTGTGATAATTTATCTAAAATTTCGAAACACCTTTTTAGTAATATAAATTATTTTCGCGAAAATTGTGCATGGAATTGCTGAAAATTGTTCCAACTTTTTTGCTACACTCTCACATTCTATATTTTCGTTTGAATTTGTTGGTCCAACATTGTCAACAATATTTTCGTTGCATTCTAAAAAATAGATCATTCTGCACAACAGTTGGTGTAGCTTCATTATTGGTGTTCTTTTTTGCCAACAAGACTACTGTTGTGTTTCTTTTTAACGTGCCTTTGGAATGATGTCGAATTTTTGTAAATTTCGACATAGCATTGAAGGGAATCATTACATGTGTCACTTTTAAATGTCTTAAATATATTTGACAATTGTAAAACTGTTTTTTGCGCTTAAAACAAATCATTTTATTTTCCATTCTTAGTTTATAAATCCCGCAGCGCTCACGTCAACGTCTTAAAAACACTTTTGTTTTACTTGGGAATGCAGAACAGTTGCTTCAGCGATGAGTTCTTTGGCAGCTTTCTTTCGGTTCGGTTGTAAGCACGCATAAAACAAAATATCAGTGTCGCAAAAACTGAAAGTGTTTCTCTCCCAACACGACAAACATCATAAATAAACAAAAATATATAAAATCGGACTGCTTGTATCTCTGCCACCGGGGGCGAAACCCGCGGCCCGCCGCGATGTCAACCCCAAATATTTAAGTTCTAAAACAACATCACGTCAAATGTTATATTCACTTAACACCGAATTAACTGAAGCTACATGCTCAACTTTTAACAGACTTAGTTCGCTATTTGATCTCGAAGACATGGACGATACTACAGAGACAAGCATCAAGTCTAATGTATCTAAACCTCCACATATCGTTACAGATGCTCGAGTCCCGTTGAGGGAAATAAAACATCTCATAGGCGATAATTGTGTTTATAAAAGAACATCAATCGGCACTAAAATATTTCCTCAGTCCCAAGAAAAATATGGGTTTTGCATAAAAACCTTGAGTTTCACACATATAACGACAAAGCAAACAAGTTATACACAACTTTCTTATATCTTCTATCTAACTTCTTCCGAAGTTAGATACTACCGTAATCATGGATGATCTTAAAACCTAAAACCTCTCTCCAATAACAGTCACTGAGATTCAAACAGAGTATAGCATCCAAATGAAGCAGTTTATAAAGTCCAATTCGAAAGAAAGTCATTTAGCCCAAATCATTTAAAAAATATTAGATCGGCTTGCAATGTAATTATTACATAGAAAAAACACAACCTCAAAAAGTCGGATAGGCCTACTCAGTGCTGGAATTGTATGATGTATGGTCACGGAGATGATTATTGCAGCCGTAAACCGGCATGTATGCCATGTGCAAAGTCGCATTTGACCAGCTAATGTTCCTCTACAAAGGACAAGAAACAACTTGTAGTTGTCACTTGTTTTAACTGCAAACAAGCCGGTGAGGTAAGAACGGACCACTCTGCTAATGACGTTAGATGTCCACTGCGTACAAACTACTCCCATCGCAATACAAACCAACAACATTTAATCATATGCTGGCACGTTAAAAAATTCTAGTTCAGATCTTTTTAATATAGACGAACTATTTAACATTTTCGCCACGGCTCTTGACGGCCTAAGCAGAAGCACCTCGAAAGTGCAACAAATACAAATAGTAATGTCCCTCCTTAAATATGCCTATGATTTTAAATAATGTGGAAACAATAAATGTCTTGCATTGGAATGCAAACGGCATCTTATCTTATGCTCAACTAGCAGTACACGCTGCTTCGCACGCGAAAAAGCCAGTTATTTGTTAATTTTATCCGTCTTTGTTTTTGGATAGTATTTATTTCATTATTAGATAGCACTCACACAGTCAAAGGAATGTGCTTGTCGATATGTACTATTTTAGCTGAACTACTTCGTATGTATAATTTTCTACCAAGTTTTGAACAACATATTAGAACCATTCATATCCTCGATCACATGTTTCTAGATTCAGCCAGCCAGTTTATAACTTTTTGCACTTCTTTCCCAAAAAGTACACATTTTGAAAAATCTATATAGGTAACATGTGTTTTTGCTTCCCCTAAAAATATTACTTTATTCGGTAACACATTTATTTCTTGTCGGGACGTATCGTTGTATTAAGTACAAATTTTGAAATATCCATTTATGTTCCGCGTTTAAGTAATTATAGGACTGTACACAATTTGTATCCTTTTTCATCCCGCGCATCCCTTAAAAGTACAAATTTCGAAAGTCCAATTTTACTGCGCTTCTACGTGGTCAGAGGGATTTACATACTAAATCAAGAAATCCATTTCTGTTGCACGTCTACGTTGTCAGAGGAATTTACACTCCAAGTTTCTCGACTATAGCTGCAATACTTTAGTTGGTACCATTTTTATCCCTTTTTGTCCCGCTCACCTCCTGTATGTACAAATTTCAAAAAAAAATCTATTTAGGTTGCGCTTCTACGTTGTCAGGGAATTTACACTCCAAATTTCGCAACTCTAACTGCACTATTTTAGTTGGTACTATTTTTATCCCGTTCACCGTTTATAAGTACAAATTTCGAAAAATTCGTTTAGATTAGCGCTTCTAAATTGTCAATACTTTAGTTGGTACTACTTTTATCCGTTGCCAGAGGAATTTACACTCCAAATTTCACGATTGTAGCTACAATACTTTGGTTGGTACAATTTTTATCCCTTTTTGTCCCACTCACCCCTAATAAATACAAATTTCGAAAAATCCATTTAGATATGCGCCACTACGTTGTCAGTGGAATTTACATACCAAATTTCACGACTATAGCTGCAATACTTAAATTGGTACAACTTATATCCCTTTTCAGGCCCGTGCGCAGGATTTTCCCCTGGGGGGGGTTTTCATCTACACTCAAAAAAATTTCCCTATAATGAGTTAAAATTAACTAAAATTTAGGAAACCAAGTACATTTTTACTAAATAAGTTGAATTTTGCTGAAATTTTCCTAAATCTAAGTAAATTTTTCCTAAAAACAAGTAAAATTTTCCCAAAACTAAGTAAATTTTAGTAAAATTTTGCTGAAAAAAAATTTCCTAAAACTAAGTGAATGTTTACTCAAATCAAGTAAATTTTTACTCAAACTGAGGACAATTTTGCTGATTTTTTCCTCAAAACGAGTAAATTTTTACTTAAACTGAGGAAAATTTTATTTTATACAAGAAAAAGGTGAAATTAAATAAGTTCTTTTTAACTAAAAAATCAAACAAATAGTTTTGCTTCAGAGTATGCAAAACTGATACAAAAAATGACAACATGAAATATTTCTCAAAAGTTTCATGATACCTCTGCCATAAAGAGTTGAGCTATTACTCCATGATTATTACGAAGGCAAGATAGGCGCCTTCACAGTGGTTGTTTAGAATAATTAATAAAGTATTTAAGAAATAAGTCTCTGCAAACGAACGAGAATTGCTTCTTAGATTAATGTTGAAGATTTTCTTAACAATTTGAAATGTTTTTCATAAGTTCATTAATACTTAAATGTATGAAGAACTCGGCATAAATTTCAGTAAACATTTTAACTTCATTTTAGAAAAAAAAACACATTTTTAAGTTAAAGTAAATTTTAATTTTTTCCATACAAAAAGTTTCAGATTTTTTTACTTTTCTCATTGTCGGCAAAATTGCATTTCAGTAATCCATCTATCAGTACATTCAAAGGAATGTGTCAGTAAAAGAAAGCAGAAAGTCTACTGAAAGAGCAGATTTTCTGCTGTTAAAAAAGACACAGCAGAGTTGTATCTGCTGAGATGGTAAACAGCCGTTTGCTGTTTTTAGCAATATATATGATACGCATTTTGTCCCAAGCTAATATAAAAGAAAATTCGAGCTAAACTCGCTTACGAACACTTATCTATTTTTAGATTTTAATTTAGAACAGCCAATTTTAGCAGACTGCAAACTCTTTAGCAGTGTGAATGGTGACGTAAGATTGCAGAAAACTGCTGTTATGCAAAAAAACTGCTGTAATAGCAGAAAGTGCCTGCTGATAGACAGCAGACAATCGCTGCTGTTATTAACAGACTTGTTCTCTAAGTGTAGAACTTTTTTAAATAGTTGCTTGAAATTACATACATACATATCGAGGGCTTATATTCATAAGTGGCTATGAAAAAAAAACATAACTTTTCAGGAGAGCGAAAAAACTGATTTTCTCCTTAATTTGAAGAGAAATTATTAATCGCTCTTCTACAGTTTAATCTAAAAAGGATTACTAATTGCTACGATTAAACAGTTTTCGAAATTTCCTATTATTCGCGTTTCCATGGTTCATAGCCACTTTTGTATGTTTAAAATTGAGCACTATGAATGTTGAAATAAGAATAAGATTTATTGTAAACTCCATAACTTGTTGCATGAAATCTTGACAATTTTGTATAGAAAACGCATTTTCTGTGATGTACACAGCGAATTTAAAGATTCCAGCTTCATCCGTCAGATTGGTCGCCTGTATCATATATGTAGCCAGTCGCGAAAAATCGCTGAAATTGATGAAAAATCCAAAATTCGCCGTTGCAATTCCTTATGTTTTAACATTCTTCATTCATAATTCTGAAACTTTTCATACACAAATATTCCCCATGAAGTCAGCAATCACATGCCAAAGAAATATTTTGGTATTCTCAATATAATAAAAAGTTAGGCCGGTTTTTCTAAATATACTTTTCACAATTTTTGACTTTACAGCCACCATTTTTCCTATTTTAGCCTGATAACTGGGGAATCAAAATGCTATTAACGCGAAATGATGGAATTTGATAGTACGATATGCCCTAAATCTAGAATAAGGTTTTAAACAAAATCGTTGTAGCGAATTATAACCTTCGGTTTTATGCTCTCCTTTGTTGAAATATTTTGTTTCTATTATTTTTAAGTTCATTGCCACTTATGCAGTCACAAACTAACGTGCGAGAGGATAACCAAATCAGAAAATTAAAAAAATGGCTTTAGAAAAAATCTTTTCCAAATTTTCCAGATGACATCCACATCTGAGAATAGTTTGGCATCAAAAACTCATTTTCGAGAAAATGGTTCATATCCACTTTTGAATATAAGCCCTCGATATATATTTTGAAGAAATAGTACACTAAAAACGATAACATTCCTCGGCGATAAACCCTTCAGTCCCGCATTTTTTCTATGATAAATGCAGAAAATTGGATATGCTTTTTGACAAAGTATGGGTTTAAATAGGATGTCTAAAGAGTTTTGGGGTTTTTAATTTATACAGGACATGCGTAGCAGGATGTTTACTCAAAATCCTTATACGCATATTCCGATTAAATAAAAAATATTTGGAAATGTTTCTTCATTTTTATAATCTAAAGTATGTATAAATTCAATTAACAAATACAGCTTTTTTGTATTCGATAAGAAGAAACAACTAGAAATTTTAATTCCAAAAAACCAAATAACTGGTATTTTAGAGTTTCGTTTTCCTACGTAGATCCAAGTTACTGAATTTGTTGTTTCTCTTTTGAATAATACTTGTTACATATGTACAAAAAATACCAACTCTGAAAAATATTTTTACATAAGTGATAAATATAACAAAAATTTTAGTAAGTTAAAACTCATTTCTTCATTTGTCGAAATGGATTTGTATTATAATTGCAAACTCCCAAAACATTGGAAGTAACAGAAACCGTTGTTGTTGCATCTGTGATGAAAATAGAACACATCGGTTCTTATTTAGATACAGCTCCATAAAAATGTCCAATCGCAAATGTTACATCGCTCTAGCATCAAAATAAAATTATTTGCTTTTATTAAGAATATTTAGATTTCATTATGATTCTTATCTACACTTTTTTAAAATTACTAAACGATTTTGTTATTAAATTTCCAAACTTTTATTGCAGTACATAATTAAAAGTTCATAAGATATAGCTCTAGTCGAATGCCAAGAAGTGGTATCGGTTAATAAAAATGAGAATTTTCCAAACAATTTGGTGTCCATTAGCGAAATTAGCACTACACAATCTTGAAATTGGCACAATTCGTTTAGTTTGTTTGTATTTTTCATAACCTTTGTCCGAAATTCAAGAAAGTGTCCACAATTTTTCTGTGTAATTTTCGTGTTTTCATAATTTTACTGCAAAATTACCATTTCAGACGAGTTATTTTAAAAAAAATCTTAAAAATTCTATATTTTATTGCTTCAGAAAGTCTAGAAGGTTTTAAAAAGTATATGTTCGAAACCTCTCTGGGGGGGGGGGGGGTTTGAACCCCCAAAACCCCCCCTGCGCACGGCCCTGTCCCTTTTTGCCCTGCGCACCCCTTGAAAGTAAAAATTTCGAATTTTACTTCGCTTTTATATGGTCAGAGGAATTTACATACCAAATTTCACGATTCTAGGTGAAATACTTTAGTTGATACCATTTTTATCGCGATCGCCCCTTAAAAGTACAAATTTCGAAAAATCCAATTTTACTTCGCTTTAGTACGGTCAGAGGAATTTACATACCAAATTTCACTATTCTAGGTGTAATACTTTAGTTGGTACCATTTTTATCCCTTTTTGTCCCGCTCGCCCTCTAAAAGCAAAAATGTCTAAAAATCCCATTTTACTTCGCTTTTATATGGTCAGAGGAATTTATATACCAAATTTCACGATTCTAGGTGTAATACTTTAGTTGGTACCATTTTTATCCCTTTCTGTCCCGCACGCCCCTTAAAAGTACAATTTTCGAAAAATCCAATTTTACTTCGCTTTTATATGGTTAGAGAAATTTACATACCAAATTTCACGATTCTAGCTACAATACTTTATTTGGTACCATTTTTATCCCTTTTTGTCCCACTCACCCCTCATAAGTACAAATTTCGAAAAATCAATTTATGTCGCATGTCTACGTTGTCAGAGGAATGTAAATACCTATTTTCACGATTCTAGCTGTCATTCTTAAAGGTACAAAATCCCTATTTGTTGCATTCATGTTTCTAGCTACTGCCGTTTAGTCAGGGCGAAGGTTCGATGTTTATCCTTTTTTGGGCCATTTTATCTCCTGAAAGTACGAATTTCGTAAAACCCTTTCTTAGTAGACGTTTGGTCTGGGGGCTGGTCAATGATAAGTCAGTCAGTAACGGAACTCTTTTATATATAGATATAGATACACAATATCTTTTTCAGCAACAATTGCGGGTAGGACAGACGCGAACAAATAAATAAATTCCGATACAATCGACTGATATCATTCACGGTCACTTGAAAACTGATTGCAACTCTCAAATTTTGAATACTTCGTACAAATTTTATACAAATTGTGCTTTTATATGCGAACCTCCCTTAAGAATTATTGGAAGTCTATCAACTTTCTCCTTACGGAATGGTGATGGGGGCTCGATGTGTTTGGGGAAATTGTCGAGGAGGAAAAATTAATAGGGGTCAGTCTTACACTTCACCCATCTAGGGTCTACAGCGGGCCTTTCTTTCATAAAAAAATATAAAAATATGTAAGTGTATGGTGACCTCCTTAAGGGTTGGAGATGGAGGGTATGTGTGTTCTGAGAAAATATTGGGACTGAAAATAGTAGTTTTTGTATGGGAACCAGATTATGGAGTGGGGATAAGGGACAGGTATGTTTGTGGAAAATGTTGGGCCTGACTTACATGTTTTTCCTCTAGGGTTGAATAGGGGACAGTTTTGGGCCTTTCCTTGGGACTAAACAAATATTCGGGGTTGGTCATACATTTGACTCCCCTTTGGGGCCTCCTTGGGGTAGTTAGAGAGTTGGGAGTACATTTTATAAAAATAAGTTTTTCTATGCGAGCCCCATTAAGGAGTGGGGATAGGGGAAAAATGTTGAGGACAGAAAATTAATAGAAGTCGGTCTTGCATTTAACCCAGCTAGGACCGACTCCGGGGCAGTTTTGGGTCTTACTGTCGTAACGAAAAATAGAAAAAAAGTAAGGAAACGCTAAAGTCAGGCGTGGCCCACAATATGATACACTCCACTTTCTATCCGAATACATTTCGGTAAAAAAAGTAAAAACTGGAAAGATTTTTGTATCCTGTAGGAAACCAGGGACGAAATAGGAGAACTATATATAAAAAGCGGTTAAACATTTGGGAGCAACATTTGTATTTGGGCTATTCTAAATCTGAATCCGATCTTACCCACTTTCACTATATGTGTTTTCAGTTGGATTAAGATGTTGTGTCAATTTTAATGTAAATCGGATACAATACGTGGTCTCTACAGCGGCAAAAGTCAAATCGGGAGCGAAAATTGTATGGGGGCTATATCTAAATCTGAACCGATCTAGCCCGCTTTAGCCGCAGGTGTTTCTAGTTAGATTATAAGTTGCTGTGCCAAATTTAAAGAAAATCGGGTACAATTTGTAGTTTCTAGAGTGGAAAATGTCAAATCGGGAGCGACATTTGAATGGGGGGCTATATCTAAATCTGAACCGATTTGCTTGATCCACAAAACTTATTTGTGCCAATTTTTGTTTAGATCGGACAATAATTACGACCTGTAATTAGATTACTAAATCGACTCAGAATGTGATTCTAAGCCGATCTGTATAATAAACGATGGGTCTAACTCATTTCCTTTTGGGTGTTACAAACAAATGCACAAAGACATAATACTCTCGTGGAGTGTATAAAAAGAAAATTCGTGTGGGGGCCACCTTAAGGCTTGGAGATAGGAGGTAGGTATGTTCAGTGAAAATGCGTGGGTTGCAAATATATTGGGGGTCGGTCATACATTTGACTCCACTAGCGGTCTCCTTGGGCCAGTAAGAGCGGTGGGATCAAATTTTATAAGAAAAAAATATTTTTTGTATGGGAGCCCCCTTAACGAGTGGAGATAGGGGTTTGTGTTTTCGAAAAATGTCGGATTCTGGTTAATGGGGGTCGCTCTTACATTTAACCCCTCTGGGGGACGACACCGAGGCAGATTTGGGGCTTTTTTGTGTATTTGTACCCCTTTTCCCTCATTTTGACCACGATGAGCGCCCTCTTACTCTCACCCCAGTTGCACCATTCATGAACTTTTTTCCAAACCTCGCAAAATTAGGGGTTCTAGCAAATCGAAAAGTCGTGCACTATACCACCCCTAATATACCCTCACGATTTTTTTCTGCCCCAAATGAGTCTCTGTAGAGTGCAGGTATAAAAAGACGTTAAGTACGACCGGTAATTCGATACGATAATTACTAATACTGAAGACCCATTTTGTTTCGCGTTCTCAGTAGAGTGTACACATTTAGTTTCAAGATTCTAGCTCGTTTTCTTGGTACCCTAAAAGTATGAATTTGACCAATTATGTCATATTTTGATTCTAAAGACATCTTTATTTTTCGTATCTTCGCAGTCAGAGCGATGTGTATACCGAATTTCAATATCCTAGCCAGAGCCGCGGATAGCCGTTTGGTTGGAACCATTTGTATCCCCCTTTTCCCATTTTACCCCTTAATTGCACGTTTTTCGGTAAATCAACTTATTTTACAAGCCTACGGAACTAGAGGAATGTAGAAGACGAATTTCATGATTCTAGCTGCTGTCGTTTGATTGGTAATATTTTTATCCGTTTTTGTCCCTAAAAGTATGAATTTTTCAAAAAAGAAAGATTTATTGTTCGTGTTTACGCTTAAGGAGAGCATTATACTGAGTGAGAAAAGTGTTGTAATTTAATTTCTAAGAGAATTTTTATTGTCTGAACAATATTGTGGAATTTTATGAGGATCATTTTTGTGGATTTTGAAGATTAAACTGTTCTACGAAAAAATTTGTCGGAAGATTTCAGTGGGGATTTCAGCTCAATTTAGCATGCAGTCTGGAATAATATCCAGAAGTGGAGTATTTTCCTTTGAAACTGACTGTGCGCTTGGTATTTTTGTCCGAAACATCAATGTACGTTCTTCACATTTTATTTCCTTCGGAAAGCGCAGAATAAGTTAAATAAAATTTATATTACATTCACTAATTAAAACATCCGAGACGAGTACTGCCAAAAAATTCAGAGTTCCGTTTTGAATAGGAGGGGTTTCTTAAAGTTTGCTGTATAAAATGAATACAATATGAAACTACTCGTAATTATTCTTAGATTTACTAAACTCATCCATTTCATCAAGATGGATGATAAGATCAATGAAATTACGTTTAATTAGGATCTAATACTCCAAAATATTGGAATTTTCCAAAAGTTCCATCTTCTTTATTGTCGATTCGCCGGATGTATTTGCAACAAAATCTTTGAGTACGGCCAACTCTCGCTCATTGTTAACATAACGTTACTAAGGCGGTACTACCCCAACACTGCAATACTGACCGCCGTACAGCGTCAGTACTGGGCAGTTCGTCTTTTTCTGTCAGGGTAAGTATTTAATGTAAACGGAAATGTCCCTAAACAAATGTTAAACTTGCACACAACAAATGCCTAAACAAATAATGTTGGCTTGGTACCTAGTAATAAGGATGTTTTTCTTTAAGCCTTGATAACAAGCAGCGATAAAAAACGTTTATAAAGAGTCAAATTTTTAATTCAAAATAAAGAATTATTTTTCCAATTGTCGTCAACTACAATAAAAATATTAAAATAAATTTTCCAAAAAATATTTTATATAGATATATGTTTGATGTATCCCTGATGTATGCAAATATATGTATATAATGTAAGTGTATGTATATACAACTGATAACATCGTGTTAACGCAAGCACTCCATACAGAAGGATCACTGATGATTTGTCCCTACAAATGTGGGTATGACTGAGTGTGGTTCTCCTCCTTTCCATAACCAAAACAAAAACTTCCTTCGTAAGAAAAAGTTACTTGATCAAATAGCTGAAATTTGAATGTATAACATTCAAAAGACATAGAAAATCAATCAATCGATCACTATTCAAACAACACAAAAACTAATAATAAAATTATTTTATGTTCAAAATTTCTTTGTATGAAACACTCCTTTATATTGATGTTGGCGATAATGTGACCAATTATTTTTTTCACTGAGTGAAAAAATAACATTATATTTCGCAGCTTAAAGGAAAACAGCTCCAATATATGTGCTTACATGGGGTGAGTTTTCGGAGGTGTTTTAGGCTTATGTACAATGTTATAGCCTCTGATGTACCCTTAAGAAAAAACGATATCTGAAACTGGTTTGCAGAAAAAAGTTGCTCCTAAAAATAAATTTGCTTTGAAGTTGCTTTTTTATGTAATCTCATAGTTTAAACGATTTAAATTTTGAAACAAATTATTAGTTCTGTTACCATTTTATTCGACACACATGTATGAATGTATAATTTCAAACCAATTGTTGATAATACAACCTGTTAATATTCATTATGCCACATGTTGATATTTACTCTACTTGTTCAATATTGTAAGCTACTAGATTATTATACCCTCCACCTAAGGATGGGTGTATGTATATTCACTTTGTCATTCCGTTTGTAACACCTCGAAATATTCATCGGAGACCCCATAAAGTATATATATTATGGATCGTGGTAAAATTCTAAGACGATCTAGTCATGTCCGTCTGTCTGTTGAAAGCGCGATAGCGGTCGAACGAAATAGGCTAGGAGGTTAACATTTTCCCTAAATGTGTCTTATGGTTGCAGATCGGTTGGGATTGAAAGTGGGCGAAATCGGCCTAAAGGGAAAAATTTTTCCCTCATAAGAACTAAAAATACCTATAATAACCCATAATATTTTAGAGTATGTAAGCATATATTTTCAATATGTCTGCTTGTACTCTCTTGATATTGGGTATGAGCATTCCCCCTATAACAAAAACGTGAACCATAAATTGTTTTTTATTCGTAGGCGGTGAAATGGGCAAAAAGGGATAAAAATGGTACATATTAAACGACAACAGCTAGAATCACGAAATTCGGTGTGTACATTCCTCTAATTCACTAGGTACATAATATAAAAATATTTTTTCAAAATTCGTACTTGTAAGGGGTAAAATGGGAAAAAGGGATAAAAATGGTACCAACCAAAAGGCTGCAACTCGAATTATGAAATTCGGTGTATACATTCCTCTAATTGCGTAGACACGTAAAATAAACGGATTTTTCGAAAATCGTACTTTTTGGTGTTAAAATGGAAAAAGGGGATAAAAATAGTACTAACCAAATGATTGCTGCTGGAGTCATGAAATTCGCAGTATACATACCTCTGACTGCATATACACGAAAAATAAAAACATTTTTCCAAATTCGTAATTTTACTTAGTTAGTTTATTTTGCACTATGTACGTGAGATAATGGATTTTCAAAATGTGTACTTTTGGAATTAAAATAGATTGGAAATACAACAAACTTAGCACCCATTCTCTACCAATATTTATGGTATTTAAGCTTTTTGAAAGTATAAATATAAGAATATTTATTTTTTTCATTTGACTAGATCAGGAACAAGATTGTTTAAATTTTAATTTATCATGTTTTAGAGAAACAGGTTTCACTATATTTACATTGTACGCTGATCGCTGCCATAGGTCCAAAATAAAAAAATAATTTCAAAAGTTTGGTATCAAATGTGGCATTACTATTTCAAATAAGATCAAGGGTTTCAAAAATATAGTTTCAACTGTACTCTTTAAGAATATCTGTAAAAGAGGAAACATGTAATTAGTTGGTTTTTGCATAGAGAACTGAAAGAATATTAAGTAAAACTTAAAAAATAAAACAAGTAAAAAGGCGTTAAGTTCGGCCGGGCCGAATCTTATATACCCTCCACCACGGAGTGCATTGCTCGGTATTACCGGCAGAGGTATATAAAGATAATATATATAGCTATTTATATATAAAACTTCAAGAGTAAGCAAAAAGTGAACATGAGGCAGCAAACCTCAAAAATATGACCTAGATATCAGGTACATTGTCAATCGTTATTAGGTAGGAACAATCTCCCTCAGTGCCGATTTTCTCATTTGCAATTTCTTGATTCCAAGTACAGCCAAATGTCCGTACAATTTTGATAGGAGAAGTTATAACATTTAAAATCCAATATGTTTCACCTTCACAGCACAATGTGCACACCAAATTTCACGATTTTAGCTACTGCCGTTTCCTTGATATCAGTTTTTTTTTCATTTTGACCCTAAAAGTACGGATTTGGAAAAATTCTCTCATTTTCCGCGTCTACGCAGTCAGACGAATTTCATGATTATAGCTACAGCTTGATTGGTGCCAACTTCAATCCTATTTATATGCAAAATCGAAAGATCTCTTTATTTTTATCGTCTACGTAGTCAGATCACTGTACACAGTGCATTTCACTATTTTAGCTGTAACCGTTTGATTGGTACCATTTTGATCCCATATCGTCTCATTTTACGCCTAAAAGTACAAATGTCGAAAATTCGTTTATGTTTCGCGTCTACACAGTCAGATGAATATATGCACCGAATTTCATGATTTCCACTTCAGCGGTTTGATTGGTACCATATTAATCCCTCTTTTCCAACTGTATCGCTTAAAAGTACGAATTACGCAATTAGAGGGTTATGCAGTCCAAATTATATGTTTCTAGCTGTTTTCGTATCATTGGTACTATTTATATCCCTTTTCGTCCCATTCAGGGTTGGCAGATATGGCGATTTCTCGCCAAACGTGGCGAATTTTAAATATATTTGCCGACTTTAATTTCGATTTGGCGACATGGCGATTTTTTGGTGATTTATAAAATAGTTGGCGATTTTCTTGGTTAATTTTAGAAAATTGTTATCTGTCCTCCAATTTTATTATATTTGCGTTACTTTGTAGAGAAATATATTACAATTTATATGCAAGTCATAGATATACGTTCATGTCAAACCGAACACTTTTTAAATTACCAGTTCCGATTTCTTTGCAACTTAGTAGGATAACTACTCTCTATAAAATATTTGATTTATAAAGGAATATTTTTTAAAGATATTACCAGTTGAGAATTAGTAAAATCAAGATAAAATGTACCATTGAAAACGGTAATGTGTGACAATGCGTATGTACAATTCAAAGAATGAAGGCTTATTTTAAAGATAATTATATTTTGTTATCTTTTGTGGTTTTCTTAAAAATACAAAAAATAAGCTTATTCCCGTCGATTATAAACAAACCATGTATAGTTTAGAATTGAGAAATAATAATAATTGAATAATAATTAAAAAACTGTAATAAACTACCGAAAACGCTATTTTTGAACGAATGTATGCCTTTTCTAGTAAAAAATTATTTCGCCCACTTTCAACCCCATTGAACCTCCTACCTCATTTCGTTCGACAGCTAGTGTGCTTTCAACAGACAGACGGACGGCCATGGCTAAATCGTCGTAGAATTTTACCAGGATACAGAATATATATACTTCGTTGAATATTTCAAGGTGACAATGTGAATATACCCCTATCCTAAGGTGGGGGGTATAAAAAGGCTAAAGTCGGTAGGAGGCGACTATATAATACCCTCCTCTTTCAACCCCAGTACAACTCGAGTCGGTTGAAAAAGTGAAATTAGGTAACATTTTTGTATGGGTCCTATTCCTTAAGAGGTCACAACGGTACATGGCTCTTAAGCCACACTATCCCGAACAGCAGCAATATTTTCTGCAGTACGAGCATGCACTGGTGTTTTCACATCTCCTACAGACCCGGTTTGCTCAAATTTTTGCACGATTTTTTAGATTGTACGCACATTTGGACGATTAAATTGGCCGAATAAATCACGAAGTGTACGATATGTATTTTGATTTGATAATAATAAGCCTGAATTCACCTTCAACATCGGTCCATACAATTTAACCATCCTTTATAATTAAATGTCAAATAAAATTTTGTAAGTTCATTTTGCATACCAGTACTTTCCCTTATTATCTTATTCTGCCATAAAAGGCGTTTCAAAGTGTTTTGAAAAAATCCATGCGACACTCAATTGATCCCAATAATTAATTCTCATTGTGGTTGGACAAGTTGAGACTGTTCTTATTACGCTGTCCAACAAATTAACTCCTTTTGAATAAAACAGAATAGCGACCCTATAACTCTGAAAGGACATGTTGAGTAGATCATTTTTGTAGAATAAACTTATAGTCCAGCTGGTTTCTTTTTACAGTGGACCAAAGTTTTATTTTTTTTGGTCGATGGGAGCATTACACTAAGTGAGAGAAGTGTTGTAAGTTTACTTTCTTTTTATACCCTCCACCTAAGGATGGGTGTATGTATATTCACTTTGTCATTCCGTTTGTAACACCTTAAAATATTCATCGGGACTTCATAAAGTATATATATTCTGGGTCGTGGTAAAATTCTAAGATCTAACCAGTTGAAAACACGCTAGTCGCCGAACGAAATGAGCTAGGAGGTTCAAATTTTCTCTAAATGTGTCTCATGATTTCAGGTTGGTTGGGACTGAAAGTGGGCGAAAACGGCCCAGAGGGAAAATTGTTTCCCTAATAAGGACTGAAAATACCCCCTAATATTTAGACTATTTAAGATTTGTTTTTGAAAATTTTTGCTTATATGCACTTGAAATTTGTTGCGTACCTTCCTCTTGTAGTGTAAAACCCCAAAAAGTAAATAAAAGTATTAGCGGACGAAATGCGAAAAAAGGGGATAAAAATGGTACCAATGATACGATAACAGCTAGAAACGTGAAATTTGGAATTCACATCTCTCTAATCACGTATGCACTTAAAATAAGTGGATTTTTCAAAATTCGTACTTTTAAAGAACACAATTGGAAAAGAGGGATAAAAATTGTACCACCCAAACGGCTGCAGCTATAATAATTAAATTCGGTGTGTACACTTCTCTGACTGCGTAGACGCGAAAAATAAAGAGATCTTTCGATATTCGTATCATCAGGATCTAAATGGGATTAAGTTGGGCAACAATAAAACGGCTGTATCTAGAATCATGGCATTTAGTAGTTTCACTCGTCTGTCTACGTCGACGCCGAAAAAAGAGGTACGAGTTTATCTAAAATCATACTTTTAAGGTCAAAATTGGAAAAGGAGTGAAAGGAGCAATCAAAACGGCCATAGCTAAAATCATGAAACTAGGTGTGTATATTCCACTCTATAAAATATTTAATCTTCAATCTTAGAACTTTTCGTATCAAAATGGTACAGACAGGCTGTAGCTGAAATCAAGAAATTGCAAATTGGGAATATCGGGCTTGAGAGAAATTGTTTCTACCTAATAATATATAGGACATTTTTGAAGATTGCTGCCTAATATTAACTTTTTCATTATACTTGAAGTTTTATATTTATCTATAGCGGAGTAGTATTAATATTATTATAATGAAGCATCGCCGTCTTCCTAATATGGTAGTGCACTTCTATGTAATGTCGACAGCCTCTAATCTGCTGATAATACTGTTAAATGTACTCCGAGATAGAGGGTATATAAGATTCGGCCCAGTCTAACTTAACGCCTTTTTTACTTGTTTGATTGGTGCCAAATTTGATCATGAAGGCACGAACATCGAAAGATTTCATTATTTTTCGAGTCTACGCATTCAAAGAAATTTGAACACCGAATTTAGTTATTATAGCTGCAGTCGTTTGGTTGGTACCAATTTTATCCTCATTCGCCCCATTTTGCACAAAAAAGTACAAATTTCAAAAAAAAATCCTTCACAGTCGGATGAAGGTATAAACCGAATTTCATGATTTCAGAAATTTAAAAAATTTTAGGGGGGTATTTTCAGTCCTCTTAAGGGAAATTTCCCTCTGGGCCGATTTCGCCCACATATATACTTTACGGAGTCTCCATGTTTTTTGAAAGATCGATAATTTTCGACAATTAATGTGGGTATTTCGGTAAAACACGGTAAACAAAAAATACAAATTGATCTATCCAGAGGTGGATGGTGTAAAAACTTATGAACAATTGATACCATATAGCTCATTCTGCGCAACCCTGCACTTATATGTTCCCATGTGTTATAGGTGCTATTTTTTGTGCGTGTAGCTGCCTGTTGTTGCCTCCTTTAGAAATTATGTGATGAAGTATGGTTTTTTTCTGCAGAGGTTTTAGCTGAAATATTTTAAAAACATTAACAATATGAAATATTTTTTAAGTTAATGTTTCATTTTCTGAAGAAAATGTTTTCAAATAACAACTCGTAATAATAAACAGCAACAACTTTTTTGGAAGCGTTACCCTCTTCCATTTTTAATAATGACTTTTGCCAATTGGTGAGATTTAGAAGTGTGAATTTGCCTTTGCTGAACTATTTTGAGTGTGTGTGTGTTTCGTGTTGTGTATCAAAGTTTGATGCAGGTTGCCTCACATACCGTAACTTGCGATGAATTTTAACCTGGTTTGTTGTCCGCACAAATTTACGTAATATAGTGATTTAAAAAGTTGAGTATGCACTTATGTACGTATGAGTCACAAGCAAGTTACTCCTGTGTGAATATAAATTAAAGTTGAAGACAACTTGTTGGTTGGTTAGTTGGCAAGTTTTCACAGCCACAGAATTTGGCAATAATTGAGCAGAGCCAAGCAAAATGTAATAAACCAAACACTTTAGAAAAACAAAAGTACACACACTCACACTCACAGATTTTGAACAATTTTTCATTAAAACTTTTATTAAACTTCAGAGAGTTTATATGAGGGGCTAAGAGCACAAAATGGATATAATTTGGCTTCATGCATAAACGGACTTCACCATGAGTACGGGCAAAAACGGGTTACAATTGTGTGGCGAGGAAAAATGTTATAGACTGATATCAATAGCAAAGACGAGATCATCACTAATAATTTTTTCACTAAACCTCGTTAGCAAACACTCCTTGTCCGACGGCCAGTCCTCTAGACCTTGTTCGCAAACTGCATTCTAGATTTTTATAGAGATTTTTGTTGTGAATTTAAAATTCCATTCGAAGTACGATTTAATCGTCTGATTAATTTTTGATCGCACTGGGTTCCCACCCAAAATACTATGTCCCATTTTTATACACTCCACGAGAGTATTATGGCTTTGTGCATTTGTTTGTAACACCCAAAAGGAAGCGAGATAGAACCACTGTTAGAATCACTTTCTGAGTCGATTTAGCAATGTCCGTCTGTCTGTCTGTCCATCTATTGTTGTAATCAAATTACAGGTCGCAATTATTGCCCGATCTTAACAAAAATTGGCACAAGTAAGTTTTGTGGATCAAGGACGATCTCTATTTAATTTGAGGCAAATCGGTTCAGAGTTAGATATAGCCCCCATACAAATGTCGCTCCCGATTTGACATTTTCCGCTCTAGAAACCACATATTGTACCCGATTTTCTTTAAATTTGGCACAACAGCTTATAATCCAAGTAAAAAAAACCTATGGTGAAAGTGGGTAAGATCGGTTCAGTTTTAGATATAGTGCAAATACAAATGCTGCTTCCAAATGTTTAACCGATTTTGGCCAAACTATACATATTATATTTCATCTATTTCGTTCAAGATTTAAATATACCCCCATACAAATGTCCTTTCCTATTTAACATTTTTTGTCAAACATATACATTTACAGGATACAAAAGTCCTTCCCGTTTTCACTTTTTCACCGAATTAAATTGTATTCGGATTGAAAGTGGAGTGTATCATAGAGTCGGCCCCGCCCGACTTTAGTCTTTCCTTACTTGTTACTAGTGTCTCTTTGCCAACCTCATTTTCCACAAGAAGCAAAACTGGACCTTTTTTGAATGAAAAATCGCTCAAAATATGCATCACCAACTTCTGGCTAAGAGATATATTTGACGGCAAATAAGAAACCAGAAAATCTAGCAAATATAAGTACGCCAATAAATTTTTCGATCAGTTTTCATAGTAAAATGAAAATTATGAAAAATCGTGGGAAATAGTATAATAGGTTAGTTCTACGCCAAATGTTTGTAACAGCAAGAAATGATCAAGCTAGGCCCTCCTTTAAGTACCGGCTTAGAATCAATAGTTGAGCCGATCTACCTCTGTCTGTCCCTTCGTCTTTCTGTTCATGTAAAGATTGTGATCAAAGAACAGATTGTGACCAAAGAAAATGCATTCCACTGTATTACCCGCAGATTGAAGGCTTTCGACTTTACACAGAAGTATAGGACCCTACGAGAAAATTGTATTATTTTGTTATGCGCATTACGATATTTGGCCCAGTAAAAGGGATCCTACAATCGATGAGGCAATAGCTACGGAGACCCCGAAAACGCCCAAAAATCCATCGGTAGAAACGGCAAGTCAAACAACAGAGAACAAATGGACGAAAATAGAAAAAAAACAATTAAAAATTGTGTTAAGTTCGGCCGGGCCGAACTTTATATACCCTCCACCATGGATTGTATTCCACAGAGGCTGTCGATTTTCATAGAAGTACAGGGAAAATATTTTTTAGTTATATAGCCAAACCAAAACAACATTGAAAAAATAATTTTATAAATAAATATAACATTTTTATTATTTCAATGCAAGGATACCAATATGTTTACACTATATATATCGAAATAATACCTCAAGTCCATTTAAAACATAAATATTCTTATATTTATATTTTCAAAAAAGCGTAATTACCATAAATATTGGTAGATAGTGGGTGCTACAGTATTTCCATTCAATTTTAAATCCAAAAGTACAAATTTTGAAAATCCAATCACGTACATAGTGCAGAATAACTTAACCTCATGATTCAACCAATTTTTACAGTAAAAGTAAAAAGTACGAAAAATCTTTTTATTTTGCTTGTCTAGGCAGTGGAAGGAATGTATGTACCGAATTCCATGATTCTAGCTGCGGTCATTTGGTTGGTACCATTTTTATCCTTTTTTTCTATTTTACCCCCTTAAAGATACGACTTTCTAAAATCTCTTTATTTAACATGTCTACGCAATTAGAGGGACGTACACACCGAATTTCACCATTCTAGCTGTAGCCGTTTAGTTGGTACCAATTTTATCCCTCTGTTCCCATTGTATACCTTGAGTGTACTAACTTAGAAAAAAAATAATTTTTCGTGTCTACGCAGTCAGGGGAATCCGAATTTCATGACTCTAGCTGCGGTCATTTGGTTGGTACTATTTTTAACCCATTTTTCCATTTTAACCCCAAAAAGTACGAATTTCGAAAAATCCCTTTATTTTACGTGTCTACACAATCAGACGAATGTATACACCGAATTTCAATTTTCTAGGTGCAGCCGTTTGTTTGGTACCATTTTTATCCCTCTATTCCCATTTTACCCCTTAAAAGTACGAATTTGGAAAAACTATTTTTATATTATGTATCTACTCAATTAGAGGAATGCACACACCGAATTTCGTGTTTCTAGCTGTTGTCGTTTGATATGTACCATTTTGATCCCTCTTTGCCCTATTTCACCCCCTACGAATAAAAATCACTTTATGGTGCACGTTTTTGTTATAGGGGGAATGCGCGTACCCAATATAAAGTAAGTACAAGCAGATATATTGACAAAATATGCTTAAATACTCTAAAATATTGGGGATTATGGGTATTTTAGTCCTTGTGAGGGAAAAATTGTTCCCTTTGGGCCCATTTCGCCCAGTTGCAATCCCAACCGATCTACGACTATAAGACGCATTTATGAAAAATTTAGACGTCCTAGCTCCTTTCGTTTAGATGCCAGCGTGCTTTCAAAAGACGGACGGACGGACATGGCTAGATCGTCTTTTATCACGATCAAATATAGATGTACTTTATAGGGTCTCAGGTCGATATTTAAAGGTGTTACAAACGGAATGACAAAGTTAGTATACCCCCATCCTGGAGGTGGAGGGTATAATAAAAAGACTAGATTTCGAAAACCCAAACCAAGCACTGTGGTGATATCTGCGAAAGGAGAAACGAGCTACGCGGACATCCGCGGAAAATTTAGATCAGACCCCGAATTGAAAGATCTTGTAGATGAAATCAATAGGATTAGAAGAACTCAGGAAGGAGACCTACTCCTGGAACTGAAAAATACAAATGGGAACGTTGCTGAAAAGTTCAACGTAAGGATTGAAAAATCCTTCGATGATAGCGTAGAAATCAGGTTGTCATAGAGTGTAAGGGTATGGACAATATCACCACGAAAGATGAGATCTGCAGAGTTCTGGAAAAAGAACTAGAGGTAACTGGCCTAGACGATACAATAGTCAAGTCCATGAGAAAATCATAGGGAGGCACCCACATTGCAAAAATGAATCTACCATCCGAAACAGCTTGGACGGCGCTAAAAAAACATAGGGTTAAAATTGGTAGGTCTATTTGTCGTCTGAGAGGGGCAGTTACTCTAATGAAGTGCTTCCGATGCCAAGAATTTGGTCACATAACAAGGTCCTGTAGAGCAGCTACTGACAGGTCTAGACAATGTAGAAAATGCGGATTCAAGGACCATATTTCGAGAAACTGTGAATCCTTGTCAAACTGCGAGCTAAGCAGTTCGCTCGGAGGAAATAACCTGAAGCATGTAGCAAGAAGATACAAATGCCCGGTATTCATTCAAGTAAAAGAACCAAATGAGGTTATCCAATTTAACCTGAAACACTGTGATGCGAACAAAAAATATACGTCGCAATCCTAAGTGTGCAATACAGGAATCGAGACAAAAATGTATGAGACTCAACTGGTAAAGGAGGGGATGAAAGTAACTTCTGAGGGATATGCTTGAGCTAAAATTGGTGGTATATACAAATACAAATAGCGGAGTTCGAAAGTTTAATAAGTACCCAGGAAATATATGCAGTGCAGAATAATCAAATGGTGATTGCAAGAGATTTTAACGCTTGAGCAGTTGACTGGGGTCTGAGAGGACAAACCAGAGAGGGAGAGTACTCCTGGGGGCATTTTCGCAACTCGACGTAGTTCTCGCGAATCACGGAAATGCGCTAACCTACAGAAGGGCTGAATTCGGATCCTTACTTTTGTAAGCACATTGCTTGTTAACAACATGCAATGGCACGTAAGAGAACATTGCACCCATAGTTATCATCCATTATCTTCAAATTATGCCGAGTTGACAATCCAATAAGGCCGCATTCCAAGGAGGGCGAAGGACAAACTGGAGCGGCAACATTCGAAGAATTTTTCCGCAACCAATATGTAAGCGAGCATACTGTAGTGGATGTAGCGGGGGATATTTCAAAGGCTCTAAAAATCGCATGCGAAGGACACAAAGAAAGCTGCTTTTGGAACGAAGCCATAGCGACATTAAGCAAAACTGGTCTTAAGGCCAGACGTCTATATCAGAGGGGTAGGAACAGATCAGACTCTCAATCGAGTAGGGAACTCCGTAGAAGTGACCGAGGACGAAATATTAGGATTATGCACGAAGATTGGAGGCACAAATGTGCCAGGACTAGATTACATTTCCAACAGGTGAACGGAACGTTAATGCCAAGACCGCGGATTTTCGTGAGGATGTTCAATAATTGCCTAGCCCAGATCTCTCTGAGAGACAATATGGCTTCAGGAAGACAAAATCTACCATCGATGCTATCAATATCAAGTAGTAAATGCATCAAGAAAGGCTACACAAGGAAAAGGTGCGGCAAGGAAGTATTTCGCAATATTGACACTTGACATCAAAAATGTTTTTTTTTCTTGAGTAACCACCTCAATCTTTCGCAGGAGTTGCATGATAATGATGATGATGCAGAGGCATCACGCCTATCGATATATTAGCGAAGGAACTTTCCGACATATATGAAGGAAAAACGTTAACCCAAATCTCGACAGAACAGTGTTACGCCAAAAAGAAAGAACAAGTCCATGCAAAAATGGCAAATTAGTTGGGAAAACTCACAAAAGGGCCGATGAACCTATAGACTGATCGCGAATATAGACAGATGGATTAAACGACGGCATGGAGAGGACACAGTTCCTAACTGCACATGGAGGATTCAGGTGTTACCTATACAGGTTCGGACTCAATAGCACGACAGTTGTCCAGCTTGCAGTAATGTGTACGAAAACGTAGAATATGTAATTTTTATATGTCCTCGATTCGACGACCTCTGAACCAGAGGTCTGGGAGTTCATCTCATAAAGTAAGTGGAACGAAGTAAATACTTTCATAACATGCGGAAGCCTTTCATACCACGGACCGAAATATACATACTTTATGGAGAATGAATAATTCAAGGTGTTACACACGGAATGACAAAGTGAATATACCCACATCCTAAGGTGGATGGTATAAAAAGAGGAACTAGAGGTTAAGATCCTCCACAAAAATTATCCTCATGAAATTACACAACATAGTTCTAACAATAAGAATTCTCTCAGATTTTTATATCCTCCACTAGGGTAATATGTCTTTGGGCATTTGTTTGTAACATCCAAAAGGAAGCGACATTGACGAGATTGTTAAGTATACCGACCGACTTAGAATCACTTTCTGAATCGATTTAACCACGGATCCATCTATTCTTGCAATCAAAGAACAGGTCACAATTATGGTCTGATCCTAACAAAAAATTGACACAAGTGAGTTTTGCTGCCCAAGGACGAACCCTATTTTATTTGAAGGAAATCGGTATTGATTCAGATATAGCCCCCATACAAAAGTCGCTTCCGGTTTTACTTTTCCCCTCTAGGAACCACATATTTTTGGCACAAAACCTTATATTTTAACTAGAAACATCTGTGGTGAAAGTGGGATTTAGATATAGCTCCCATACAATTTTCAGTCTCCAATTTAACTTTATGCGCTTTAAAAAGTGGGTCATAAAAATTTCGCTCTCGAATTGACTTTTTCACTCTATAAACCATATATTTTAACCGATGTTCTTCAAAATTGGCAAAATACATTATATTTTAACTAGCTTTTCATGTTTAAATACAAACCTGATACAAATATCCTTCCCGATTTAACTGTTTTCTCACAAGGTATTACAGATTTTAATCTAATTTAGCAGAACTCGTTATATGTCATCTGGAAATATAAATTGTGAAAGTAGGTCACGTGATGTAGTACTCATACAAAAATCGTTACTGAATTCAATTGTAATGCGGTAGAAAGCGGAGGATATCATATAGTCGGTCCTGCCCGACTTTAGCCTTTCCTTACTTGTTTTCACTTAGAATAATGCTAAATGATGAATGATGCTAATGACTAAAATATGACAACAGACCAGCTGAACTATAAGTTTATTTTGCAAAATGGTACTCATCATGCCCTTCCGGAATTATTAGGTCGCTATTCTGCTCCATAAAAATGTCTTAATATGTTGGACAGTGTTATCGGATAGCCATGCAATTTGGCACGTGAGATTTTTGGCTAACGTTCACGAACGAACAAAATTGAATCGCCACATTCAGGCACGAACACTTTTTTGTTCCTCATGTCCACGTAAGTCACGCAAACAAATTCCACAAAGAAAATAATTTCTGCATTTAGGTCAGAGACGGACGGTATTGAATGTGGATCTTTGTCATTTCAAAGCATGATCAACATGATTTTCCACATCATGGTATTTTTCATCTAGGAATAACGACAGCAAAACATATGGGTCAATGTTTTCTTATAGCACCCAGACAAATATCAAATCGATTTATCCTAGTTCCGCTATAGAACCCAAATTTTCACCGGATTTTTCAGATCGTCTTAAATTTTAGCTAAAAACATCTGCCGTATAAACGGCCATGTGCTTCCATGCTTTCATATAGCCCCATATAGCAAATATAGATCCCACTAAATCCCACATATTACATCAGATTTCAGACTTACTTTCTTCATGACGTCATATTTAACCTACGAACATTTACAGACTACAACGTATTACTCCATCTCATATGTCATATGTCCATTTCGATATATCTACTAAACTACATATCTCGCAGCACTCTAACCATGACGGCTACCCGCTGTTGTGAGTGGTGAATAACTAAAGCAAAATATATTTAAATAGAATAGACAATAGGAAATATATTGATTATTATGAACTCATATGTAATGCAAATAAAGGGTGATTTTTTAAGAGCTTGATAACTTTAAAAAAAAAAAAACGCATAAAATTTGCAAAATCTCATCGGTTCTTTATTTGAAACGTTAGATTGGTCCATGACATTTACTTTTTGAAGATAATTTCATTTAAATGTTGACCGGGGCTGCGTCTTAGGTGGTCCAATTTTGGGCAACTTTTTCGAGCATTTCGGCCGGAATAGCCCGAATTTCTTCGGAAATGTTGTCTTCCAAAGCTGGAATAGTTGCTGGCTTATTTCTGTAGACTTTAGACTTGACGTAGCCCCACAAAAAATAGTCTAAAGGCGTCAAATCGCATGATCTTGGTGGCCAACTTACCGGTCCATTTCTTGAGATGAATTGTTCTCCGAAGTTTTCCCTCAAAATGGCCATAGAATCGCGAGCAGTGTGGCATGTAGCGCCATCTTGTTGAAACCACATGTCAACCAAGTTCAGTTCTTCCATTTTGGGCAAAAAAAGTTGGATATCATCTCACTGTAGCGCTCACCATTCACAGTTACGTTACGATTCGCATCATCTTTGAAGAAGTACGGTCCAATGATGCCACCAGCCCATAAACCGCACCAAACTGTGACTTTTTCTGGATGCATTGGTAGCTCTTGCAATGCTTCTGGCTGATATTCACTCCAAAATCGACAATTCTGCCTATTTACGTACCCATTGAGCCAAAAATGAGCTTCGTCGCTGAACACAATTTCTTTCTTTCTGAACTTTCTTAACAGAGCACGCATTTTGATAATAAAATTCAATGATTTGCAAGCGTTGCTCGTTAGTAAGTCTATTCATGATGAAATGTCAAAGCATACTGAGCATCTTTCTCTTTGACACCATGTCTGAAATCCCACGTGATCTGTCAAATACTAATGCATGAAAATCCTAACCTCAAAAAAATCACTCTTTAAATATTAAATTAAATTCATTCTATTTAGTGTTATAACTAGGGTTTGTGGTCCGGGAATTCCCGAATCGTTTTTCCCGGGAATTCCCGGAAAAATTGGGACGGGAATTCCCGGGAAAAAATTTTCAAATTCCCGGGAATACGGGAAATATTAAAAAAAATTATTTATTTATTATGTTTATCAATAATTTAATATTACTATATAAATTGGTATTTTTAGAAGTATTTCAAATTCATATATGTATTTACAGTACTGACAATAATGAGTATTTGTTTATATTATATTACTACAAACAAAACTTTTTAAATTCGCTAAATAGTCATTTTATGCGAAACCCAGCTAGGGGAATAACAACTTTTTGTGAGGCTATTTGCAGGATCTCTATTGTGAAATAAAAATATGATGCCGACAATACCATAGCTTACATAATGTAAATTTTCTTGTTTTCCTAGAAGAATCGAGGTGAACATATTCTTCAAGAACAATTTACTTTACATATGTAGCCAGAAAGAAATGGTCTAAAAATAGGAATACAATACAAATTGTTCGCCTGGAAACTTTCAAGAGAAATCTAATAGGAATATAAATATATGCTACGATGTATTTAAATGGCCCTTTGTAAGAATTAATGACTGGACTATTTCAATATTTTTATTTTTTATTAATTTATTAAATTAATATTATTTTTTATGTTTCTATTGTTTTTACAGTTTAGAATATTCCCCCCTGTTTCTATAAAATATTTTCGTCTCCAGACGTCATAACATTCTCCGTCATATGAGTTATTTGTTTCCTTAATCGTTTTCAATTTTGTCAGTCACTTCTACCTGCCTGACGATTAGTCTACAACTTTTCAAGTTTATAATGAGAAAATGTAATTTATAATCGGAATATGTAAGTTCACGATGAGATGTAAATTCATAACAGGGAATGTAAATTCATTATAGGAGCATGATAAATCATAATCAGCACTGTAAATTCGTAATGTGAAATGTAAATTCATATTGAGAAATATAAATTCATAATAAGAACATACAAATTGATAATGAGAAATATAAATACAAAATGAGAAAATCAAATTGATAATGAGAAAATATAAATTCTTATTCAGGAATATGTATATATTCATAAAATATAAATTCATAATCAGGAACTCTAAAATTTATAATCGAAGCTATAGAGTGATTTTTTTGAGGTTAGGATTTTCATGCATTAGTATTTGACAGATCACGTGGGATTTCAGACATGGTGTCAAAGAGAAAGATGCTCAGTATGCTTTGACATTTCATCATGAATCGTCTCACAAACGAACAACGCTTGCAAATTATTGAATTTTATTATCAAAATGCGTGCTCTGTTAAGAAAGTTCATTGCGCGCTTCCATTTTATGGTCAGTTTAATCGACCCACTGAAGCGGCTATTCGGGCTATTGTGACTAAATTTCGCACCAAATTTACATTGTTGGACATTAAACCACCAACACGCTTACGTAGAGTGCGAACTGAAGAAAATATCGCAGCTGTATCGGCCAGTGTTAATGATGACCACCAATTTTCGATTCGTCGCCGTTCGCACCAATTGGGTCTCTGTTACTCAAAAACGTGGAAATGCCAAAATTGGACTAAGCGGATGGACCACCTAAGACGCAGCCGCGGTCAACATTTAAATGAAATTATCTTCAAAAAGTAAATGTCATGGACCAATCTAACGTTTCAAATAAAGAACCGATGAGATTTTGCAAATTTTATGCGTTTTTTTAAAAAAAAAAGTTATCAAGCTCTTAAAAAATCATCCTTTATTACATACATAGCTTCTATGGATATTTTCGTAGAATCACATATTTTATCAATGTTCTCACTATAAATTTACATTTTCTCAATATGATTTTATATTTTCTCATTATGAATTCATATTTTTTGAATATGAAAACGTATTTCTAATTATGAATATGGATTTTCTGATTACAAACTTGTATATTTCATTATGAATTGGTATGTTCCTATTATGAATTAATTGTTCTCAATGAATTATGATTTATATATCTCATTATGAATTAACATGTTCCTATTATAAATTTACATTACCCATTATGAATTTATATGTCCCTAATAAGAATTTACATTTCTCAATATAAATTTGTATGTTCCGAATATAATCTTGAAAAGGCGTAGAGTAAAATATTTGTAAAATGAAAAATAATTTGTAAAATATTTTGACATTAACATTCGTTTTTAATTTGTAATATGACAGTATTGAAAAAACACACCAGTTATTAAATGTTGATATTTTAAACCATATTGAACATACCTATAAATAAATTACTTTTTCCCGGGAATGAAATTTTTCATTCCCGTTTTCCCGGGAAATGAAAAAAGTCCGGGAAACCCCAAACCCTAGTTATAACTAATACAAAATGACATATTTGAATTCCAAAAATCTTAAGTTAATAATATGACTTATGACTTTATTTTTGCAAAATTTTTGTTTTATTGACAACTTCAATAACTCAGTCAATTACTAACGGAATTTCAACAAGTCGAAAGGCGTTAAGTTCTGCCGGGCCGAATCTTATATACCATCCACCATGGATTGCATTCCACAGTATTACCGACATATTAGTCTTATCGTATAAGTGCAGTAACATTTTGGAAAAATTATGATTATTTTTTCTAATAGCGATATTTGTTACATAAATTGTGATGTTTCATTATTTTAGTAGTAGTAGCAGCAGTAGTATAGTTGTGGTTCTTCTTCATTATGAAATTATGCTTACAATTTGTTTATAGTGTAGTTATATACGTTTCTAAAGACATTAACGCGTCCTCTGCTATGGTCCAAATATCAGTACAATCAGGAGTTGCTCTCAAGAGCTGTTTGCAGTCTTTCAACCCGGTTAACAGAAATCAGATGTGTATTTAGGGTGTTGGCCTGGCCATGTGATTCCAAGCACTTTCGTTTCTATTTCAGCAATAAATTCATTTAGTTGTCTTGTCCAGGAAAAGTTTCTCCAAATTATTATTTGAGACAGCTGAAAAGGCAATCTTTCCTGTTTACTAATTTAATTTTTATTGATAGTATTAAATACTTTATATCTTTATTATAATTTCTTTTCTGACCAGCAAAGCCTTCGGATGATGGTCGTCATTGACCAAAATCATGATGAAGGAAGCGAGCAAGTAATAAATGTTACCGGGACATTTGTAAATAAAATTGCATTCTCAGTTCAAATCAAATGCCAAATATTTTTCAAAGTACTTCAAATAACCGTACAAAATTCCCGAAATCTCCACCAAAATACCCTGACCGCATTTCATACATTTGTCCATTAGACCATCATATCGTTGGGGACAAATCCCCACTTTTGGCAAGCCTGGACCACTCCGTCAGTTATAGGCCGGTTACTGATTCATATTCTTCTGTTTATGAAGAGAAATTATTTAGTATTTTTGTTCAGTAAATATTATCATTAAATAATTTACATTGTTTTGAAATGGATCTGGAACATGGAATGTTCTTTAGAAATTCTGCTAAAAATCTTTAGAACACATTTATGTTAATATGAAGTCCACTCTTTGTTGCAGTGCATACCGCCAGTGTTTTGTAAACACCGAAATCGGCATACAATTACTTCACGGTCTCAGATAGAAAATAGAAAAATCAGTTTCGTTATGATCAGCTCTGTGATCAGTATTATACATGTGCAGCTTTCTCGGACTCGTGGCGCCTTCAGAAAATAGTGGAAAGGGCAAAAATTAACTTATTCCAGGTCCATTCCGCCCATCGACGAAAATCAAAATCTACAATAAATATGAATTTGCGTTCGTCACCATGATCTGTACTATATATGTGCCTATGTACACAGGTGGCTTCAGAAATAAAATATCCGCCTCCATGAGGCTTTGGACGTTTATGGAGTGCCTTGGGATAGTAAAAACGAAGCTGGGAACTATAAACCATTTTAAGCACGCCAGTTATTGTAGTCTCAAAAATATCCAAATTCAAATTCGCCGATTTTTAGAATCGGGAGGCTACGAGGGTCTTAATTTACAACAGGGTGTGTACAGGAGAATCAATATAATTTTTAGCCCGTTAACACAAAAAATTCAATAATTTGCAATATAAAGTCTGTTATTATTATAAATATTAATTCATTCTTCGCAGTCTTTCATAATTCGCTAATCGCGTTAATTCGTAATCGTAAGAGACCCTATACGAATTACAGGGTTTTTCATTTTGAAATTATTCACATTAAAATTTTGACTTTTTCTATTCATCCCTATTAATAATATAAAACCTTAGTGTTTGTTTGTTTCCCTAATTATGCCTAAACTGCTGAATCTTTTTGGTTGAAATGTTCAGTACCGGTAAACAAAGGTGTGGAGGGAATTATACACTCAAAGAAATTTGCCAGTAAAAGAAAGCAGAAAGTCTGCTGAAAGAGCAAATTTTATGCTGAAAAAGATATAGCAGATTTGTGTCTGCTGACTTAGCTAACAGATGTTTGCTGCTTTTAGCAATAAAGAAAAACGCTTTCTTAAAACTTTAATCATATGTACAGAACAGTATGGCCAGTTGAATATACATATTGGCAACGCTTTGTAGAATAAAGAATATTAGAAGTCAATTTATTACCACTGAAAGATATTGCGATTTTCATTGTAATGATGCGCATGTTTTTCCAAGCTAATATAAAAGAAAATCCGTGCTAAAATTTTTTTAACCGTCAATCTTAAAGGCTTTTAAATTGTTAACGATCATTTTTAGCAGACTGCAAACTCTTTAGCAGTGTGAATGCTGATGCAAGATTGCAGAAAAACTGCTGTAAACGCCGAGATTTTCATTAATCTAAATTTTTGCAAAAATATAAGTTTTGGTCATTCCAGTTCACGAATTAAAGTCCAACAAATATGAGAAGCACAACTCACTTTCCGAATATCAGTCAAAAAATGGCACCAGTAATAAAGCGCACATACCACATTACAAGCAACTCATTGAGTTGCATATGTAAGTATGTAGAAAAGTCAACAGTCCTCCGCTTAGCACTGATGAAATCTCTAGTTGCTAAGAGGGCTCCTGGGTGGCCCTCCAAAGTTGGTCACCTCGGGCACATAAAATTTAAAAATGATTGTCAAACGTACACTTACGTACTGATAGCTAAGATATTTTTCACAGTCTTCGTGAATATCTAAAGAAAATGTCTTACATGTGTGTACCTCAATTAGTTTACCCTTCTGTATGTGATAAGGTCCCTAAGGATCTATTTGATTTTTATTAAACAGTTGGTGTCTTCTTTGGGATCAGTTAATTAACACATGTAACAGTGAAATATAGTATTATGAATCACATGGAAGTAATAACACATTTTTGTTGTTTGTCTTAAAAAAAAAGTTATCTGAATCGTTGTTATCATTAATAACACTAAATATTTCAGTTCAAGGTACCTGGGGACCTTATCACACACTTATGGTTACCGAGTTACCACTTATCGGAGGGTTAAGAGATATTTGAGATAAATGAAAAGGAATTCATATTTGTTGGTCAGGTTGATTTGGTATTTTAAACATTGTGATCTGATTATTAATTCAATTCTCAATTTAATTTTCATATTGCCTATAAAATTCTTAACAAAATAATGAAATGATATTGGAGCAAATGTGTTACCACAACTAGAAGTTATACGCTTCTAAAAACAAAACTTCCAATAAAAGTTAAATTTTCATCGTTTTTTTTAAATCCCTGAGGTAAATAAAACAATTACGACCCTTTTAGTAAAATTAGTTTTGCCAATATTTTAGCATCTTTTTTTTGTAGATTTTAGGCAGTGTCCAATATGAATTTGTTTTTCTAAAAAGCTAATTTTTTATACAATTTTTAGTTTTAAGTATAATGAAACAGAAAAAAGTGATTCGCTATTAATTTTCTGTTACATATTATTAAAGCTCGTGTTCTGCACTTTCCACAATGGTATAACTTTTTTATAAAAAGGTGTATTTTTCTGCTTCGTGATTATAATTACATTTGCCTACACTAGTGAAAACACAGCATTACATGGGCGTTACCCAAAAAGGGGACACCAAAATTAGACAGCATTGAAAGCTTTTTACATTATTTTTATGACTTGAAGTTCTGTTTTATTTTCATTAAACGTTGAAGTGTTATATTGAACATCATTACTGTACTTTATTACCCTTGGGAAATTTAAAATTTATTAATAAATAATTAATTAAAAAATCTAAGAATTAATTCTCACATTTCTCTAATCTACAAAGTATAATCTTTGCCTTTCAGTAAAATGTATATATAGAAAAACAAAGTAAAAGTAAATAATCACAAAATTATTCAAAAATTATAACTATAATAATTCGCTCAGCCGTTTCACTCGAATATGACCAATTTTCATAGAAATTAATTTAGTTACACAATTTATTTTCTAAACGCAATTCACCGATTATAAAAGTAAAAATTTAATTTTATCCACAGGCTACTATGACACAGTGCAGTGCACGAAAAAATATAATCATATACGGACACCACTACGTGATAAAAGGCCAAAAAAGGCTCATATCTTGCAAACCGTTTGGAATTTTGATTTTTTCTCTGAGGCATAGTTGTAGCTCTTGCCATAAAGAACAAAAATTGTGAACATATAAAATCAAAAAAACTTCATCTTCAAAATCCCAAAAAAAATTAATTTTTTAACCTTTTTCCCCAGTACAGGTCCATAGGTAGCAAACCGTTCAAAACTCAGGGAAACAATCAACTACACAAATGTACCTAAGATCTCAATAAACAACATTCTATAACATATGAACTTCCTAGGAATGATTCCTAACACCGTTTATGTACGAAAAATATGTCTTGCAGGACTGCTTCTGTTAACGGTCAGTCCGACTACGGTGCGTATGAGTTATATTATCATTAATCAAGAGCACGTATACGCTACCTACACACACTACAGCCTATAAGATTTTTTCGACGACATTTGCGATTTTGACCTTGAGGATGAAGTTTTTTTTGATTTTATAAGTTCACAATTTTTGTTTTATGTCAAGATCTACAACTTTGCGTCAGAGACTAAATCAAAATTAGAGAAGCTTAAGAAAATTATCACTTTTTTGCAAAAATGATACCGATGCCCCAAATTTTTGCGGGCTCATAAAAAAGTGCATGACTTTGGCCAAAACTGGAGACACGGGCCTTTTTTGGTCTTTTATCACATAGTGGTGACCCTATATTGCTATATTTCCATGACTTAAAAAATTACACACAGTGTGAGCAAATAAGTTTCTTCTGATCCACAATGGAAATGGTGCTAATTTTTCTAAAAATCGCATTTTTAGGAATTGTGGGATTTTTAACTGGCGACTCACAAGTTTTATTTTTTGTTTTTTCAAATTATTTCTAAAGTAAATAAATTTCTGAAAATTACATGGGATAGTTTCGGTAGATAAGCATCATTTTATGAACATTAAATTTTGTCACATCACCCTTATGGGGGCGCCAAAGGAAAATGAGTAGGTCGACAACTTTTTTATTCAATCATATATTTTGTCAGTGTATATAGATGTAGACATACTAAGTTTGGTGAAGTTAGCTTCACGGGAATTTTTTCCGCCCAATGTACAGTGTGTTAATTTGTCAGTACGCGATCTTCAATTCCAGTTCTGGGCGAAGTTTTTTGTCGATCTGCTGAGAAAATCTTTCCACAAATCTTAATCTTTTCGTAAACTCTATCATTGTTATGCACATAATGCCGCTCCAATATTATGTCCAGAAAAATAAAAGTATTTTTTTTTTGATTTGTGGTAAAGCAATCGAAAATAAAGTTTGATGCACTTAGAAACACGACAACCGATTCGGACTTCAATCTAACAATGTCACTACTTCCAACTAATGCGGCCAGAGAGAAATTATCGTAAGTTTCCGATTTTTCTGAAATTTTTTGAACGCATTTGTTATTGCAAAAGACATTTTATAGGTTAGACGGACGTTCCATACTCCGCACCACAGTGTGGTCGTACATTGATGGTGAAGAAAAAGACACTTGGGGTGAAAGAGATGTAACAGAAGTTCAACAAACAATTTCATCTTCAATTTACCACTCCTTGTTGTTGTGGGTGGTTCAAATTTCAAGTCACAATCTGCTTCAGACACCGGTAAAGGGACTTAATTATACCCTCAGGGTATATATCATTTGGGACAGAAAAAAGTGTAACACATTGAAAGAGCGATTTAAGACCCTATGTATGTTTGGACCAAATCCGTTCCACCACTTTTTAAGATGTTTGAGACATGTCCGTCCGTCTGCCTGGCTGCTGGTGTACACGATAACTCTCGAAAGGAGATAAGGAATCAATTAAAACTTTGCACGTGATAATATTTTCTAGTTTAAGTTCGAATATGAGCTAAATAGCCGTACCTCTTCGGGTACCTCCCACACGAATGTGCCATATTTCTATGTTAAATTAAAATTAATGTAACTTCCATATGGATATTCTAGTACCTCCCACACAAATCACCCTAACATACATAAAATTAAAGCTGTTATAACTTATATACGGATGATCGGAATACTCTGAAATTTGACGTTCGGTAATGTTTATATAGGTATTGCATTCACCTGAAAAAAGGGTGATATTGCCACGCCCCATGTGGTACCTCTCACACATATAGACATAGCTTTGGTCAAATTAAATTTATATAACTTACATTTGATAATGTTTTTATAAACACTTTAATCCTAGAAAATTTCCACAGGTGTTTTTAGTTGGCTTATAAGATATTGTGCCAAATTTAAAGAAAATCGGGTATAATATGTGGTTTCAAAAGCGGAAAAAGTAAAACCGAGAGGGACATTTGTATGGGGGCTATATCTAATTCTGAACCGATCCAACCCGCTTTCGCCACAGGTGTTTCTAGTTGAATTATAAGATGTTGTGCCAAATTTAAAGAAAATCGGGTGCAATATGTGAGAGACATTTGTATGGGGGCTATATCTAAATCTGAACAGATGGACATTGCTAAATCGACTCAGAAAGTGATTCTAAGTAGGTCTGTATAATAAACGATGGGTCTAACTCATTTCCTTTTGGGTCTTACAAACAAATGCACAAAGCCATAATACTCTCGTGGAGTGTCTAAATATTGTATCGGTTTATATTATACACTCAAAAAATAGCATTCCTAAATCTGAGTAAAATCCATACTACAATTTAGTTCATCTATTTTACTCCAGTTCAGTAAAAATTAAAATTAACTAAGTATGAGTAAAATGTCCTTCTTTCAAAGTCATAGCAAATAATTCATTTACTAGAAATAGGGTAGTAAATTTTCTTAAAAACATTTCTTTGGTTCTAATAAAAATTCTTACAATTGAGTAAATTCATACTTGTGTGGAAGAATAATTCCATTTATGAAATTTTAACTTAAAATGTATTTTTTCCTAAAATTAAGTTAATATGTATATATTGAAATTTATGTGAGTTCTTCATACATTTAAGTATTAGTGAACTTATAAAAAATCACTTGAAATTTTAGAAAATTCGTGAATATTAATCTAAAAAAAGTTATTAATCTAAAAAGTTATTGAAAATCAACATTTACACTGAAGCAGGATTATGTTGCTCTCTGTTAATAAGGACCTTCATCCCTAAGTGTTTGCTCGTGGAAAACCCGTACAACCTCGTTGTTAGTTGTCAGTCAAACTGTCAAACCGCATAACATCTACATTAGTAGGTAAGTGCATTGATGACATGTCCAGACTGAACTGTCTCTCTGAAATCACTCTTTATGGATGGACTTTTACGGGAACGAAGTTGGTCGCAAAACCGATAGGGTATGTTAAAGTGTTATCTTCATGAACAACCTAGACCGAGCTAATTTCGTGTGGAAAAACTTAGACACTTGTCCAATATCAAGGCCTCAATATAGCAAAAACGTTTTAAAACATACTCTATTCTTTAATTTGGCTTGTACACCTTTATCATAGGGTGCGAATAGGCGTTTAATATAATTTTTGAAAAATTGTAGTCCTTTTAAGGAGCTACAGGACGAAGAAATGAAAGACTAAAAACGCCCATTAACTCCATATCTCCTATAGTTTCAAAGTATATCATCTGGTTCAAGTGTAATATGGACTGTTGGACAGGGTAATCAAAAATGTATTTTATAATGTTAGCAGGCTGTAAGAACTTCAGCGTGTACAATAATAGGACTAGAACAACCTCTGCTGTCGAGTCTTTTCAAGGCTCTATTAATTCAAACTTAATCGGGAAAAATTGACCATGAACCAATATATGTATATAATTGGATATGTATAGTAAAACAGTAAGGTCCATAAAATATATACATACATATGTTATGCCTAGAGATACATTGAAGCATTAAGATTTGAACGGACCTCTTTCGACATCTTGTCTCATTTCCTTGATTTACGTAGCCGCGCTCACGAGAGCTTCATTTGGCGCAAATATCACATTACTATAGTAACGCTAGTCCTGAAGAGCTAGCAGAAAAATTACATTAATATTTTAATAATTATATTCTTCAAAAATGTCAAGTCCCATAAAAGCAAACTCGATCGGACAATTAAAAACTAAAACAAGTAAAAATTATTAATAAATATAATATTTTAATTTTTTCAAACCACTCCTATATAAGGCAAGGCTACCAATACGCCAATTCAAAAAATAAATATTCTTCTATATATATTTTCAAAAAGCTTAAATACCATAAATATTGGTAGATAGTGGGTGCTACAATTGGTTGTATTTCCATTCTATTTTAATTCCAAAAGTCTACATTTTGAAAATCCATTATCATGATTCAACCAATTTTTGCCGTAAAAGAAAAAGCAAAAATTTGAAAAAAAAAACCTTTTATTTTCCATGTCTACGTAGCCAAAGGAATGTATACACCGAATTTCATGACTCTAGCTGCGGTCATTAGGTTGGTACTTTTTTCATCCCCTTTTTCCATTTTGACCCCAAAAAGTACCAATTTCGAAAAATCCCTTTATTTTCCGTGTCTACACAGTCAGAGGAATGTATACTCCAAATTTCATGACTCTAGCTGCGGTCATTTGATTGGTACTATTTTTATCCCTTTTTTCATTTTAACCCCAAAAAGTACGAATTTTGAAAAATCCGTGTATTTTACGTGTCTATGCAATCAGAGGAATGTATACACCGAATTTGATTATTCTAGGGGCAGCCGTTTGGTTGGTACCATTTTTATCCCTTTATTTCCATTTTACCCCTTAAAAGTACTAATTTGGAAAAAAAGATTTTTATATTATGTATCTACTCCATTAGAGGAATATACACACTGAATTTCGTGTTTCTAGCTGTTGTCGTTTAATATGTACCATTTTTATCGCTTTTTGCCCCATTTCACCCCCTACAAATAAGAATCACTTTATGGTGCACGTTTTTGTTACCGCGGGCATGCACATACCCATTATCAAGCAAGTACAAGCAGACATATTGAAAATATATGCTTAAATGCTCTAAAATATTAGGGATTATTATGGGTATTTTTAGTCCTTGTGAGGGAAAAATTTTTCCCTTTGGGCCGATTTCGCCCCATTTCAATCCCAACCGATATACGACTATAAGACGCATTTATGGAAAATTTGAACGTTCTAGCTCCTTTCGTGCTTTCAACAGACGGACGGACGCACATGGCTAGATCGTCTTAGAATTTTATGACGATCAAGAATATATATACTTTATAAGGTCTCAGGTCGATATTTCAAGGTGTTACAAACGGAATGACAAAGTTAGTATACCCCCATCCTGGAGGTGGAGGGTATAAAAACATACATAGTTCTATTATATTTCGTGTCGGCCATCAGAAATATGTAGACAAATAGTTTTTTATTTTGTCGCTCAGTTTAAATATAACATATTTTTTGACATATTTAGTGGTTTTGAAACATAATTAGTTTATGTTGTTTGTGCATTTCTGATGTATCTGATTATCTTAAGCAAAGGAGTATTTAATAGAATACGGTTTAGTTGCTATTAATTTAAAATTAAATCATTTTTACGCGATTTTTGACGCAAAGAAAAAACAAGGTGGCAAATTAAAAATGAAGTTGGTTTCGGAAATTTTTAAAGATTTTTTCCCTTATTATACCCTACACCACTTCGTGGTCTAGGGTATTATAAGTTAGTTTCGCGCCAAATGTTTGTAACACCAAGAAATAATAGAGCTAGACCCACCTTTAAGTATACCGATCGGCTTAGAATCACCAGCTGAGTCGATTTAACGATGTCTGTCTGTCCGTCCGTCCGTCCGTCCGTCTGCTGACCATCTAAGTTTGTTCGCACTCTACAGGTCGCAATTGTTGTCCGATTGTCATGAAACTTGGCAGAATTTATTTTTTCTGGACAAGGACCATCGGTATTGAATTTGGAGGAAATCGGTTCAGATTTCGATATAGCCCCCATACAAATGTCGCTCCTGATTTGACATTTTCCGCTCTGGAAACGACATATTGTACCCGATTTTCTTTTTATAATCCAACTAGAAACACTTATGCAAAAATTGGGTAAGATCGGTTCAGATTCACATATAGCCCCCATACAAATGTCGCTCCCGATTTGACATTTTCCGCTCTAGAAACGACATATTGTACCCGATTTTCGTTAAATTTGGCAGAACATCTTATAATCGAACTAGAAACACGTATGCAAAAATTGGGTAAGATCGGTTCAGATTCAGATATAGCCCCCATACAAATGTCGCTCTCGATTTGACATTTTCCGCTCTAGAAACGTCATATTGTCCCCGATTTTCTTTAAATTTTGCAGAACATCTTATAATCGAACTAGAAACACGTATGCAAAAATTGGGTAAGATCGGTTCAGATTCAGATATAGCCCCATACAAATGTCGCTCCCGATTTGACATTTTCCGCTCTAGAAAAGACATGTTGTACCCGATTTTCTTTAAATTTTGCAGAACATCTTATAATCGAACTAGAAACACGTATGCAAAAATTGGGTAAGATCGGTTCAGATTTAGATATAGCCCCCATACAAATGTCGCTCCCGATTTGACATTTTCCGCTCTAGAAACGACATATTGTACCCGATTTTCTTTAAATTTTGCAGAACATCTTATAATTGAACTAGAAACACCCATGGTGAAAGTGGGTAAGATCGGTTCAGATTTAGATATATCCCCCATACAAATGTCGCTCCCGATTTGACATTTTCCACTTTAGAAACCACATATTGTACCCAATTTTCTTTAAATTTGGCAGAACATCTTATAATCGAACTAGAAACACGTATGCAAAAATTGGGTAAGATCGGTTCAGATTTAGATATAGCCCCCATACAAATGTCACTCCCGATTTCACTTTTTCCGCTTTAGTAACCACATATTGTACCCGATTTTCTTTGAAATTGGCACAACATTTTATAATCCAACTAAAAAACCTATGATGAAAGTGAGTAAGATCGGTTCAGATTTAGATATAGCCCTCATACAAATGTTGCTTCCGAATGTTTAACCGATTTTGGCCAAACTTTACATATTATATTTCACCAATAAACAGACATGGTGAAAGCGGGTCACATCGTTCCAGGTTTCAATATACCCTTATTCAAATGTCATTTCCGATTTAACATTTTTTGTCAAACACATACATTTACAGGATGCAAGAATCCTTCCCGATTTCAATTTTTTAACGAATTGAATTGAAATGAGAATTGTTTGGGTGATGCCCATATGTCCATACTTTGGTTAACTACTGTATAATTTGTATTTGTCTGTCAGACAATTGGATCAATTACCATATTATTTACCATATTCGTTAAATTTGACTAAAAATGAATTTATAGCATATAAATTATATGAATATAATTTATATAATTTGTATGAACTACATAAAATTGCTCCCATGAAATACCTGGGTTTAGTAATCAAAGCGAGGTACATACGCAGGGAGTGGTGTAGGGTATTATATAGTCGGCCCCGCCCGACTTTAGCCTTTCCTTACTTGTTTTTCAATAAAGTAGATGCGTTTTGAGTGGAAATTGTACATTTTTAGTTTCGGAAATTTAAAGATCTTAAAGATAGCAAAGATTGAATGAACACTCGATTTAAAGAATAACAAGTTATATCGTTTTAGCGATTTAAATGTATGACTAACTTATGGTATTGAAATTATACTAACCGAGGAGTTTGTTGTTTAAAAGTAACCTAAACAAGCAAGGAAAGACTAAAGTCGGTTGGCACCGACTATATGATACCATCCAATTTCTACCCGATCACAATTAAATTCGAAGAAGAAAGAAGAAAATAATTTACCGATGTGACCTACTTTCACAATGTATTTTTCCAGCTGAAATATAACCTGTTCTGCCAAAATAGAGCAAAATCTGTAAAGCGGGAGAGAAAAAAGTTTAATCAGGAGGGACATTTGTATGAGGGATATATTAAAACATCAGACGATGTGGCCACTTTCAGTTCGATGTTAATAATGCCACCAAATTTATCTATATTTATCTTTTTGTTAATTTCTAATAGCATTTTTAACAAGTAAGGAAAGGCTAAAGTCGGACGGGGCCGACTATATAATACCCTACACCACTCCCTGCGTATGTACTTGATTATTAAACCCAGGTATTTCATGGGAGCAATTTTATGTAGTTCATACAAATTATATAAATTATATTCATATAATGTATATGCTATAAATTCATCTTTAGTCAAACTTAACGAATATGGTAAATAATATGGTAATTGATCCAATTGTCCGACAGACAAATACAAATTATACAGTAGTTAACCAAAGTCATACCAAAGTATGGACATATGGGCAATTATCATGGCAATTCAATTCGGTAAAAAATTGAAATCGGGAAGGATTTTTGCATCCTGTAAATGTATGTGTTTGACAAAAAATGTTATATTGGAAAGGACATTTGTACGGGGGTATATTGAAACCTGGAACGATGTGACCCGCTTTCACCATGTCTGTTTATGGGTGAAATATAATATGTAAAATTTGGCCAAAATCTGTTAAACATTCGGGAGCAACATTTGAATGAGGGCTATATCTAAATCTGAACCGATCTTACTCACATTCACCATAGGATTTTTAGTTGGATTCTAAGATGTTGTACCAATTTTAAAGAAAAACGGGTACACTATGTGGATTTTAGAGCGAAAAACGTGAAATCGGGAGCGACATTTGTATGGGGGGTATATCTAAATCTGAACCGATCTTACCCAATTTTTGCATTGGTGTTTCTAGTTGGATTATAAGATGTTCTACCAAATTTAAAGAAAATCGGGTACAATGTGTCGTTTCTAGAGCGGAAAATGTGAAATCGGGAGCGACATTTGTATGGGGGCTATATCTAAATCTGAACCGATCTTACTCACTTTCACCATAGGATTTTTAGTTGGATTCTAAGATGTTGTACCAAATTTAAAGAAAATCGGGTACAATATGTTGTTTATAGAGCGGAAAATGTCAAATCGGGAGCGACATTTGTATGGGGGGTATATCTAAATCTGAACCGATCTTACCCAATTTTTGCATACGTGTTTCTAGTTTGATTGTAAGATGTTCTGCCAAATTTAAAGAAAATCGGGTACAATATGTCGTTTCTAGAGCGGAAAATGTGAAATCGGGAGCGACATTTGTATGGGGGCTATATCTAAATCTGAACCGATCTTACCCAATTTTTGCATAGGTGTTTCTAGTTGGATTATAAGATGTTCTACCAAATTTAAAGAAAATCGGGTACAATATGTTGTTTATAGAGCGGAAAATGTCAAATCGGGAGCGACATTTGTATGGGGGGTATATCTAAATCTGAACCGATCTTACCCAATTTTTGCATACGTGTTTCTAGTTTGATTGTAAGATGTTCTGCCAAATTTAAAGAAAATCGGGTACAATATGTCGTTTCTAGAGCGGAAAATGTCAAATCGGGAGCGACATTTGTATGGGGGCTATATCTAAATCTGAACCGATCTTACCCAATTTTTGCATAGGTGTTTCTAGTTGGATTATAAGATGTTCTGCCAAATTTAAAGAAAATCGGGTAGAATATGTCGTTTCTAGAGCCGAAAATGTCAAATCGGGAGCGACATTTGTATGGGGGCTATATCTAAATCTGAACCGATCTTACCCAATTTTTGCATAGATGTTTTTAGTTGGATTATAAGATGTTCTGCCAAATTTAAAGAAAATCGGGTAGAATATGTCGTTTCTAGAGCCGAAAATGTCAAATCGGGAGCGACATTTGTATGGGGGCTATATCTAAATCTGAACCGATTTCCTCCAAATTCAATACCGATGGTCATTGGCCAGAAAAAATAAATTCTGCCAAGTTTCATGACAATCGGACAACAATTGCGACCTGTAGAGTGCGAACAAGCTTAGATGGACAGCAGACGGACGGACGGACAGACGGACAGACAGACATTGTTAAATCGACTCAGCTGGTGATTCTAAGCCGATCGGTATACTTAAAGGTGGGTCTAGCTCTATTATTTCTTGGTGTTACAAACATTTGGCGCGAAACTAACTTATAATACCCTAGACCACGAAGTGGTGTAGGGTATAAAAATAAGCAACAGAAGTGTCAATAGTCATTGCAGTCAGTAGTCGACAAAGAACTTGAACTAATTTCAGAAATAACAAGTTAAAACGACGTCAAGTTCGTCCGGGCCGAACTTTATATACCCTCCACCATGGATTGCATTCCACAGAGGTTGTCGGTTTTCGTAGAAGTGCAGTAATATTACAGGAAAATATAATTTTTTTAATATAGCCAAACCAAAACAAATATTGAAAAATTAATTTTATAAATAAATATAATATTTTAATTATTTCAAACCACGCTTATAAAGTAATGCTACCAATACGTCAATACAAAAAATATATATTCTTATATTTATATTTTCAAAAATATTTTCAAAGCCATAAATATTGGTAGATAGTGGGTGCTACAGTTGGTTGTATTTCCATTCTATTTTAATTCCAAAAGTACAAATTTTGAAAATCCATTATCAGACGTACATAGTGCAAAATAACCTAACCTCATTTGCCGTAAAAGAAAAAGTACGAATTTTGAAAAAAAAACTTTTTATTTTGCGTGTCTATGCAGTCAGAGGAATGTATACACCGAATTCCATGATTCCAGCTGCGCCCATTTGGTTGGTACCATTTCTACCCCCTTGACGATTCTACGCAATTAGAATTTCATCATTCTAGCTGTAGTCGTTTAGTTGGTACTATTTTTATCCCTCTGTACCATTGTATCCCTTGAAATTACTAATTTCGAAAAATTCTTCTATTTTCCGTGTCTACGCAATCAGAGGAATGTATACTCCTAATTTCATGACTCTAGGTGCGACCATTTGAATGATACTATTTTTATCCCCTTTTTTCATTTTAACCCCAAAAAGTACGAATTTCGAAAAATCAGTTTATTTTCCGTGTCTACACACTCAGAGGAATGTATACTCCGAATTTCATGACTGTAGCTGCGGTCATTAGATTGGTACTATTTTTTCCCCCTTTTTTCATTTTAACCCCAAAAAGTACGAATTTTGAAAAATCCGTGTATTTTACTTATCTATGCAATCAGAGGAATGTATACACCGAATTTCATTATTCTAGGTACAGGCGTTTGGTTGGTACCATTTTTATCTCTCTATTCCTATTTTACCCCTTAAAAAGTACGAATTTGGAAAAAAATGCTTTTATATTATGTATCTACTCAATTAGAGGAATGTACGCACCGAATTTCGTGTTTCTAGCTGTTGTCGTTTAATATGTACCATTTTTATCCCTTTTTGGCCCCATTTCACCCCCTACAAATAAGAATCACTTTATGGTGCACGTTTTTGCTATAAGGGGAATGTACATACCAAATATCAAGCAAATATAACCAGACATATTCAAAAAACATGCTTAAATACGCTAAAATATTAGGGATTATTTGGGTATTTTTAGTCCTTGTGAGGGAAAAAATTTTCCCTTTGGGCCGATTTCGCCCCATTTCAATCCCAACCGATCTACGACTATAAGACGCATTTATGGAAAATTTGAACGTTCCTTTTATAAAGGTCTTATTGTCAAATTAAAAATACTTCAACGATTTGTATTAGTTCAGCATTAACAACCCTTTCACGTTTACCCCTTAGATTATTCATATTTTATCTTTTAAGAGGGAAAACTTGCTAAACTGATGCAGATAGATGCTTGTAATTCGAATTATTTTTAGCACATATTTCCTTCCTTTATACTGGTATCATAGGGTGCGAATAAGTATTTAAAATAACACTGTCCAACAAATTAAGAGTTTTTGAATGGAACCTTATAATTCTGAAAGACATTTTTGTAGAATAAACTATAGTCCCGCTGGTCTGAGTTTCTTTTTACAGAAGGGAGCATTATTCTAAGCGAAAAAAGTGTTGTAAGCAAATGTCTGAGAAAATTCTTGTTGTCAGAACTATATTGTGGAACTTTATGAGGATAATTTTTCTAGAAGATCTTTGCCCTCTAGCTCCTCTCTGGATGGGACAATTTGACCTTTTTTCGAGAAAATCAAAAAATGTCCTTTAAAAAGGAAATTTTAAGGATAAAATGTTCTACGAAGAAAACTGTCTGAAAATTTTAGTGGGGATCACCGAAGACACCAAAGTTGTAAATAATGCAAAAAATGTTGTTGATTAGTGATCGATTGATTGATTTTCTATGAGTTTTGAATAATACATTCGAATTGCAGCTATTCGATCAAGTAGCCACACTCAACCATTCACACAATTGACCATATACGTATTTCATTGTCTTGTGTAAGGACAAATCATCATGTTCAAATTTGGTTATTTTTATTTAAGTTTCCAATATTTCGAACAACGACATAACCACATAAATTATACGTTAATATAATTTCAAACGAAAAACTATATATATATATATATATATATATATAGATAGATAACAGAAATAATTACATTTATAGAAAAAAAAAACAAAGAATCACTGTGAACAATGAATGAACAAGCATTCGTACTTTGCTGCTTAAATCTACGTCTATGTTTGTCAAAGTATGTCTGTTAATTTTAGCTCATCCGTCAGTGTCTCTCGTGTACTTGAGTACAAGCGATTTTTTTTAAATCTCGATTCGGGAATTCCCGGACCCCTATATGGGATTGAAACATTGTTTTATGAAAGGTGGTATTTTCACTGTAGAATCTATATATATATATATATAAGAGAGTGGCGTTAGTTACTACGCTTATAGCTCAAGAACGCATGGACCGATTTCGATGATTCGCACCTATTCGGATCGCCGGTCAAACAAGAAGAATACCCAAGAAAATTCCCGAAACATCCCCGATTTGTATGGAGTGATTTTACTACGTCATCTTTATGATGGATGACGTTTATGCTTACGCTGAATTGAAGTTCCCTGTAAAAACGCCTGGATTGTGCTGTCTCAGTGGCAAGGTTAAATTCCCACCCGAGCCATTACATTCTTTGCTTCATGGCTATAGACCAGAATCACTTCATTTTCTATCGAACACTCAGAAATATAACGGATGCTTTCAAATGACTTCATTTGGAGCAGATATTATTGATGAACGCAGATTCAATCCAAGAAGGTCGGCGCAATGAAATCACCAAGAAGGTCAGCGCAATGAATTTTAACGCGTACCGGTTGATGATTCCGAGAAACTGAGCTCCAATTTGGCGTATATTCTCATTTCCCATTTACGAACGCTGTCGGACTGTTACTCATTTGGCAGTGCATCTGGAGAACGGTCAACGAGTTTATTTCACTGCAGCAAATGCTGAAAAACGTGCTCAAACCCCACCAGCGATAACATTGACCAGTTTCTTCTCGAAAATTTAATCGAAAGCAAGTTGATTCAGTTCCAGGTCATTCGGATTTGCGTTCTACTGAAGCTCTTGGCCGTATTTATACAGTTCATCCAAAGAATGATGAATTATTTTACTTGCGACTCATCATTTGAGCCACTTCGAAATATCCGTGGTGTAGTGTTGTCAACATTTCGTGCTGCGTGTCAGGAGCTCAATTTGCTTGATACGCATTGGGATACGACAATCGCTGAAGCAACTTACTTTAGTTTTTAGTTTAAGTTTATTATCCAAATCATAGTTTTATCTAATACTTAATAATTAACAATAATGAGATTTTATCATAAAGATATTTCAGCAAGTGAGTTCTCGGTAATAACACATAAATAAGGTTAATTTCACAGATTCATTTATATATATATATAGATTTTTGTTTCTTAAGCTGAGAGTTGATCTCCGATTCAAAAACGGCCATAATGCCCTGAATGTCTTTATAGCCTTTTGACCAATTGATTCAATGTGTTTACGAAATATAAGCTTCTTGTCCAGGGTTACGCCTAGATAAGTTACATCATTTACAACTGCTACATTATTTCCGTGGAAATTAAGTTGTCGGTTTGGATTTCTCTTAGGTGACTTATTAAAGGGGAAAATAATGGCCTGCGTCTTGTTACTGTTTATTTTAATTTTACACTTTTTGTAATATTTGAAGCAGCTGTTGAGGGCTGAAGCTGAAGGGATGATGTCGTCTGCATAATAGGCGGTGTCAATCCCTCTGGGAGTTTTGCAATCTGATGTATATATCGAGTATAATGTTGGAGTTAAGATGGATCCTTGAGGAAGTCCTGCGTGGATAGTTTTGAAAGAAGACAAGATTTTATTTATGCTGACTGAATACTCTGTATTTTCAAGATATTACGAAATAATTTTGCATAAATATTTAGGCATATTAGCCGATACCATTTTATATAGAATTGTGCCACACAGTATCGAAGGCTTTTTCAATATCTAATAATATTAGGCCCGTGGATTTTCTCTGCATTTTGTTGCGAATTATTTTGTTTTTAATACGACCAATTTGATGAACTGCATTGTGCTCTTTTTTTGAACCCAAACTGGTTTTCAGAAATTTTATAGGTTTCGGAAGTGAAGTTTAGAATTCTGGTGAGAATTAATTTTTCGTAAAGTTTTCCCAGGTTGCTAAGAAGACTGATTGGCCTGTAGCTGAATGGTTCAGTAGGAGGTTTGTTTTGCTTGGCAATGGCAACCACTATTGCCATTCTAAATGTCTTGGGGAAATAATTGAGCCGAATACAACTATTAAATAGAAGAACCAGCAGTTGAATCGTCTTTTCCGGGAGCTTTTTTAGAATAATATTTGGAATATAATCGAGACCTGGAGCCTTCGTAGTTTTCAGCCGAGAAAGTATAAATGAGATTTCTTGGGTAGTAATTAGGACTACTCTATCGGTGAAGGGATCTCGGGATCTTAGAGATGAAACGGTGATATTTACTTCGCGATCTATCGAGTGCGTATAATTTGTTGTAAGCTCATGCGATCTATTAAATTTGTCTGCATCAGTAGTTCATTTGGTATTACCAACCTTAAGATGAGGAATAGACCTTCTCCCTTTACATCGCAACGAGCGCCTAATTTTCCAAAAACGTTTGTCTCCGGGTCTCATGTTTTTAAGGAGCTTTGACCATTTATTGTTTCTGATGATGTACATTTTCTTGTCTATGTATTTACTTAAAAACTTGATGTACTGATTGTAGAGGTTATAATGAAAACTATTTTGGGAACGAAGTTGTTTTCTCTTGAACATTTTTCTTTGGGCTATTAAGTGCAAAACATCAGGTGGTAATGAAAAGGATTTAGCAGTATTGTGAACAGGCGTTGATACATTTCTTGCTGCAAGTAGGAGTTTAGTGAAGTTATCAATTTCCTTATCGATAGATACGCAGGAGCTGTAGCTTTCTACTGAGAAATCAATGATACGTTCTATATAATCACGGAATAAATTCAAATATGTTTGTACGAATATTTAGCGTTGTTTTCCTTCTGTATTCGAGCTAATATAGAACAGATTATAGGGCGGTGATCTGATGGAAGTTCGTAATTTAATGATGTAACATTCATTGAAAATGACACGTTACTTATAATTATGTCGACGGTTGAGGGACTGCTAGATTGGCAGTGAGGATATAAGGTGTGATTATTCGGATTATAAATAAAGAAATTTCGTTGGTGGTACAGATTATTAAGGCTGTTTCCGGCTAAGTTATTAGTTCGACAGTTCCAGGACGTATGTTTTGCATTTAGATCGCCCAGTACTATATAGTCAATATTGTCTGGAGTGAGATCGTTTATATCATTAATGAAGGATTGGGCAAATTTGGGAGAACATGCAGTGGTAACTACCACTTTTCTTTGGAAAATGCTAATCTCTATTGAAAGATTTTCAATGAGTCTTGTACTGACAATAGGTAGAAGTCTGTGACGGATTCCTTTACGAACAAGTATAGCTACACCACCTCCATTTGCATCTTGTCTATCATTCCGGTAGAGCGTGTAGTTATTAAAAAAGGCTTATGGTGTTCTTTAAAAAAATGTTTCATTTAGCCCTGCTATAGGTATATTTTTCTTTGTTAAAACATTCTCTAGTTGTTTTAATTGAGCATAAGATGTGATGCCGTTTGCATTCCAATGCAAGACATTTATTGTTTCCACATTATTTAAAATCATAGGCATATTTAAGGAGGGACATTACTATTTGTATTTGTTGCACTTTCGAGGTGCTTCTGCTTAGGCCGTCAAGAGCCGTGGCGAAAATGTTAAATAGTTCGTCTATATTAAAAAGATCTGAACTAGAATTTTTTAACGTGCCAGCATATGATTAAATGTTGTTGGTTTGTATTGCGATGGGAGTAGTTTGTACGCAGTGGACATCTAACGTCATTAGCAGAGTGGTCCGTTCTTACCTCACCGGCTTGTTTGCAGTTAAAACAAGTGAAAACTACAAGTTGTTTCTTGTCCTTTGTAAAGGGACATTCGCTGGTCAAATGCGACTTTGCACAAGACATACATGCCGGTTTACGGCTGCAATTATCACCTCCGTTGTGTTTTTTTTCATGTAATAATGACATTGCAAACCGATTTAATATTTTTGAAATGATTTGGGCTAAATGACTTTCGTTCGAATTGGACTTTATAAACTGCGTCATTTGGATTGCTATACTTTGTTTGAATCTCAGTGACTGTTATTGGAGAGAGGTTATAGGTTTTAAGATCATCCATGATTACGGTAGTATCTAACCTCGGAAGACCGTATAAGAAAGTCGTGTATAACTTGTTTGCTTTGTCGTTATATGTGTGAAACTCGATCAATCCTTCTTTCAAGGTTTTTATGCAAAACTCATATTTTTCTTGGGACTGAGGAAATATTTTAGTGCCGATTGATGTTCTTTTATAAACACAATTATCGCCTATGAGATGTTGTATTTCCCTCAACGGGACTCGAACATCTGTAACGATAGGTGGAGGTTTCCGGGTGGGCTTAGATACATTAGACTTGATGTTTGTCTCTGTAGTATCGTCCATGTCTTCGAGATCAGATAGCGAACTAAATCTGTTAAAATTTGAGCATGTAGCTCCAGTTAATTCGGTGTTAAGTGAATATAAATGTTGACGTGATTTTGTTTTAGAACTTAAATGTTTGGGGTTCACAGCGCAGCGGGCCGCGGTTTTCGCCCCCGGGGGCAGAGATACAAGCCGACCAATTTTAAGTCGACAAGCCGCCGCCGCATGTTTCTGCTCGAGCCATTTACCATTCTTTGGAAGGATTATGATATTCAAGATGTCTGGACAAATATAGGGTGTTTTTTATTGGGGTATAGAACTTTAAGTTGGCATCACTTTTTTAACTGGCGGCCATTTTGTCAGCTGTCAAGTGATTAATATTTAGTTTGGTTTGCCATTTCATCATGAACAGGTTGACAAAAGAACAACGCTTGCAAATCGTGCAAATTTATTTCGAAAGTAATGGTTCAGTTCGCGAAGTTCACCGAATTATCGAATTATTGAAGGAAACATTCGATGAGCGCATAATTTCGCGGAATGGACCTGTCAATTGGCCACCAAGATCGTGTGATTTGACACCATTGGATTATTTTCTTTGGGGATATGTGAAGTCGCTCGTCTACGCCAACAAACCAGAAACGTTAGGGGACTTGGAAGCCAACATTCGTGGCGTTGTTGCCAACATACGGCCCCATATGCTCGAAAAAGTGGTTGAAAATTGGACCTGTAGAATTGGCTTTATTCGAGCCAGCCGCGGCGGCCATATGCCCGAAATCATATTTAAACATTAATGGCATAAAATTATCCTTCCAATAAAGCCAAATTGATGGACATTAAAACGATTTTCTTGTGTTTTATTTCAATTCGAAGTTCTATACCTCAATAAAAAACACCCTATATATATTGAGTAGAGCCGCCGCCGCCGATAATAATGGTTCGGCTTGTAACTCTGCCCGGGTGCTTCACCATCGCACGGTAACCAGATCGCTGACGAGAAAATTCTCTATTTTTGTTTATTTATGATGTTTGTCGTTTTGGGATAGAAACACTTTCAGTTTTTGCGACACTGATATTTTGTTTTATGCGTGCTTACAACCGAACCGAAAGAAAACTACCAAAGAACTCATCGCTGAAGCAACTGTTCTGCATTCCCAAGTAAAATACGCATATTATTTGCGATCATTATCCACGTGAATTGAGGGACAAGTACAAGGATGATATGTCAGAAGACATTTTGCATCGAGTTCGTGTTCATTCAGAGAATCCCCACAGGGCCGTGCGCAAGGGGGGGGTTTTGGGGGTTCAAACCCCCCCCCCAGAGAGGTTTCGAACATATACTTTTTAAAACCTTCTAGACTTTCTGAAGCAATAAAATATAGAAATTTTAAGGTCTTTTTAAAATAACTCGTCTGAAGTGGTAATTTTGCAGTAAATTCGTGAAAACACGAAAATTACATAAAAAATCGTGCACACTTCTTGAATTTCGGACAAAGTTTATGAAAAATACAAACAAGCTAAAAGAATTGTGCCAATTTCAAGATTGTGTACTGCTAATTTCGCAAATGGACACCAAATTGTTCGGAAGTTTCATTTTAATTAACCGATACAACTTCTTGACATTCGACTAGAGCAATATCTTATGAACTTTTAATTGTGTACTACAATAAAAGTTTGGAAATTTTTATATTTAATATTTTAGTAATTTTAAAAAAGAGTAGATAAGAATCACTATGATATCATAATGAAATCTAAAATATTCTTAATAAAAGAAAAAAATTTGCTTGATGCTTGTAGAGCACTAAGATGTAACATTTGCGATTGGACATTTTTATGGAACTGTATCTAAATCTGAACCGATGTGTCCTATTTTTATCACAGATGCAACAACAACGGTTTCTGTTACTTCCAATGTTTTGGGAGTGTGTAATTATAATACAAATCCATTTCGACAAACGAAGAAAATTGTTTGATATACATAAACTTATTTCTCTTTGTTCATTTACAACATCGCCGAGGAATTTGACCGTTTTTTGTGTAATATTTCTACAAAATATATATCGAGGGCTTATGTTCAAAAGTTGCTATGAACCATTTTCTCGAAAATGAGTTATTGATGCCAAACTATTCTCAGATTTGGATGTCATCTGTCGTATAAATTTGGAAAAGATTTTTTTCTAAAGCCATTTTTTTAATTTTCTGCTTTGGCTATCCCCTCGCACGTTAGTTTGTGACTGCATAAGTGGCTATGAACATAAAAATAATAAAGAGTGATTTTTTTGAGGTTAGGATTTTCATGCATTAGTATTTGACAGATCACGTGGGATTTCAGACATGGTGTCAAAGAGAAAGATGCTCAGTATGCTTTGACATTTCATCATGAATCGTCTTACAAACGAACAACGCTTGCAAATTATTGAATTTTATTATCAAAATGCATGCTCTGTTAAGAAAGTTCATTGCGCGCTTCCATTTTATGGTCAGTTTAATCGACCCACTGAAGCGGCTATTCGGGCTATTGTGACTAAATTTCGCACCAAATTTACATTGTTGGACATTAAACCACCAACACGCTTACGTAGAGTGCGAACTGAAGAAAATATCGCAGCTGTATCGGCCAGTGTTAATGATGACCACCAATTTTCGATTCGTCGCCGTTCGCACCAATTGGGTCTCTGTTACTCAAAAACGTGGAAATGCCAAAATTGGACTAAGCGGATGGACCACCTAAGACGCAGCCGCGGTCAACATTTAAATGAAATTATCAAAAAGTAAATGTCATGGACCAATCTAACGTTTCAAATAAAGAACCGATGAGATTTTGCAAATTTTATGCGTTTTTTTTTAAAAAAAAGTTATCAAGCTCTTAAAAAATCACCCTTTAGAAACAAAATAGTTCAACAATGGAACAGCATAAAACCGAAGGTTATAATTCGCTACAACGATTTTGTTTATAACATTTTTCTAGATTTAGGGCATATCGTACTATCAAATTCCATCATTTCGCGTTAATAGCATTTTGATTCCCCTGTTATCAGGCTAAAATAGGAAAAATGGTGGCTGTAAAGTCAAAAATTGTGAAAAGTATATTTAGAAAAACCGGCGTAACTTTTTATTATATTGAGAATACCAAAATATTTCTTTGGCATGTAATTGCTGACTTCATGGGGAATATTTGTGTATGAAAAGTTTCAGAATTATGAATGAAGAAAGTTAAAATATAAGGAATTGCAACGGCGAATTTTGAATTTTTCATCAATCTGACCAATCTGACGGATGAAGCTGGAATCTTTAAATTCGTTGTGTACATCACAGAAAATGCATTTTCTATACAACATTGCCAAGATTTCATGAAAAAAGTTATGGAGTTTACAATAAATCTTATTCTTATTTCAACATTCATAGTGCTCAATTTTAAACGTGCAAAAGTGGCTATGAACCATGAAACCGCGAATAATAGGAAATTTCGAAAACTTTTTAATCGTAGCAATTAGTAATCCTTTTTAGATTAAACTGTGGAAGAACGATTAATAATTTCTCTTAAAATTAGGGAGAAAATCAGTTTTTTCGCTCTCCTGAAATGTTGTGTTTTTTTCATAGCCACTTATGAATATAAGCCCTCGATATGTATGTATTTAATTTCAAGCAACTATTTAAAAAAAGTTCTACACTTAGAGTCTGTTAATAATAGCAGCGATTGTCTGCTGTCTTTCAGCAGGCACTTTCTGCTATTACAGCAGTTTTCTGCAATCTTACATCACCATTCACACTGCTAAAGAGATTGCAGTCTGCTAAAATTGGCTGTTGTTAATTAAAATATAAAAATATATAAGCGTTCATAAGCGAGTTTAGCTCGAATTTTCTTTTATATTATATTATATTTTTCTTTTTCTTTTATATTATAAGATATATATTATATACATATATATTGCTAAAAACAGCAAACAGCTGTTTACCATCTCAGCAGATACAACTCTGCTGTCTCTTTTTTGACAAAAGAAAATCTGCTCTTTCGGTAGACTTTCTGCTTTCTTTTACTGACATATTCCTTTGAGTGACGATGTCTGTCGGACGAATGTATCAAAATATTTCTCGATGATCCTGGCAATAAAATATGAGTGGTTTCCAAACTCTCCAGCAAAAATTTCCTAAAAAGTTGGAAAATTAACTAAGTATGAGTAAAGTTTCCTTCTTTCAAAGCCATAGTAAATAGTTCATTTGCTAGAGAAAGGGTAGTAGATTTACTTAAAAACATTTCTTTGGATCTAATAAAAAATTCTTACAATTGAGTAAATTCAAACTTATGTGAAAGAATATTTCCAAGGTTTTAAGAGAGAAAAAAATCTGAAATTTTTTGTATGGAAAAAAATCCATTTAGGAAATTTTAACTTAAAAATGTGTTTTTTCCTAAAACGAAGAAAAAGTGTTTACTGAAATTTATGCCGAGTTCTTCATACATTTAAGTATTAATGAACTTATAAAAAACATTTGAAATTGTTTAAAAAATTCTTGAATATTAATCTAAGAAGCAATTCTCATTCGTTTGCAGAGACTTATTTCTTTTTACTTCTTTTTTTCTTACTTTCTGAATTATTCTAAACAACCACTGCGAAGGCGCCTATCTTGCCTTCGCAACAATCATGGCGTAATAGCTCAACTCCTTATGGCAGAGGTATCATGCAACTTTTGAGAAATATTTCATGTTGTCATTTTAGGAAATTTTCAGCAAAATTTTACTAGAATTTAGTACAAATTTACTTAGTTTTAGGAAAATGTTGCTTAAATTTAGTAAAAAATTACTTGGTTTTAGGAAAAATTTACTTAGATTTAGGAAAACTTCAGCAAAATTCTTCTTATATTTAGTAAAAATGTACTTGATTTCCTAATTTTTAGTTAATTTTAACTCATTATAGGGTTAACTTTTTTATGAGTGTAGGTGAAAAAACCCCCCCAGGGGAAAATCCTGCGCACGGGCCTGAATCCCCATATTGAGATGAATGAAGAGATGCACAACCAGGCTTTGATTTTGATAGAAGCCATGTGCTACCTCATGTGCAGCAGTTTTTAGTCAGCTTAGGAATGTCATTGCCAGATCGTCGACCATACGACCCTTTCGAACTAGAATTGTATCGTGAACGTGAATGTGACACAAACGCATTAAGCCAATTGGTTCGAACAATTGGCAAAGAACAAGGATGTGGATACCCTAAACTGAACAATTCAAAATCAAATCGTTCGTTCATTACATTCCTTCAAATCTATCGACTGTATAACAAACGAAGACGAAGCAAGCAACCATCCAACAGAGTTTTTGAATTCATTGGATGTGCCTGTATTGCCACCGCACAATTTACAATTTAAGGTTGTTTCAGTTGTCATCATGCTTTGCAATATCAATCAACCAAAATTATGCAACACAACGCGTTTAGCGGTCACAAAACTCATGAGCTATGTGATTCACGCAAGAATACTAAAAGAAAAGTTCAAAGGTGAGGAAGTTCTCATTCCGAGAATTCCAATGATTCCAACTTTTTTCGATTTTAAGCGAATCCAATTTCCAAATCGTCTCGCATTCGCCATGACAATCAATAAATCACATCGAGTGTTTGTGGCCTCAGTCTGGAGAATGAATCTCTTTCACACGGTCAACTGTATGTCGCAGTTCCCGTGTCGGAAAACCATCCACTTTGATCGTTTTCGCACCGGACAACAAAACAAAATATTGTTTATCACAGAGTGAATCACTCTGAGCGAAAATACAATTCAAAATGGACACGACCGTAACCCATCCAGCAAATATTTAAAGAAAAGAATCAACGGCAATGGACAATTGACCACAGATTTTCTGCAATTTGAAATGACGTAGGATAACGCCTCTGAGACGAAGTTCTCCGGGTCCACTATAATGAATAACACTTACATGTTCTTAATAATGCATACTTTTTATCATTTAATAGTTCATATACTATTAGGGTTTGGGGTCCGGGAATTCCCGAATCGTTTTTCCGTCCAAATTTTTCCGGGAATTCCCGGGAAAAAATTTTCAATTTCCCGGGAATACGGGAAATATCAAAAAAATAATTTATTTATTATGTTGATCAATAATTTAATGTTACTATATAAATTGGAATTTTTAGATGTATTTCAAATTCATATATGTATTTACATTACTGACAATACTGAGTATTTGTTTACATTATATTACTACAAACAAAACTTTTTAAATTCGCTAAATAGCCATTTTAAGCGAAACCCAGTTAGGGGAATAAAAACTTTCTGTGAGGCTATTTGCAGGAACTCTATTGTGAAATAAAAATATCATGCCGACAATACTATGGCTTACATAATGTAAATTTTCTTGTTTTCCAAGAAGAATCGAGGTGAATATCTTCTTCAAAAACAATTTACTATACATATGTAGCCAGAAAGAAATGGTCTAAACATAGGAATACAATAAAAATTGTTCGCCTGGAAACTTTCAAGAGAAATCTAATAGGAATATAAATATATGCTACGATGTATTTAAATGACCCTTTGTAAGAATTAATGACTGGACTATTTCAATATTTTTATTTTTTATGAATTTATTAAATTAATATTAATTTTTTATATTTCTATTGTTTTTACAGTTTAGAATATTCCCCCTGTTTCTATGAAATATTTTTGTCTCCAGACGAATGAATATTCTAATTTAAATGCGTCATAACATTCTCCGTCATATGAGTTATTTGTTTCCTTAATCGTTTTCAATTTTGAATCTAGTGTAGGTGTCAGTCACTTCTACCTGCGATATAAATGTCCAATTCTGACGATTAGTCTACAACTTTTAAAGTTTATAATGAGAAAATGTAATTTATAATCGGAATATGTAAGTTCACGATGAGATGTAAATTATTAACAGGAAATGTAAATTCATTATAGGAGCATGATAATTCATAATCAACACTGTAAATTCGTAATGTGAAACGTAAATTCATATTGAGAAATATAAATTCATAATAAGAACTTACAAATTGATAATGAGATATATAAATACAAATTGAGAAAATGAAATTGATAATGAGAAAATATAAATTCTTATTCAGGAATATATATTCATAAAATATAAATTCATAATCAGGAACTCTAAAATTTATAATCGAAGCTATGTATATAAGTTTTTCTATGGATATTTTCGTAGAATCACATATTTTACCAATGTTCTCATTATAAATTTACATCTTCTCAATATGATTTTATATTTGCTCATTATGAATTCACATTTTCTGAATATGAAAACGTATTTTCTGATTATGAATTTGGTTTTTCTGATTACAAACTTGTATATTTCATTATGAATTGGTATGTTCCTATTATGAATTAATTGTTCTCAATGAATTATGATTTATATATCTCATTCTGAATTAACATGTTCCTATTATAAATTTACATTACCCATTATGAATTTATATGTCCCTAATATGAATTTACATTTCTCAATATAAATTTGTATGTTCCGAATATAATCTTGAAAAGGCGTAAAGTAAAATATTTGTAAAATGAAAAATAATTTGTAAAATATTTTGACAATAACATTCGTTTTTAATTTATAATATGACAGTATTGAAAAAAACACACCATTTATTAAATGTTGATATTTTAAACCATATTGAACATACCTATAAATAAATTACTTTTTCCCGGGAATTCCCGGGAATGAAATTTTTCATTCCCGTTTTCCCGGGAAATGAAAAAAGTCCGGGAAACCCCAAACCCTATATACTATTCACATTTTTTTTTTTCAAATAAATGTGAATTACCTGCACCGATAAATAAATAAAATAAATAAAACTTGAAGGCATAACAACGTTTGCCGGGTCAGCTAGTTTATAATAACATCAATCAAGTTGGGGTGCAACACAGAGTGTAATCGTCGTGTAATCAGAATATCCCAAGTTCGATTCCTCACCAGTGTAACCGAAATCAAAGTTCTCAATATTCAACACGTATAAAAATAAAATAATTGAGACATGATAAGAAATAAAGTATGAAAACTTCAGACATTTAAATTTATTTTTTTTTTTGACACGTACTATAGATTTTGTTGGTCAATATATGTTGTCCTTTCCAGGGACAACTGGATTTTAAAAACTAAAACGCCAATTGACTTCATTTCACCTATAGTTCCAGGCGCATGATTCAAGTGTAATGTGGAGGGTCGGACAGTGAAATAAATATTCCCTGTTACAGAATTCATATTCATAGAGTTCAATGTGAGATCAATTCAAATATCTTTTCAAGTTTCCAAATCAATTAAATGTATGTACACACATATGCAAGCGTATATTTGAGTCAAGAGTCAGTGGAACATTAAATAAAGTGTTTATGATGTCTGTTCCTTGTCCTGTCGCTTCAAAAACTTTAAATTCCTTTTTAGACAGCGATCTTGACTTTTTTGACGTTTTCTATAACGTTGTTTAAAATACTTTCATATGGCTCATTTCATATATTTTGCACGTACGGCTTGCCACCAAGGAAAAATTACATTTAAAAAGAACTGGCATCGTTAACACCAGAAATACAAGAGTCCATATCAACTTAAAAAAGTGGTGATTTCTTGTATTCTTCTAATAAGACCAAACAGTGTAGATTAGCAGAGCTTGCTCAGAATGATGAGTCCACTGCTGACGTCTGTGCAACGCATAGTTGAAACCTATAACGGAAACAAAACAGCTATTTTTTAACTGGTCTTGTGTAAAATCAGTATTTGATTTGTTATATATATTGATATCTATGGTTCCAGGTTGGAACCAAGTTTTTCTGTTGCGATCTTTTGTGTATCATCGACTTTCAAATGAGATGACCAACGTCTTCTCAGAATATTGCCGATCCAATCCAATTTCCTTTTGGCTATTTCGATTCGGATTGGTTTGATTTGTTAGAAGAAGAATAATCAAAAATACATGAATATTTATACTTTTAGCTATTTCGTTAAATATGTTCAATAAATTTGACCACGGGTATCTTATCTTTAATATTTGTGATTCTGTACACAAATATTAAAAAATAATTTATGTTTTGAGAGAAAGTTTTGATCTTAAAAACAAAATGTTTGATTTTGTTGCTCTGGCCTTTAATTGCAAACAGTCTTTGAGGTAGAAACTCAAAGAAGACTTAGAGTACTCCATCTAATCCCATCATATTTTTGCATCCTCAAACTTATGTCAAAAATGTCAGGTTGATATCTCAATTCTAACTATTTTTGTTGCTTAACCAATTCTAGTTCGAACACTGTGCATGGATAATAATGCTGTCACCTCTCTCTGTAATAATCAGTACTCCATATTATCAATCAATTGTTCCCTAAATCTGGAATGAACTATGCTTAGTGAATTCAGATACAAATTCTTTAATAAATATAAAATACCCGAAATATTTGAATAATTTTTCCAATTAATATTATTTTTTGGCCCCAGCGTTTGGGGACAAATGCCGCATCTGGCAAGCCTGCATGTCGACACTGCAGCACAGTGCGTTTATAAATGACAGCTTGGATTTTTCCAATGAAAGTGAGTTTTGGAACGAACACGAAAAAAAAAATCACAGAAAAACGTCGCCTTTTTAATTAAAACCAGCATGCAACAGAGCCAGAAACTTTTATTTTGCACTTTTCATTTGTCAGATTCTCTCTTTTGTTTAATTTAATTTATTTGAATTTTCACATTCTTCGCCGGCACTCCTCCTCTTGTGCAGCATTGTCCAAGCGGATCAGCTGAACTTACGTTCAAGCGTAGCAAGTATGCAAACAGTGGGATATGTATAAATATTTTCATAAAAGGATGAATAGATGAATATTTGCATAGTTGGAAAAAGTTTTCCATTGCCTTATGAAAATTAGTTCGCTGCAGGAATTGCCGAAATGTTGCTGGCACTTATTACACTCGGACTCACATACCTCAACACACACACATACGCACCACCCAAACTAGTGAAAAAGTTCAGCGGCCAAACTAGTGAAAAAGTTCAGCGGAAAACGAATATGGTTCGTTTTAAGCTTGTTTTGTTGGTTCGTTAACCAAAAAATCTAAAACCGCTTCTGTGGCTTGTCTTTTCCAAAACAGTTGCTGGTTGGCTTAATTCGTCAACACTTGCATTACACAAAATTAAGCAAATTCATAAGCAATGTATTGAACGGTGTGTGTCATGTTTGGATTGTTATATATCTATGCACGTATGTATTGGGTCGAATTGATGAAGACTGGCAACGTTATTATGCTCTTGTCATTTCATTATGAATAGCGTAACGGCAGAATTATGCAAGTTAATTGAACGAATTTATGTCGAACGATTCGTGATTGCGTTCGGGAATCGCATTATTCAGTTCAACGAGGAGACTCTTTTTTGGCTCAATGAAGAACAAAATTCTCGAGGGACCGTGTAGGCATTTTTGTCGGTATTTGTTATTAAAAAATAATTAGTTAATTCATGTGTAGAAATATATAAAATTATATTTATTTGAAATTGTTCTTTGCATTTGAAAATGAACACATTTGTCTACTTCTAGAGTTAATTAAGATAATTAAAATGAAAGATGGTTTTATTTCATAAAAAATTAAAAACCAACATATCGGGGGCTTATATTCATTCATAAGTGGCTATGAACAAAAACACAAATTTTCAGGAGAGCCTAAAAACTGATTTACTCCTTAATTTTAAGAGTAATCGTTAAACATTCTTCTACAGTTTAATCTAAAGAGGGTTACTAATTGTTACGATGAAAAAGTTTTCGAAATTGTCTATTATTCGCGGTTTTATGGTTCATATGCATGTTTAAAATTGAGCAATATGAATTTTGAAATAAGCACATAGCCATTAATGCTCAAATCTATATAATAAAAATTAAAACTTTCGACTGAAGAAATTGTTTTGCGAAATTCTTTTCTGTTGTGTTCGCTATGATTCTGTGAAAATGAAATTATCACTACACAAAAACATGAAAAAATTTAAAGAAAAGTAAGAAAATATGGATAAACTGCAAAAATCGTAATATTTTATGCACTTTTATGATAATCGGCCATAGGAACGATTTATCTTCATGATTCATTTGCACGATTTATTTTACCTTTAAATTTCCATCTCATTGATAAAGCATTACAACAAACTGATCGACTATTGTCAACAACATCGACCAGTCTGTTGACGACTAATCCAACGCTGCTCTACGCCGCAATGTCAGGAGGTATTTTTTAACGATGCATTAGATCGACACACATTGGGATTACACCATCGCAGATGTGATGGTTGATTCCGACAAATGTTTATCTAATACGAATAGTGCTTTCTATAATTATATCAAAATATTTCAATTTGTTTCCGAATGATATTTTGACCAAATACAAAAATGATATATCTGTCTGATTTGCAACTGAATGATAAAATTGACAATAAGGCATTGACTGAAGACATGTGATTGATATTAGCTCAAGTAGGAATGAGAGCACCCAACTATCCAATGCACGACGCATTTAATCAAGAGTTGGAACGCGAAGTATAAGTTATAATGAACGGTCCGCTGTTGAATCGCCAACAAAAATATACATGCGGCACAGTCATCAGCAAATGAACTATAGTGATTTTCTTCCAGGACGCTCCCGATAGAAAACATTTTTGGTTGTATTAAATTTGAAAGGCTCAGGTGCGTTGAATGTCCCAGAGATGACCACAGTTTTCAACGGTTCGGAGAAGTGTAAAATATACTATCGCGAACAATAACAGCTGTTGTGAATTCACAGTTCCAAATACCGAACACATAGAATACGTGTTCCCAAACATTTTTCAAAATGAAGTATGTTTGTGTGAAGGTGGATGGTTGCTACATATGTTGTTGGTAGCCAAGATGATATTGACTACTATATGACCGAATTTTTAAAGTTGCTGCACTCGCCCAGAAAACTCCAGTTGAAAATCGGATCATTTTTCAATGACAGCAGCAACAATTCTTAAATGAAAGAACGATGGTGATAGCAAGCATTCCAACGATTCTGACCGACCAAAATCACCGAGAATCAATTCTAACGAACGTCCCGTTGTTAAATCGGCAATGAATTGTGCGACGACAAAGGATCTGAAGCAATGGCAATTGATCGTTTGGAATGAAGACTTTTGAGACATTAGACCGAACGATACAAGATGCATGAAGCAATCAGATCCGGTCAGATGGTGCAAGGATTCTTTTGGATATTTTACTCAACCACTGCTAGTGATTCCGTGGGCGGCTTCTGCCGTTAAACTTTCTTGAAGTCGTACTATTTATGGCAACATGCCACGACATGTGGCATTCAATTGTTTCCGAGTTGCATTCTGACCAATCTGAACAATTTTCAACACAATTGGTGGAAATTGTCAATGAAAAACTCGCTGTTCACATTTCGACCTTCTGTATGTAGTAGACATCCGAGAGAATTAATCTTCCATGTTAATTTTTTGGACACAGCATTTAAGTCGCTTTTGAAATGCATTTGAAATAGGTTTTCAAACTTCACACAAGAATCACAAATATACTCATTAAAATGTGGACAGAAAGGTTTCGGTCGGGTCAGCTAGTATATAAATAAGACTTATTGTAAAATTGATATCGTTTTTTTATGAAATGTTGGCAATGCTGTATAGAAAACGCATTTTCTGGAATGTACACAGCGAATTTAAAGATTCCAGCTGCATCCGTCAGATTGGTACTATTTCTATCCCTTTCTCCAATTTTTTTACAAAAAGTGGATATTGCGGTAGGGAACGGTAAACAAAAAATACAAATTGGATGTTTTTGGAAAATTTTCATTTTCGCGGCAAATATGGCTAAATTGATTTTCACTCATGACATTTTTGTTTTATGATTTTCTCGCGATCCTACGCGGATCCGATTGAATTTTTGTTTGTGTAATAAGACCCAATGTCGCTTGTAACATATATGTAGTCAGTCGCGAAAATCGCTGTGACCTCCCAACAATGTGAAGTACAATATGAAATGAATGTATTTTTAGTTTTAGTGAGTTTGTTGTCCAACCCTTCGTAAGCGAGAAGACCGTGGAACCTTCAGAACTCTTGATGACTCCGTTTGATGTTTTGAATTTCGTTTTTGACGAGAGGTATATTCAGGTCTCTGTGAATATTTTCCATATATACCATACACCACGGTGCGCCAGTAATCATCCTTAAAGTCTTTGACTGAACCCTTTGGATTTTTTCGATATTGCTCGAGCATGCATTGGCCCTTTAATTGAGCACCGTAGTGCCAAATTGGTTTTATCACGCTGTTGTAGAACAGTACCTTGTATTCTAGATTTAGCTTCGAGTTTGGGTTAAGCAGCCAATGAAGTTGTCGGATTTTTAGGATAATTTGAGTTCTTTTGGCTTAATGTTTTCATATTTTTTGACTTTACAGCCAAAACTTATCTTATATTAGCCTGATAACTTGGGAACTAAAATGCTATTAACCGCGAAATGATGGAATTTGATAGTACGATATACCCTAAATCTAGAAAAATGCTGAAAAATGTTTTAAACAAAATCGTTATACCCTCCACCACGGAGTGCATTCCACAGTATTACCAGCAGATTAAAGGATGTCGACATAGAAGTACAGAACCATATTACGAAAATTGTGATATGTTTATGCACATTACTATATTTGATTACTATTTCAAACTATAATGTATACTTATGCGCACTGTTTAAAATCTACTACTATAAATAAATACAATGCTGTAATTGTGAAAGTGAACATGCCTAAATATTAGGCGATTGTCAGTCGCCATTAGGGAGAAGCATTTTCAGATACAGACAAAGTGACTGCATTATTTTGATAAGAAAAGTACAAAGATATCCCCATTCTCCGCCCAAATGTACAAATTTGCAAAAAAAAACTTTTTGTTTCGAGTCTTCATAGTCAGACCAAAGTATACACACCGAATATATACCCCGAATTTCATGATATAAACTTCAGCGGTTTGGAAGGTCCCATTTTTATCCCTCTTTTTCACTTATATCCCTTAAAAGTTCGAATTTCGAAAAATTCCTCTATTTTGCGTGTTTATGCAATTAGAGGGATATACACACCGAATTTCATGATTCTAGCTGTTGTCGTATCATTGGTACCATATTTTATCCATTTCTGATCCATTTCGCCCGCTAAAACATTTATTTTCTTTGTGGTGCTTCCAAGCTACAAGAGGAATGTCCGCAACAAATTTCAAATGTATGAAAATCAGAAATTTAATTAATAAACCAAGGCTACCAATATTTTTATACTATGTATATATATAATGGAAATAATACTTCAATTCATAAAGTAAATATAAGGCAGCAATCATAAATACCCTAAATATTGGAGGATAGAGAGTGTATTTTCAGCTGCAGTACTTTGGTTGGTTGTATTTCCATCTAATTTAAATTCAAAAGTATACATTTTGAAAATACCTTATCTCTCACGTACGCATTATAAGACAACTTCCTGATTCTACCATTTTTTGTCGTAAAAGCAACAAAATAAAATACGAATTTGGAAAAAAATATTTTACGGGGCTATGCACTCAGAGGAATGTATATACCCATTCATTCCATGATACAATCTTCGGCCATTTTGTTGGTACCATTTTCGCATTTTACTCCTTAAAAGTACGACTTTCGAAAATTTCATCATTCTAGCTGTAGCCTTTTAGTTGGTACCATTTTTATCCCTCTGCTCTCATTGAATCCCTTGAAAGTACGAATTTGGAAAAACGTTTTTTTTCTTGTCACTCAGTCAGAGGAATGTATACCGCGAATTTCATGGTTCTAGCTGCATCCATTTGTTTGGTACAATTTTTATCCCCTTTTTCCATTTTACATCCTAAAAGTACGAATTTCGAAAATTTCCTTTATTTTATGTGTCTACGCAATCAGAGGAATATATACACCGAATTTCATTATTCTAGGTGCAGCCGTTTGGTTGGTACTATTTTTATCCCTCTATCCCCATTTAACCCCTTAAAAGCGGCCGGTTGTCCAATCGACTACAAATGGGTGAGCGTTCCTGGAGAGTCGCGTATCTCTACCGAACGTTCTGACGGGCGGTATAAGATCACGAATTTCCGAAGAACAAACACCATGAAAGTATCGATAGAACAATGACACACAACCAACATTACGACGGTGTTCAAGGGAGATTGGTCACGAAAATAAATTACAGAGGTCACCCCCAGAAATGAAGATTGGATTGTTGAATGATGATCTGCAAAATATTTCCTCGCTGGGTCAAGCCATCTGTGAGCTAAACGCTCCTGAAAACACCTCTAAAAATCATGTGTAAATTTGTATGTTGGATTTTTGTCGATTTTTTTTAATTAATATACACTTGGAAGCACTTTAAATAAAATGTTTATTCTTTTCGTAGAATAACTCATTTTTCGTATTATTGGACGTTTAGATTGATTTTTTGTGGATTTTCAAAGTGAGAGCTATAAACTCATATTTTGGTAACATTTTATAAAAAGTGTTATAATAAATAAATATGTGGCTTAACCCGGTGACGAAATATTTTGCAGATCATCTTTAAACAATCCAAACTTTATTTTCGTGAGGTGACTGGAAATTGTTTTTCCATTTGTATGGCCCGCGACCCAGCCTACTGTACATATGCTTAAAGCTTTTCTATATTGCTAAAAACAGCAAACACTTGCTTACCATCTCAGCAAATACAAATCTGCTGTCTCCTTTTCAGCAGAAAATCTGCTCTTTCAGTAGAATTTCTGCTTTCTTTTTCTGACAAATTCCTGTTAGTGTACTTATAGATGGATTACTGAAATGTAATATTGCCGACGATGTCTTTTTTTTCAAATTCGTACTTTACCATGCCGTCGTGAGAGATAAGGTATTTTCAAAATTTATACTTTTGAAATTTAAATAGGATGGAAATACAACAAACCAAACGACTGTATCTGAAAATACACTCTCTGTCACCCAATATTTAGGGTTTTTATGATTGTTGCCTTATATTTGTTTATGAATTGAAGTATTATTTCCATTATATAAATACATTGTATAAAAATATTGGTAGCCTTGACTTATTAATTAAATTTCATACATTTGAAATTTGTTGCGGACATTCCTCTTGTAGCTTGGAAGCACCACAAAGAAAATAAAAGTTTTAGCGGGTGAAATGGGACAAAACTGGGATAAAACATGGTACCAATGATACGAACAAAACCAATAATTGCATAGACACGTAAAATAGAGGGATTTTTCGAAATTCCTACTTTTAAGGGATATAATTGAAAAAGAGGGATAAAAATGGGACCTTCCAAACCGCTGAAGTTGATATCATGAAATTCGGTGTGTATTCTGTGTTCTGACTATGAAGACTCGAAACAAAAAGGTTTTTTTTCGAAATTCGTACATTTGTGCGGAGAATGGGGCGAATGGGGATATCTTTAAAAATTTTACTTTTCTTATCAATTAATGCAGTCACTTTGTCTGTATCTGAAAATGCTTCTCCCTAATGGCGACTGACAATCGCCTTATATTTTCGGCACGTTCACTTTCACAATAACAGCATTGTATTTATTTATAAAGGGTGTTTTTTATTGGGGTATAGAACTTTAAGTTGGCATCACTTTTTTAACTGGCGGCCATTTTGTCAGCTGTCAAGTGATTAATATTTAGTTTGGTTTGCCATTTCATCATGAACAGGTTGACAAAAGAACAACGCTTGCAAATCGTGCAAATTTATTTCGAAAGTAATGGTTCAGTTCGCGAAGTTCACCGAAAGCTCCGTCCATTTTATGGTCGACATAATCGTCCATCAGAGCAATTAATTCGGTTAACCATGGATCGTTTTCGCACTACGTTTACTCTATGTGATAATACGCATCCGCAGAGACGTCGAACAGTGCGCACCGAAGAAACAATTGCCGCTGTAGAGCAAAGTGTTGAAGAGGACCCGAATGAATCGATTCGCCACCGTGCACAGCAATTGGAGCTTTGTCCATCAACTTTATGGAAGATTTTGCGCAAAGACCTTGGCTTGCGACCTTACAAGATCCAGCTTGTGCAAGAATTAAAGCCGCGAGACCATGCAATGCGTCGTGATTTTGGTGTATGGGCCGAAAATGAGATTCATCTCGATGCTGATTTTCATCACAAAATGTTGTTCAGTGATGAGGCTAATTTTTGGTTGAATGGCTACGTCAACAAGCAAAATTGCCGCATTTGGAGTGAAGAGAATCCACATGAGACCCTTGAGACGCCATTACATCCACAAAAACTGACTGTTTGGTGTGCTCTATGGGCTGGTGGAGTCATTGGGCCATACTTCTTCCGAAATAATGCTGGAGAGTCAGTTACCGTTAATGGAGACCGGTATAGAGCCATGATAACCGACTATTTTGTTCCCGAATTGGATGGCATGAATGTGGATGAGTTGTGGTTCCAACAAGACGGCGCTACATGCCACACAACGCACGTCACAATAGAATTATTGAAGGAAACATTCGATGAGCGCATAATTTCGCGGAATGGACCTGTCAATTGGCCACCCAGATCGTGTGATTTGACACCATTGGATTATTTTCTTTGGGGATATGTGAAGTCGCTCGTCTACGCCAACAAACCAGAAACGTTAGGGGACTTGGAAGCCAACATTCGTGGCGTTATTGCCAACATACGGCCCCATATGCTCGAAAAAGTGGTTTAAAATTGGACCTGTAGAATTGGCTATATTCGAGCCAGCCGCGGCGGCCACATGCCCGAAATCATATTTAAACATTAATGGCATAAAATTATCCTTCCAATAAAGCCAAATTGATGGACATTAAAACGATTTTCTAGTGTTTTATTTCAATTCGAAGTTCTATACCTCAATAAAAAACACCCTTTAGTAGTAGATTTTAAACAGTGCGCATAAGTATTCATTATAGTTGGAAATAGTAAACAAATATATTAATGTGCATAAAAATATCACAATTTTCGTAATATTGTACTGTACTTCTATGTAAAGTCGACATCCTTTAATCTGCTGGTAATAATCCACTCCGTGGTGGAGGGTATATAAGATTCGGCCCGGCCGAACTTAACGCCTTCTTACTTGTTTAATTTCTTCTTTATATGCACTTGAAATTTGTTGCGTACATTCCTCTTGTAGCGCAAAGGCACCAAAAAGTAAATACACGTTTTAGCGGCCGAAATGGGACAAAAAGCGATAAAAATGGTACCAATGATACGATAAAAGCTAGAAACATGAAATTTGGTATGTACATCCGTCTAATTGCGTATATACTAAAAATAGAGGGAATTTAGAAAACTAGTACTAGTTATACAAGTAAGGAAAGACTAAAGTCGGGCGGAGCCGACTAAATGATACACTCCACTTTCTATCCGGATACAATTCAATTCGGTAAAAAAGTGAAAAATGGAAGAATTTTTGTATGTTTCCTAATCATAGGCTAATATGACCTGACCCAATTTGTCAAATCGAGAAGAATATATCCAAACATGGAATGATGTGACACACTTACACAATAGGTTCTTCCAGTTCAAGTATAACGTGTTATGCTCAACTTGAAGAAATTCGGTGAAAATACGTGGTTTCTGGGGCGGAAAAAATCAAGCCGGAAGTGAAATTTGTATGGGAGCAAAATATATATATGTTTTGCCATGGGTGTTTCTAGTTGAAATATAAGATGTTTTGCCAATTTTAAAGAAGATCTGTTAAAATATGTTGTTTCTATAGTAGAAAAGGACAAAGCGGGAGCGAAATTTAAATGGGAGCTATATATAAATCTGAACCGATTTGACCTATTTTTGCCATGGGTGTTTCTAGGTGAAATATAAGATTTTTTTTGCCGATTTTGAAGAAAATCTGTTAAAATATGTGGTTTCTAGAGTGAAAACAGTCAAATCGGGAGTGAAATTCGTATGGGGGCTATATCTAAATCACAATCGACTTTCTTCAAATTAAATAGCGTTCGTCCTTATCCCGAAAAACTTCGCTGTACAAAGTTTTGTTCTGGCTATAATTGCGACCTGAACTTTGATTACAAGAATAGATGGACAGACAGACGAACATTGCTAAATCGATCCAAAAAGTGATTCTAAGTCGATCGGTATAATTAACGATGGGTCTATCTCGCTTCCTTTTGTGTGCTACAAACAAATGCACAAAGACATAATACTCTCGTGGAGTGTATAATAATGAAATTCGGTGCACTTCTCTGACTGCAGTGTATCACGTAGTATCATGATCTAACTGGAATTAAATTTGGCTAAAAAGAAACGGTTGTAGCTAGAATCATGATAATCAGCATTTGCACTAGTCAGTCTACGTAAACGCTGAAAATAAGAGGTACGATTTTTTCTATATTCGTACTTTTAGGATCAAAATGGAAAAAAGAAAAACTGCAGTTGCTAAAATCATGAAATTAGGTGTGTACATTTCACTCTGAAACATATTGGATCATACTGTAGCTGAAATTGCAAATGGGGAAAAGCGGGCTCGAGGGAAACCTAATAAGATACTAATAATAATAATAGCTAATAATTATATTAATATTTATATATAGTAGAGGACTATTTGTATTCTAATTATGTAGAATGTACGCAACAAATTTCAAATGGATATGAAGCAGAAATTTAAAAAATGCTTAAATAGTCGAAATATTAGGGGGTATTTTTGGTTTTTGTTAGGGAAATTTGTTTCCCCTCTTTTCCGATTTCGCCCACTTTCAATCCCAACTGATCTGCATCCATAATACACATTAATGGAAATTTTGAACCGCCTAGCTCATTTCGTTCGGCAGCTAGCATGCTTTCAACAGACGTCTTTCGAAAATCTCTTTATATCACGTGTCTACGTAATTACACACCGAATTTCATCATTCTAGCTGTAGCCCTTTAGTGGGTACCGTTTTTATCCCTCTGTCCCTATTGTATCCCTTGAAAAAATAAGTTGAAAAAAAACCTCTTTATTTTTCGTGTCTACGCAGTCGATGGAATATTGCCGAATTTCATGACTCTAGCTGCGACCATTTGGTTGGTACAATTTTTATCCCCTTTTTTAATTTTACTCTCCTAAAAGTGCAAATTTCGAAAGATATAATTTATGTGTCTACGCAATTAGATGAATGTATAACCGAATTTCATTATTCTAGGTGCAGCCGTTTGGTACTATTTGTATCCCCCTATTTCCATGTTACTCCTTAATTAGTGGAATGTACATTAGAGCGTACCAGGTTACAAGTAAAAAAAAAAAAGTTCGCCGTACACCTTCGAATATGAAGTATTATTGAAAGGTAGTTTCAAAAAAATTTTTTTTATTTTTTTATGCCGAACGTAGGGGTCGCGCTTTTACATTTTTCTATATAACTTCTGCATTTATAAACGGATTTTAAAGTGAGATACATCGATGTTTTTGTCCGATTTTTTTGTCTTTGAAGTCATTGAGCTCAAACATGATTCATGATTTTATGCGAGCTTTAATTTTCGATTATTAGAGTGGTACATTAGGGTAGTAGCAACTGAGAAATGATGGGTAAGTACCAGAAGGGGGTGCTTGAGCTCAATGACTTCAAAGACAAAAAAATCGGCCTCGTCGAGACAAAAACATCGATGTATCACACTTTAAAATCCGTTTATAAATACAAGTTATATAGAAAAATGTAAAAGCGCGACCCCTACGTTCGGCATAAAAAAATAAAAATTTTTTTTTTGAAACTACCTTTCAATAATACTTCATATTCGAAGGTGTACGGCGAACTTTTTTTTTGAGGTACGCCCTAATGTACATACCGAATGCCATGTTTTTAGCTGTTTTCGTTTGATAGGTACTTTTTGATCCCTTTTTGCCCCATTTCACCCACTACAAACAAAAAACACTTTACTGTGCACGTTTTTGCTTTAAGGGGAATACACATACAAAATATCAAAACCAGTAAGGAAAGGCTAAAGTCGGGCGGGGCCGACTCTATGATACACTCCACTTTCAATCCGAATACAATTCAATTCGGTGAAAAAGTGAAAACGGGAAGGTTTTTTGTATCCTGTAAATGTATGTGTTTGACAAAAAATTTTACATCGGAAAGGACATTTGTATGAGGATATATTGAAACCTGGAACGATATAGGTGAAATATAAAATGCATAGTTTGGCCAAAATCGGTTAAACTTATGGGAGCAACATTTGAAATTGGGCTATATTTAAATCTGAACCGATCTTACCCACTTTCACCATAGTTTTGTTTAGTTAGATTATAAAATGTTGTGCGAAATTTAAAGAAAATCGAGCACAATATGTGGCTTTTAAAGCGGCAAAAGTCAAATCGGGAGTGAAATTCGTATGGGGGCTATATCTAAATCTGAACCGATTTTCTTCAAATTAAATAGCGTTCGTCCTTACCCCGAAAAACGTCGTTGTGCAAAGTTTCATTTGGTTCTGTCTACAATTGCGACCTGTATCGTGATTACAAGAATAGATGGACGCACGGACAGACAGACAGACAGACAGACGGACATTGCCAAATCGACCCAGAAAGTGATTCTAAGACGATCGGTATAATTAACAATGGGTCTATCTCGTTTCCTTTTTGGTGTTACAAACAAATGCACAAAGACATAATACTCTCGTGGAGTGTATAATAAAAATATAAGCAGACAATATTAGGGTATTTTCAGTCCTTGTTAGGGGAAAAAAATTCCCTCTGTGCCGATTTCGCCCACTTTCAACCGTAAGACACATTTAGGGAAAATTTGAACCTCCTGGCTTATTTCGTTCGGCCGCTGTCGTGCTTTCAACAGACAGACAGGCATGGCCAGATCGTCTCAGAATTTTACCACGGCCCAGAATATATATAATTTATGTAGTCTCCGATGAATATTTTAAGGTGTTACAAACGGAATGACAAAGTGAATATACCCCCATACTTAGGTGGAGGTTATGAAAAGAGTTCATAGAGAGAGAACAAGAGAGTTGAGCAATAAATATCCACAGAGTTGCAAATATGCAATTATAACAAGTAGTATAGGGTCCGCCATCTAACGTTTTTCTTTTTCAACTATTCAACCGTTAGACTATTATTTGTGGGGTGCCCGAGGCATCCATTTGAATGAAATTATTTTCCATTATTAACCGGAAGGATTGTACTTTCAAATAAAAAAAGAAATTTGAGAAAATATTCAGAAGTTTTTTTATAGCATTTTCAAAAAAAAGTTATTTGGCGGACCCTATAGTATAAATAATAAATGTGTAATCTGGTTCATCAACACTGCATATTTCTAGTTTTTTTTTTCAAATGTGCCATATTATAGTAAATTTGACAATAAAGGTCCAAGTTTTGAAATGGTTTAAGCCAGAAAAATTAATAAATATGTTTGTATAATTTACATTGACCTCAAATTTTCTCTCTCATTCGGGCATAGGCTCGAGAAACACGAAACGAATTTTAATGCCTAACAACTTAAAATAAATATACAAAAGTTATTGTAAGTGACTTTGTCTTCTCATGTAAGATGTACAATGCGCTCATGGCCGGGTACGGTCGCTGTAAATCGTTCAATTGTCAACAGTCGCGAATAAAAATATTTACTTACGTGTACTGCACTCATACCACTTACCTCGAATTTGGTTTCACTACAGACACACAAAGACTCTTAACTGAATTTCGTAATTGTTATAAATGCAAACGTTTTATTTATTTATTCAATTTTATAAATACATTATTTACCCTGTTCAATGAAATCTTAACTACTTAATATGGATTTAATACATAATCAATTCAATGCTACATTCTTGCGAATTGCAAATTCGTGGCATTTAGTTTTAATTGGGCATAGTTAATGGCTACGACTAGATAATTCCAAACGGATTTAATTATATGTATGTATATGTTTTGTACCGCACCGTACAGAAAAACGGAAACCGTGTTTTAATTAAAAAATAAGTTTTCTCTATTAAAAGTGAATTTATTCGGAACCTGTTGTGTATTAAATTATTTTTTACTTGACCTGAACAAAAAGTCATTATCTCTTTCTGTACAAAAGTCGACTTTGTAATAGGGAGAACAACAAGAGGCTAGTACCAATTCAAATCCGCAAATTGGGGAGAATAATATACGAAGGAAAATGTTTGGATTCAACTGAAATATATGTATTTGGAAAGTAAGCTCTTGATATATATAAATTGTATTGAAAAAGGGTGATTCCACGTACCCCTTTATGGCCCCTTTATGCACACAATTTAAAATTCAATTAATAATTTAAAATAACATGGCAACTAAATATCTGTTCATTTCATTTTCTAGTCATAGTCCGATATCTTAACGGAACTTCCGTTATACCTCCTCAGATTGAATAGTAAAAACAATAATGACTGGAATAATATTCCACAATTCAAGAACGTAAGTAAAACTACAAGTTTTTTCAAAAGTGAAGTTACACTCGTCTCCAATATTTAGAACACTAATACATATTTATATTTGCGATTAACCAGACGTTTTCAATTGGTAATATCGTAAAAATGTCTGTCAATGAATATATATCACACTTCATGTATATCACAAAATCGAAAATGAGATAAGACCATTTCCTGGGATAATCGTTCAATCTCCAGGTTCCTATCTCTTACGGTTTCTGAGATCTTATGTAGCCATTTTTTTGTATATCCACTTTTGTCAAAAACATAATGTGTTATGTTATCGTATGAATCATTGTTGTGGATATACGAAAACAAATATATGAAATTTTCGAAATAAAAAATATAATGGGTAATCTACACATATGTGCACTGTAAAGGAAAAATTATCATACTACAATGAAAATATAGTCTATGATGGTTATTTGTTATATAGATGGAAATTAGAATATAAAAATATTTAGGATTGATTGGTTTTCTAATTTTGTTTTTGTTTTTTTTTTTTTAATTTTGAAGACAATAAAGTTTTTTAAATTGGTCTATTGTAATGAGAATGAAAACAAGTAAAAGCGCTGTTAAATCCAGCCGTGTCTAATATTATATATCCTCTACAATGGAATGGATTCCGATAGATTACAATTTGCCGCTTTACGACGAAATGCGGTACCACATCATGAAAATTATGATATTTTGCTCACCTCCATTCAATGTATGCTCACATGGCCATTTTCAATACTGTGAAAAAACTTCCACGGAATTGGTTTAAAGTTGTTAACATTTTGGAAATTTTGAGATATAACAAGTAAAAACGGCGTTAAGTTCGGCCGGGCCGAACTTTATATACCCTCCACCATGGATTGCATTCCACAGAGGTTGTCGGTTTTCGTAGAAGTGCAGCAATATTACAGGAAAATATAAATTTTGTAATATAGCCAAACTAAAACAAATACAAATATTGAAAAAATAATTATATAAATAAATATAATATTTTCATTATATCAAACCATTATCGATTTCAAATAAAAAAAAATAAATATTCTTATATTTATATTTTCAAAAAGCTTACATACCATAAATATTGGAAGATAGTGGGTGCTACAGTTGGTTGTACTTCCATTCTATTTTAATTCCAAAAGTACAAATTTTGAAAATCCATTATCAGACGTACATGTGCAAAGTGCAAAATAACCTAACTTCATGATTCAACCAATTTTTGCCGTAAAAGAAAAAGTACGAATTTGGAAAAAAAAACTTTTTATTTTTCGTGTCTATGCAGTCAGAGGAATGTATACATCGAATTCCATGATTCCAGCCGCGCCCATTTGGTTGGTACCATTTTTACCCCTTGACATTTCTACTCAATAAGAATTTCATCATTGTAGCTGTAGTCGTTTAGTTGATACTTTTTTTATCCCCCTGTACCATTGTATCTCTTGAAAGTACGAATTTCGAAATATCCGTTTATTTTTCGTGTCTACGCAGTCAGAGGAATGTATACTTCGAATGTCATGACTCTAGCTGCGGTCGTTTGATTGGTACTATTTTTATCCCATTTTTTCTTTTTAGCCCCAAAAAGTACGAATTTTGAAAAATATGTTTATTTTAAGTGTCTATGCAATCAGAGGAATGTAACACCGAATTTCATTATTCCAGGTGTACCCGTTTGGTTGGTACCATTTTTATCCCTCCGTACCCATTGTATCCCTTGAAAGTACGAATTTGGAATAAACCTTTTGTTTTTCATGTCTACGTAGTCAAAGGAATGTATACTCCGAATTTCATGACTCTAGCTGCGGTCATTTGGTTGGTACTATTTTTATCCCCTTTTTCTATTTTGACCCCAAAAAGTACGAATTTCGAAAAATTCGTCTATTTTCGGTGTCTACGGAGTAAGAGGAATGTATATTTCGAATTTCATGACTCTAGCTACGGTCATTTGATTGGTACTATTTTTATCCCCTTTTTCCAGTTTAACCTCAAAAAGTACGAATTTTAAAAAATCCGTGTATTTTACTTGTCTATGCAATCACCGAATTTCATTATTCTAGGTACAGCCGTTTGGTTGGTACCATTTTTATCCCTCTATTCCCATTTTACCCCTTAAAAGTACGAATTTGGAAAAAATTCTTTTATATTATGTATCTACTCAACTAGAGGAATGTACACACCGAATTTCGTGTTTCTAGCTGTTGTCGTTTAATATGTACCATTTTTATCCCTTTTTTGCCCCATTTTACCCCCTACAAATAAGAATCACTTTATGGTGCACGTTTTTGCTGTAGGGGGAATGCGCATACCAAATATCAAGCAAATATAAACAGACATATTCAAAAAACATGCTTAAATACGCTAAAATATTAGGGATTATTATGGGTATTTTTAGTCCTTGTGAGGGAAAAATTTTTCCCTTTGGGCCGATTTCGCCCCATTTCAATCCCAACCGATCTACGACTATAAGACGCATTTGTGGAAAATTTGAACGTTCTAGCTCCTTTCGTTTAGATGCTAGCGTGCTTTCAACAGACGGACAGACGGACGGACATGGCTAGATCGTCTTAGAATGTTATGACGATCAAGAATATATATACTTTATAGGGTCTCAGGTCGATATTTCAAGGTGTTACAAACGGAATGACAAAGTTAGTATACCCCCATCCTGGAGGTGGAGGGTATAAAAACAACTATTTCATTTGGTTTGATGCTGTGAAAAATTTCGAAATTTCGAGATATAAAACAACTTATTAATTTTTCTTGTCGAAATGCTGGTACTGATTTTACATTGGCCTTAAGAATGTAAACAATATATAACTTTTTAGGTCCAACCCTACGGTGGGCTTGTTCAGTACAATTTCTTGAAAACAAATTGTTCGTAAGGAGAAAACACACATACATAAATGCTATACATTTTGGTCGTCTATATTTGGAATTTCGTTACTTGTGTGCTGTATGATCTGCTCGACGGTCTTCCAACAAATTACCCGCAATTCCCGATGAAGCAAAGCACGTGTAATTAGATTCCGCGAGAGAATTATTGCCAAAATTTGTGAAATCAAAAAAGTTTTCCAGTCACAACGCGATCGTCAAAGAGGAAAAATACACGAGGGGCCTAAGTCAGCATTGTACAATGACCTGAAAACAAGTAAGTAAGCTTCAGTCTGCTAAACCGACTTATATATACCCTCACTCTCAGAGAACACATATACGGAAGCTATAAGGAATTACATTTTACTTAGAAAAGGATAATTTGTGTGGAAGGTATTAGAAGGTCAGGTTCTCGGTGCATGCTTCCAGCTTCCACATTTATAAAACAGTTGATCAAATATCAAGTTATAGTGGACTTCACGAACCAGTATAGAAGTTATAAAGGATTTAATATTACCTGGGATAGAGACAATTGTGTTGGAGGTACAAGAAGGGGCGTGGTTATAGCGTAAATATTTTTATACCCTACACCACTTCGTGGACTAGGGTATTATAAGTTAGTTTTCCGCCAAATGTTTGTAACACCAATAGAGCTAGATTTAAATATACGGATCGGCTTAGAATCACCAGCTGAATCGTCTGTCCGTCTACTGTCCATCTAAGCTTGTTCGCACTCTACAGGTCGCAATTGCTGCACGATTATCATGAAATTTGGCACAAGTTAATTTTTTTGGCCAAGGACGATCGGTATTGAATTTGGAGGAAATCGGTTCAGATTTAGATATAACCCCCATACACATGTCGCTCCCGATTTGACTTTTTCCGCTCTAGAATCCGCATATTGTTCCCGATTTTCATTAAAATTGGCACAACTTCTTATAATCCAACTAAAAACACCTCTGGTGAAAGTGGGTAAGATCGGTTCAGATTTAGATATAGTCCCCATACAAATGTCGCTCCCGATTTGACTTTTTCCGCTCTAGAATCCGCATATTGTTTCCGATTTTCTTTAAAATTGGCACAAAATTTTTTAATTGAACTAGAAATTCCTATTCTGAAAGTGGGTAAGATCGGTTCAGATTTAGATATAACCCCCATACACATGTCGCTCCCGATTTGACTTTTTCCGCTCTAGAATCCGCATATTGTTCCCGATTTTCATTAAAATTGGCACAACTTCTTATAATCCAACTAAAAACACCTCTGGTGAAAGTGGGTAAGATCGGTTCAGATTTAGATATAGTCCCCATACAAATGTCGCTCCCGATTTGACTTTTTCCGCTCTAGAATCCGCATATTGTTTCCGATTTTCTTTAAAATTGGCACAAAATTTTTTAATTGAACTAGAAATTATTATTCTGAAAGAGGGTAAGATCGGTTCAGATTTAGATATAGTCCCCATACAAATGTCGCTCCCGAATCTTTAACCGATTTTGGCCAAACTTAACATATTATATTTCACCAATACATACATACATGGTGGAAGCGGGTCACATCGTTCCAGGTTTCAATATACCCCCATACAAATGTCATTTCCGATTTAAAAGATCATTGTATGTTTCAACTAGGAATACTTCCCGTGAATGAGAAATATAAAGGCGCATGTTTTGGCACAGGCCTCAAGTGTTGATGTAGGCCCCCTTCAAATGTCCGTCCGATTCATACTATTACCGCTGTATAATCTGTATTTATCATTGGTCTTAATCAAATTTTCTATATCATGTTATATTTACTTTATTCGGAATATCTGCTGGAAAATTGGATCAATTACTTTATTATTTACCATACTCATTAAATTTGACTAAATATGAATTGTATAATTTATATGAACTACATAAAATTGCTCCCATGAAATATCTGGGTTTATTAATCAAGAAGGTATATACGCAGGGAGTGGTGTGAGGTATTATATAGTCGGACCCGCCCGACTTTAGCCTTTCCTTACTTGTTTTGGTTTAAAGTGATTATAAAAACATTTAAATGTTTTTTAAATGTGAAATTGCAAATGATTTTGACTACCCGTATGGATGTTATATCGGTTTTATTGTAACCAAAGTTTATTCCACTTTGTGTGGGAGGTACCAGAAGAGATGTGGCAATATCGCCTATATTCTACGTGGATGTAACCACTATAAAAGCATTGCAGAATATCAAATTTCACAGCATTCCGATAATTTTTGTAGAAGTTATAACAGATTTAATTTTACGTAGTTTTGCGCGATTTGTGTGGGAGGTACTGGAAGGGGCGTGGTAAAACCCATCATATTTAGTACATTTATGGCGATTATAAAAGCTTTATCAACTACCAAAATATAGCTGATTCCGAATATCCGTGTGGAAGTTATATGGATTTTAATTTAACATTGGAATGTGGGCTATTTTTGTGGGAGGTACCAGAAGGGGCGTGACAATTTCGCCCATCTTCAAACTTAAACTAACTGCCTGGCCCACGATGTCGAACGTTAACGTTCGCATACCTCTCATGCGACAAACAGCTGATTTGGGACCCACTAACAGGCAACAGAACGACAAAGCGAACGTAAATCTATGCGAACGATAACGTAAGCATTTCAGTGCAAAATCGGGGCCCACTAACATTTTGTTCTGTCATCTGTGCGAATGGAAATGTCAAAACTACTCATTTGTGTTTTGTCTGTCGTTACAATAGACAAATAGAGAAAAACATCAATAAATGCAATGGAAGATAAAAGGTAAGTAAATAAAATTATGAATAATTGTCCCTATTTTATTGAAAAATGTATGTTTGTTACAGACCACCGATTAATGCATCCAGTCTTCGATTGACACACAGCCAAGAGAAAATAAAGCCATAGCAGTGATCACACCAACTACATCAATATAACCTACAATATCATCAACAAGAAGAGCAAGACAAGACCCTAAGCTAAGACAAAGACCGGTCAACAACACCAGCAGAGCAGCCAATATCCAAGATTCTCACAACAACAGCCCCAAAAACAGACGCCATTGAAGCAAGAACAATATAGTAGAATACTTTCTTATATTAAAATCAATAAAGAAAACACACAAAACAATATTCTTTTATCTTATTACAATCATATTTTTGGTAAAATTGATATTATTCTACAACATAAATAATTTTGTTTGTTTACATTTTCATCTGTCTGTAATAGTGGTGTCTACTTTATATGGTGCAATTTGTGGATTTTATGATCTGGCAACATTTTCATTCACTCACAACACGTAAGGCTATGCGAACGAAAAGTCAGAAGATAGTGGGTCGCTTTTTGATGCGAACGTGAGTGACTGGCTTTCGTTCGCATAGATTTTCTTTCGACATCGTGGGTCAGGCAGTAAGTTTCGGAATAATATTACCATGTGCAAAGTATGAATCGATTCCTTAACTCCTTATCGTGTACACCAGCCAGCCAAACAAACAGAAGGACGGACATGGCTCAAACACCTTAAAAAGTCGTGAAACGGATTTGGCCCAAACAAACTTAGTGTCTTAAGTCACTCCTTTAATGTGTTACACTTTTTTTCTGTCTCAAATGATATATACCCTCCTACTCTGTAGAAAAGAAGCGCACGCCTAGAAAAGCGGAATTGGATCAAAAATTTAGCCGATGAAGCAGCAACTACTTCAGCCACCAACAGAACGAGGAAACTATACAAAATAACAAAAAAAAACTTACCCAAAAAGTTCATATCCAACAAGCCTCTAATTCAATAGAAGCTGGACTTGGACTATGCTGACGACATCTGCTTACTGTCGCAAAATTAAAATGATATGCAGATCTCGATAAACACAATACACTCTGAAGCAGCCAGAACTGCACTGAAAATTAATATCGTAAAGACTAAGGCAATCAGAATTAACGCAACAAATGATTAACCCTCAAGATAGATGAACAAAATCTTGAAAATGTTACAACGTATTGACGTGTTAAAAATCGCATAAAAACTGGAAGACAATCATTTGGAAGTCTTTATTATATTTCGCGAACTTTCCAGATCTTCAGGCAAATCAAAATAAAAATGAAAATGGATATGGATATGCCACGCCCTTCGTAAACCTTCGGAATATATATCAAGACAATCTATTGAATGTGTGATAATATCTATATTGAATATTGTGATGATATCTATATTAGCAAAATGAGAGTACAAATATAAAAGGTACATTCAAAGGAAATTGGAGTTTTAATAAAAAGTTAAAAAATATCTATAATTGTGTTCATTTTATGAGTCATTATGCCTCAATCCACTCAAAAAATAATTCTTTAGTTCTCGGACATAAAGTTGTATTTGTTTGATGCATTTGGCTCAAACTCTGTCTGGTATTCTAAAGAGGCTTGTGTTTCATGCTGTACAGCACAAAAGTGTGTTGTTTGGAATGGCTATAATGAATGTAAAGCCATTTCATTGCCGAATATTTGCAGAATCAACTAAAGTTGTTGACACCTTGTACTCGCATTGGCTCGCCTTGCGATTGTTCCGTCACTATTCTATCAAATCTGATCTTATTCTCGATTTCCACATCTTGGTTGGGCAGATCGTAAGGCAATAACATCTCAAATCTGGGAAGCGATATCTCTTGCTATTTGCCTCAACTTCTGTTTACAAAAGCAATTCTTAATGACATGTTTGAAGTTAGTCCTACTTTACCTTATTTATCCTTGTTATATTTAGGAGACTATGATTTTGCTTTGACTTTGACTTAACTCAGATGTATCGTAAAATGCTTGTAGATTCGGCCAATACTCCATTTCCAAGGATAGTCTTTAGTGATTCCCCACTAAGGATTTTGCAGGATAACTGCGATCCTTATCTTCTTATAACATGATTCTCTTGAAGTTAGAGAGGAATTGGAAAATTGTCTTCGAATGATCAGAACACTATTTTCCTCCAGAACTATAAGTTGATGCGAGACTTATTTCCATTATGAAGGCTAAAGTCTGTCGATACTTACCACGATGTGAATTCCAGGTGGGTCTGTAACAGTCCCCATAGTCTGACTGAGCTTCACGTGTTTTCCGATGCTCTGGCAAAAACATTCCCAACATCGGTCATAAGCATTTACTATCGTGCATGACAAAGGTGGCCCTATAAAATCGATTTCTTTGGTTCAGTTTGAGCTTCGTGAAGCCTGAAGACTTGTTCAAGACACACTGTGAAATGGAATCACTCTATCAGAATATCTACTGATAGACTGATTCCACGATCGCCCTGCCATAGCTAACAGGACTCCGAGCACTGCCTTCGTTGCAAATCACATCAGCCCAAAGCTTGTACCAAGCTCTCTCTGTACATAAAGAGTGTTTTTTAAGAGTTTGAGAACTTAGAACAATATCACCGTATGACAATTTACAAAATGTCGTTACACTTCGACCGGATGATATACGTATAAACATGAAGTTACTTGGCGTATCTAGTTTTTCATTTCCTCATCCTGTTGCCCCTTCACAGGACTGCAAAGATAGAAAGGATACAATTTTTCAAAAAATGATTTTATATACTTGTTCGCACCCTATGACAACGGTATGTCATGTGTGAAGATATGTGTGTCATATTTAAGAGGAGAATATCTATTAAAAATACTTCAAATATCATGCTTCTATCTTATCGTATTAGTTCAGCATTAACACCTATTTCAAGTTTACTCCATAGTTTTTCTAGTTTATTCATTTATGCTTGAATTTTTGGAAAATTGTATCCTGGGGAACTTTATAGTCTTTTTTAGAAATAAATCTGGCCGTATGGTGTCCATGATGGCTGGACGGTTTTCTTCATATGCTGCAACAGTTGTTGGTTTGTCAGCATAAACCAATGACTTAACATAACCGCATAAAATTAACCCAGACGCGTTAAATCGCATAGTGAACAGGACCATTTCATGGAAATAAAATTCTCACCAAATTGATTATGCAATAAATTGTTGATTGATTGTGTGCTGTATGTCAAGTTGCGCCGTCTTGATGGAATCAAATATCGTTAGTGTTTAGCTGATTAATTTGTGCTCCCCATTCACCACAACTGCCGATTCTTCCTCATTTCAGAAGAAATAAGAACCAATGATGCCGCAAGCGTGTAAACAGCACCAAAACAGGAGCCAATTAACCAGAAATGAACGTCATCAATTCTTTGGACGAAGTGATTTATGAACTTCGCGAACAGATTTATTTGTTTTAAAGTAAATTTCCATCATTTGAAACATCGATAGTTCTCATGCAGCATAAAACACCCGTTATTGCGGTATTTTTTCAACTGAACTAGCGAAATCATGAGTTCTTTTTAGAGGACTAAAAAGGGCTTTAAGTGTGATCGCGTGTGTTTTTGTTTTTTTTCGAAGAGATGGATGTTTATCGAACGCATATCCATTGAATTTATATTATAATGAATCTAGAACCTTGCAATTTGAAATGCAAATTCTATTGCTTGAACGCGTCCAAGAAAATAATTTTTTAAAAATAGTTTTGGGCGGAATCAAGAAAACATAGATAAAAGAGGAACCAGTCAAACGGGTTGAGCTGGAATCATGAAATTCGGTGTGTACTTCCATCAAAATGCTTAGAAACTCAAAATGATGGAATTTTTCAAAATTGGTGCTTTTAAAGCCTACGGGAAAAAGGGATAAACAAGATACTATCAACACGGCTGACGCTACAATCACTGTGTATATTCGTCTTACAGGGTAAATAGAGATAAGAACGGCATATAGAGGCTGTCGACATTACATAGAAGTGCCCTAGGATCTTAGGAAAATTGTAATGCTTTATTACAGTTATTAATAGTCCTCTACTATATGTACATAAAAAACTTCAAGTGTAATCGAAAAGTAGCAAACTCCAAAAATGTGCCCTCTAGCCCGATTTTCCCCATTTGCCATGTCTTGAATCCAGCTACAGCCTAGATGAAGGACCCATATGTTTCAGAATATAATATTCACACCTAATTTCAAGATTTTAGCTACAGCCAGTTGCTTGTTACTAGTTTCACTCCTTTTTCCATTTTCACCCAAAAGTACGAATTTGGAAAAATTCGAACCTCTTATGTTCCGAGTCTACGCAGTCAGACGAGTGCAAATACTGCAAATCGTGTTTATAGCTTTAGCCGTTTGATTGGTGCCAAATTTAATACCATTTAGATCCTGAAGCTACAAATATCGCAAGATCTCTGTATCTTTCGCGAAATGTACACACCGACTTTCATTATTATAGCTGTAGCCGTTTGGTTGGTACAATTTTGATAGAAATTCTCCCCATTTTCCGCCTAAAAGTTCAAATTTCCCAAAAATCCTGTTTGTTTCGCATCATCACAGTCAGATGAATGTCTACAGTGAATTTCATGATTTCAACTACAGCGGTTTGGTTGGCACCATTTTTATCCCTCTTTTTCAATTGTATTCGTTAAAAGTAAGAATTTTGAAAAATCCCTCCACTTTACGTATCTACGCAATTAGAGGGATGCACATTCCAAATTTCATGTCTCTAGTTGTTGTTTCTGTTGTCGTATCATTGGTACAATTTTTATCGCTTTTGTCCCACTTCGCCCGCTAAAACTTTTATTTACTTTTTGGTGTTTTTACGCTAGAAGAATTTGAATCTCATTTCGTTCGGCGGCTAGAGTGTTTTAAACAGACAGACGGACATGGCCAGATCGTCTTAGAATTTTACCAGGATACAGAAAATATATAATTTATGATGTCTCCGTTGCATGATTCAATAATGACCCACATCCTTAGGTGGAGGGTATAAAAATGGTACTGACCAAAATACTGCACTAGAATCGTGAAGTCCTGTGGTATCGTGCGGATTAATGATCTCTTCTATATAGAACGGTATCGTGCTACTTGACAAATGTTGTTTAAAAATTTCCTCAAAAGCTGGAAATATGCACATCTAAAGAAGTAATTCCAATTTTTGCTAGTTTTGTGCCCATTGACCGAACGTATGGCGCAAATGATGACTATTCTGCGTAATGCCTGCACCAGACGAACGACCCATGGATGGACACAGCTGATACGGAACAAAAGTATATATTAGAAAATAAATTGGCCGAAACAATAATTAATAAGAGAAAATGGAATTGTGGTAAGCGGAAGCGAAAAATTAGAAACGAACTAATCATTTTACATTATTTAAATCATCATCCGAAGTTTTGTCCTTTCCACCGCTCATCTTTAATGATTGCATATGCGAAACAGTTTTAAAAATTGTTGTGAAAATGCATTTTTCGCCTCAGTCAGGCTGGGTGTATTGCACACTGTGCAATTTGTTGTTGTTGCGCATGCTACTGCGTTTGCTGCATTGCTACAGTCGTCAAAGTAAATCTGGGGGATCAGTTTATAGGTTTTATCATTAACAAATGTTTATTTGGCTAAATGTGTATTAATAATAATGTTTGGCAATTACGTTCTATCGCTTGTCCTTAATAAGTACACATACAGTCTCCGGTTGTGTGCATGTCTGCGAACTTGTATCTCACAACATTTCCATTTCTCTAGAATCTTATGAATACATTTTAACGTGTCTTAATTGTAGTAGAGCCTCTATGGGGACCATATCAATAATTAGATACAACATTATCGCATTTCATACGTAAAGGCAAAAAAGAAAACATAAATTATGTAAATTATGAGATATCATGCATCAAGTGGTAAGGGAAAAAATACTTATCCGCTCCTGCGGTAACCTGAACGATACTCGTACAACAGATTGAAATGATTATGTTTGAAGAGGGTGAAGGCGAAACGGAAGAACTCCTTAAATCTATACATACATAAGTAAGTATGTTGTCGTCATTTAAATGTGTATATCTACAATTGTGGTTCATCCGATGCATCCTAAACTCGGCATGTATACCGAGGATACCTACATACTACATTATGATACAAAAGGTCATGACAACCCATTAAGTAATAATAGTTAATAATAATAATAATAATAAAATATACTCGTATATTTGGATTTCAATGGGCTATTTATCGGCTGCTTGTTTTGTTTTTTTTTGATGGAAGTTGGATGTCTTTGTAAAACCATTAATTACTATGTATATATATATATATATATATGTATGTATATATAAAGTCACTAACTTTGTTTCGAACAAGTCTCGCATTGCTACATTTCGACTCTTAGTTGGCTACCTTCAAAAAGTGTCATAATAAAACTATATACAATTCATTGAACAACTGTTGATTGAAATCCATTGCTGTGGCTATCTAAGTGGTCACGGGCGTGACAGTCCTAGAAGTAATTACTTCGGTCTGCACCCGTCAGAGATCTGGTGGCTGCAGACATGGTCTGATTACTTTCTTGTGGTGTTGGCTGTTGCTGGGGAGAACCCACATGGGCGTTGTTTTGGCCCTTTGTGCTTGATGTGGATGATGTCACAGTGATCGAAGGTATTTCGGGTATTGTTGTGCCTTTGAGTGATGGTGTTCCCGTAGTTGTGGCCGTTCTACCTGGACATGGTACTGTGGAGGGTGAGCCGGTCATTGAGCCCATAGTCGCTGTTATTGGCATCATATTTAAATTCATTTGAGTTGGTCTTACGGCAATTGCTATGGGCAATGATGCTTTGCGGTTCAGCGAATGTCATCCGTAGAAGTACTGGGAGCTATTGTCGGCCGACATTCCTCTGCTGAGGTGACGTGGAATCGTGGTGTCATAGTAAACGCTTGACGAGGTAGGCACTCCCACCATGGACTGGGGCATCGGATTAGCTCCAACCAGTGAAGGTTGAGGTGTCCCCATCATGCCCATACTTGTTGGTATCATGTTTCTGCGTAAAGTGCCAGTGTGCGAGTGGTGGTGGCCTGGTACCATAATAGTTCCACTTAGATATGATGGACCAGACATATTTTGATTTGCAGAAGTGCTTAGAATTGACGGTGTCAACATGTGCGGACCTAAAATTAGAAAATGATGTTATAATTTAATAATATTATTTAAGAAATTAAAGTTATTATTATTTTTTAGATATACAGTGGTGGTCAAAGTATATACAGCTAAGGGTGACTGAATGAAACAGTATCTGTATGTTTGTAAATATGAGTCCAGGAATTCCCGGGAAAAAATTTTTGATTTCCCGGGAATACGGGAAATATTAAATAAATATTTCATTGATTATTTTGAGCATTAATTTACAATTACTATATAAATTAGAAATTTGAGATATATTTCAAATTCATATATTACATTACTGACAATAATAATGAGTATTTGTTTATTACTACAAACAGAACATTTTAAATTCGCTAATTACACATTTTATGCGAAACCCAGCTAGGGGAATACAAACTTTTTGTGAGTACATTTGCATGATCTTTATTGTGAAACAAAAATATCATACCAACAATACTATGACTGACGTAATGTCAATAATTAAACCCTCGTGCTGGTTATGCTTTAAATTTATTGTTTTCCTAGAAGAATCGAAAAAATAAAAGGTGAAAATCTTCTTACTTTACATATGGAACCAGAGAGAAATTGTTAAAAATTCGGATACATTTAAAAATGTTCACCTGGAAACTTTCAAGAGATATAGAAATATATCCTAAGGTATTTTTAAATAGCCCTTTGTAAGAACTAATTATTTATTTAATATTAATTTATTTATATCACTTTTACATTTCAGAATATTTTACTTTGTTTCTGTAATTTTTATATGAATCTTCTAAATTAATTACGTCATAACATTCTCCGAGTTATTTGTTTCCTTAATCATTTTTAAATTTTGAATCTAGTATAGTCACATGTGACTGCGATTTAAATGTCCAATTTTATGACGCCTTTAATTCTGACGATTAGTCTAGAGTAATATATTTGTAAAATGAAAATAATCTGTAAAATATTTTGACAAAAACATTCGTCTAATTTGTAAATACTGACATATTACAAATTCGGCGAATTTAACCTATTTTTGGTTTATTACTACAATAATAAAAAGTATTTATTTTTAGATTATTATTATATTATATTGTCCTTCTCGATCACTTACAATTAAGAGTCTTGATAAGGTGGCAACATTTTTATTCATTGTTTTTGTTTTTTTAATTAATCAACAAGAAAAATCTGTCAGCAACATTATGAGAGTAGTAAATTCCATACTAGTCAGAAAATCAGAAATTACATTCATATTAAAAGCTATCAAAAAAGCACGAAAACCTTGAAATAGTGTACACGGACGTGTATGGTGGGCGTTAATAGGTTAATGAATGTTGACATTTTAAATTATATTTTTTATTATGTAATTTTCAAATTATAGTGTCGTTTTGACGTAAGTCTCATTAGCATTAGTGAAATATCAAACGCCAATTAATCCATGTACGTTATTTAAACATAAAACTTTATTTTATAATCTTCATTCACCATTAGATGAGCTTCAAAATCCGCGCAAAAAAAATCATAAACTGATTACAAATAATAAAAAACAACGCATTACTTCATTTACATCAAAAATCGTAGCGTCATTAATATTCGGTTTTTTCTTAAAAAAATATAATTAATAAGACAAAAACGTTATTTTGTGAATATTTAGTATTTATTAGGCGTAGGGCCTTTGCCTTTTTTACGTTTTGGCATAATTTCCACAATTTTTTTGGTACTGGAAATTCGTATTTTATCCTATTAATTGTTTCAGTTCAGATGTGGAGGTTAATGAGTGGCCGCGAATACGGCGGTCCAATTCATTCCACAAATTTTCGGTGGGGTTCATGTTTGAGCGTTGGGGATGGTTCACTTTTGGATAATTATAAAGAAGCTACTCCTGGATTAAACCGACAAAATTTTAAGCTGTCCTGAACACCTAGTTGTTCCGTGTTTGATTCCAATTTTTCTCTTTATATCCTTAGATAACCCTCTTTATTTATAATTTAATTTAATTGATTTTTTGTAGTCTACAAACTCTGAAACCGAAAATTAAGTTTGAAACAAAATTTTGAAATTGTTTTTGTTTGTATGGAAATATCTAAAAAACTAGTATACATATCGCCAAAACAACACGATACTCGGAAATTACATATGTAATGAGCCCTCAGATATGTTGAGTGAGTGCATCCAGCATGAATGTACGTAGTTGTGCTAAAAATGGATTGGAAAAGTAGGCGTCGTACTTCCCATTCTAAGTTAAAACCTATCATCTAATATATTCAGTTTTTTCTCACCGATAGTCCTGTAAATTTGAGTGTTTTCATCCAGTGTTATTGCGTGGTGTGCCTCTCATACTAAAGTACATACATACAAATTGTCAAATATATTCGTATTCATATTGACATCGACAGTCCTGAAATTTTGTATGAGTTCATTCAGTGTATGTGATACGGCCGGGGTTACAAGGAAGGGCGTGGAACTTCCCCTGCAGGTTAAAACCCAATCATCATATATATTTCATTGTATGCCAACATTAATATTGCAATTTTGTGTAAGTTCATTGAGTATTGAATTTTAGATTGAGAGCGGGGCGTGCCAAAAAGATTTTTGGAGCTTGCAGCCTGCAAATGGGTACATATAATGCTTTGTTGGTCCTTCGTGGTTCCCCACAAAAAAGGCTAGTTGTGATAAAATGAAGCTCCGAGGAGACTGTGGTCGCCCACATCCATGCCTCGAGACTCACGCACATTTACGTTCGACATTTTTGTGCACCTCACGTTCACGCACACTCGCGTGAATAAAGACAATATTACTCATCTCTAGCATGAATTAGAAAACGCCAACACTGGAAGCTGGCGGCAGAAGTCTTAATAAATTATTTTCTCATTTGCCGTTGATGTAGATTCTGCTTGGGCTGCATAATAAATGCAAATGAATGAAGCGAATAATAGTTGACCATGTAATATTCAAAATGTATTCAACTAAACGAAATAAATTTATAAATATTTCAGCGCTGCTGACACCTCATCAATCTCCGTGAATTTGCATCTCAAAGGTTTGGCGATATTAACTGACAACACAAAAAGGGCGGATACCGTGGAAACAAACATACATCCTTTCCCCGTCAAGGAAGGTGTGTAAATGCCCACTCCACTACATATTTCATCCAATGTTTATGTACTCGTAAGTACACGGCCCGGACGTACGTAACCATGAAACCAAAAAAAAGCACGTATATCGTGGTATTATAACTGGCGGTGTTGTCGCAGAGCATTTTCATATTATCGCGAAAACGAATTGCCCGACAAAAACTTGTGTAAGTCGTTGGTAATGATGCCTCATTACCAACGTTATTACTTTCGGCTAATAAATACAGACTCACCTAATGATGACAAAAGAATGTGGCAACATATTTTGGCATTGTATTTAATTAATTTCTATACCCTAGCACAAAATGCGGCACAGGGTATTATAACTAATTTCCATATCTAATGTTTGCAACATCGAAAAAGACCACCTTTTAGTATGGCGACATTAATACTGGAATTGGTCAGATATGGCAACGTTATTATTAAATGGTGCTCACTTTGTTTTGTTATTTCATCATAAATTCAGTCAAGATAGAACAACGCTGACAAATAGTATAAATTCACTACGTACAATTAATTGTTCCAGGACAAGTCCTGTGCCAAAGGGAGCCATTCCCTTTTGAATGAATTTATCATTGGGGGCGTGAACTGATAGCCTGCGGTTTGACTTGGATATGTCCAATGTCTGTTCAATACTATGTACGAGACTTTTTAATTTCAATTTCATTTTATTCATCCGTCCATTCTTATACATATTACAATTTTGAATTCATTATTATTGAGTTTTTATCAATAGGATATTACAACAATTAATGCTCTACGAAAACAAATTTATTTACATGTTTTGATGTTAATCTTGTAAAAGGAAAAAGGATAAAAACCTTTGTATGACAATTAAATAATTTAGTCAAATATAAGTTGAAAATATAAATGCGAATATTAATGAAAATATTCGGCCATAACGCATATATTTTCAATTTGTTAAATTTCGGTATACATAGTAATTATGTTAAATCTCTACATTCTCTTAACATCGGGTAATTAGAATATTCGATATTAGAAAAATCATTATTGTTAAGTCTGCTGATGAAGTCAAAAAACAACTCGTATATACTTTCGTCATGTAGCGTTCTGGTGAAGTATCTCCAATGTTTGTTGTGAATCATTTTCAAGCACTTGTTTTGCATGACTTGCATTGCATGGGGAACCATAAGAAAGAATTGGTCTTATAACACTTTTGAAAATTACATTTTTAATTTTACGATTGAGCATCGAACGTCGATTTAACAGTGGCCACAGAGCTCTGAATGACTTTAGTGTTTTTCCGCAAGAATTCTCCAAGATGTGTTGGCGGAAGGTAGGCTCCTAAATATTTGACACTATTTGGAATCTGTAAAGAGTTGCCATCAAATCTGAGGGTTCGTCTCGGTAGTCTTTTGGGTGACTTGTTGAAAGGGAAAATTATAGCCTGTGTTTTACTATGGTTGATTTTAATTTTCCATTTCTTGAAGTATTTGTTATACGCTATTAAACTTTTCTCCATCGTTTTAAGAAGTGCTGTCGTTAGTTTGCTGGATGATATCAGAGCTGTATCATCTGCATAATATGCAATATCAGACAATTTATGTGGTGTGAAATCTGATATGTATATGGAATACTGCAATGGTGAAAGTACCGAGCTTTGGGGTAAACCGGCTGGTATAGATTTTGGAGATGAATAATTATTATTTACGGAAACTATATATGTTCAGTTACAGTGAATAAGTTTTTCCAGTAGTTTCCCCAGATTGCTTAACAAACTTATGGGTCTGTAGCTGTTGGGGTTATTTTTTGGTTTCTTCGGTTTATTTATGGCAATAACTTTTGCTTTTTTGTATGCAGTTGGGAAGTAATTTAACTTGAAGCAGCTGTTAAAATATAGGTGAATAATTTAACAGCCTTCTCTGGCAGTTTTTTAAGTACAATGCACAGAGGTCGATTTTGCACTTTTAGGTGGCCAAAATTATTTTTGTATAAAAATGGACTTAAAATAATGGTTAGATAGCAGAAAAAATTTAAAAAAAATTCTAAGCATTATGGGGGTGGTTTTTTAGGGGATTGAGTAAGTAAAATATTTCTTCGCACCAAATATGTTGGCGCTCTCCATAAAAAATTATTTTTAATGAAAAAAAGGTAGGTACAGATTAACAATTAAAGTGCAAATACATATTTTACAATATTTGATTATTCATTTATGGATAAATCTTGATCCGTGTCTGAAATATCGGATTCGGTATTCGGGTCAGCCGGCAGTATCATATTGATCGTTTCAGGGCAAAATGATCTTGGTTTGAGCCTTTTTTTGTTTCATGCTACTTAATAGTGGGTCTGAACTCAGTAATAGTCTATTGTATATATCACGGTTGCATTCCTCCCTCGAGAACTTTCTTGCGTAGTTTTCGCGGTATAACCGAAAGTGCTTATTTCTTGCTTCTGCTGCCTCTTCCGACAACTGTCCTATGGGCATTTTCAATTACAGCTGCACCATGAATTAATATTTTATGCATGATCCGAGCCATTGGTGCCATTCATATAGGTCGACATACAATTTCGCAGTTGCCATTGCATATTCATCAAATTGTTGGACGTCTATTTGGTGACCACTTGAGATAGTTTCCAGTATAACCTTCAATCTATATATTAATTCAAAATCAATTTTGAAACCAAACTTGATTTTTTTTATTGTGATGTCATCCATAAAAAAAAACTATAATTTGGTCAGCCGCAGCTAGCTGCACCCAAATTGTACGTCATTAATTAGCCAAATATATGTAGTATTTAATAAAATAAAAAGTATTTCTCAAGAGGAGGCAATAATATAACAAAATGTCTTACAATCTTGAAAATTGAGGAAACATTTCATTACAAAACAACCTTTTTTGGAAGTTCTATAAATATTTCAAATAACGTCAAAAATAATTTAAAAATATCAAGAAATGTTGATTTTTACCTGAACTATTTGAATCCATCACAATCACTACTAAAAGATTAGGTGGACAACACAAAATTTCTGTTGTTTAAATGTTTATATTGAGAGCGCTGATAACAATAATGTGAACTTTTTGAAACGACCAAGCTTGAACGGTGACAGTTTGTGAACGGTGACAGTTTCGCCAGTAGGGATGGTAAATTATTGTTACTGGAACATTCCATTAGCTCTGGGATTTTTTTTTGGGATTTTTAACGTCACTTTTTGAAATTTGACTTTTGAACGGCTAATTCTTAAAAATCGACCTCTGTGCAATGTTTGCTACATTATCAATTCCAGGTGATTTCGATGCTTTCAGATTTTATATAATATTGCATAGTTCATTACTTGTAGTATATCTGACGCGATCAATTGAATGAAGGTGGTTCTGCTTATGTACGAGACTTAGAACCAGTGATGTCACCTCGAAGGCATAAATAATACCTAAAAAGGTATCTTCTATATATATAAAGAGTGATTTTTTTGAGGTTAGGATTTTCATGCATTAGTATTTGACAGATCACGTGGGATTTCAGACATGGTGTCAAAGAGAAAGATGCTCAGTATGCTTTGACATTTCATCATGAATAGACTTACTAACGAGCAACGCTTGCAAATCATTGAATTTTATTACCAAAATCAGTGTTCGGTTCGAAATTTTTTATCGACAAATTTTGTTCAGCGATGAGGCTCATTTCTGGTTGAATGGCTACGTAAATAAACAAAATTGCCGCATTTGGAGTGAAGAGCAACCAGAAGCCGTTCAAGAACTGCCCATGCATCCCGAAAAATGCACTGTTTGGTGTGGTTTGTACGCTGGTGGAATCATTGGACCGTATTTTTTCAAAGATGCTGTTGGACGCAACGTTACGGTGAATGGCGATCGCTATCGTTCGATGCTAACAAACTTTTTGTTGCCAAAAATGGAAGAACTGAACTTGGTTGACATGTGGTTTCAACAAGATGGCGCTACATGCCACACAGCTCGCGATTCTATGGCCATTTTGAGGGAAAACTTCGGAGAACAATTCATCTCAAGAAATGGACCGGTAAGTTGGCCACCAAGATCATGCGATTTGACGCCTTTAGACTATTTTTTGTGGGGCTACGTCAAGTCTAAAGTCTACAGAAATAAGCCAGCAACTATTCCAGCTTTGGAAGACAACATTTCCGAAGAAATTCGGGCTATTCCGGCCGAAATGCTCGAAAAAGTTGCCCAAAATTGGACTTTCCGAATGGACCACCTAAGACGCAGCCGCGGTCAACATTTAAATGAAATTATCTTCAAAAAGTAAATGTCATGGACCAATCTAACGTTTCAAATAAAGAACCGATGAGATTTTATGCGTTTTTTTTTAAAAAAAAGTTATCAAGCTCTTAAAAAATCACCCTTTAGCATAAACCTGCGTAGTTGTGCAAATGGGCGGTATTGAGAAAGTCGGGGTGGTACCTCACATACGAAGTTAAATCTTATTATAGAATATTGTCAGTTCTATAACACCTGGAGTGTTGAAATTTTGTGTGAGTAAATTCAGTGTAAATAGTTGTGCAAAAATGGACAGAAAGTGGGCGTGACCCTTCCCATACGAAATTAAACCCGGTTTTAGAGTACATTCGACACCGAGATGGGCGGAAAGTGGCTATGAGCCTTCCCATACGAAATTAAAACCTGTTTTCGAGTATATTCGACACCGAGACTCCTAAACTGTTGTTTGATGTAATTCAGTTGTAACCTTCTCAGACAATATACAAATGGGCGGAATTTGAAAGATGAGGAATTTTTGTTTTGAATTTTGTAAAATTACACTTTTTCTTTGGATTTTCTTAGCACAATGGAAAACAAAGTTTTCAAAAAAAGAAATATTCATTCATCAAAAGCCGGCTTAAGTCAAGAAAACGGAAGCTACATTATTTTTTTTAATTTTTGTGTTGTTTGATTGATGGACAATTTGATTGAATTTGAATTTCAGCTATTCGATTACGTAGGTTCTTCTTACGGAGAACGTTTTTTGTTTTGGTAATGGAAAGGAAGAGAATCACATTCAACCTAAAATCGATTTGATTTTTGAAAGTTCTTCCTTTATTCGCCGTAAACTAAAGTTATTTTCTTCAGGGAAGCACCTATTATAAGTGGTACATATATAACCGATCACAAGAAAAAACAAAAAGAAACCTGATTTTAACTTTATCGTCTTTTTTCTGCCTAGCGAAGCGGGCGGAGGTTCACCTAGAAATTTATAAGAATGTGACCTTTGTGTGTGAAATCAAGAAAAACATAATTATAATTACCAAAGAGTACGGAATTATAACTATGTCATGTTATTAAAAACGATAACAAAGGCAGAAAATTAAAATCTAAATATATCGAAAATTATAAATTTAGGATTGAATATGACTGCATTTAGTACTTCTTTTCAAATTTTCACCAACGCGTTCACCAAGGGATATACCATATACTTGATTCATTTTTCTACCTCCTTATATTCAACATTTTGGAACATTTCCTTTCGCATTTGTATTTTTCAGCTTTTTGGAGTTCGCAGCAATGCAATTCGACCTGAAGTTTATTAAAAATATAGGCTTGTTCAAATTCTCTTTTTTAGGCTATATTAAATACGGATTAGTCAGCACGTATTTAAAGACATTTTGTTATACCCTACACCACTTCGTGGACTAGGGCATTATAAGTTAGTTTCGCGCCAAATGTTTGTAACACCAAGAAATAATCGAGCTAGACCCACCTTTAAGTATACCGATCGGCTTAGAATCACCAGCTGAGTCGATTTAACGTCCGCCGCCTGTCCGTCCGTCCGTCCGTCTGTCCGCCTGCTGTCCATCTAAGCTTGTTCGCACTCTACAGGTCGCAATTGTTGTCCGATTGTCATGAAACTTGGCAGAAGTTATTTTTCTGGCCAAGGACCATCATTATTGAATTTGGAGGAAATCGGTTCAGATTTAGATATAGCCCCCATACAAATGTCGCTCCCGATTTGACTTTTTCCGCTCTATAATGCACTATAGTACCCGATTTTCTTCAAATTTGGCTTAACACCTTATAATCAAACTAGAAATACCTGTGGCGAAAGCGGATTAGATCGGTTCAGATTTAGATATAGCCCCCATACAAATGTCGCTCCCGATTTCACTTTTTCCGCTTCAGAAACCACGTATTGTACCCGATTTTCTTTTAAATTGGCACAACATTTTATAATCGAACTAGAAGCACCTATGCTGAAAGTGGGTAAGATCGGTTCAGATTTAGATATAGCCCCCCTACAAATGTCGCTCCCGATTTCACCTTTTCCCCTTTAGAAACCACATATTGTATCCGATTTTCTTTAAAATTGGCACAACATTTTATAATCGAACTAGAAACACCTATGCTGAAAGTGGGTAAGATCGGTTCAGATTTAGATATAGTCCCCATACAAATGTCGCTCCCGATTTCACTTTTTTCGCTTTAGAAACCACATATTGTACCCGATTTTCTTTAAAATTAACATAACATTTTATAATCGAACTAGAAACACCTGTGCTGAAACTGGGTAAGATCGGTTAAGATTTGGATATAGCCCCCATACAAATGTCGCTCCCGATTTCACTTTTTCCGCTTCAGAAACCACATATTGTACCCGATTTCCTTTAAAATTGGCACAACATTTTATAATCGAACTAGAAACGCCTATGCTGAAAATGGGTAAGATCGGTTCAGATTTAGATATATCCCCCATACAAATGTCGCTCCCGATTTAACTTTCTCCGCTTTAGAAACCACATATTGTACCCGATTTTCTTTAAAATTGACACAACATTTTAGAATCGAACTAGAAACACCTATGCTGAAAGTGGGTAAGATCGGTTCAGATTTAGATATATCCCCCATACAAATGTCGCTCCCGATTTCACTTTTCCGCTTTAGAAACCACATATTGTACCCGATTTTCTTTAAAATTGACACACAATTTTATAATCGAATTAGAAACGCCTATGCTGAAAGTGGGTAAGATCGGTTCAGATTTGGATATAGCCCCCATACAAAGGACCCTCCCGATTTTCCTTTTTCCGCTTTAGAAACCACATATTGTACCCGATTTTCTTTAAAATTGACACAACATTTTATAATCGAACTAGAAACACCTATGCTGAAAGTGGGTAAGATCGGTTCAGATTTAGATATATCCCCCATACAAATGTCGCTCCCGATTGCACTTTCTCCGCTTTAGAAACCACGTTTTGTACCCGATTTTCTTTAAAATTGACACAACATTTTATAATCGAATTAGAAACGCCTATGCTGAAAGTGGGTATGATCGGTTCAGATTTAGATATAGCCCCAATGCAAATGTTGCTCCCGAATGGTTAACAGATGTTGGCCAAACTTTACATATTATATTTCACCAATAAACGCACATGGTGAAAGCGGGTCACATCATTACAGGTTTCAATATACCCCCATACAAATGTCCTTTCCTATTTAACATTTTTTGTCAAGCACATAAATTTACATAATTCAAAAATCCTTCCCGATTTCACTTTTTTACCGAATTGAATTGTAATGAGATAGAAAGTGGGGTGTATCATATAGTCGGCTCCGTCCGACTTTAGCCTTTCCTTATTTGTTTGGGAGATGTCCATATGTTTGTACTTTGGTATAACCCAAATTGGGCCCATTCTGCTCTATTACAGCTCTAGAAACTACATCTTACATCGGATCTTCATCAAATATTGCAGATGTTTTAACTACGATATAGGCGCATGTTTTGGTACAGGCCTCAAGTGTTGTTATAGAACCCTTCAAATGTCCGTCCGATTCATCCTATTACCGATGTATAATCTCTATTTGTCTTTGGATCTTGCTCAATTTTTCCACATCATGTTATGTATTTTACTCGGAATATCTGCTGGAAAATTGGATCAATTACTTTATTATTTACCATATTCATTAAATTTGACTAAACATGAATTTATAGTATAATTTATATGAACTACATAAAATTTTTCCCATGAACCTGGGTCCCTGGGGTTAGTAATCAAAGCGAGGTATATACGCAGGGAGTGGTGTAGGGTATTATATAGTCGGCCCCGCCCGACTTTAGCCTTTCCTTACTTGTTTTTTATGCATTTGATGAATTGTAATAAATTTAATTGAAGAATGTTTTTGATTTGCACCAAGATCATTTTATTCACCCTTCGCTGTGCACAAACTGAAAATAAAAATACTCGATTTGTATTTGTATATATATACAAAATCACACTAAAAATTTAAAGTCCAACTTTACATTGACCTTTAGCTCTAAAAAACAATAGCGTCACTCCAGCTACAAATTATGGCATTTATATTTGCTTCAAGCATTTTGTGCATTTAATCAATTACCGCCGCTAGTAATATACTAATAAGATGGTGCGACGGAGATAAACAGATCGTGAACTTTTTAGAGCAAAGTTGGAGGCAGCCGAGACCCACTTTCATGAATATGATGAATAATGAATAATTGAATGCATATTTATGTGAATTTATATTTTGGCCATTCAATCAATATTAAATGAAATTATTTCTGAAACGATTTTTGATAATTGTTTTCTGCACGTTTTATGTAATAACTATGATATTTGTGGCATTAGTAACTTATTTTGACGCCTTTTGTACTCTACACCACTCTAATGTACATAAATATTTACTTCTCGGTTCACTTACCCATTGTCATGGTCCCACTAACGGATGGCGAACACATATCCATGCTAGTGTAGAGAGCTGCAGAAGGCGGCGGTGGAGGCGTTGTCTGCCTGCTGCCGACCACTATTGGACATCCCGATGACTTGTTAATGCCGCTGCTACCACTGTGTCCTCCGGGCATCATTAAACTATTGTGCTGAGACGTCGAAGGCATAAGCACTGTGGTCGCTGTTCCATAATTTGTCGATGAGTGGTCACCCAATGAGCCGTATGCACAGTTGGGGATGGGAGCATATGTCATGTATGACTTAAGGAGTAAATAATGACAATAAAACAACGTGCATAAGTATGAGTGGAATAAGCATAAATATGTATAGCAACAGTGCCCGAAATACTCAACTAGGAAGATAACACTTGTCACTACTTTTTGTAGCTCGGCCAGTTCACTCTCACTTGTGGGCCAGGGTATTACCGTCAGAACATAGCATTTTTTATATTTGATTCATAATTTTTTTTGTCCAACACTTTATATTAACAAAAAATTCACATTTGTTTTTTTTTCATCTTTGAAAAAGCCAACAACCAAATCTTGCACGCGTGAGTTTTGTACGAATTCGCCGATGTGCTACCTTCCTACGTTTGCTGTAAGACGTGGTTAGGAACGATTCAATTCGCTCCTGGGACATGTTAATGAACTATTTACTAATTGTATTTACCTCATTTCGTGTGGAGAGACTGGATACGGGCATCGGACTGGTTAAATCAATGTCGGCGTCAATGTCGGAAATGTCATCGCCAAAGGAGCTATTCAACTGTGCATCACGTGTGTTCTCGTGCTGGTATTTAGTGTTATCACCACCACCACCACCACCACCACCGCTGCTGCCAATTTTTTCACTAAGATTCTTTTCGTTGTTGGTGGCACTGGAGAGACTGCTTTTGCGGCACGAGCGCCTCCGCTGCAGGGTCAAACGGCCAATTACAAGTGTCAGACACAGCAGCATGCCGGTAGCGACAGAAATGATTAAATAAAGATAAAATTGCTCCTGATTTTCTGCAAAAGAAACAACATGGAGAAAGCATAAATACGAGAAATGAAAGCAATCAAAAGAATATATGTATGTATGTATGTCCGTTCTTTTACTTAATACAAAAACAAAGTCATTGGCCGAAACATGATGTCTGGTTTGTAGTCAATTACTGGCTAGCAAAAAAGGAAAGCGGATCTCGCTTTTATTCTTCCAAAATTGAAACGCGATTAAAATCGTCTCGTCTCAATGCGTGTTGAAGCGTAATGGAAGATATTTCTGGGAGATATCTTTCAATCCTATCACTTTTAATTTCTAGAGATTCCAGGCAAAAAAGTGGTTTTATCATCAATGCGAAATGTGGTCCAAACGAAGAATATACATATAATGACAAATAGTTTTTAACCTTCGCAGCGATGCTGTAATTTGCTGACAAGGCACATGTATACCCACTCCTTTGTACGTCAAAGTATTCTGGTAATCAAAGCGAAGAGATCTATAGGTAATGCGGACCGTAAAAATGTAAGATGTAAGTTGAATACCTCAATTAAATGTGAACTATATCAGTTGATTTTATAAGATTTATTCAACAGAACTTGTTGTTCTAGGCCTGCGTGTCAACTAAAAAAAATTATAAAGATAAAGCTCCCACAAGAAGAAAACAATAAGTTATGAGCAGCTGAAAAAAGTGCCGACGTTTAGGGGTTTCAAATATCGTATTGATATTAATGTAACATTTTTAATGTGCTACATTTTTAAATGTATTCTATTTTGAAATCTCTACGAAATTTTCGACATTCGAAAAAAGAGACGTTTTAAAGTTCAAATGAAGGACATTTAAGGTTCATACATTTCCAGACTTAGGTGTCTTTCAGGGAGAATTTTTGTTCAGATAAGACTCGGGTAAGATTATAAGAACATCACTTTCAATCACGTATTAGGTGAGCCTAAAATTTCAAAATCAAATGTTATCGAAAAGTCTACTATGACTTTGAAATAAAAACATTTTCTACTTTTTATGAGAACTGCTTAAATTGATTGTTGACCTTATGACTTTAATTGTTTATGTATAGTGAGCCTAAAAGTTCTTGATTATTCCTTTGAACTTTATTTATTTTATAGTCCCATATATCGACTAAAACCATTAGTCATCTTCAGTGAATCTAAAAAACATGTTATTTGTATTGAATTTCACGATTTCACCATTTTTAAACTTATTTCCCAATTTGGTCCTGAACAATATTTTGTTTTGCGTGTCCATGCAGTCAAAGGAACTTCATTCATTCCAGCTGTCGTTATGTTGGTATAAGTTTTATTCCCTTTCGCAGCGTTTCTCTCAAAAAGTATAAATTTCGAAAACTTAAATTACGGTGGGCGTGTACACTAGGGCGTACCTCAAAAAAAAAAAGTTCGCCGTACACCTTCGAATATGAAGTATTATTGAAAGGTAGTTTCAAAAAATTTTTTTTTATTTTTTTATGCCGAACGTAGGGGTCGCGCTTTTACATTTTTCTATATAACTTCTGCATTTATAAACTGATTTTAAAGTGTGAAACATCGATGTTTTTGTCTCGACGAGGCCGGTTTTCTTGTCTTTGAAGTCATTGAGCTCAAACACCCCCTTCTGGTACTTACCCTTCATATCTCAGTTGCTACTACCCTAATGTACCACTCTAATATCAGAAAATTAAAGCTCGCATAAAATCATGAAACTCTTCCTAAGGAAGTATGTCGATTTTCAAAAAAATCGGCCTCGTCGAGACAAAAACATCGATGTATCACACTTTAAAATCCGTTTATAAATGCAGAAGTTATATAGAAAAATGTAAAAGCGCGACGTTCGGCATAAAAAAATAAAAAAAAAATTTTTGAAACTACCTTTCAATAATACTTCATATTCGAAGGTGTACGGCGAACTTTTTTTTTTTTACTTGTAACCTGGTACGCTCTAGTGTACACAGCCAGAGGAATGCACACACAGAATTTCATGATATGGACTTCAGCCGTTTGGTTGGTTCCAATTATTACTTTTTCCAATGTGCGATGTTTGAAAGTCCCTTTATTCTATGTGTGTGAGCAACTAGATGCTGTTGTCGTTCATTGGTCCATTTTTTCCTGTTTCCCCCCCTCAAGTAAGGATTTTGAAAAAAAATCACTTTTTAGTGCGCATTTGCGCTATAGTTTGTATATGAGTGTATGTACCAAATTTCAAGTGAAATATTGCGGGAATTTGCATATTTGGCACAAAGGGAGAATCTCAATATTTAAATGAATTAGTCTTTGTATAATGACACGCCAATATAATTGTTAAAGCCTGCTAAGGAAAATATCATTGCTTATAGTCTTAAGTAATAATGTAAAATTAACTTCCGGAAATAAAATCCGAATCTGAAATTTCGAGTGAAGTAGAAAAATTAAAAAAAATATATGGGGACATTTTCATTTATCTGTTCCGATTTTGCCCATTTACAATCCCAACCGATCTGCAATTATTAGACATGTGTGTGTACGTTTGAGTCCTCCTCTAGCTCAGTTCGGACAGACTGACAAACACAGCTAACCAACTGAAATCTGTAAATATTTTTTATCAACTAGATTTTGGTTCGCCCGTGTTTATTCATAATGTCTCGCTAGATTTGAGAGCTTCTATCGGTGTCACTTTTGTAGTTTAGACTCTTCTCAGCGGGAACGTAACTAACCCGGAACAAATTTCTTGAACTAAATTGGAATGTGGATTTTACTCAGATTTCTGCAGACTATTTTTCAGAGTGTAAATTCAGCTTCGCAGTAGACTCAAGAACTTTAGAATTTTTATAATGCTATACCCTACACCACTTCGTGTAATAGGGTATTATAAGTTAGTTTTCCGCCAAATGTTTATAACACCAAGAAATAATCGAGCTAGACCCACCTTTAAGCATACGGATCGGCTTAGAATCACCAGCTGAATCGATTAATCAATGTTTGTTTGTCTGTCCGTCTGATGGGTCCATATTTTCATACTGTCCTCATAATCATGCGTCCTTGTTTTGATGTAGACCCCAGTCAAATAGGTCTCAGACAAGATATTAGACGTATTTTCCACATCCCGTTATATTTTAGTGCGAAACAGTCCACAGTAACAATGGACCATTACGCACATATATTGTCACCGCGCCTATGCACCTCCCGATTTGTTTATAATACTCTAGACAAAACTTATTACTGCCAATCCTGAAGAAAATTATCGCTGTATTTTTTCACTTGGCGCATCTGCAATGAGATGGGATCACACCGATCTTGTTTGCGTTCAGTTAAACTTGACTAAACATTCGTTAAATTTGACTAAACATTATATAACTTTAGCCTTTCCTTACTTGTTCTTGATATAACATCATTTTGAAGTTTGCCATTTTGAGTTATATCTCATTTTTATACCCTCCACCTCCAGGATGGGGGAATACTAACTTTGTCATTCCGTAACACGTTGAAATATCGACCTGAGACCCAATAATATATATATATTCATGATCGTCATAAAATTCTAAGACGATCTAGCCATGCCCGTCCGTTTGTTGAAATCACGCTAGTATTTAAACGAAAAGAGCTAGGACGTCCAAATCTTCGATAAATGCGTCTTATAGTCGTATATCGGTTGGGCGAAATCGTCCCAAAGGGAAAAATGTTTCCCTCACAAGGACTAAAAATACCCTTAATAACCCCTAATATTTTAGAGTATTTAAGCATATTTTTTCAATAAAAAGGGGGATAAAAATTGTACCAAACAAATGGCCGCAGCTAGAATCATGGAATTCGGTGTATACATTGTTCTGACTGCATAGATACGCACAATAAAGAGAAATAGAAAAATGAAGGCAAAAATTGTTTGAACCATGAGGTTAGGTTATTTTGCACTATGTACGTGAGATAATGGATTTTCAAAATGTGTACTTTTGGAATTAAAATAGAATGGAAATACAACCAACTACCAATATTTATGGTATTTAAGCTTTTTGAATATAAGAATATTTATTTTTTTAATTGACTTGAAGTATTATTTAAATATGCAAACGTATTGTTATTTTGTCAATATTTGTATTTGTTTCGGTTGGGCTATATTAAAAACTTTTATATTTTTATGTAGTATTACTGCACTTCTACGAAAATCCTCTGCAGAATGCAATCCATGGTGGAGGGTATATAAAGTTCGGCCCGGCCAAACTTAACGCCGTTTTTACTTGTTTACTTTTGGTCTGTTTTCAAAAACAGGTCGTTTGACATGGAATGAGCAATATGTGGATGTTTTTAGACTGACTATATGATAACATCGTTAACGAATTTTTTGCAAACAATGAAAAGCCCACAAAAAACACTCACTTCTGACATGAATGTACGCTTTCATCCAATTGACGATAAATCCGATGACAAGGACACGTTCGACTTCTATATCATCGTTGGTGCAGTTCAAGCCAATTGTGCCCCAGTCATCCTCCTGCTGGCACCTTCTGCGCAAAATGTAATTCGGAGACGATGCCGATTCCTCATTATTGTCAGCTGGCGCACTCTCTGTATTTGTCGATGTTGACGCATTGGCTTGATATCCTAAATTGTTATTGAGAACTATTTTCGACAGTTTGTTGAATAAGTCATCTTCATTTTTCCGTGATGACTCCTTGTAATCATCCAAATCATCCTCATCAACATCATCGTAGTTTTTGTCGTTAACGTCTGCGAAAATGCACAATAGAACACAGATACTGGGTGGCATTAACCATTCAGCACTTATGTATGTATGTATTCCGTTCATTGACGGGGTCCTTGGATAAGGATTCTTACAGAAGCCAAATCACAACAACTGTCCGTCACTCTCATTTCTTGCAGAAAGACAGTTTATCTTTTGGATTTGTTAATGTCGAGGCGAAATTATTTAACATATACGCTATTAGCGCACATTTGCGAGAAGACTCTCAAATCGCAAAAACTTGTTTTTTGACAAATCGACTTACAAGCTTTGTATAGCATGAAAAGTTTTATCAAAAACTCACACCGAAAATAAGGCCAAAAGAATATTTCATCACCTAAAATTCAAAAGGACGAATTCAAAAACTGGAAAACGGATTTTTGTATTAATTACAACACTTTCGATTTTCGCACGAAGAACTCTACAATTTCGTAATATTGAGTACTACATTACATTGCCAAAAATATAGAATTTATATATGGAATATTTAAAAAATGCTTACATCTCCACTAAATTCGTGGACATCTTATTACGTCTTTTTCAGATTTCAGGTGACGATTTGTAATAGTCTACCGAAACGAGAACACATTTAAGTTATGATGGTCTTCTTGCAAATGTACGATCTGTCTATTCGAATTTTTTATGTTGATTATATATGTATATATATATACTTATATACATATGATTGCATAGGGAAATGAACTAGGAACATATGCGCGGTCCCATCGGGCATTATATACTTAGTATAATAAAAAGCAGGAATAGAAGAATGAATGAATGTATACAAATGGATGTTGATATTTGCATTTCGAAGAAAACTAAATACTAAGCTGGAGCGAAAAACGTCAACTTGTTTGTATGGACGAAACTCAGTTTTAAAATCGTACTATGATGCACATGCTAAGTTGGCTAAAAATTGATTAGTGTTTTACGTGCCCTAAATAAGATTCATAACCATTTGCGCTTATATTAAGTACTCATACTTAAAACACGGCCTGAAGTGCAACTATAAATTCGGAAGAAAGCAATCATTTTATGTTTAGTGACAATTCCTAAATAACAAATACATGATTGCATTTTGCATATTTTGTGTAAATATATTTGTTGTTTAGCATTATTAGTTTTCGGGATCAATGTTTCTTAATAATAATAAAACGTTTTTTTAATTATTATTCTTTCTTTGTTTTTTTTCAGCATTTTGTGAAGGAGACTTGGGGAATTAATTTTGAATCATTACACTATCGAACAACATACAAAAATAATTGAATTTAATTTTTTAATCCAACAGTCACAATTCACAATATTCACAATGTAGTAATGATCGATGAAGCCCATTTCCTATTAAATGGGTATGTCAACAAGCAAAACTGCAGGATTTGGGCTACGGAAAATCCAAGATCAGTTCATCAGCGACAATCACACCCACTGAAGTGTACTGTTGGTTCGGTTTATCCACCGAAAGGATAATTGGCCCATATCTTTTTTGATAATGAAAGTGCTTATGGAAAAAATGTTGAAGAGAGTACGTAAGTGCGAAGCAGAAAATGGGCATCACTTACAGGATATAATTTTTCAAAGCTAATAATAATGTATTGTATTTAAAAATATATAATAATCGCGTAAATAAAAATGTTATAAATCATTTAAACCATATAGCTAATTCTGCGCCTCCCTGTGTCGGGATTGAAATCATTGTCATGACATTGTCAGTTGGAAATGAAATCAAACAACTATAGCTGGAATAACGATTTTGTTGTGTAGTTACTTGATATTTAGTAAGATAAACCCCTTATATCGTGGGCGAGCACCATAAAGTGATCCATACTTTTAGCGGGTGAAATGAAGCAAAAAGGGATAAACATTGTACCAGTGAAACGATTTTCAAAATTCTTAATTCTAAGGGCGATTAATGTATAGACGTACAAAATGAAGGGAATTTTCAAAATTTTTTACTTTTATGGAGAAATAGATAGAAAGGGGAGAAAATTGGTACCAATCCAAGCTAGAATAATGAAACTCAGTTTATGTTTCGCTCTGGTTGCGTAGACTCGAAATCTAATACATTTTGAAACTCGTACTTTTAGGTTTAAAATACGGAAAAAGGGATAAAATTGGTGCCGATCATGTGGCTGCGGGTAGAATCATAAAATTCGGCGTGTAAATTCCTCTCATTCTGTAGACGCGCAATATAAAGGATTTTTGTAAATTTTTACTTAAAGGGAGCTGAGCGAAAATTGTGCCAATCAAACGACTGGAGCTGGAATCATGAAATTATGTTTATACATTTCCCTGACATACTAAACCCGCAAATTCTCCAAATTTGTAAAAATTCGTGGTAATTGGAGTAACAGAGATAGAAAGCGAGAAACACATTGTCAACGAGAAATTTAATGGATTTTCGAAATGTATGCTTCTTGACTGTGTGCTAAGAATTGAAAATGGGCACGCATTAATATATAATATCTAATATATGGGCGTGGTCTTTGAAATTAATTAATTTATTTTAATTCAAAATTATAATATCATCACAATTTATTAAGAAATATCGCTATTACCAAAAATATCATATTTATACCTTCACTCTACAGAGTAGGTGGGAATATATTATTTGGGACAGAAAAAAGTGTAACGCAAGGAGTGACTTACTCCTCCACACAAAGTGGCATACACTTTGGTCACAATAAAACTGACACCGGTAGTCAACATCATTTACAATTTAAACGTATTTTTATAATCACTTTAAACCTAAAAAATATTTACGCTTTAGGCACGCCTCTTCTTGTACCTCCTACACTAAGTAATATTTAATCCTTCATAACATCTATACTGGTGCATGGAATCCACTATGACTTGATATTTTATCATATTTTTACAATTGTTTTATAAATGTGGAAGCTGGATCATGTGACACGAACCTCGTAGCACCTTCCACACAAATTATCCTGTCCTACATAAAATGGTATTCCCTATAACTTCCGTATGTATATATAAGTCGGTTTAGCCGACTGACTTGTTTTCGTAATATTTTACTTCATTTATGCGTGAAGTCGACAACCTCCAATCTGCCGGTAATACTGTGTAAAACTCTCCGTTGCGAAGAGTAAATAAGATTCGACACGACCTTAACGCCTTTCTACTTCTTGCTTATTTATAATATCGCTTATAAAAGTATTCCAATAACCGCAATAATTGGTCCCAAATTTGGCCCAATGTTTACAACTGCAAAAGTGCCATCAAATTTGACCACGTTCAAAACGAATTGTTATGCGTAGTAGTAGATTTTTTGGGTAAATTTAATGAATATGTTTTTCGTTTTGCACTTTTTGTAAGGAAAACTGCAAACGCTCATTTTAAATCGCTCATATCTACTAAACTACATAAGCAATCCAAATAAATTGTTAATTCAAAAGAAGTTGATCTTTCTCAGAAAAAACGACATCAGCAGTGAAAATAGCTTACATACATTAAAATGTCCATCAGTTTGCGTATTACAATATTTGTCTGATTTAGCTAAATTATTTTTCTATGACAAAATATTAACATTTGATTTGTTCTGGCTCAAGACCATTTTGCATCTATATATTATAGAATGCAAATTTATTTACAAATGACATGGTGACATTTGTTACTTGGCTGCACAATACCACTCTCATGATTTCTGGCCCGTGAATGTCTTCGTCAAGTGGCTTTGCTGCGACTTTTCAACAATATACCCGGACTCGTTAAGTAAATGATTCTCACTTTCCGAATATCAGTCAAAAAGTAATAAAGCACACATGCAGGGTTTGGGGGTCTGGAAATTTCCGAGCCGTTTTTCCCCGGGAAAAAATTGGACAGGAATTCCCGTTTCAGATTTCGGTATAGTCACTATATATATTTCGCTCCCGATTTGAGTTTTATCCGCCAGATTTTCTTTAAATTTGGAACAACACCTTACATTTCAATTAGAAATAGCCTAAGTGTTCATATGCTATTGTTTTTTATTTCATATTTTTATCCATCATTGATTCTATGTCTGGTCAAAATTTGGTCAATTCGTTAGGAAAAATAATGTATAATTTAGCATTAAAAAATTCTCATCCTTACAGGACGTGTGGAAAATAATAAATTGGTCAGGTTACAGAATTGGAACGTCATTATCCATTCGTAGAAAAATCCACAATAAAAAAATGAAATCTCAACGCAATATTATCCAAACACCCGACTTGACAAAAAGCCTTAAACATGATTGTCTCAAATACCCCGAAAAATTATAGGTTATTATTACATTTCCATGATATAGGACTCATATCAAAATTCTCACCGAATTGATTGTAACGGGCGGACCGACTTTAGCATTTCTTACTTGCTTGCTATTCCATATTTTTTTGTCACACGATTTAATTTTTTACAATTCTTTTTATTTAGTATAGCAGAACAACCTTAATCTTAAATGCACCGTGACTACTGCTTACATTGCGCGGCATAACTTCACCGCCAAACACTCCAATATTGATATAATATGTTACTGCGTTTTTAGACCTTTTTGGCATAGTCTAGCTTCAGAATGGACGCACATTTTACTTTAACAAAAAAAGTTGCAGTAGCATGTACAATCGATTTAGTACTGCCAATTTCTACGACAGGCGATTTTTCCGCTTGAAACTGCTGATTTCAATAAAATTCTTAAGGTTCCTAATAAATAACAAAAAACAGTTAGGTTCTGAGTTTTATGGTCTTTGGTAGTGAATGTATGATTTTTTTGTCTAACTGGAACTGTTTCTATTTCGTGTTTATACCCTCCACCACCAGGATGGGGGTGAAATATCGATCTGAGACCCTATAAAGTATATATATTCTTGATCGTCGTAAAATTCTAAGACGATCTAGCCATGTCCGCCTGTCCGTCCGTATGATGAAAGCACGCTAGCATCTAAACGAAAGGAGCCAGAACGTCCAAGAATACATCTAATAGTTGTAGATCGGTTGGGATTGAAAGTGGGCGAAATCAGTCCAGAGGGAAAAGTTTTTCCCTCACAAGGACTGAAAATATGCCTAATATTTCGGGTACTTAAGCATGTTTTTGGAGATGTCCGCTTATATTTGCTAGATATTTGGTATAGGCATTCCCCTTGTAGCAAAAATGTGCACCATAAAGTGATTTTTATTTGTTGCGTGTGAAATGGGGGCAAAAAGGAATAAAAATGGTACCTATCAAACGGCAACAGCTAGAAACACGAAAATCGGTGTGTACATTTCTCTAATCGAGTGGATACATAATATTTATGAGGTTTTTCCCAAATTCGTACTTTTAAGGATAAAATGGGAATAGAGGGATAGAAACAGTACCAACCAAACGGCTGCACCTAGAATAATGAAATTCGGTGTATACATTTGCTTGATTGCGTACACACATAAAATAAAGGGATTTTTCGATATTCGTACTTTTAGGGGGTACAATGGAAAAATGCATAACAATTGTACCAACCAAATGGCGGCAGCTAGTATCATGAAATTCGGAGTATACATTGCTCTGACCGCGTAGACACGAAAAATAAAAAGGTTCTTCCAAATTCGTACTTTCAGGGGATACAATGGGAAAATAGGGAAAAATGGTACCAACTAAACGGCTACAGCTAGAATGATGAAGTCAGTGTGTACATCCCTCCAATTGCATATATACGTAAAATAAAGAGATTTTAGAAAGTTGTACTCTTAAGGGGTAAAATGGGAAAAAAGGGATAAAAATGGTACCAAGTAAACGGCTACAGCTATAATGATGAAAGTCGGTGTGTAGATCCCTCTAATTGCGTAGACACGTAAAATAAAGAGATTTTTTTATACAGTCGTATTCTTAAGGGGATAAAATAGGAAAAGGGGATAAAAATGGTACCAACCAAATGGCCGCAGGTAGAATCACGGAAGTCGGTGTATACATTCCTCTGACTGCATAGACAAGCAAAATAAAAAGATTTTTCAAATTCGTACTTTTTACTTTTGCGGCAAAAATGGGTAGAATCATGAAGTTAGGTTATCTTGCACTGTTTAGGTGAGATAATGGATTTTCAAAATTTGTACTTTTGAAATTAAAATAGAATGGAAACGCAACCAACTGTAACACTTACTATCTACCATCTATTATGTAGTTAAACTTATATATAAATATATATAAATTAATTTTTTGAATTGACTTGAAGTATTATTTCGATATATAGTATAAACGTATTGGTAGCCTTGTCGTGTAAGCGTGGTTTGAAATAATAAAAATATTATATTTATTTATAAAATTATTTTATCAATATTTTAATTTGTTTTGGTTTGTCTATATTTAAAAAATTACATAATCTTCTAATGCTACTGCACTTCTGCGAATATCGACAGTCTCTATGGAATGCAATCCATGGTGGAGGGCATAAAAAGTTCGGTCCGGCCGATCTATCTAATATACAAGTTGGAGGTATTTCAATAGACAGCAAATATGACTGATATTGATTTAAAAATCATTAAATTCCATATTTAATAAACTTAACGAAATGATTATTATCTGATTTTATTCTAATTTTATAATTTCAAATTTGCTAAGGCTACAGCTTCTAATTTTCAAACAAGAAATAAAATTCAATTGCTTGCGTATTGCCCCCTTGTCTTTTATACCAAAACTCAATTAAGCAAAGTGTATTCATTGTCCTCTGCTCTGTGGGACTCTCTACAAATCTAGAAATCGAACCACTCCTATTCCCATAAAAAGGGACTCTCTACAAATCAATCCCCTCCTCTTCCCATACATCGGAAAGTTCTTAGTACGACCATTACTTTCATCAGTCGATAGTTCGAAGGTTACGTAACGCAATACACGCTATACGTTACTCCGCTTATTTTCTGATTGGCCCTTGTCCTTACGGAGAGGAGAGTACGCCAACATGTACCCCCTGTTTGCTGTTCATTGCGTTGGGGGAGGATTTTGCTCATTAACCTCAATGCTGGAAGATGTGCAATATTAATGAAAATGTTTTAATCACTCTCAATTAGAGATGCCGAAACCGAAAACCGGCTAATCGTTATTAACACCGCCACCGTCAAGGTTAAAAAACCTACCTATATCGACATACTGGTGGCAGGATATCTCCCCAAATGAAAATATGAGAAATCTTGTGAAATAGAAGGTGCCAGTGGTCATGGTTTACTACGAAGATAATTTGTAGGCATGAGAATTGAGCAAACACACTGATTTGCGGTGGGAAATTGGGAAATTATCACAAATAAACTGGAAAACAATGGAAAGTACGGATGCGGTCAGGGAAAAGAGCTTCGATCGGTATTAGAAGTGAACAAACGGTGGGGTTCAATGTCTGCGATGCCCAGTATATTCGTACGAATTTATATTTGTGTGAATCATGCTTCATTGGATATAGACATACATATTTATGGTCCAATATGTTTACAAGCGTAACCCAGCAGAAACTCCAATTACAAAATAACAGGGAGGGGGTAAACCAAATGGAATTTATAACTTACCATTCGAATTATCCTGTGACATTTTTACATAGGAATGTCACACAGTGGAAACTAATTCTGAAAGAGCCACCTCGACTATCTGCTTAGAGCAGATGCATTTTCCAGGTGATTTAAAAAAAATTTGGATGCACCTCGGCCATGTCAAATTTTGAAATTTTGTAAAAAGTGCTATTTTGGCGAGGTTGGTTTTTTTATTTAATACGTCCTTAAAATTTTTTATATTGTTATTTTTGATAAAATTCTAAATAATCTATTGAAGACATTGGTGCAAATGAGTTACTTCAATTTGAACTAAAAATCTACCAAAATGTCCCATTTTACAGTTTTCCCAAAAAGGTGACGACATTATTTCGCTTCTAAAACAGATCTGGAGTAATCATAATAAGGAAAAAATAAAGTTAAAAACTATTAGTGTGCCATTTAATATTTTTGTTGGACCATTTTCGAAATTTTTTTCATATAGCGAATGGGGATAAACATCTGGTACCTACCAAACGACAGCGGCCGTTTCTATGGTAGACTAAAGTTTGATGCCTTTTGTTTACTTTTTATCACCCTTGAGCATTATATATGTATGTAGTGATATAATTAGCCAAGGACTATGGCGCTATATAAATATTTTGTTAGTGGTCATGGTATTTACTTTTATTTTTCACTATTTTAATAACAAACCGCTTTGACTCTATATTTCTAGTTACCCCACACCTTGGAAACTAAATGCGTTGCTCACTTTCTTTACAATGTTTCGCTACAATAATTACTTACATGAAAACGAAATATACGTTTCATATTTGCGTAAAATTGCTTCTACATACTTATGGGCATCTCCCAATGGCCCGGACGCGACATTCGCACTCCTTAAACTACTCAAAAAACAAGAAAGAAACTGAAAAAGTCGATCAGCCTTTTTAGTGTTGTAAAGCGCTTAAAGGGTACTACATTTTAAAAATATATCAACACTACAAAATTATAAACAATTTTACACGGAAACGGACGCTACAAAAAACAGAAGTACTTTTGAAGGTCTTATAGAAATATACAAAATTCAGCGATTTTCTGAGAACTTTGTTTTTCCATATATATACATGAAAATGAAGGTCAGAGGATATATTTTGTTCGTAGATTTATGAAATATGAGAATTATCTCTTATTTTTTTTAATTAGGTACAGCAGAAATACGGACGCGACATGTATTTCCAATCATAGTAAAACAATTAGTAATTTTCGTTATAACACTTAAACTTTTAATAAAAATAAAAGAGAACAAGTTAAATTCAAGTTTCTGATTTCTGATTTCATTTTTTTGGTAGACATTTTTTGGGAGATGCCCATATGTATCTATAAAGGTTCGCAGACAAACGTATGTTTGTATATTAAATAAAACTTTTCCGTGTAGAACATTTGGACAAAAAATATATTTTGTAATTCTTTTCCCAGATGGAAAACAAAAGAATTTATTTCTCATATGAAAGCAGTAGAAATTAACATTAAAAACATGTAGGCGTAACACGATGAAAAAGATTTACATCAATTTTGCTATACTGTACAATTTATATAATTTAAAAGCGCCCCAACACCAAGATCGAGGCTAATCAAAACCCGGTTTAGACGCAGGAAGTGTTGTAGGGTATCATTTAGTCGGCACCGCGAATTCACGAACAAACCGAAAACCGAGTTCCCGAATGGAGCCGGTTTTTGGCATCTCTACTCTCAATCAATGCATTTTCAATTAATCGTAAAGTATTCCTCTAGATTAAGCATGCTGTGTGTGTAGCTGGGGTACTGTGTAATTGAGGGTTAATTTATAGGTGCAGAGAACAAGGTCTAATTTCACAGTAAGTGTACATCGTACGGGGTACGGCATTCAGTTTGCGCATCCAGACTTTTTTTACTGGGTGTAAATATGCGATGCATTTAAACTCGAGCGGCATGCAACCCAATGAGACCAAATGAGAAGAAGTTCATGTAGAATGGACATTAGTCAGACATATGACAGGTAAAGCGAAAGCGTGGACATTATAAATCATTCCATTTGAACAATATACTGCTGAAATTATAACGGACTACAAATTCAAAATGTTTGGTTCTATTGATTACTACCAAACTGGCGAACTTTTTTGCGCAATTACAGTGAATAATCCCATAGGCACAAATCGAAAAATGCAATCGAGAGAATATTACTGAACTCGAAATTAGAGGAAAGATTCAAGTGTGAATTCTTTTATTTGAAATTTGATTTGATTCAATTGCAAGCGTTGTATAAACCGAAAATACATATTTCCACCGGACAACCTTAACGTTTTTTTTCGTTTATGGTTGGTATTTATTACTCGGAAACACTTTTATGGCACATAGAATAATTTATAATATAAAACCAGGTACAGATTATAACAGAACTCTTGGAAATTTAAAGTAAGCAAAAATAAAGATTATCGAGTTTGTCTAGCCTTCTCGAAAATCAATCACTCTGATGAATCGAAATATTCGCACGGAATACCTCAAGGAAAGTGAGTGGCATAGTATTGCTATGATCCATCTGGGCCCATACACAATTCAAGACCACCATGGTATCATTTGGATCTCGATTAGGTAGCTGAGCTAAGTTACAAAACAGAACACTAGCATATTTTATTGAATTCAGTGTCCCCAGATAAGATTTTTGAATTTGCTCAATATTTGTATGGGATCAATTCACTGAAACATTGCACTTTATGACCGTTTGCATTTCAGCCAACAATATCAAGATTAAAGAAGAAAAATGCACATCGATGGTTCGATGAGGATACCTGTTCCATAAACACCACTCACAACATTCTTGAAAGGCCAAATTATAATTTGAAAGATAAATGGTTAAATCGATTACTTTACAAAATGTAATAGTAATAAACGCTTGACCCTTCTGGTAGCCGAATTGTATTTATGCGAAATTGGTATAGAAATGTTGAATAGAACGTACACGGGATAGCTACCAAAATGTTAACTTAAAGTTATTTATTTTGTTAACATGCACTGAAAGAATTATCTTCATAATATTTATGATTTTGTCTTAACCTCAGTGAAAATTTGCATTAAAAAGTCGCCAAAGAAACACTTCATAAAATGTGTGAAACATGTTTCATAAAGCACAAATCAATGAAAAGTGCCATGGAATTTTTGAAACATTTCTTAGAATCTATGAAATGCAGTCCTTCATTCGATGAACTTTTTTCATAATATGATTTATGAAAATGTTCATAGATACTGAAGTTTCCAATATAAACAAAAAAAGATCTGAATTGTTGATTAAACAAACAACACACACCATCATTGCGAGAGTCTTGGCAATGAGTTGTATGTTATGAAACATTTCATAAAAACTATGAAATCCATGATTATATTTATCAAGACATTTCATAACACAAATATTTTATTGGTTGTGACATATTTCATAATATTTAAGAATTGTTTAATACTATGAAATCTTTCTTTGATCTTATGAAACTAAGTTTCACTAATTTAACAATTTTGTTTTATGAAATATGAAATGTTTATGAAAAATTTTATGAACCATTTCATTTATTATTTTGTCGTACATATTAAAAAAATCACTATTGTGAAGGAAAATTATTTCAGTGTACATTCCACCTCAAAACGAAGGTTTGTATGTTTTATGATTAGTACTAAAATATTTAGGCCTAGCAACATCTATTGATGAACTAAACCGTTTTCAAACTACCTCTAAATATTAGGTTTAAACACAATATTGAATTGTTATCTCAAATTTGGACCCCGAAAGTGGAATTCATATAAAATCCCAACAGAGTACTAAGTTGTTATACATTTTCTATTTTCTCTTTCAGATTCTATTTATCTTTTAGAACCAAATGTTTTTATAAAAATAAAATTTAATTTTTGAGAAAAGAAATCAATAATTTCATTGACTTTGAGGTAAATATAAAACCGATGTAAGTGAGACGTAAACACGGCTCCTGTGGTTTAACATCATTTTGTAAAAGCGGCATCAAAAGTGACACTAAATGGTAAATAATTCAAATCCACTGGAATTTTTGCAAAATTTTACAATGCAGGTCCAAATATGTAATCAATATGTTTGCCAATTTTTTGTAGCAATATTTCGAGGTAGTGTGAAAAAGATGCAGCTCTCCAACGGATGTCGCTACAACCAATATATTTAAGTTTTATATGAAGACATATTAATTTTAAATTAACATTTTACTTTTTCGGCTCTATGCTAATTAAGAGGCTGTAACATTAATATCGGTTGGCGGGAATATGGTACTAGCGTAAATACTGGCATCTTTAAAGATTGTTTGTTTGGATTTCTCCTAAGTTTTGAATAGAATGTTTGTTACGAGGTATCATGATCAAGCCATCGATGTGATATATTGGTTAGTATACCTACATACCTTCTAAAGTGTTATCGTTATGCGAAAGTATGGAGGGCATCAAGGTGGTGGTTGGTTCACTCGAACGCATGTTGAAATCGAATGGGTATGCAGCATTCGGTATGGCACCTTGAAGTTTGGGCGCCGGAGGTATAGCTTCGCCTTCTTTATAGAATTGATCCTCGTCGTACAGTTCATCTTGGTCTAAATCCAATTCACTTTGCTGAGGTTCATCCGGCTCCGGCGCAGTTTCATAGCGGTCTTTGAGAACTTTCCGCGGAACTGTTAATGATAAAATTATACATGAAATAATAGGACAAATGTACTAAATATATAGGAGGGAGGTAGATTATCAAAATAGTGAAGAAAATTTAATTTAAGAATTTTATAATAGTGTCATTGTAGTAATGAAGCAGTTTAATTGATGGGTGAATTTGTTCGTTGTTGCAATGACAATACTTTGTTGATATAATTAATGAAAACTAATATAATTTAAAAATAATACCTTTACCTACAATCATAAAATATGCACAAATAAAAAGATTTTCAGTAAGCGGTCTCTCCCAACAAATAGGTTGTTTAATTCCCTCGATACTTTGTGAGATGTTGGAATAAGTAATGAATACGATCTGACCAACTTTGACAGTACATCACAGAGTTAACAGGGATAACATTTGTATCAAATGTCAACATTGGGGTGACGAAAGAATCGCTGTTTAGGTGAAGGGTTAGCGGTTTAGCCCAAAACTTAACATTAATTCGGCCTTTATGGCTGATTCAAGAACGACACTTTATGGGATAGGACTGTTACTGATACAGATAAAAAGTGCGCAAGGGAAAAACTGTACAATTCGTGTAACTGATGTAGGAAGAGAAGGGCTTAAATATACACATGTTCACAAAACTCTAAACGTTTTAAATTTAAATTGTCTGATTTCAATTTTGTAAACTCCATAAGAGTTATTCCATGTTTCAATTTTGCCTGTTCTCTCTGGTTTTGAGAAAATTTTACAAATATTAACTTTTCTATATGACGACTAAAACTGAAATTTCCGATTTTAAAAAATATGAAATTGTAGTAGTTTTGTCAAATTTAATTTTAAACCAATTGTCACTTTTTAGTGGTACACTCAGAAAAATAGCATTCCTAAATCTGGGTAAAATCCATACTTCTTTTTAATTCAACAATTGTACTAGTTTTTTTTAGTTTAGTGAAAAATTCTTAAAAGAAGGAAACTTAATTAAGTATGAGTAAAGTTCCCTTATTTCAAAGTTCATTTACTAGCCATTGGGGAGTAAACTTACTTGAAGACATTTCTTTGCATCTAATAACAAGTTCTTACAATTGAGTAAATTCATACATGTGTTAAGAAAATTTCCATTTCGTGTGGAAAAACTAAGAAAATTTTAACTAAAAGAACTAGTTTTTTCTCAAAATTAAGGTAATGTGTACTGAAATTTATGCCGGTTCTTCATATATTTAAGTATAAATGAAGTTATAAAAATCACTTCAAATTGTTTAGAAAATTCTTGAATATTACTCTACGAAGCAATTCTCGTACGTTTACAGAGACTTATTTCTTAAATACTTCAAGTGTTATTCTAAATAACTACTGCGATGGCGCATATCTTGCCTTCGCAGCAAGCATAGAGTAATAGCTCATCACTTTATGACAGAGGTATCGGGAAGATTTTTAGAAAGAGTTCATGTTGTCATTTTTGGTATTTGTTTTGCACACTCTGAAGCAAAATTATTTGTTTGAATTATTTTTAATTAAACTGAACTAATTTCAAGTTCACTTTTTTCCTTGTATCAAGAAAAAATTTCCTCAGTTTAAGTAAAAATGTACTTCTTTTGAGGAAAAAAATCAACAAAATTATCCTCTGTTTAAGTAAATATTTACTTGATCTGAAGTAAAATTTACTTAGGTTTAGAAAATTTTCGGCAAAATTTTACTTAAATTTAGTAAAAATTTACTTGGTTTTCAGAAATGTTTACTTAGATTTAGGGAAATCTCAGCAAAATTATTTACTTAGAGAAAAATTGAACTAGAACAAAGTTCAAAGCATGTACTACTTTCAAGAAAAAGTTTGAACTTGATATGAGGATATATTGCTTTAGCACTATACGAAGTTCAATTTTCCTACATTTTAGTTCATGTTCTCAGTGTGTAACTGAGTGTATAAACATACATGTACACATAATTTTAAACGATTTAACTTTAAATTTTAAAATCTTTGATTTCAAATTTGTAAACTCCGCAAGTGTAATTCCATGTTTCAGGAAATTTTACATATATGTTTTTGTAATAAAACTGAAATTCCCGTTTTAAAGAAACATGAAATTGTAGTAGTTTTGTCAAATTTAATTTTAAGCAATTTCTAAGTTTTTTGTGATATGATATAAAGTTTTGCTTAATCTTCAGCAAATTATTGAAGTTTCACAGAAGATTTTCAAATCTAAAATATATATCTAATTTTTTTAATTTTTCTCTTATTTATATTTTATAAACATAAAATACATCTTCGATATTTGACGCTTCATAAGTTTTATTGTGGTGTTCCATTTACTGTACAACAATTATAAACATGATTGCAGTCAAAATTAAAAATATATAAAATATATAATTAAAGCGACTTATTATAAGATGAGCTGAAAAAAGTTGGGGATGTATCCGATTAAATTTATATTTGGTTTGTTTAATGTGTTGCCCCAAAATATTTTGGCTTTATCACCGTCCATTCGTGAGCTAGACATTTTTCTCGATTTTAGTGCTACTTTTAATGCGACAAAACTTATTTTACAAATGTCGAAGATGTATTTTTATTTATCTATATATAAAAATCAATGTGTGTGTATGATCCGTATAGGACGCCAAACCGGTACCTAACCAGTGGACAGAGGATGGTTCCTGGCTACTCTAGGTTATGATAGGACAAGGGAGCGCGGTACTGTCCACTATACTGCACTCCTAAGAAAGAAAGTCACAAGTGCCAAAATTCCAAAATTGAGATAAGGGCAGATTTGGAACAGTGAATGAGTTTCCGATTTTTGTGTTAAACTTATGAGACCAATTTTCAACTGTAAATCGCTAAAAAAACCGTTAAGCAAAAAGGATACATCTCCACTTCTAGCATGTTTCCTAGACAAAAAAGTCTTATCTGGCACTTACTACGACCAAAATTTGTAGGTTGTATTCCTTGTATATCTGATTTTTTTGGATAGTATTACGTTTCTTCTTTGTGAGTGCAATATTACGCAAAAGTTCTTGCGAACATCTCATACCCTAATTTATTATATATAACATAACAATTAAAGACATGCATAAACATTTTAATGAAAAGAAGAATTTTTATATGAATTTTATGGAAAAGTTGTTTCTGAAAATAATATTATATTTTCGATATTGGGACATGAAGAATGCTGGTCATGTGAAAAACGAAACTATTATGAAAAGAAAACTGAGTATTCAAAAACTACTCCAGCAACTGATTGCGAAGATTGTTATATATGGAAGACCCAAAATGAGAAGAGTACAAAAGGGATTGTGGTCGAAGTGAAAATGATGACTGTGTAATTGTTTCTGCGGATTTGCAAAAGGTAACCATTATTTTATTATATTATTTTGATAGGTAATAAAGCTTACCCGGCGTGACATGTTCAAAGAAATTACATTTACTCCACGAATTATTGCATTTAATGAAAGTTTTGTACCGGTTGGAAAAAAACAAGCTAAGCCAATTGCAGCTATTTGGTATGAAGGAATGTCTAGCAGATCCAAAGAAGATATTATTTCCGCATTTTATGATTTTCTTAAGCTCCGCAGAGATACCAAAAATTTATTTTTTTGCCTTGATAACTGTGCCGCGGAAAACAATAATTGCTCGGAACATCATGTTGAAAACATAATTTTAAAATATTTTGAGTCAGGACATACATTTATGTCTGCAGATGCCTTTCATCGCCAAGTTGAGAGATAACAGATTTTAAAGATTGCGTTCAGAGGAGTAATTCAGGAAAAGTTGAAGTGATTGAAATGCACATGGAAAACTTAAAAGAAATGGCATACAAATTAAAAGAAAACAACACCTTACATTAAAGCTCAACGATATTTTGCCCAAAAACAGAATGGAATTTTGGGAATCTCTTCCAGAAACCATTAGTGAACCGATCCATGACAGTGATTAAACCTTTCATTTTTAATTAAATTTTAGTGGCTATTTTATTTTTATTTTAGTGACTATTTCATGTTATAACGTTCACAGTTTGAATCTGTTTGTTTTTTTAGGAATACATTTTTATTGATATGAAATATATTGAACAAATACAAGGAATTTTTTTAACTTATTTGTACAATTTGGTTTTCGTAAAATTTTTGGGTGCCTATACTAGGCAAAAAAGTCATAAGTCCATTTTTCTACTTTACCATGAAAATGTCCCCTGTCTGATAGAATAATTAAATTGGATAAAATAATATATTTATAAATCATATTTTAAAATTTTCAAAAATATTAAATTTTTAGGCGCGAAGGATACAAAAGGTAAAAGCATAATAACTCAAAACAACAGAAATGGAGATATGACTTTATTTCTTAAGAGGGCAGTATACTTTAAACCTGTCAATTAGTACTCATTTTATCTTCAAAAGCATACGAAGTAGGAAGTTAGGGAAGACTGAACCAGTACAACGCAGGATAAAACAGGTAGTAAAAAATAAAAAAGATGTGACAATTTCTGTAAAACTAGAAGTAATTTGCTAGAAATTAGACAAAAAATACCACGAAAAGTAAAAGAATTTTTAAACTACCTTTTGACAACAATACTTTATTTTCAGTCAACAGTATCAACTATTTGATGTTTTTTCGGAAATGATAGTTTTATACGCCATATAAGTAGATAATTACGTATGTATTTGGCAAATTTAATCAAAATCGGAGAAAAGAGCCAAAATTTGTGTGATCGTTTCATATAGAGTTTGGTTTGAAGGACCAGAAGGCTCTTGTATTATGTACGCTCGGGCACCCTATACAATCCTATACAATCGTTCCCTGAATAAAATGAAGAAATCTAAGTTGCGAGGCGTTAAGTTTTGATCATCGATATATAAAGCGGTTTTGTAAGAAAAATATTTCCCTAGCTACTTTTATTTGGGATTTTGATGGGAAATGATTTTAACTCGATTTTTTCCTTCGAGAGTTGGAAATTTACTCTCGTGATGTATTCTTTTTTCTATTCTATTATACAAAGCAAATGAAAACCCTAAACAAATATAATTGAAATAATATAATGTAATCCCTTTATTAATAAAAAATCAAATTGTACTGTGGCATGCCCATCTGTACAAGGCAATACTTACTGCAAGTGTAAACGACTTTCAAATGCATCGGAATATCATTTTTGCAGGGTCTACCAAATGTGCCGGCATCCGCTGTAACCGAACAACGTCGTCGTCCGTGGCAAATTTGCATAACCGTCTCCGTGGCATAAGACACCAGACAAGCTGTAGGCGAGGGATGGAGAGAAGATGGAAACCACAGGATTAAGTTTAGTCTAAACTAAATAACGCAATTCAACAGTTCAGTTCAGTTCAGTTCAGTACAACGTTCGCTTCGGATATTTTCATAAACGCGAATACACACATTCGTTACGCAATTACGGGTTGACAGGGGGTGGCTGGCACCCCTAATTGCATCATAGAAACAACAATTATTAATACTTACTCTGTTTACCAGTCGTATCCGGCGTAGTCTGCGTTTGTGTGCTGTTTTGTGGGCACTGTACACTTTCGCGCTCTATATGGCCGAAGGAGGCGCTGTATATGGCAATTCTGGAGTAGGGATTGCACACGAGCGGCATATTGTCGTTCTCACAGGCCACTTTGGAGCGAAACTCATCTGAAAGGAAGCACAATAAAAAGAAGCAAACACAGTTAGATCTACATTGTCGTGCCAAAGAAATTGTCGTTTCCCTTTGTATCGCCGAACAGCCCGGACCCGACACCGCCCCCTTCCCCTCCCCTTAATATTAAATTGTATCAAGTGTCATCAAGTTTAATTTAATCGCCATTGTACATTATGCCATGTACTGCCGCACGATATCAGTTTTAAAGGATTTTTGGAAACATCATCTCGAACTTAGTTATCGTGGACAGCGTAGTCCTTGAGCGAGAAAAAAGCTAAGACGTTTATCTCGAAATAAGATTTTCTAATTTCCGTTTACTTTCCCTTGGATTTTAACAATTAAATAAAAATTGCCAACCGAGTTTTCAGTGGAATGGCACCGGGACGTGTTTCCGCTCGCTCCAATTGAATGTGGTGACAATGTCTGTTTTATTGTTATCTGAGCGGCAGCCACCTCAGGTCTCGCTGGCTCTGCAACGAAATCTAATTGGAATCCAGGAACGTGTATTCGCGTAAATACAACGACAATGACAGTGCACAATTGTTAGCGCCGAATGGGCGATGTGAAATCATTTGTCTGTGGTAGGGAAAGTTTCTCTTTATTTCCCAAAGATAATTTCATTACAAGAAGATATTGGTCCATAAATTGATTTAATCGGAAATTGGAAAGACATTGGCAATGAACGGCAGCCACACACACACACACAACATGGTGTTTGATTGCAGCTTGCCAATTGTAGAGGGAGCTCAAAGTCTTTTCAAACGCAGGCACAAGACAGCGCATTACTATGATAATATATCGTTGCTCTGTATCCTATAAAAAGGAGATGTACAAAGTTATATAAAAAACTATGGATTCTTCGGTTTCACTATTATCTAGTCTTTGCATATCGAAGAGATAATCAACAAAGGCAATGAGCAAACGCCGGATGTAATTGATCTTTTATAACTATCGATTTTGATGATGAGCTGATGACACCAGTGAATTTGAAAATGCAAACCGTAATCTTGGATTGCTAAAAATTTTGGTAATTTAGTTTTGAGACTCGAGACATTGTTCTTATAAGCATTATGGAAATTGTCGAGTTCTGTAAAAATGGAATTTAGTTGCTGTGACATCTGGCTGAATTCACTCTTTCATAAATACTAAACGCTCCGCTCCTACAGCATGGATTTGGTCGTTATTTATCGGATGTCACAGGTGGCGGGCTATATCCAAATCTGAACCGATTTTCATCAAATTAAATAAGGTTGGATCTAGGTACAAATATATCCATGCCTGGTAGGATATAATATTAGTATTGCTTTTTCGTTTCCCATTTCCCTAAAAGATAAACGCTGAAGACACGAACTTGTAAAGACAAGTTCATGTCTTCCCATCAACATTAATTTCCAACATTAATTACCTATGTGGACGTATTTGGTTTCCACATATCGAGGGCTTATGTTCATAAGTGTCTATGAACAAAAACACAACTTTTCAGGAGAGCGAACAAAATAATTTTCTCCTTAATTTTAAGAGTAATTATGAAACATTCTTCTACAGTTTAATCTAAAGAGGATTACTAATTGTTACGATTAAAAAAATTTCGAAATTTCCTATTATTCGCGCTTTTATGGTTCACAACCACTTTTGCGAGTTCAAAATTTAGCACTATGAATGTTGAAATAAGCACATAGCCATTAATGCTCAAATATATAAATAAGACTTATTGTAAACTCGATAACGTTTTTTATGAAATGTTGGCAATGTTGTGTAGAAAACGCATTTTCTGGGATGTACACAGGAATTTAAAGATTCCAGCTTCGTCCGTCAGACTGGAACTATTTTTATCCCTTTTTCCAAATTTTGTACAAAAAATGGATATTGCGGTAGGGATATTTGGATATTTTTGGAAAACTTTCATTTTCGCGGCAAATATGGCTAAAATGATTTTCACACATGGCATTTTTGTTCTATGACTTTCTCGCGATCTAGCCAACGGATCCGACTGAATTTTTGTTTGTGTATTAAGAACCAATGTCCCTTGTAACATATATGTAGCCAGTCGCGAAAATCGCTGCAATTGTTGAAAAATCAAAAATTCACGGTTGCAATTGCTGATTATTGATTATGAAACTTCTCTGAGACAAATATTCCCCAATCACATGCCAAAAAAATATTTTTGTATTCTCAATATGATAAAAAGTTACGTGGGTCTTTCTAAAGATACTTTTCACAATTTTTGACCTTACTGCCACTATTTATCCTATTTTAGCCTGATAACATGGGAACCAAAACGCTATTAACCGCGAAATGATGGAATTTGATAATGCGTTATGCCCTAAGTTTAGAAAAATGCTGTTCCATTTATGAACTATATTATGGCTGTTTTTCTTTAAGACTAGATAACTAAGCTGCGATAACAAAAATCTAAATAAAATGTTAAAATTTCACTCAAAATAAAAAATTCTTTTTTAAAATTGTCTCCAAAAGCAATGTCAATGTGTGTGTGAAAACAAATTTTGAAAAAATAGTTTTGTGCTAAAAATGTATGACTTAGCCTGGATAATTATCCATTTTTCGTACGCTCAATGTGATTATAAAAACTTTATCAAATATCATATAACTGAATCCGAATATTTTACTAGGAATATGAGCTACATGTGTTGGGGTACAATAACAGGTATATCAACTTCATCAATCTCCAAATTTAAACTATGTCTGGGAAAAATAATACTATGTTCAGAGTTAATACAGGGTGGCCCAGAAAGACCGAAGTGGTGTGAATTCCTTATAACTTTTTTATTATAATTTTTTTTTCTTTTCTTTTCAGTATTTTGTAAAGAAGACTTGGATAATTTATAATGGAGCAATACACAATTGAACAACGTGCCCATATTGTTGAAATTTACTTTTCAAATCAACGGTCCATTGTGTTGACTCAGCGTGCATACCGTCGTCAATTTAATGTGCGGGGATTTAACCGCTCCAGACTGTTTTCTTTGGGGCTATTTAAAAGGAAAAGTTTATGTTAATAAGCCTAGGACTATTGAGGAGTTAAAAACCAATATTCGAGAAGAAATTAACAACATACCACCGGAAGTTTTGCGAAAGGTCATGGAAAATGTGTTGGAAAGAGCACATTTGTGCGAAGCAGAATATGGCCACCACTTGCGGGATATCATTTTTAATAACTAATCCAAAAATATTCCCCATCAATTTAATGTATTTAAAAAAAAAAAAATTAAAAAAATATCTCTTAAATAAAAAGTTATAAACAAAACAATTCACACCACTTCGGTCTTTCTGGGCCACCCTGTACTTATCTCCTTCGTGTACACCAGCCAGACAGACGGACATTACTTATAGTCTTAAGTCACTCCTTCAATGCGTTACACTTTTTTGTATCCCAAATGATATATAAGCTCCTACTGCGTAGAGTGAGGGTATAATTATCCCAGCTTAAGACAGAAACGGGCACATATATTCCTACTTTATATGATTTTTTCTAAGAAAATTATTTAAATTTTGTTTGCCTACTTAAATTAAACTATTGACTACGAATAAATTGATTTTTTTAATTTGAACAAGGGGGAAAAGATCAATTCGGTGTATAGATTTCTTCGGCTACATAGAATTTGATGTGAATATACCTCTGAATACGTAGTTGCGCAAAGCGATTTTTAAAATTTTGCGAGTGTTTACAAGCGATTTACCCAGGAAGGGATATCCTGACACGGCGTAAGAAGTAGCGGATATTTGCTAGTCTTCTATATAATAAAAATGAAATGATGTTCGTTGTTAATAGCATCATTTGGGAAAGCTGGAAGTGATTTTTTTATCTATGATATCGAAAGAAAATTTATGCGAACGATAGCTAGGCACTCACTTTCGCATCAAAAAGCGACCACTATCTTTTGACTTTTCATTCACAAATCAAATGCTTACGTTTTTGTTCGTTTTGTCGTTCCGATGACTGTTAGTGGCTGGCTAATCACAGGAGTCGATATCGAGAATTTGCGATCGAAATCATTTTTTATTTTCTGTGAAAGAGGTATAAAGTTTCTACAGAAACAAATAGGATGCGATATAATGTATATTGTAACAATACTCGATATAATTGGAACAATTTTAGTCGAAATTTATACCCCTTTTACAAAAAGAAAAGTTCTTTTTGATCGTAACTTTCTTGTTTTCGAATGCCGTGATTAGCAGTTTGTCGCATTAAAGGCAAGTACGCAGGCAGTACGTTTCAATTCAAGCAATGGCTATGCGAAGTTCTATTATGTTATGTTCGTTATGATACTGCGAATATCGCCATACACAAAAATTTTGGTAATTATAAAGTCAGAACATTCGGACAAACTGCAAAAAATCGTTATATTTTTTGCACTTTTATCATAACTGACAATATCAATGACATATTTTGTTGATTTATTTTATTTATTTTGCCTTTCCATCCCATGACATAATGAAATTAATAAGAAGGCAAGCGAATAATGAATTACAAGGACTTGATCGATCATTACCGACTATATTGGCCAGTTTTTTAATGAAATAATGAACGCAATGCTTTTCAATCAATCATAAAGTAAGCAACTGCAAGTAACGCACTTCCAGACATTTCGTGTACTATAGTGATTTTCTTCTTGGAACCCGATGAACAAAACTCCAACATGCAACCTTTCAAAGATCAGAGATGGCCACATTTAATCGGTTCGCTGGAGTGTGCTATGGCGCAGAGATACAAGCCGACCGATTTTAAGCCGACAAGCCGCCGCCGCCGCATGTTTCTGCACGAGCCGCGCCGCTGCCGATTTCATCGGCTCAAATCGACTCAACCACGCCGCCGACTTCATCGACTCATATCGACTTCAACCACGCCGCCGAGATTTGACGGAGTTCTAACTCAGTCAAATCTTACTAGCAAAATAGACAACCCACTTAAAATTACAAAAGAAAATATAAATGTCGACTTAGACAACCTGTGAAATATATTGATCTTTCTTTGAATTTGGTATCCCACTATGTGATGACGGCTATAGAAAATTGAATGATTGTTATTTATAGAAACACATGGTCACACGTACTGGAATTGACTTATATAAAGTCAATATATATATATATATAAGTCAATTCCAGTACGTGTGACCATGTGTTTCTATAAATAACAATGAACAACAGCAATAGGTAGAGTATTATTATTCTTTGGAAGGATTATGATATTCAAGCCTCACGTGAAAATCTGTAATTGCAAAAATATTTTTTAAAGTCATCCATATTATAAATTTTGGGAATGCATACCCACTCCCAAAAAATTATTGTATGGGTGTCCAACCGCGATTAATCGAATAATTTTTGTCAAATATTTTTTTGAATAATAAAAAATCATGATTTTCTAATAACGAATAATTCGAACAAATAATCGATTAATCGATATTATAAGTTTTGCCTTAAAAAATAATGAAATCGTCGTTGCTTTGTATGATAAATTGATTTTGAATAGCCAGTTTGCTCCATTTAGGTAAAAAACTATGAAACACCAAATATAAAACAACATTTTTTTTCGATTTTTGATTTGTATGCTCCACAGATATTAAAATAACGATTTATCCGACTTCATTTAAAAATAGCAAAAACTGGCCAATAGCTTCGTAATTATTTAAAATTTAAAGAATAGTAATTTCATATAATAGTAAATTCATAGAAAAAATGAGGTTAACACCGCGATAATAAAGTCAGTTCTGTTATAAATCATATGATCCATATTCGAAAAAAGTCAATGGATAACTTCTGATATTATGCTCATTTAAGGGAAGGTTCTTTATTTTGGTAAGATATGTCAACTTCTAATGAATTTCGAATTTGATATTACAATTTTTAAATAAAATCAGATACGTAATAAACGTTCAATATATAGTTTAACTACCCGTAAACTGACGTGTCTTGTCTATATAACTCTTATTAATTATATTTTATTTAAGTGGACAATTGTTCGATTAAACGGTTAATCGAATAACTCTCGGCTTCATTATTCGATTAATTGGATTTTTTTCAAATAAACGATAAATCGAATAACATAAAAGTCAGAATAATTGGATACCCTAATAACAATATTAAATAATTGGACCATTGGCTACTATTAACCAATATTGATCTACTTGCCAAAAATAAAAGAAAATTATTCCTTCCGTTTTTCCAAAATTGTCAAATAAATAGGGGTAATCGAATTACAGAACGAGCCGGCAAATCAGCCGAAAGCCGCCGCCGCCGACCCATTTTGAACAGCGCCGCCGCCGCCGATAATTATGGTTCGGCTTGTAACTCTGCTATGACGCACAATAAGCCTTAGGACTAAGTCTAAGGTTTGGTGGTAGTGCAATGATTATGTTGGAAGGTGATTTTCGCGTACATTGCCGATAATTTCACTACGCCTATGGCGACTTCTTCACTTTATTTAGATTTTTGTCAATTCAACTATCCAAACTATGAACGTATATAAAGAAAACTACGTTTTGATAGCACACATGCCCATGATTCTGTTGTGATCGATGAAAGTGGAGTGTTCTTCTTTTTGGATGCTCCCATGGATCGCATAGATCGTTAATAGTTACAATGATCACTGATAAATAAGTGTGTGCTCATTTTAATTTTGAAGTAACTTTTCAAAACTTCACATAATTCAATTATGGGCAGGGAAGTATCGGTTGACTGGGCTAGTTTGTATACAATAATGTGGTTGTGCTTTGATAGTATAAATTTCATCTTTTCGAATATATATATTTCAGTAAAAGAGACAGAGCTGTGTGAAGATATTTTTCGAAATTCGTACTTTTAGTTGTAAAATGGGGTAAAAAGGGATAACAATGGTACCACCGCAATGACCAAACGGCTGGGCCTTGAATCTTGAAATTTGCGACATGAAGGCGTCCCAAAAAGTGGATTTTGAAAAATTCGTACTTTTGGGGGGTTAAATGGGGCAAAAAGGGACAAAAATGGTACAAACAACACGACTGAAGCTAGAATTATGAAATTTGGTCTGTACATTTCCCCTACAGCGTAGAGATCAGATATGAAGTTTTTCGAAATTCGTACTTTTAAGGGGTAAAAAGGGATAACAATGGTACCACCGCAATGACCAAACGGTTAGGCCTAGAATCTTGAAATTTGGTACAAAAATTCCTCTTATAGCTTTAAAGCGCCCAAGAAAATATTTTTAAAAATTTTATCTTTTTGGGGGTGAAATCGGGTAAAAATGAAATTCGGTGTGTATATTCGTTTTACAGCGCAGATCAGTGATAAGAAGGAATTTTTCAACTTTTAAGGGATTAAATGGGATAAAAATTGTACCACCGCCCTGACCAAACGGTTGGGCCTAGAATCTTGAAATTTGGAATGGGCATTACTCTTATAACACGAATGCGATCAAGATAATATTATTCAAAATTCGTACTTTTTGTGGGTGAAATCGGGTAAAAAGGGATAAAAATGGTACTAATTAAATGGATGGAGCTGGAATCATAAAATTCGGTGTGTACATCCCTCAAAATGCTTAGAAACCCAAAATGGCTGATTTTTTGAAATTCGTACTTTTAATAGGTAAACGGGGAAAAGGGGATAAAAAGGTACCAACCAACACGGATGACGCTACAATATTGAAATTCGGTGTGTATATTCGTTTTACAGCGCAGATCACTGACAAGAAGGCATTTTTGGAAATTTGTGCTTTTAAGGGATTGAATGGGATACAAATTGTACCACATCCCAGACCAAACGACTGGGCCTAGAATCATGAAATTAGGAACTGGCATTACTTTTACAGCACGAAAGTGACTAAGAAAATAGTTTTCAAAATTCATACTTTATGTGGGTGAAATTAGGTAGAAAGGGATAAAAATGGTACCAATCAAACAGGCGGAGCTAGAATCATGAAATTCGGAATGTATATCCCTGAAAATGCTTTCAAACGCAAAATGAAGGAATTTTTGAAATTCGTACTTTTAAAGGAATACGAGAAAAGCGGGATATAAAAGGTACCAACAACATGCAATAATAAAATTCGGTGTGCATATTCGTCTTACAGTGTAAATGAGTAATAACAACGATTTTTCCGAAATTTGTACTTCTAAGGGATTAAATGGGTTAAAAATTGTACCATCGCCCTGACCAAACGACTGGGCCTAGAATCTTGAAATTTGGAACGCATATTATAACGCGAATGCGATTGCAAAATTTGTACTTTTAGGGATGAAATTTGGTAAAAGCGTATGAAGTTCGGTTTGTACATGCATAGAAAAACAAATAATGGATTTATCGAAATTCGTACCTTTTTATATCCGAATGGTACCAACAACATGACTGAAACTAGAATCATGAAATTCGGTGTATATATTAACAGTGTAGACGCGAAACATTAACTGATTTTCAATATTTACACTTTTAAGTAGAACTTGGAACAAAAAGCGATTAAAATGGTACCCACCTTGGTATCGATTTAGGTATATATGTACATAATTACTGCAATACAATAAGATTGTATCAAATGTGTACTATAAAGGGAGAAGCGAATCAAAAGTGGTTCAAATGGAACCAACCAAATTGCGGGAAACGGGATAAAGATGGTACAAACCAAAGTTTTCAGCTAGAATATGAAAAGGCTATTAGAAATGTGTGTATATTTCTCCGAGTACGTAGACGCGCAACATAAATTATTTTTTCGAAATTTGTATGTTTAAGGGCGCAAGCGGCACAGGGAGAGTTCTGTGTGATCATTATAGTCATTATCCCCAGCTAAATAAAAAATAAATAAAAAATGTTTGTTCCATTTATATGTTCCGATTAGAATTCACCGGTATAGCAGTTATTTGCAGGGTTTTAATTTTAACTTGGATAGGGACTACAAAGGGTGTGCCAAAAGCAAAAATATTTTGTAGGTTTAGAGTGATTATAAAAACATTTTAAAATCTCGAATTGCAACTAAATTCGACCATACGTCTGGAAGATATATCAGTTTTATTTTGGCCAAAGCTTGTGCCAATTTTCGTGGAAAGGGTGTGACACTATCGCCCATATTCTGTTATGTGAAAATATTGCTAAATATAATATTTAGGTTTCATTTTACGTATGTACGGGTCGTTTATCGACTATACGTGTGGGGGTAACATAAGATGTATGTATATGTATGTATATCAATTTCCCCATCTCCGAATTTAGACTAAGTCTGGGAAAAAATACTTTGTGCAGAGTTTGAATAAATTCTTTAAATCCCTTCCAGCGAGCCAGACGGACGTGGGGCATACTTATGGTTTTAAATCTCTCCTTCAATGCGTTACACATTTTTCTATCCCAAATGATATATACGCTCCTACTCTGTAGTGAGGGTATAATTATCACAGCCTTATATGATTTTTGTAAAAAATTGATTGCATTTTGTGCTTATAAATTAAACTATTGACGACGTATAAATGGATTTTTTTATTTTATACAAGGTGTATAAATCGAATCGAGAAGTTAGTGTGAATATACCGCTGAATACGTAGTTGCGCAAAGTAAAACGATTTTTCAAAAGTTGTGAGCGTTTACAAACGATTTACCCTGAAGGTGATATATATGAAAATATAAAAAACAGTTGGAATACCGAGACAAAATCAAATGTCAATACCATCCCATTTGAAAATTCTTTATAAACAAATAGCTGATTTTTATTCATTTCAGTGAATTCTAATAATTTTTGGTTAATTGTTTCTGACAAAACAGTCTTGTTTTGTTTTTAAAAAGAAAATGGACACATACGATTGCAAAGGAAGAATCTATTAAAATGAATAGTCTGTGATTGAACAATCAATTTGTGAACACATTTAATTTCACCCATTTACATACGTATATCCCAGAGTATTAAAAGCTATACAACCTCGTTTCTCTTTTAAAGACCTTAATTTTGCCTTCGAATAATAATATATTCAAATTCAACTTCAACCGAAATAAGTGGACAAATATATTGGACAAGAACATTCGTGGCTTCATGCAAAAGTTTTCCTTAATCATTATTATTTCATCATCATTTTCCAAACGGCACCCTGACCACCCTCGCCAGAGATTACTTTAATGACCGATTTCAAACCAGAGAAAAAAGCAGCAGCAGTTTTTGCTTTTATTTTCACTTCTAACTACTGCTCAGCTTCCTTTTGCGAAAGTGTGGATTATTGCCCCCTAATGGGAACGTAAATGGAATGTGCTCATGCCAATACGCCAATACATACACACACACAATTATCCCAGAAAAGGCCTTGATGTCAACTCAAAGACCTTTAAAGCTTTAAATGTTTCTGCCTAAATCAATATCTTCAGAGCAAAAAAAAAAAGAAATGTTTGTACCCAAAACGAAAATTTAACCCAAAAAGCAAAATACATTGCTCGAGAGAATACGGATACCATTTTTTTCTATTATGTCGCTTTAACTCGATATTACGTATTTTGCTCCGTGAAACTTGTAATTTAATCAAAGACTGGGGCAAATAGTAGTATAAAGAACAATCTGTTTTCCATTCTCTTATAAATATTTATGTGTATATATACTACCACCGTTGCAATCTTTTCCAACTTTTACACCTTTTTGGCGCATAAAGATAAACCACATTTTATAATGAACGTATAATTAAGATAGTCCGAACAACTTAAGACTTTACGCTCCACTCCAGTTTATCAATGATTACCACCTTTTTGTGGAATATTATTACCGCGTCTTTCTTTTGCCTCATTACCAGTGTTTGTGGCATCTCATTGACTTCCACTCCAATCCGCGCAGGACACACAGCTCAGAAAAAGGTCAGTCAACTAGCGTAGTGGAGGGTGCGGTAAGCGAAGGGAAGAAGACAAGCAAAATGCAGTTAATTACCACGGACTTACCATCTTTTAGAGTGTTTAGATAAGCTCTCTTAAGGACTACTATACTAAAAAATTAACAAGGACTCATCCGTTCGGCTACACTCAGTGTTAATAATTGTACCTTTTTCCGAGTCGCCCAGATGATGCAGAGGGTGGAAATAACATTTATTTTTTACACATTAAAAGACAAACGAAAAAAGTTGTTCGTATACTTTTTGATTTTTTTTTCGTTAAATTTGCTCAAGGGTTTTCTTAATCATTGTATTTAAATGGCAAAGAGATTTCTTTGATTAGAGCAGAATACGAATTTTGAAATGTCGTATAAAATTAAAGCAGACAAAATACAGTTCTTATCGTTTGATATCAAACGTATCAACACTAGGTTTTGTTTTTTCCCCGGATATTTGTTAACAAGTGAAGCATGGTGACAAGTAAAATGGCGTTAAGTTCACCCGGTTCGTATCTTATATACTCTCCACCATGGAAATTATAGGCCGTCGACTTCACGTATAAGTGCAAATTGCGATATTTGTGAAATAAATTATGCTCCTTTGTTATAATTGGAATCCACACAACAAATTTTACCCCATTTTTTGTTCTAAAATCTCCGAATTTGGAATTTATTTATATTTATTTTGCGAGTCTACGCAGTCAGAGGAATCTATAAATCGAATTTCATTTATACTCCATTTCCATTTTATACTCATTCGCCCCGTTTTTCTTAAAGCTACAAATATCCAAGATTCCCTTTATGTTGTACGTCTAAACAAGATTCCCTTCATTTTGTACGTCTAAACAAGATTCCCTTTATGTTGTATGTCTAAACACAACTACTTTTATGATTTTAGCTGCAGTCAATTGATCTGTACCAAATTTTATCCCTTCCTATGCATTGTGACCTTAAAAGCACAAATATCGAAAGACTGCTTTATTTTTCGAGTCTACACAGCCAGAGTGAAATATAGGTACAGGGCTGCCATGGACAGAGTTTGTTATATCTGACCGGGAAACGCAAAAACGACTCTCGCTTAGGTCCAAAAAGACACCCACGGATTATCAATTTTTGCCACCCAGATGCGATACATATTTAAAGTTTACACTGTTGAGAAATTCCAATATTCCGTATTCACATTTTCATTTTTAAACCCTCATCGCACAGGTTATAAGGATATATACATATAATTTTTGAGCTCTCCACATTTGGCTTCGTTAATTAGCGATGTAAAGGACAGACCAGTTTAATACAATGTGATTCAGTAATTTTCATGCCCGCCACAAGTATTTTTGACCGTTATAAGATTTTAAGACCATGCCATGCCATCTTGCCATGTCATTTTATACGAAGGGAGCTAGGAGGTCCAACATTTCCACGAATATGTTTAATAGTTATAGATCGGTTGGGATTGCAACAGGACGAATGGGGCTAAAAATTGTACCAGTGGGCTTATATGTCGCTCTGACTGCGTAACTCGAAAATGTAAAGATCATTCGAAAATCGTTCTTTTATGGAATATAAAAGGATTTTTACAAAATAATACTTTTAGGGTCGTTAGGGTTACATACAAGAAATCGTAATCGGCAGAGAACCTCTGATGTCTCTCATGTGTCTAATAGTTCAAGTTCGGATCTATTACAAATCGGTGTAATCGGTCTAGAGGGAAAGAATTTTTCCCTAGCAAGGCCAAAAAATACTTCCCATAACCACATAATATTTAGTGTATTTAACCATTTTTGAAAATATCTGCGCTGCATTTACTTGATATTTGGAAATTGGTTCACATTTGTAGGCGGTGGCATGGCTAAAAAGGATATCAGTCAAACCACCTACTAGAATCATGAAATTCATGTACAAGTAAAATAAATGGGGAAAGAGGGATAAAAGTGGTACCAACCAAATTCGGGATCAAATTTGTACTTATCAAATGGCTGTAGCTAACATTACAAAATTCGATGTGAATATTTATTTGTAGTCGTGCCCCATAAAGAATTTTTTCCAAATTTTAGGGGGAACGTGGCGAAAGGCAATAAAATGGTACCAACGAAACGGCTGTAGCTGGAATTCTCAAATTGCAAATATGCGAAATCAAATTTCATGACTCTAGCTGTTGGCGTTTTATACTTCTAGGTTTCAACGGACGGACATACGGATATGGCTAGATCGCTTTTCTTACACTATAAGTATCATGGAGTGGAAAGTGCGTGCCTGACAGGCTTAAAGTTCGAAGGAACTACGGCCCTACACCTACATTGTAAAAATAAAAAATATGCCTGTCTGGCAAACCTATGGTGTTGCTTTTGGCCCCCTGCAACTATTAGTTCGAAAAAAGTAGTGTAATTTACACTATTTTATGACGGCTGGTATTTGGATATATAAACTATGACTACAAGTATTCTTTTTTCCTTTTGTCGCAGAAAAACAAACATCACTCTTATCATTACCATTCATATTCTCCACTGGATCTTCGGCTGTAGATAAAGAAGTTAACGTTTCTTCTCGAATAGCAAAATGGTAGAAATAACACTAATTTTATTCGAAAAATTTTATTAAAATTCAGGGGAGACCAAAGCCACCCCCGAAGGTTTGCCAGACATGGATTTTTACTTACAGTATAAGGAACTTTAAGCCTCTCTGCCACGCACTATCCATCCCATGATTAGTCTGGGTGATTAGTTGGAAACTTGTAGGGGTAATAGCTTTCATATATATTAATGCCAGTCATGATAACATACTGTAAATGGTATCCATTTTGCGACCTTAACAATTGCAGGGGGCCAAAGCCAATCCCGAAGGTTTTCAAGACATGCATTTTGAATGAAAGAAACTGATCCTTAAAGTTTAAGCCATGATACTTATAGAGCTGTTGCCTCCCAGGCTATATGGTTTCAGGTCGATATTTGAAGGTGTTACAAAAGCAGTGACAATCTTAGTATAACCCCATCCTATGGTGACGGGTATAAAAATACTTCAACGCTATAACGAGGCATAACTCTAAAAACGGCAATATAAAGGGTGATTTTTTAAAAGCTATAGGAAAGTTTTTCAAAAAAAAAAAAAACACATAAAATTCAGAAAAATGCATGATATCTTTATTTGAATCGATAGTACGATCCATATAATTTAATGTTTGAAGATTATTTCATGCAAATGTTGACCTTGACTGCGCCTCAAACGGTCCATCCGCTTAGTCCAATTTTGGCATTTCCACGTTTTTGAGTAACAGAGGCGCAATTGCTGCGAACGGCGACGAATCGATAATTGATGGTCATCATTAACACTGGCCGATACAGCTGCGATATTTCTTCAGTTCGCACTCTACGTAATCGTGTGGGTGGTTTAATGTCCAACAATGTAAATTTGGTGCGAAATTTAGTCACAATAACCCGAATAGCCGCTTCAGTGGGTCGATTAAACTGACCATAAAATGGAAGCGCGCGATGAACTTTCTTAACAGAGCACGCATTTTGATAATAAAATTCAAAAATTTACAAGCGTTGTTCGTTTGTATGGCGATTCACAGTTAAATTATAGACCAAACTGAAGATGTTTGACAGTCAAAACAACAAAACACGAAACGTGCGTCAGCTGTTTAAACCAGTGTTGCCAAAAAGATAATAGCTAAAAAATCACCCTTTATGAAAACCTATTGAAACTCAGGTTGTGTACAATGTAGGAAAGTGCGAAAGTATGGGTAATAAAAGGGCATGTGAGAAATAACAATGTAAGCAATACTGAAATTTGACCAACGTTTTGAAATAAATTTCCGTCCATTTTTGCGGTGTAACGTGATGCATACATAACATAATATATAATGCATACATAATATATTTTCGAATCACACGCTATTTCATAAAATTAAAATATTCCATCACTCTGACCTTATTTTATGAAAATATTGAATATATTGAGTGCAAACGACACCAAGTTCGTTAATTACTAAAATAGTTAATGAAATATTATGGGATGGGATATATATGAGTACTTCCATGGGAAATTGAAAAATTGTTTTAAATTCAAAATCGTGAAAGTTATGTCATTTTTAAAAATGGCAATGCATTTTTTTAAAGATCTCATATCTTTGGTTGTGGTTAAGATAATCGGAAATTTCCTTTGTCATAGTATTCAAAACTGAAAAGGCTTCCTATTTTTTAATTTATTTCTTTTTAAATTTAAATACAAAAAGTATTTTATATTAAAAAAACTATATATCTCCGTTTTTTAAATATTATATTATGATATATTTTTATGTTCTAAAGAGTGATTTTTTTGAGGTTAGGATTTTCATGCATTAGTATTTGACAGATCACGTGGGATTTCAGACATGGTGTCAAAGAGAAAGATGCTCAGTATGCTTTGACATTTTATCATGAATCGTCTTACAAACGAACAACGCTTGCAAATTATTGAATTTTATTATCAAAATGCGTGCTCTGTTAAGAAAGTTCATTGCGCGCTTCCATTTTATGGTCAGTTTAATCGACCCACTGAAGCGGCTATTCGGGCTATTGTGACTAAATTTCGCACCAAATTTACATTGTTGGACATTAAACCACCAACACGCTTACGTAGAGTGCGAACTGAAGAAAATATCGCAGCTGTATCGGCCAGTGTTAGTGATGACCACCAATTTTCGATTCGTCGCCGTTCGCACCAATTGGGTCTCTGTTACTCAAAAACGTGGAAATGCCAAAATTGGACTAAGCGGATGGACCACCTAAGACGCAGCCGCGGTCAACATTTAAATGAAATTATCTTCAAAAAGTAAATGTCATGGACCAATCTAACGTTTCAAATAAAGAACCGATGAGATTTTGCAAATTTTATGCGTTTTTTTTTTTAAAAAAGTTATCAAGCTCTTAAAAAATCACCCTTTATATACACTATAAGTTTCAGGATGGCCACGAATCAACTTTCTGAGTTACAAATCAAATAGTACACATCTCCCTACCACAAAAATACCAAATTAAAAGATGAGAAGGGTAAACATTTGTGAAACATGTCCATGTGTTTTTAATAGTGGATATTTCAGTAGAGCGCGGTAAACAAAAAATATAAATTGTATAATTTTGCAAAATTTTCATTTTCGCGGGAGATATGGCTAACATGATTTTTGTGAATGACTTCTATGTTTTGTAATTTTCTCGCGATCTATCAAACGTAACCATTGTTGCTTGTAACATGTATGTTGTCAGTAGCGAAAATCGGGGCAATTGTTGCAAAAAATCAAAATTCATAGTTTTGGACTTTATAGGCAACACCTATCCTATTACATATGTATGTTAGCCAATATCTTTGGATTCAAATTGCAATGAACGGTGAAATGATGGTGAAATTAATGACTTGCTATCAACACGAATGCAAATTTCTTTACAAATGGAACGGTGATTTTTATATCTTGGTTGCTCACTGCCTTTATAACTATTACTGGACTGTGTCGGTCTTCATCAGAAGGATTTGCAGCGATTTGTGAACAAAATACCCTAACTTTTATAAAAAATGGTTTCCGATGTAACAGAAAATTTAATTTACGTGGTTCATAGAAAAAAACTGTTATATCGGGTTTAAGTAGATAGTTCACATATTTGACTCATCTCAGCTCATATCTCAATCCGAATATAAAGTGCAGAGTTCATTTTCATACTCAATTATAACGTCACAAAAAACCAGTTTTCTCATCCACCAAAAATTGTTGGTTAACCGAAACCGGCCAACAATATCCGCCAGTACAGTTTAAAGCATTTGAATACCATCCACTAGGATATAATGTTTGCAACACGCAAAAGGAAACGAGATATACCCATTATTTATTTATTTAGCCATGAAGCAAATCGGTTCAGATAGTGGAGGGTATCATATAGTTGCCCCCGCGCGACTTTATCCTTTCCTTACTTGTTAGGTATCTGCCTTATATTCAATATTTGAATATATTTAAATTTAGACTAATGAGACATCACCATGAGAGAAAGGAGCCGATCTAAAATCGTCGGCGGTGGCGCAGTATTTTGACTGTTATCGGCGGCAGCCCGACGGCTGAGCTGACCCAATTATGGCAGATCGGCGGCGCTATACTAAAATTCTAATTACACTACTCAACAAAATGAAAAAAATTTCATGTACTCCGGATGCGATAATTTTTTCTGTGTAGATAACCTTGACATGAGCTCGAAAAACGCAATAAAATTTTTTTTTTTCGTTTGGTTTTTGTTTTATTTTTTATACACTCCACGAGAGTATTATGTCTTTGTGCATTTGTTTGTAACACCCAAAAGGAAGCGAGATAGACCCATTGTTAATTATACCGATCGACTTAGAATCACTTTTTGAATCGATTTAACAATGTCCGTCCGTCCGTCCGTCCGTCTGTCCATCTATTCTTGTAATCAAAGTACAGGTCGCAATTGTAGCCAGAACCAAATGAAACTTTGCACAAAAAAGTTATTCGGGATAAGGACGAACGCTATTTAATTTGAAGAAAATCGGTTCAGATTTAGATATAGCCCCCATACGAATTTCATTCCCGATTTGACTCTTTTCACTCTAGATACCACACATTACAACAGATTTTCTTCAAACTTGGTAAATCATCTTACATTTCAACTAGAAACACCTATGGTGAAAGTTGGTCAGATCGGTTCAGATTTAGATATAGCCCCCATACGAATTTCACTCCCGATTTGTCTTTTTCTGCTGTAGAAACCACATATTTTAACAGATATGCTTCAAAATTGGCAAAACATCTTATATTTCAACTAGAAACACCCACGGTGAAAATGAGCCAGATCGGTTCAGATTTAGATATAGCCCCCATACGAATTTCACTCCCGATTTGACTTTTTCTGCTGTAGAAACCACATATTTTAACAGATGTGCTTCAAACTTGGCAAAACATCTTATATTTCAACTAGAAACGCCCACGGTGAAAATGAGCCAAATCAGTTCAGATTTAGATATAGCCCCCATACGAATTTCACTCCCGATTTGACTTTTTCTGCTGTAGAAACCACATATTTTAACAGATATGCTTCAAAATTGGCAAAACATCTTATATTTCAACTAGAAACACCCACGGTGAAAATGAGCCAGATCGGTTCAGATTTAGATATAGCCCCCATACGAATTTCACTCCCGATTTGACTTTTTCTGCTGTAGAAACCACATATTTTAACAGATGTGCTTCAAAATTGGCAAAACATCTTATATTTCAACTAGAAATGCCCACGGTGAAAATGAGCCAAATCGGTTCAGATTTAGATATAGCCCCCATACGAATTTCACTCCCGATTTGACTTTTTCTGCTGTAGAAACCACATATTTTAACAGATGTGCTTCGAAATTGGCAAAACATCTTATATTTCAACTAGAAACACCCGCGGTGAAAATGAGCCAGATCGGTTCAGATTTAGATATAGCCCCCATACGAATTTCACTCCCGATTTGACTTTTTCTGCTGCAGAAACCACATATTTGAACAGATCTTCTTCAAATTGGCCAAACATCTTCTATTTAAACTAGAAATGCCCACGGTGAAAATGAGCCAAATCGGTTCAGATTTAGATATAGCCCCCATACGAATTTCACTCCCGATTTGACTTTTTCTGCTGTAGAAACCACATATTTTAACAGATGTGCTTCGAAATTGGCAAAACATCTTATATTTCAACTAGAAACACCCGCGGTGAAAATGAGCCAGATCGGTTCAGATTTAGATATAGCCCCCATACGAATTTCACTCCCGATTTGACTTTTTCTGCTGTATAAAACACATATTTTAACAGATGTGCTTCAAAATTGGCAAAACATCTTATATTTCAACTAGAAACGCCCACGGTGAAAATGAGCCAAATCGGTTCAGATTGAGATATAGCCCCCATACGAATTTCACTCCCGATTTGATTTTTTCTGCTGTAGAAACCACATATTTTAACAGATGTGCTTCAAAATTGGCAAAACATCTTATATTTCAACTAGAAACACCCGCGGTGAAAATGAGCCAGATCGGTTCAGATATAGATATAGCCCACATACGAATTTCACTCCCGTTTTGAGTTATTCCGCTCCAGAAACCACATATTTTAACAGATTTTCTTCAAATTTGGCAAAATATCTTATATTTGCATGAGAAACACCCAGGATGAAAATGAGTCAGATCGGTTCAGATTTATATATAGCTCCTATACAAATTTCGCTCCCGGCTTGATTTTTCCGCCCCAGAAACCACGTATTTTCATCGAATTACTTCAAATTGAGAACTGGAATAACCAAATTGTGAAATGGGTCACTTCATTCCATGTTTGGATATAGCCCTGATACAAATATTCTTCTCGATTTGACAAATTGAACCAGGACATATTATCCTATGATTAGGAAACATACAAAAATTCTTCCCGTTTTCACTTTTTTTCCGAATTGAATTGTATTCGGATAGTGTAGTGGAGTGTATCATAAAGTCGGCCCCGCCCGACTTTAGCCTTTCCTTACTGGTTTTTTTTTAAATTTTAAAATTTTTTTTTGGTTAATTTGGTTCGTCCGGCATAACTCGGGAACCACTAGCCCGATTTAATTGAATTAAATTTTAAAAAATTTAAAATTACAATTCCCTTAATCTGTTCATATATTGTTTTCCTATACAAGCAACAGTTTCCAAGTTAAAAATGAATATAAAAAGGAAAAAACTTATTTTTTGCCTAAAGATTTAAATTTTTTTTTTTTTTTAAATCCATAAAAAATCCAAAATGAAAAAAAATGTCAAATCTTATTACTTTTACGTAAAGTCACATAACCTATGAGCAAAATGAGACAAAGATCATGAAAATCGATGCACGCGTTTCGCTTTTATTCGCAATTGAGTAAAGGTATGAATTTCAAAAATTTGCTCGACATATGCACAACTTTGTCTATGGTAAAGTTTTTTCTTTTTTATTACAAAAAATTTAAAATTTGTTGGGTGACAAAAATATATGACTTTAAATTAAAAAACAATTCGATATATGTACAAGAAATTATCCTAAGGATATCAACATTAATTAATTATAAAAAAGTTAAAAAAAAACCAGTAAGGAAAGGCTAAAGTCGGGCGGGGCCGACTTTATGATACACTCCACTACACTATCCGAATACAATTCAATTCGGAAAAAAAGTGAAAACGGGAAGAATTTTTGTATGTTTCCTAATCATAGGATAATATGTCCTGGTTCAATTTGTCAAATCGAGAAGAATATTTGTATCAGGGCTATATCCAAACATGGAATGAAGTGACCCATTTCACAATTTGGTTATTCCAGTTCTCAATTTGAAGTAATTCGATGAAAATACGTGGTTTCTGGGGCGGAAAAATCAAGCCGGGAGCGAAATTTGTATAGGAGCTATATATAAATCTGAACCGATCTGACTCATTTTCATCCTGGGTGTTTCTCATGCAAATATAAGATATTTTGCCAAATTTGAAGAAAATCTGTTAAAATATGTGGTTTCTGGAGCGGAATAACTCAAAACGGGAGTGAAATTCGTATGTGGGCTATATCTATATCTGAACCGATCTGGCTCATTTTCACCGCGGGTGTTTCTAGTTGAAATATAAGATGTTTTGCCAATTTTGAAGCACATCTGTTAAAATATGTGTTTTATACAGCAGAAAAAGTCAAATCGGGAGTGAAATTCGTATGGGGGCTATCTAAATCTGAACCGATCTGGCTCATTTTCACCGCGGGTGTTTCTAGTTGAAATATAAGATGTTTTGCCAATTTTGAAGCACATCTGTTAAAATATGTGGTTTCTACAGCAGAAAAAGTCAAATCGGGAGTGAAATTCGTATGGGGGCTATATCTAAATCTGAACCGATCTGGCTCATTTTCACCGTGGGTGTTTCTAGTTGAAATATAAGATGTTTTGCCAATTTTGAAGCATATCTGTTAAAATATGTGGTTTCTACAGCAGAAAAAGACAAATCGGGAGTGAAATTCGTATGGGGGCTATATCTAAATCTGAACCGATTTGGCTCATTTTCACCGTGGGCATTTCTAGTTTAAATAGAAGATGTTTTGCCAATTTGAAGAAGATCTGTTCAAATATGTGGTTTCTGCAGCAGAAAAAGTCAAATCGGGAGTGAAATTCGTATGGGGGCTATATCTAAATCTGAACCGATCTGGCTCATTTTCACCGCGGGTGTTTCTAGTTGAAATATAAGATGTTTTGCCAATTTCGAAGCACATCTGTTAAAATATGTGGTTTCTACAGCAGAAAAAGTCAAATCGGGAGTGAAATTCGTATGGGGGCTATATCTAAATCTGAACCGATTTGGCTCATTTTCACCGTGGGCATTTCTAGTTGAAATATAAGATGTTTTGCCAATTTTGAAGCACATCTGTTAAAATATGTGGTTTCTACAGCAGAAAAAGTCAAATCGGGAGTGAAATTCGTATGGGGGCTATATCTAAATCTGAACCGATCTGGCTCATTTTCACCGTGGGTGTTTCTAGTTGAAATATAAGATGTTTTGCCAATCTTGAAGCATATCTGTTAAAATATGTGGTTTCTACAGCAGAAAAAGACAAATCGGGAGTGAAATTCGTATGGGGGCTATATCTAAATCTGAACCGATCTGACCAACTTTCACTATAGGTGTTTCTAGTTGAAATGTAAGATGATTTACCAAGTTTGAAGAAAATCTGTTGTAATGTGTGGTATCTAGAGTGAAAAGAGTCAAATCGGGAATGAAATTCGTATGGGGGCTATATCTAAATCTGAACCGATTTTCTTCAAATTAAATAGCGTTCGTCCTTATCCCGAATAACTTTTTTGTGCAAAGTTTCATTTGGTTCTGGCTACAATTGCGACCTGTACTTTGATTACAAGAATAGATGGACAGACGGACGGACGGACGGACGGACGGACGGACGGACGGACGGACATTGTTAAATCGATTCAAAAAGTGATTCTAAGTCGATCGGTATAATTAACAATGGGTCTATCTCGCTTCCTTTTGGGTGTTACAAACAAATGCACAAAGACATAATACTCTCGTGGAGTGTATAAAAATATCTAAACACAAAAATAAAAACCTTCAAATTAAAAATAATTATGTGCTTTTGTCTTCTTTTATATTGTTGTGGGTCTGTTGCTCTTATCAGGAACCAGATATAGTCCCCCATCATAGCTTCGTTCCAAAATCCTTGGTATCGGTGCTCAATTTCTTTCATTTGCTGATGAAAACGCTCACCATGCTCGTCACTCACATCGCCCAGGTTGTCCGGAAAGAAGTCCAAGTGCGAGTGTAGAAAATGTATCTTAAGCGACATATTTGCTCTAATTTTTTTATAATTTTGGAGTAGTTGTTCGACGATCTCTCTGTAATTTGAGCTTTTGTTGTTTCCAAGAAATCCGGAAACAATTTGCCGAAATGAGTTCCAAGCTGCAGCTTCATTTGGTGATAAAATGTGCTCAAACTGTTGGTCTTGCAACAACTTTTTAATTTGCGGACCGTCGAAAACGCCTTCCTTAATCTTTGCCGATGAAAGGTGAGGAAAAATGGTTTTTAAATAGGCGAACGCTTCGCCATCTTTTTTGATAGCTTTCACGAAGTTTTTTATGAGTCCGAGCTTTATGTGAAGAGGTGGGAGAAAAACATTTTCCTTTTTTATGAGTGGTGTATATTTCACGTTGTCGCTGCCGGGGATGAAGTTAACTCTTTCTGTCCAACTCCTCCTGGTGTAATGATGTTGACGATCGCGGCTGTCCCAAAGGCAGAGAAAACAACAGTACTTTGTGAATCCACCTTGTAATCCACAAAGGATACCGATAACCTTAAGGTCGGCACAAACTTTCCAATCGTGCCTCTCATAGTTAAGGCACTTTAGTAGATTGTCCATGACTTCGTATGTTTCCTTGGTGTCAACGGCATGAGCAATTGGAATCGAAGGTTTCTCGTTGCCGTTGTGCAGTAAAATTGCTTTAAGGCTCTGCTTGTTGCTGTCGATGAAAAGACGCCACTCTCCTGGATCGTAAGAGTACCCGAGTTCACCAAATAATCCGGGAATGTCCTTACAAAAACAGATGTTGTCTTTTTTTGTGTAGTACCTTGCGTATGGTTCATGACGCTTCCTGTAGATTGTTGTCACCACACCAGGAGCCAAGAAACCGAACTGTTGCATGCGCGATGCATGCAACTCTGCATCTTCCTTGGAGAGTTTCAATTCTCTAACCCAATCGTTCAGTTCTGCTTGGGAACATAAGCGTTGACCTCCACGCAATGTATATGTTGACTCGCATTCTGATGTGGTTTCTACTGTCTCCGGATCTGATGTTGGATGTATCACCTCATTATTAGATGCCCATCTTGAAACGGACGGTTGCGGGTCCACTGGTTCTTCGGAAAATGGCACTGGAAAATTCACTGTTGAAACAGCAGCGTAAGTCCATCGTATATTTTTTCCCACGCCTGTTTTTTTGCTAAGACAGAAGTAGCAATCTGTTACATGGCAAAGCGGAGCTCTCCAAAGCATTGGCATGATGATTCTCGGCTGTCGTCTGAAAGAATTTCAATAATAAGTTATATATGTTCTTAAATTTCGTAATCTACACTTACCTTGAGTCAGCTAGCTGTACGTAGCACCTTGGACATAGAGCACTTGGTGTCCACCGCTCATCTATGTTTGAGACCTTTAAATTGAAGCTCTCTTCAAATGAATCTCTCAATTTAGGTGAAAAACAACGCTTGTTTTTTTCAGAAACGTATTCTCCGCACATGTAACAAAAATTACTTGGATTGGTATTGCATTCAAATCCTCGCGAACGTTTGCTCATTTTAACTATCGCGTTCGTCGACACTTGTTGAATGAGTAAAATCGATCAATGAAGACCTATTTATACTGTGTATTGTTTAGTATTTTACTGGCAGGTACTTATAAATGGGTGTATATTTTTTTACGGTGGCTACATACATGTTTCACCATGTGTGAGTCTTAAATTTTCCGAATAATGACCACCCTTAAATGTGGGTTGCATTTCTGTAAAAAAATCATACAGGTAGCCAACGGAAAACCCAAATAATTAAAAAAGTCCCCTTTCCTTTTTTCCTTTTAATTGTTCACGCACATTTATTAGCGTTTATTACTTTGCTTACGCAATCATAAAAATTAAATAACCCTTTGTTTATTCCGTTTTGTTAATTCTGAGAATCAAAAAAAAGAAAAAACCTTACCATAGACAAAGTTGTGCATATATCGAGCAAATTTTTGAAATTCATACCTTTACTCAATTGCGAATAAAAGCGAAACGCGTGCATCGATTTTCATGATCTTTGTCTCATTTTGCTCATAGGTTATGTGACTTTACGTAAAAGTAATAAGATTTGACATTTTTTTCATTTTGGATTTTTTATGGATTTAAAAAAAAAAAATTAAATCTTTAGGCAAAAAATAAGTTTTTTCCTTTATATATTCATTTTTAACTTGGAAACTGTTGCTTGTATAGGAAAACAATATATGAACAGATTAAGGGAATTGTAATTTTAAATTTTTTAAAATTTAATTCAATTAAATCGGGCTAGTGGTTCCCGAGTTATGCCGGACGAAACAAATTAACCAAAAAAAAAATTTTAAAATTTAAAAAAAATAAAATAAAACAAAAACCAAACGAAAAAAAATTTTCGAGCTCATGTCAAGGTTATCTACACAGAAAAAATTATCGCATCCCGAGTACATTTTGACTGTTGACTAGTGTTATCATTAAATTTCGACAATGAGACATTTGCTTATCTGTTGATATGGGGCCAATACATTCGTTCTAGGGCTTATATGATTGTGATATGCCACATGCGTTATATTTTATAATTTTTCATAATTGGATCCATAAAATCGTCCCAATGAATCCTGCATTAAGTATTTAATATAGAGTGGGGTATCATACAGCCAGACCAGGCCGACTTTAGCCTTTTCTTAGTCCTTTACTTTATGAAAATACACTCAGCAAAAAGTGAACCATATAATGAGTTAGAATGAACTAAAATTTAGGAAAATTGAACTTCGTATAGCTCTAAAGCAATATTTCCTCAAACTTTTTCTTGAAAGCAGTACATGCTTTGAACTTGATTCTAGTTCAATTTTCCTCAAACCAAGTAAATATTTACTCGATCTGAGGAAAATTGCAGTAACTTTTTCCTCAAACCAACAACATTGTTACTAAATTTAAGTAAAATTTTCCTAACACTAAGTAATTTTTTTGCTCAAACCAAGTACATTTTTACTCAAATACAAAAAATGAAAACATGAAATATTTCTCAAAAGTTTCATGATACCTCTGCTTTAATGAGTTGAGTTTTTAATCCATTATTGCTGCAAAGGCAAGAGAAACTTGAAGTATTTAAGAAATAAGTCCCTGCAAACGAACGAGAATTGCTTCATAGATTAATATTCAAGAGTTTTTTAACAATTTCAGTGATTTTTTAAAAGTTCATTAAATACTTAAATGTATGAAGACCTCGGCATACAAAGTTATATCACCATTTAAGAATCCTACCGAGTGCCCCGGTAATCGAGTTGGTAGCGTGCTCGACTATCAGCATGAGGGTTGTGGGTTCGATTCCCAACAGAGGCTCTGGTCTGTCGATGCAATAACTAGCTACAATTGTCTCAGTCACCCCGGCTCAATCCCTGGACCCAAAATTAGAATATAAATTTACTTTGTATTGTATTTCATAATAAATAACTAAAAAAAGAATCCTATTCTTAGAAAGCATATATTGCAAAATTTGGTATTCTCCAATTTTTTTATTGGCGATGTATAAACGGCCAAAGTATTTCCAACATTCAGCGCCAGGTCCGGATGATATTACGATTTTTGCGCCATCCATTGCGTGGCTTTTCTTCGCCAATAATTTTTGGTAGAATTCCACTCTTCGTCCATTTCAATATTATTGGTGAAAAACTTAGTTGGTGTGTCATATTTAGATTTATTATATTATTTAGATTTTTACTCTAGCATATGCGCGTTTGTAACGGCAGTTTATGTACACAAGCCGCTTGTAATATTTGGTACTTATTTCGGATGGTTGATTAAAAAGGTCAAAATATCCGATAATTTTAATTTTGTCTTAAAACATCACTGGAAATGGACGTATTTGACTTATGAAATATGATGATAAATGTATGGATGTGACTTTTAGTGGACGTAGCAAAATATCAGAACTTTAATAATATATGGTACTGCACTTCTCTATAAACTAGACATCGTTATTTCTGCTGTAATACTGCTAGTTTAAGGCTATGCGCAAAAAAAAATGTTTTAAATTCAAAATCGTGAAAGTTATGTCATTTTTAAAAATGTCAATGCATTTTTTAAAGATCTCATATCTTTGGTTGTAGTTAAGAAAATCGGAAATTTCTTCTGTCATAGTATTCATAACTGAAAAGGCTTCCTATTTTTTAATTTATTTATTTTTAAATTTAAATACAAAAAGTATTTTATATTAAAAAAAATACATCTCCGTTTTTTTAAATATTTTTTTATGATATATTTTTTCTCTATATACACTATAAGTTTCAGGATGGCCACGAATCAACTTTCTGAGTTACAAATCAAATAGTACACATCTCCCTACCACAATAATACCAAATTAAAAGATGAGAAGGGTAAAAATTTTTGAAACATGTCCATGTGTTTTTAATAGTGGATATTTCAGTAGAGCGCGGTAATATCCGAAATATTTTAAATGATTTAAAGTTCAAAAATGTTGGTTCGAAAATACTGTGCACAGAATGTATATCTCATTACATATTCTTATTTCACGCTTATTACATAGAATACATAGAAGAAGCTTAAATACATCGGTATTTGTAAAAATTCGATTTCGGAAAAATTTTCAGTTACACCCTTTTAGTATTAAGGCAACGATATGCATTTGTGTCATTATTTCGTTCATGCTACACTGCACTGAGTTGAGGCGATGAAATGTTACTAATTAGAGGTTATTGCTCCGCCAGTGGACCGTGTACAACAGACATCCCCAGTCGTGGGGATGGGTATGTATACATGTGAATGTTTGTATCTAAGTATGGGTATATATAGATATATGTATGTGTATAGCTAGACGTATTTATGCATGTCGAAATGCTTTTAGAACATTCTAATTCAGTTTCGTTCATAATGAAGGGCTTCGCTGCAATCGTTAGTTGCGAAAGGATTTCTGTGAAGGATTAAAAAACAATGTTACTACTTTTTATATTGGATAGTCACCTCACAACTAGGGTTTGGGATCCCGGAATTCCCGCATCGTTTCCCCGGAAAAATTTAATTTCCCTGGAATACGGGAAATATTTGATTCATTATTTTGAGCATTAATATAGATTTACTATGTAAATTGGAAATTTTAGAAATATTTCAAATTCATATATTTACATTACTGACAATAATAATGGGTATTTGTTTATTACTACAAAAAGAACATTTTAAATTCGCTAAGTATATAGTAATATTTTACGAAACCCAGCTAGGGGAATACAAACTTTTTGTGAGTATATTTGCATGATCTTTATTGTGATCACGACAATACTATGGCCGACATAATGTCAATACTTAAACCGTGCTCGTGCTGGTTAAACATTAAATTAAATTAAAAGGCGAAAATCTTCTTAAATAACAGTTTACTTTACATATGAAACCAGCAAGAAATTGTTAAAAATTGAGATACAATTAAAATTAAAATTTTCACCAGGAAACTTTCAAGAGAAATCAAATATGAATAGAAATATATCCTACGGTATATTAAATGACCTTTTTTAAGAACTAATGACTGGACTATTTCAATGTTTTTATTTTTCTATGAATGTATTTACTTAATATTAATTTTTTATATTGATTTTACATTTTAGAATATTTTACTTTGTTTCTGTAAAATTGTTTATATGAATCTTCTAAGTTAATTACGTCATAAAATTCTTCGAATTATTTGTTTCCGTAATCATTTTTCAATTTTGAATCTAGTGTAAGTCACTTGATATGGTGGCAACATTTTTATCCATTGGTTTTTTCTTAAATGAATCATCAAGACAAAAATCTGGCAGCAACACTATGAGTGTAGTTAGCTACTTTCTTGTTAAGCGAGTAAATTCCATACAATTCCAAATTCCATAAGCTAGTAAGCCCATTTATATTAAAAGTTATCAAAAAAGTACGAAAACCTTGAAATAGTGTACACGGATGTGTATGGTGGGCGTTAATAGGTTAAAAAGCACACCGGTTACTAAATGTACCTAAATACCTAAAATTATTATTTTTCCCGGGATTGAAACTTTTCATTCCCGTTTTCCCGGGAAATGAAAAAAGTCTGGTAAACCCCAAACCCTACTCACAACCCAACAAAGCTAGATAGACTAGACTAGAATACACAAAACAGAGCGGAATTTTGACTGACTACGGCCCCAATACAGATTGAAATCTACATTAATTCCACATCTCGGCAGGCATGTACCATTTGGGTGACGTACTGAAGACTTACTATATTACTTTTCATGTTGCCTGACATTATTTTGTGGTTGTCAAATACTAAAACCGCCCGACTGGCCAATGGAACCAGGATCATGCTCAGATTTTTGTGCATGACTTTGGGCAAAACTGGGAAAAACGGGTCTTTTTTGGTCTTTTATCACGTAGTGGTGGCCTATGCTAAAAGCAGATGAAATTTCAAAATATTAGTAGAATAGTATACTATCTATGTACAATTACATGAATACCCCTCCCAGGGGGAAATCTGCGCACGGCCTGTTGGGGACGACCACTGATATTTAGACGGCAGTTAAGAGCTCATTTTTCACTGATATGAGATAATGAACTTAACTCGTATATTCTCCTCGCTCACGACCTTATGGCACCTATATTTTATTGAATACAAATTTATTTACAAAAGGCATGGTGACATTATTGCCTGGATGCTCACTGCATTCATCGTGATTACAGACCCATAATGACCATCTTTAGCGATTTTTCAACAAAACAATCGAACTCTTAAAGTCAGAATATTCTCACATAAAATACGAGCATCTCATTGAATTAAATATGCAAGTGTGTGTTTACGATGTGTATACCTATAACTTTTTATATACATTACGAGTGTATGGTTGAAGGATGGCTGCAAAGCCATTTTTAAATAAATTTGCATTTTATATTCTTTTTTATATGTAGTATGGAGTATATCCGTGTTCAAATTAAATGATTATAGACCGAAACAATTAAAAGATAATGACATTTAGAGATGAGTTGTTTTCTAGCTCTTACGATATAATGTTCTTGTTTTTCCACGAATTTGTATCCGTCTTTCAAATTACCCTTCACAGAACTCTCAGTTTTTTAAAAACATAAAGCAACGCCACCGAAATATTAAAATTATTTTTCCCCGTTGTGAATTTATGTTTTCAATTAACGAGTCTTGACGTTCTTATGACGATTTTTTGCTTCCTAACATAAATTTATATTTCTCAATATGAAGTTCTATTTCCATTATCCATTTCCCCATTATGTAGCGCTCTCCATTGCGGCTCCACTCAGTATACTCATATTTTAGCAGCGTGCTTACATTTCATGGGTTGAAGAGAGAAAAATGAAATAAGCACGTATTGGAGCTAAAAATCTGACTTTTTTCACTAAATGTATCCTAAATCCATCCAAGGGTACAATTTCGTGCAGGCATAAGTTACCCTGGAAAAACGGGGAACTATTCAATCTTTCTAAATATGTCAGTTATGCGCCACTTTAAGGTAACTGCCAAAAAGTATTTGTTTTTCGTATTTCTGATAGTGGTTTCATACAAATAAATTGTTTAGCTGTCAATCGTTTACGTGCTAATTTTGGATAGCTGCCATTAATTTCTGTTTTGTTTGCAACAATTTACTTTGTAAATTACTCATTTAGCAGCCACTCAAAAATCGAAAGAAAATTTGAGAACAGAGTGAGCAATCACCCCTATCGCGAATAAAATTTCTCTGGGAATTAATTGTTCCCTTAAATTTCCAATGGTGATTTATAATTTATAATTTTTTCAAGTTTCTTATTCTTTCTTACTTCGATTTGATCGTTTTATTTCTATTACAACGCAAAGAAATGAAACATATGCCCGGGTTGTATTCATATTAAGATCTTATGTCTACAGGCGGATAGAAAATTCCACGTGAACAAATTCCAAATGTTTTGCGATAAGAGTGAATAACAGTTTTTTCTCTTTTCTCACTCTCTTCCTCTCTTGTACATCGCATTAAATGGACACAAATAATGCAACAAAGACGAATACATGCAACATAAACAAGGTCCTTTAGATGCGTTTACACACGCAGATTTATTGTACAACTTGAAAATTATGACGAAAACTTAAAAATGTTAGCAATTTCTGATGAAAAAAACAACTTTTTTTTTCATCTACATACTGAACTCATATCCATTAAATAAAGATCTATTCCTCTCTCAACAGTTGTGAAATCGTTTTGGTATTGTATACTTGAATGTATAGAATATTTTCTGAAAAAAAATAAAATACATACCTACATGGATATTATGTTATGTTATTATGTTTTATTTAATAACACTAGTCAACAGTCAAAATGTACTCGGGATGCGATAATTTTTTCTGTGTAGATAACCTTGACATGAGCTCGAAAAACGCTTGGTTTTTTTTTATTATTTTTTTTTTTAAATTTTAAAATTTTTTTTTTGGTTAATTTGTTTCGTCCGGCATAACTCGGGAACCACTAGCCCGATTTAATTGAATTAAATTTTAAAAAATTTAAAATTACAATTCCCTTAATCTGTTCATATATTGTTTTCCTATACAAGCAACAGTTTCCAAGTTAAAAATGAATATATAAAGGAAAAAACTTATTTTTTGCCTAAAGATTTAATTTTTTTTTTTTTAAATCCATAAAAAATCCAAAATGAAAAAAAATGTCAAATCTTATTACTTTTACGTAAAGTCACATAACCTATGAGCAAAATGAGACAAAGATCATGAAAATCGATGTACGCGTTTCGCTTTTATTCGCAATTGAGTAAAGGTATGAATTTCAAAAATTTGCTCGACATATGCACAACTTTGTCTATGGTAAGGTTTTTTCTTTTTTATTACAAAAAAAATTAAAATTTGTTGGGTGACAAAAATATATGACTTTAAATTAAAAAACAATTCGATATATGTACAAGAAATTATCCTAAGGATATCAACATTAATTAATTATAAAAAAGTTTTAAAAAAAAATATCTAAACACAAAAATAAAAACCTTCAAATTAAAAATAATTATGTGCTTTTGTCTTTCTTTTATATTGTTGTGGGTCTGTTTCTCTTATCAGGAACCAGATATAGTCCCCCATCATAGCTTCGTTCCAAAATCCTTGGTATCGGTGCTCAATTTCTTTCATTTGCTGATGAAAACGCTCACCATGCTCGTCACTCACATAGCCCAGGTTGTCCGGAAAGAAGTGCGAGTGTAGAAAATGTATCTTAAGCGACATATTTGCTCTAATTTTTTTATAATTTTGGAGTAGTTGTTCGACGATCTCTCTGTAATTTGAGCTTTTGTTGTTTCCAAGAAATCCGGAAACAATTTGCCGAAATGAGTTCCAAGCTGCAGCTTCATTTGGTGATAAAATGTGCTCAAACTGTTGGTCTTGCAACAACTTTTTAATTTGCGGACCGTCGAAAACGCCTTCCTTAATCTTTGCCGATGAAAGGTGAGGAAAAATGGTTTTTAAATAGGCGAACGCTTCGCCATCTTTGTTGATAGCTTTCACGAAGTTTTTTATGAGTCCGAGCTTTATGTGAAGAGGTGGGAGAAAAACATTTTCCTTTTTTATGAGTGGTGTATATTTCACGTTGTCGCTGCCGGGGATGAAGTTAACTCTTTCTGTCCAACTCCTCCTGGTGTAATGATGTTGACGATCGCGGCTGTCCCAAAGGCAGAGAAAACAACAGTACTTTGTGAATCGACCTTGTAATCCACAAAGGATACCGATAACCTTAAGGTCGGCACAAACTTTCCAATCGTGCCTCTCATAGGTAAGGCACTTTAGTAGATTGTCCATGACTTCGTATGTTTCCTTGGTGTCAACGGCATGAGCAATTGGAATCGAAGGTTTCTCGTTGCCGTTGTGCAGTAAAATTGCTTTAAGGCTCTGCTTGTTGCTGTCGATGAAAAGACGCCACTCTCCTGGATCGTAAGAGTACCCGAGTTCACCAAATAATCCGGGAATGTCCTTACAAAAACAGATGTTGTCTTTTTTTGTGTAGTACCTTGCGTATGGTTCATGACGCTTCCTGTAGATTGTTGTCACCACACCAGGAGCCAAGAAACCGAACTGTTGCATGCGCGATGCATGCAACTCTGCATCTTCCTTGGAGAGTTTCAATTCTCTAACCCAATCGTTCAGTTCTGCTTGGGAACATAAGCGTTGACCTCCATGCAATGTATATGTTGACTCGCATTCTGATGTGGTTTCTACTGTCTCCGGATCTGATGTTGGATGTATCGCCTCATTATTAGATGCCCATCTTGAAACGGACGGTTGCGGGTCCACTGGTTCTTCGGAAAATGGCACTGGAAAATTCACTGTTGAAACAGCAGCGTAAGTCCATCGTATATTTTTTCCCACGCCTGTTTTTTTGCTAAGACAGAAGTAGCAATCTGTTACATGGCAAAGCGGAGCTCTCCAAAGCATTGGCATGATGATTCTCGGCTGTCGTCTGAAAGAATTTCAATAATAAGTTATATATGTTCTTGAATTTCGTAATCTACACTTACCTTGAGTCAGCTAGCTGTACGTAGCACCTTGGACATAGAGCACTTGGTGTCCACCGCTCATCTATGTTTGAGACCTTTAAATTGAAGCTCTCTTAAAAATGAATCTCTCAATTTAGGTGAAAAACAACGCTTGTTTTTTTCAGAAACGTATTCTCCGCACATGTAACAAAAATTACTTGGATTGGTATTGCATTCAAATCCTCGCGAACGTTTGCTCATTTTAACTATCGCGTTCGTCGACACTTGTTGAATGAGTAAAATCGATCAATGAAGACCTATTTATACTGTGTATTGTTTAGTATTTTACTGACAGGTACTTATAAATGGGTGTATATTTTTTTACGGTGGCTACATACCTGTTTCACCATGTGTGAGTCTTAAATTTTCCGAATAATGACCACCCTTAAATGTGGGTTGCATTTCTGTAAAAAAATCATACAGGTAGCCAACGGAAAACCCAAATAATTAAAAAAGTCCCCTTTCCTTTTTTCCTTTTAATTGTTCACGCACATTTATTAGCGTTTATTACTTTGCTTACGCAATCATAAAAATTAAATAACCCTTTGTTTATTCCGTTTTGTTAATTCTGAGAATCAAAAAAAAGAAAAAACCTTACCATAGACAAAGTTGTGCATATGTCGAGCAAATTTTTGAAATTCATACCTTTACTCAATTGCGAATAAAAGCGAAACGCGTGCATCGATTTTCATGATCTTTGTCTCATTTTGCTCATAGGTTATGTGACTTTACGTAAAAGTAATAAGATTTGACATTTTTTTTCATTTTGGATTTTTTATGGATTTAAAAAAAAAAAATTAAATCTTTAGGCAAAAAATAAGTTTTTTCCTTTATATATTCATTTTTAACTTGGAAACTGTTGCTTGTATAGGAAAACAATATATGAACAGATTAAGGGAATTGTAATTTTAAATTTTTTAAAATTTAATTCAATTAAATCGGGCTAGTGGTTCCCGAGTTATGCCGGACGAAACAAATTAACCAAAAAAAATTTTTAAATTTAAAAAAAATAATAATAAAAAAAAACCAAACGAAAAAAAAATTTTTATTGCGTTTTTCGAGCTCATGTCAAGGTTATCTACACAGAAAAAATTATCGCATCCGGAGTACATGAAATTTTTTTCAATTTGTTGAGTAGTGTAATCTATACAAATTCAAAAAACATTCCGATTTTTTAAATTATATGACCTGCAGTTTACGCGATATGTCATTTTCACATAAACACTCATGTATATAAAAACCAGTAAGGAAAGGCTAAAGTCGGGCGGGGCCGACTATATGATACACTCCACTTTCTATCAGAATACAATTCAATTCGGAAAAAAGTGAAAACGGGAAGAATTTTTGTATGTTTTCTAATCATAGGATAATATGTCCTGGTTCAATTTGTCAAATCGAGAAGAATATTTGTATCAGGGCTATATCCAAACATGAAATGAAGTGACCCATTTCACAATAGGTTCTTCCAGTTCTCAATTTGAAGTAATTCGATGAAAATACGTGGTTTCTGGGGCGGAAAAATCAAGCCGGGAGCGAAATTTGTATAGGAGCTATATATAAATCTGAACCGATCTGACTCATTTTCATCCTGGGTGTTTCTCATGCAAATATAAGATATTTTGCCAAATTTGAAGAAAATCTGTTAAAATATGTGGTTTCTGGAGCAGCATAACTCAAATCGGGATTGAAATTCGTATGTGTTCTATATCTAAATCTGAACCGATCTGGCTCATTTGGTGTGTTTCATGGGTGTTTCTAGTTTACATAGAAGATGTTTTGCCAATTCTAAAGAAGATCTGTTCAAATATGTGGTATCTACAGCAGAAAAAGTCAAATCGGGAGTGAAATTCGTATGGGGCCTATATCTAAATCTGAACCGATCTGGCTCATTTTCACCGTGGGTGTTTCTAGTTGAAATATAAGATGTTTTGCCAAGTTTGAAGAAAATCTATTGTAATATGTGGTACCTAGCGTGAAAAGAGTCAAATCGGGAGTGAAATTCGTATGGGGGCTATATCTAAATCTGAACCGATCTGGCTCATTTTCACCGTGGGTGTTTCTAGTTGAAATATAAGATGTTTTGCCAATTTTGAAGCACATCTATTAAAATATGTGGTTTCTACAGCAGAAAAAGTGAAATCGGGAGTGAAATTCGTATGGGGGCTATATCTAAATCTGAACCGATCTGGCTCATTTTCACCGTGGGTGTTTCTAGTTGAAATATAAGATGTTTTGCCAATTTTGAAGCACATCTATTAAAATATGTGGTTTCTACAGCAGAAAAAGTGAAATCGGGAGTGAAATTCGTATGGGGGCTATATCTAAATCTGAACCGATCTGGCTCATTTTCACCGTGACTGTTTCTGGTTCAAATATAAGATGTTTTGCCAATTTTGAAGCACATCTGTTAAAATATGTGGTTTCTACAGCAGAAAAAGTCAAATCGGTAGTGAAATTCGTATGGGGCTATATCTAAATCTGAACCGATCTGACCAATTTTCACCATAGGTGTTTCTAGTTGAAATGTAAGATGTTTTGCCAAGTTTGAAGAAAATCTGTTGTAATATGTGGTATCTAGCGTGAAAAGAGTCAAATCGGGAGTGAAATTCGTATGGGGGCTATATCTAAATCTGAACCGATTTTCTTCAAATTAAATAGCGTTCGTCCTTATCCCGAAAAACTTTGTTGTGCAAAGTTTCATTTGGTTCTGGATACAATTGCGACCTGTACTTTGATTACAAGAATAGATGGACAGACGGACGGACGGACATCGTTAAATCGATTCAAAAAGTTATTCTAAGTCGATCGGTATAATTAACAATGGGTCTATCTCGCTTCCTTTTGGGTGTTACAAACAAATGCTCAAAGACATAATACTCTCGTGGAGTGTATAATTACATCTCGCACATCCAAGCTACATCTTCGAGAATTTGAGCCTTAATGAATTTAACTTAAGTGCATATTTTATTGCAGGTAAGCGAAATGTATAGCTGCAACACTTTGGCTGTTAAATGAATTAACTTACGTGCCATTTTCGCTTACTTGCCACTAATGCCATGTACAAGTAGATGTGGCAGCTAAGTCAAATCTACTGTATATACTTTAAAGGCTTTTAAATGAAAATGTTATGTTAACCCAAAATTTATAATTTTTTTTCAAAGAGGGTACATTTTAAATGTTTGCAACAAACAAACTATATTTGGCACAAACCCATAATAAAGCTGAGAAACCACAATTTCTAACATAACAAAGTTAAGTGTCAAATCTGTTAAAATGTATGAGAATCAGTTCGACAAATTAAAAAAATAAGTTTTTTTTAGTTTTTTCGTTTGCATTTTTTTTGCTCTGTAATCAATATTTGATTTGAACTGGGATATTGTCCTCGCTCAAGACCATTTTGCATCTATATTTAATAGAATGCAAATTTATTTACAAATGGCATGGTGACATTTATTACTTGGCTGCAGACTACCACGATCATGATTTCGACCATGTCAGAAGTCTTTTCAAGTGGCTTCGCAGCGACTTTTCAACATCAAACCCGGCCTCTATAAGGAGATGATTCTCACAAACGAACGAGAAGCACAACTCACTTGCCCAGTTCAAATCAAATATTGATTACAGACCAAAAAAATGCAAACGAAAAAACTAAAACAAATGAGCGTTGGCACGGCAGAAGTATTGCTGGGTAACTATACCTGCATATACACATACTTACATATGCAACTCAATGAGATGCTTGTAAAATGGCATGTGTGCTTTATTACTTGGTGGGATTTTTTTAAACGCAAATTCGGCAAGTGAGTTGTGCTTCTCGTTCGTTTGTGAGAATCATCTCCTTATAGATGGCGGGTTTGATGTTGAAATGTCGCTGCGAAGCCACTTGAAAAGACTTCTGACATGGTCCAAATCATGATATGACTACCAGAAGCGGCGTGGCAATTTCGCGCATCTTTGAACTTAAACTAAGTTTGGGAAAAATATTATCATGTGCAAAGTTATCGTGTCCTCCAGCCAGAAAGACAGACAGGCGGGCGGACATGACATAAACAGCTTAAAAAGTCATGAATCATACTTGGGGTCTTATGTCACTACTACAATGCACAAAATGTTTATTTTTTGTTGCATTATGTAATATATCTTATTTTAATCTAGTCCATATACTATATAAATCTAAGTAGTGTTTGTTCTTTAATGGCGATAATTGTTTGTGCAAAATTTCGCTGGAATCGGACAACGATTGCGATCTGTACATTGGTTACAAGAACAGATGGACAGACTGACTGACAGAAGTATGTCTGCAACTAAATTGCTAAATCTACACTGAAAGTGGTTTTATTAAGAGTTTCGACTAGTTCCTATTTCTACTTTTATTTTATGTAAGGGATATTTTATAATATCTATTTTTTCTTGATAATACACAGAATATTCTTCAGATGATTCTGATTTAACATTTACATACATGTTTACGTATACTTTTAGAAATTCGAAAAGTTACCCGGATTTAAGTTTTAATGTGACTCAAAATACAACTCAGGATTATACTTACATGGTCGGCATTTGTATGCAATCTCTACAAATTTCCGTATTCCGGCACAAGGATCGCCGCTGGCCAAAGGTTTAGAGTTGGCAGAAAATTTACAATGACGTTTCTTCTGGCAGGCATCGACAACAGTTTGCAGTAGGGCATACTTAGAAAATGGAGAGAAAGAAAACCAGAAATCAGTATATGGAATCTGACAAATGTCAAAATGAGAAATAATTGTTGTATTTTAAAGTCAGTATTATTATTTTGTTGTAGTCAATGACAGTTGGCATTACATTTTCAGCAGTCGAGCCCGGAAGGACAGCTTAGGGCAGTTCCAGGTACGAATGCTACAGTGTGTTAATGCAAAAGCTGTGTAGAACCTCTCGATGGATAATCAAAACGAACCCCTGCATGTTGCCTTCTGTCGTACGACATGTTAATATGCTTTCCAATAGAAGGTAAACGGAATTAGTATTTCAATAAATCGATTGTTTGATGGATTGCATGGCATATGGCGTCGTCCTGTGTGAAGGACATATCTTCAGTCTACATGTCATTCATTTGGGGAACAGAATAATATGCATCCATGGATCTAGTCTTCGGCGTTCTCATTCTTAAAGAAGGATTAACGATTCCATCGGCCCATAAAACGCACTAAATGCTTCGTAATTCTATTCTCACGAAATGCGGAAAACATAATCACAAAAAACACGCGATACACTGGCCGTTTGATATAAAAGTGGCAACCCTTAAATGTATGTATACAATTACATATATGTATTGTATACATACATTTTTACATACATCGTTACCTTTATATCGATTTGCCCAATCTCACATTTTATGCAAATCGGGATTTTGGCTTATTTGATCACAACCCGACAGGTTCTCTCATAATTTATAAAAAACAAGTATGGAAGGCTAAAAAGGTTAAAATATAAAATATTTTGCAAGATTTTAAGAAGATCTGTTAAAATAAGTGGTTTCTAGAGCGTATAAAGTGAAATTTGTGTGGGAGCTATATATAAATATAAACCGATATGACCCATTTTCACCATGGGCGATTCTAGTGGATATATAAGATACTAACTGACCCGGAAAACGTTGTGTTGCCATCAAATATTATTTATTTATCGGTGCAGGTAATTCACTTTTATTTAAAAAAATAAAAATGCGAATAGTTTATGAACTATTAAATTATAAAAAGTATATGCATAACTAAGAGAACGTTAGTGTTATTCATTATAGTGGACCCGGAGAACTTCGTCTCACAGGCGTTGTACTACGTCATTTCAAATTGCAAAAAATCTGTGGTCAATTGTCCATTGCAATTGATTTTTTTTTTAATATTTGCTGGATGGATTGCGGCCGTGTCGATTTTGAATTCTATTTTGCCTCATTGAATAACTCTATGATAAGCAATATTTTTTTGTTGTCAGGTGCGAAAACGATCTCGCAAATCTCGACGTAAATAAATCTCCAGGCCCGAATGGCATTTCAGCACTGGTCGTATGTAAGTGCTTTTCGACGCTTGCCCGTCTCCTTCGTAATCTTTTCAACCTTGCATACCGTGCAGGGGTTTTCCCAACGCGTTGGAAGATTGCGAACAGGTGAGGCTAATAATCCTGCTAACTATCGACCGATCGCGAATTGCTCAGCGCTTTCGAAGGTTATGGAGAGTATGGTTAACCACCATCTTGTGAGGTATTGAGAAACTAACGACTTACTTAATGATCGAAAGTATGGCTTCCGTAGGAATCGATCTACGGGAGACCTGATGACACTGCTATCCGAAAAGTGGAATCGATCTATTCACAAGCTTGGTGACAGTAAGGTCGTTACTCTAGATATCTCCAAGGCCTTTGATAGAGTTTGGCACGGCGCACTCATATCAAAGTTTATCGCTTTTGGTGTTGGTAGTGTCTTCTCTCGATTTATATCGAGCACTGCATTTATAGGGGAAACCCCCTGAGTGTTGGTTCAGTAAAAAAAAAAATGCGAGACGAATTGGAATTTGGATTCGCTTAAACTCGAATGGCATATCGGTTGGAATCATTGCAATTCTCGGAATGTGAACTTCCTCACCTTTGAACTTTTCTTTTAGTATTCTTGCGTGAATCACATTGTTCATGAGATTGGTGACCGCTAAACGCGTTCCGTTGCATAATCTTGGTTGATTGATATTGCAAAGCATGATGACAACTAAACAACCTTAAATTGTAAATTGTGCGGTGGCAATCCAGGAGCATCCATTGAATTCTAAATCTCAGTTGGATAGCTGTTTGCTACGTCTTCGTTTAGAGAAGATTTGAAGGAATGCAGTGAACCAACGATTTTATTTTGAATTGTTCAGATTAAGTGATCCACATCCTTGTTCTTTGCCAATTGTTCGAACCAAATGGCTTAATGCGTTTGTGTCGCATTCACGTTCACGCTGCAATTCTAGTTCGAAAGGGTCGTATGGTCGACGATCTGGCAACGCCATTCCTAACCTGACTAACAAACAAATGCTTTCTATCAAAAACAAAGCCTGCAGTGCATCCCCTCATTCATCTCAATATGGGGATTCTCTGTATGGACACGAACTCGATGCAAAATGTCTTCTGACATGTCATCCTTGTACTTGTCCCACAATTCACGTGGATTTGATGGAAAACATGTGGCAATAATGATCGCAAATAATATGCGTATTTTACTTGTGAATGCAGAAACAGTTGCTTCAGCGATTGTCGTATCCCAATACGTATAGTTTTCAAGCAAATTGAGCTCCTGACACGCAGCACGAAATGTTGGCAACACTACACCATGGATATTTCGAAGTGACTCAAATGATGAGTCGCAAGTAAAAGCATTCATCATTCTTTGGATGAACTGTATAAATACGACCAAGTGCTTCAGTAGAACGCAAATCCGAATGACCAGGAAACTGGTCAATGTAGTCGCTGGTGGGTTTTGAGCACGTTGAGTAGCATATGCTGCAGTGAAATAAACTGGTTGACCGTTCTCCAGATGCACTGCCAAATGAGTAACAGTCGGATAGCGTTCGTAAATGGGAAATGGGAAATGGGAATATTCGCCAAATTGGCGCTCCGTTTCTCGGAATCATCAAACGGTACGCGTAAAAATTCATTGCGCTGACCTTTTTGGTGATTTCATTGCGCCGACCTTCTTGGATTGAATCTGCGTTCATCAATAATATCTGCTCCAAATGAAGTCATTTGAAAGCATACGTTATATTTCTGAGTGTTATAGATAGAAAACAAGTAAAAACGGTGTTAAGTTCGGCCGGGCCGAATCTTATATACCCTCCACCATGGATTGCATTCCACAGAGGCTGTCGATTTTCGTAGAAGTACAGTAATATTACAAGAAAATATCATTTTTTAAATATAGCCAAACCAAAACAAATACTAATAATGAAAACATAATTTTATAAATTAATATAATATTTTTATCATTTCAAACCACGCTAGCAAGGCAAGGCTATCAATACGTTTACACTATATATATCGAAATAATACATCAATTCAATTAAAAAACTAAATAGTCTTATCTTCATATCTTCAAAAAACTTAAATAGCATAAATATTTCCATTCTATTTTTAGTCCAAAAGTACAAATTTTGAAAATGCATTATCGCACGTACGCAGTGCCACATAACCTAACTTCATGATTCAACCAAATTTTGCAGTGAAAGTACCAAAATAAAGTACGAATTTGGAAAAGTCCTTTTATTTTGCTTGTCCATGCAGTCTGAGAAATGTATACACCGAATTCCATTTATCGTGTCTACGTAGCCAAAGGAATGTATACTCCGAATTTCATGATTCTAGCTGTGGTCATTTGGTTGGTACTATTTTATCCCCTTTTTTCATTTTATCCCCAAACTGTACGAATTTCGATAAATCCGTTTAGTTTACGTGTCTACGCAATCAGAGGAATGTATACACCGAATTTCATTATTCTGGATGCAGCCGTTTGGTTGGTACCATTTTTATCGCTCTATTTCCATTTTACTCATTAAAAGTACGAATCTTTTGTTATAAGGGGAAAGTGCATTCCCAATATCAAGAAAATATTAGCAGACATTGTGAAAAAAAATGTTTAAAAACATTGAGTATTAGGGATTATTAGGGGTATTTTCAGTCCTTGTGAGGGAAAAATTTTTCCCTCTGTGCCGATTTCGGCCACTTTCAATCCCAACCAATCTGCAACCATAAGACACATTTACGGGAAATTTGAAACTCCTAGCTCATTTCGTTCGGAAGATAGCGTGCTTTCAACATACAGACAGACAGACAGACGGACATGGCTATATCGTCTTAGAATTTTACCACGACCCAGAATATATATACTTTATACTGAGGCCTCCGATGAATATTTTAAGGTGTTACAAACGGAATGACAAAGTGAATATACCCCCATCCTTAGGTGGAGGGTATAATGAAGTGATTCTGGTCTTTCGCCATGAAATAAAGAATGTAATGGCTGTGGTGGTAAAGACAATTGTGATAATTTAACCTTGCCGCTGAGACGCACAATCTAGGCGTTTCTACAGTGAATTTCAATGCTCCGTAAACATAAACGTCATTCATTCAAATCGGGGATATTTCTGGACTTTTCTTGGCAATTCTTCTTGTTTGGCCGGCGACCAATCCGAATTGTTGCGAATCATCGAAATCGGTCCATGCGTTCTTGAGTTATAAGCGTAGTAACTAACGCCACTCTCTTTTATATATATAGATTTTGCCAAAGTTGAAGAAGATCTGTTAAAATATGTGGTTTCTAGAGCGGAATAAGCCTAATTGGAAGCGAAATTTGTTTGGGAGCTATATATAAATCTGAACCGATCTAACACATTTTTATCTAGAGTAAAAAGAGTCAAATCGGGAGTGAAATTCGTTTGGGGCTTTATCTAAATCTGAACCTTTTTTCTTCAAATTAAATGCCGTTCGTCCCTATCCCTATTCGTTGTGCAAAGTTTCAATTGCGACCTGTACTTTGATTACAAGATTAGATGGACAGGCAGACGGACAGACATTGATAAATCGATTCAAAAACAGCTTCTAAGTCGATCGGTCTATCTTGGTGTGTCACAAACTAATGCACAAAGACATAATACTCTCGTGCAGTGTATAAAAAGATTTCTCAAAAATTAGGAGTTGGGGCCTTTTAATATGTACGCAACGATATATAAATGTACACAACGATGTACAAGTATGAATGTTCGAAGTACGTGCTTGGTATGGGCTACATTTTTTAATTTTTTCTTCTTCATCTTCGTCCTATTTCCCAGTGATACCGACGAACACACAAACATCATCACATTAGGACATTGTACGGGAATACGGAGAGTACACACGTGCGGGCTTCTAAAAGTGTGTGCGTACATATGAACATTGTATGTACGTGCATATGTGTACATGAGTTCAACTCACCCATATTGACTGAACCGAGTCAATATTTGAGGAAGGATTCATATCCTTTGTACCCATGGTGAAGGGGTAGCCGAATAACAGTCATCCGTTTAATAAAACGAGTCGGATCACCGGTATTGTTCGTCGCTTGCATCTGCGAGTATTTGCTATTTTGCACAAAACTCTTGAATCACAAATGCTACATGAAGGTATTTTCAATTATGTTGCTCACCTGTAATCCGCTTACAGTACACGATTCCGGAGGCTTTACTTCGATTTGTGTGCCGCTGTGTATGACGCCAGTGCTGCCACTAGCTCCGATGATACTTGCACTGCCGTCGCCGGAACTACTGCCGGTGGTTGTCAGGTCTTCTTGGGATAGTGGTGGACACAGGCTGTGGTCACTCAAATCTGTGGAGGATTGATAAAAGTAGGTAACATTACACTTAGCAAAATGTAAAACATGAAATACTAAAAATTAGATAAAAGTGTGCAAATGTTTATGTATGTAAACATGTCCACTAAATGTACGAGTGATTAGTCTGTTCGACAAGAATTTTGTGCCACAGAAATTTCCAAATATACCAAATATGCTATTTGATGTAGAATCTTTTTATAAAAACAAGTAAAAAATGGAAAAATCCTTTTATTCTAGCTGCGACCATTTGGTTGGTATCATTTTTATCCCCTTTTTCCTATTTTACCTCCTTAAGAGTACGACTTTCTAAAATCTCTTTATTTTACGTGTCTACACAATTAAAGGGATGTACATATTGAATTTCATCATTCTAGCTGTAGTCGTTTAGTTGGTACTATTTTTATCCCTCTGTACCCATTGTATCCCCTGAAAGTACGAATTTGAAAAAAAAAACTTTTATTTTTTGAGTCTACGCAGTCAGGGAAATGTGTACTCCGAATTGCATGACTCTAGCTGCGGTCATTTGGTTGGTACCATTTTTATCCCCTTTTTCCAATTTCACCCCAAAAAGTACGAATTTCGAAAAATCTGTTTATTTTATTTGTATACGCAATCAGAGAGAATGTATACACCGAATTTCGTTATTCTAGGTGCAGCCGTTTGGTTGGTACCATTTTTATCCCTCTATTTCCATTTTACCCCTTAAAAGTACGAATTTGGAAAAATACTTTTATATTATGTACCTACTCAATTAGAGGAATGTACACACCGAATTTCGTGTTTCTAGCTGTTGTCGTTTGAAAGGTACCATTTTTATCCCATTTTGCCCCATTTCACCCCCTACGAATAAAAATCACTTTATGGGGCACGTTTTTGTTATACGGGGGAATAGTATACCCCCATCCTGAAGGTGGAGGGTATAAGAATAAAATTATAATTCCAGTTGAATATCACCGCCACCACTCAAGTTAACATTTCCATTAGTTTATATTTTATTGAGGCGGTTCTTCTGTTTGTGTTGTAGATCATATACATTTGGAAACTTATGTAAGTGTAAGTTTCGTTCAGTTATACCACGATTTCAATAAAATACACTTCGGGTTAGGCAACACCATTTCAGATAATCGAAGTTTGCACAAACGCAGCTAAGTAAGTATTCTATTTCACTTGTATTGAAGTGGTATTTTCAAAACAGATAATGCTTTAAGATTTTTCTATGGCGTAAGTTTTTTTGTCACTGTCAATAGAGTTAGCAGAAAAAAGAAGGTTCCACCATTTTTCCCTAATAACTAATTGCAAATTTAGAGTCATAGTATCGCTGATTTAACTTATTCATACATTTCGACTGTATTTGTCGCTTTGTATTTGTCGAAATTGGTAATCATGTTCTATTTTTAGGGAGAGCAGTCGTCCCCACTGAAATATTTGTTTATAATTTAAAAGGTGAGCTATTTATTATTTTATTCCAGAGCCTGCAGGAAGGTGGCTCGTTTTTCTATATAGGCGGGTCCTAATTCCCTTTGACCAATCATAACATATGACTATTTCCTCTCCGCCATTAACATCCCGGCACCCGAAGAAGTGAAAAAGATGTTCATCTTGTGATTCGGAGGTAGTGAAAATTTTGATCTTCACCAATGAATTTAACATTGGAAGGATGCCATTTATTTTGAAAGACTTAAAAGTGCTGCAAAGGAACCATTTTTTCACTAGGTTCCATTTCTGTTTCATAAAATCCGCAGCTACCAGGGGTTGGAACAACCCCTACTGATACTGCTGCACTCTAACCATCTCAGCTATCTTCTGCTGTGAGTGGTGAAAAACCACTTTGTACGGTAGAACTGACAATAAGAAACTTAACAAAATATTTATTTAATATGAACTAATATATAATGCAAGTAAATATTAAATTAAATTAGTATTAAATAAATTAACACTACCATATATTCCTGATATTATGTAGTATTAATCTACATAATAAAAAACTGTTCGTGGTAGTCCGAACTGGGTTTTAAGATGAAAAAACTTTTGGATAGTTGAGCGCAAAATAGGGATATTTTAAAAAACTAAAAAAAGTGCCTCTTTCTATAGAATTTTCGAATGAATTCAAGGCTATAAATCTCAATTCAAGCAATGCATATGCGAAATTCTTCTATGTTATGTTCGTTATGATTCTGCGAACGTTTTTGGAACACAAAAATTCAGATTCAATTATAAAGAAAGATAGGAACGACATATTTTGTCGATTAATTTTTATTTGGTTCATAATTCCAGTTCGTAATCAGACATCAAATAATCAGGGAAATCAAGTTACACGTATTTCATGTATTTTCACCGATTCGTGAACCAAATACAAAGAGGACACTTCTGAGGCATTGAATGAAGACATGCGATTAATATTAGCCCAACTAGGAACGTTGCTGGTTCAATGATTCTGTTGGAAGGTGATTTTCGGCAATCTCCAGCTGACGAACAGAATCGTGTGATGTGGAACGGCCAATCTGGAGTATTTTCAAAACAATTTCTGGGCATTTGCAATAGAAAATTTCTGCTGATATTTAGATTTTTTTAAGTTCGTGGTCCCATACGTTGCCCCAAATCGTGTATCGTCGGTGGATTCTGTTTCTAGAGAAAATTATATTGACAACCGCAGAATATCGCCTCAGAATCTTCAGTTAAAACCAGATTATTTTTTCAATGACACTGTGAAGTTGGGAAATCAACGAATAGTATATTGAAGAAACGCTTATTAAAGGAAAGCAGGAAGATGAAAACATTTAAATCGGCAATTAACGTACGACACTCATGCAAGTTTAGAAAAATGGAATCGTAGTGATTATCCTCTGGACGTTCAAGTTGGAACCATAAGACTATATTGATCGTGTAGATTTTGGCTACGATTCTCTCGTAGATTTTAATTTTATCGCCTTCATCTGAAATTGCAGCTATGTTGTTGAAAAAGATCGAATAGCTCATTCAGCAATCAAATTGCCGTTGAATACGAATATTAAAGAACTTCCAACTTTCAAACTGTCGGAGAACTGTGCCGTTTATCATGGTTGTGCAGTAACGTAAATTGATCGCTCGGTATGAATATACGATGTCTCACATAAAGTCTTTGGAGAAATAAGATCGAATAATGACTAGGCAGACGATTTTTATGCAAAAGTATATTTTGAGAGGATGTTTATTTATAATGATTCTCATCACCTCAATATTAAAAAAAGTATATAAACAATATTATCTTAGCATATGTTGCATAGATTACAAATGCAAAGATAAAAAATATAATTTGCATAAAAATCCACTGTCTATTAATGAATCAATCCAAAATGGTCAGGTGGTGCAATAATTCCTTTGGTGATTTTTACCAAACACTGCCAGTGATTCCACGGCCTACTCCACCCAATAAACTAAATGAATTCGTATACGTCCTTTTTGTGGAAAACCTAACGACAATTAAATTAAGTACTATCACGCGTTGCGAGTTGCAGAACGACTAATCTGCACAATTATATTCAAAACACTTGCTTGAAAGTGTCAATGGCAAAATCGCCGTTGAAATGTCGACCTTCTGCATTATATTCCCGCTTCACCGTATGAAAAATCAAACTCATGCGAAAGATGTTCCTAAACATTTAAGCGATAGATCGTATCATTAAATTTAATATATATACGCCAGCAAACGTTAATCGATACAATAATCATTGAGAACAAAATATTTGTTATTCCAGGTTTGGTTAAACATTTGAAATAGCTTTCAAAAATTCACACGACGATCACAAATAAACTAATTGAAATATGGACAGGAAAATTTTGTGGGGTCAGCTAGTAATTAATAAAATGAAATATTTGAGATACATTAATAACTCAATAAATGTGTATCTTTTTAAAGTAAAAATGTTAAAAATAATGAAATAGACAAGATTAAACATTTTTATTTATAAAAGTATTAAAAAACATTTTTTCTGAGGCACGATTCGAACCCGTGACCTTCTGGGTGCAAAGTGGACACGTTACCTATGTGACCTCATAGTAAAAATTTGTTCCCATTCACTTGTGAAAGTGCTATTCGTAAAATGTTAGCTATTATCGAAATTTTTTGGAAGTTGTTTTAAAGAACTTCCTCAAAAGCGAGTTGGTCGATGTGTCCTTGTCCAGACCGATTCACGCCCCCTTATCCAATCATGATGGACCATTTGAGGCGCAGTCAAGGTCAACATTTGCATGAAATAATCTTCAAACATTAAATTATATGGACCGTACTATCGATTCAAATAAAGATTTCATGCATTTTTCTGAATTTTATGTGTTTTTTTGAAAATCCCTCCTATAGCTTTTAAAAATCATTGAACCATTATATTGTGAATACGCATCATAAGCATCTTGTGCCCAAAACAAACATAATTGTGGTACAAGAAAAAATCTAATTTGTAATGTGGGTTGGAAGTGTTTTTGGTGAACTTCTTAAATGACAAATCTATTCGCATTTGAGAAGTTATTAAGAATTAATAGATGATTTAAGAACCATTCTTTTGGAAGTACTTGCATTTTTTCTGTTGAAGCTTAAGACTTGATCATCTTAGAATTCGATGAGGGTTTAAAAATAACAAAATATTCGTTTACAGAAACGCAAATCTACTTTCGTTCGTCGTTTTGACAAATACAATGATTGATTCGTCATCCAAAAACCCCCCGTAAAATAGACTCGACGAAATTCATTTTAATTTTTCATATCATTCAATGTAACTTGCATACAAATTAGCACAAACCCAAACATTTAAAACTGTGAATACCCATATTAAGGTGTCCACGCTGAACTCAGTACCCAATTGAGGTAACATACGAAGCACAAGCACCAATGCCATATTTCGTTAATATTGAAGCTGATAGTTTGAATGAAAAGTTCTGGGTGTCTGCTGACTCTCGATGTAGTCTCGCTCTCAGTTATCAATCATGTATATCAAAGTTTTCTATATATGTACATATATTTTTGGACACAGGCAGATTAAGTGGGGATAAAAATGTCCATATAAAATATAAGCAAAACTGCTAGCTTGTCTAATAAAACACGCCAATTATAAATTGATGAAATATTACGCGGGGAAAATCGATTCAAAGAAATGTTTTTTACTGTAACTTTCATTACATATATATCCTCAGCGACATTTTTTTCTTCTTTTTTATATCCTCTCTTCATGTGTATTATGATTTTCTGCATTTGCTTGTAACGCACAAATGCAGAATCACTTTCTGAGACGGCCATAACTAAATCGACTCAGAAAATCTGTCCATCTATTTTTAAAATTTTGAACAAACCGTTTTCGTGGAATGGAAGAACGCTATTAAATTTGAAGCAAATTTGTTCAGATTTATATATCTCTACAAATTGAGATACTGATCAAATTTAGCACATCACGTTCCAGAAACAAACGGAGTAAAAATGGGTCACATCGATCCATGTTCTAAGACATACCCCATATATATGCTTCACGATTTGTACTTTTCCGCTATGAATATTTCCATGTGAAACGAAAAAGAAATTTTGTTTGTGTTCGCCGCATTAAATGAACATTTGCAAATTTTATTTTTTTGTTTGTTTTATTTCGGTCTGTAAGAAATACTAAACTGGGACATTGTCCTGGTTCAAGATTATTTTGCATTTGTTTTTAATAGAATTCAAATTTATTTACAAATGTGTGCGAAAGCCTTCATCCGGTGGCTTCACAGCGATAGCGAACTCTTTAAGTAAATAATTCTCCCAAATGAATGAGAAGCTCAACTCACCTTCCGAATATCAATCAAAATATCGCACCACGCAATAAAACACACATGCCAGCTTCTCAAGCATCTCATTGAGTTGAATATGTAAGTACAGTACGAGCTCGATGATCGCAACTAATTACTGCACTTGCCTGTTGCAATTACCGAACCCCAAGTCGACATTTGAATAATTGTCTCAGACTAAACGCAATAGATTTATTGAACTGTTCGCAACATTTCGTTCGGTTTTTGTTCTGATTTATTAACAACATATTGCAAAGGTATGAAAAATTTGGAAGTCGGCGAATTGTTTCAGCATTGGGGTTCAAATGAGCTCTCAGAAATTCTATAAATATCTTTTTCAGCATTTCGTGATTGGATTTTGAAAAATTGGATACCTGACAACTATTAATGTGTTATAGTTCGCGGCTTCGTTATCAACTCTGAAAAATATAAGCTATCGACTTCACCTTTTGGAATTTTGATTTCACGAAAACTTTGACTATCCAAGTATATTATAACGAGATTTGCAATCTGCGGACCACAATTTTCCAAAAAAGTTATTTAACGGATCTCCGACAACAAAGTTAGTGTAGTACAGCTGCGGTCAAAAAAATAGCAGCGCCGAGAAAAAAAATGTCGACAAAGCTATCAGGGGATATCGAGGGATTGTCCCACCATATAAAACAATTTTTGATTGACCATAAAACGTGCATCCACTTCTTAGTTGGCTACACCAGGTGTGTTTTTGCTAATTGCAATTTTTTGTGCCATGTCTTTTATTTACAAGTGGGACTTTTTTCGGACTTCTGGCTTACAGATTATGTTTTCTTAGTATTCTACGAACATTTTAAACTCTCAAATATGGACAGACATTGTTTTTTATTTCGGTGGCGGGCGTAAGTGTACTTTGTACTAGAGAGTTTTTTGTACTAGACATTATTATTCGGCGAATGGTTGTAGGTGATATAAATGGATTTTTCGCGAGTTTTTGATTTTTCTTCTTATAATATCGAATTTCTGATTATTTTAATAGACCACTGGAATAAAAGTCGAAATTCACTATATGATTTTCCCTCAGATTTCAACATTTTAATGTGAACTCGGTTTTCTCTCCACAATGCTCTCCTCGCCCTACTTAAGAAGAAAAATAATAAAATAACATTTCAGAAGTAGTGTAAATTTCATAATATCTTACTTATAACATCAAATCGAATTGAAATATTGAGATAAAATTCCATTTTCTTTAGATTTTTTGAACACTGAACACTTTGACTTTTAACCGGTCCAAAATGTCGAATAATCCAAAAAATGTGAAATTTCTTAAGTAATTAAAATCATATCACCAAATAAACAATTATTTTGTGTTTGTAAACTCATAACGCGGCACTTAATGCAGAAGGAGCAATAAAAAAATTATCACACAAATAAATATATGAAAATTTATATTAAGCTGTGGTGCGTTGCTATTATTTTGACCGCAACTGTATGTATAATCAACAAAAAATAATCTACAATACTGAAGCAGGAAATAAACTAAGCTAAAAACTATTTTAAATGAGAATGACTATTTTGGTCTGCACTAAATCGATGATTTCAATTTAATTGATATTCATTTCGATAATAAATATCGGTGTAAATTTCCACACATCCGAGTCTGCTGGTACGATTATATGGTTCTTACTACAGTTTCGTCCTTGGTTAAATTCAAAGTATTTTCATCTATCCAGAAACGAACATTACAACTTTTGTATAGAAGTTGCGATAATCGAGACCATGAGTTGCGCTTATAAAGACTCCAGTGCTAATATTTAGTTGGTTGCAATCAACGAGCAGTTGCGACAATAGGTGGTTGCGATCATCGAGCTCTCACTGTATGTGTATTAGGCAGGGTCGTGGTCCATACAAATGGAAAAACAATTTCCAGTCATCCCACGAAAATAAAGTTTGGATTGTTTAATGATGATTTGCAAAATATTTCGAACCTAGATCAAGTTAAAAACACTCCTAAAAATCATGTTTATGCCGTGTGTAATTTTTTTTTGTGCTGCAGTTTTGTCAACATTTTTTTCTGAAATAATAGACTCTTGAAAGCACTTTAAATATACATTTTGATTCTTGCCTTAGAGTAACTTATTAGTCGAATTATTGGACCTTTATAGTAATCTTTTGTGTTTTTTTATATTATCAATTCAAAAAATTTTCGTATTTTGTGAGGGAATGTTATAAAATATATAAATTAATAGCGGCAGTCAATACCATGAAAAATAAATAGAAGGAATTAATACCTTTCGAATGATGCCTAAATGATGCACATCGGAAGGAAATTGACGCCGCAGCGCTCAATTTGCTCCGAAATTCATCTCCTGTATTAAATTCTTTTACAAACATGGAGTCAGTGACATTTTTTATCCGATATTCATCATTTAAGCATCATTCGAAAGGTATTAATTCCTTCTATTTATTTTTCATGACTCCTTTTACAACATGTCTCCAAGAAATATGAGTTTTTAGCTGTAAACTTTAAAAACCACAAAAAATCTATATAAACGTCCAATAATACGACCAATGAGTTGTTCTAAGACAAGAATACAATTTTTTATTTAAAGTGCTCTCAAGGGTCTATTAATTCAGAAAAAAATTGATAAAGATGCAACATAAAACATGATTTTTAGAGGTGTTTTCAGGAGCGTTTAACTCGCAGATGGCGTTTCTCGGGAATTTATTTTCGTGACCCATCCTAATGTGTATATGTAGGTATAAGCAGCAATACTAGTTCTAAAGTGAAGTCATCATATAATCGCATATTTTCAATTTGTTATTCTCGACCACCTGGCTGTCGCATTCTGAAACACTAAGTTTGCGTTGCACACAGCCTGTAAACGCTCATGGGTGCAAGCGATCCCCCCAATTACATCTGGGATTGGATCGATCGTTGAGCGTTGTCTGCATTTCGTGCTGTTCCTCAAAACGTCACTTACATCTTGAATTGCCGAAATACTCTGCAAAATTCTTCTACAGTTGTAATAAAACTGTCATTTGCATCTGCTGACAATGTGTAGTTCCTTCTGACGATCCATATATTAAGTTATTCTAAATATAATACCCCTTACTCCTCACATTGCAGTATTGAAGGCAATCGAGTGGCAATCCTAAATAAAATAGCACTGCATTTAGATATCCTGAATTTCTTCACAAACTCTTCATTCTCCATGCCAGTAATGTAATGTGGCCTATTTGTGCACACCCTCGAAAGATTCCTTTGAGGCTGTTTCTTCAAATTCCTCTACCATAGAGTGAATAAATATTTGTCAAACCATAAAATAAGCGTGCTTAATCCGCCATTATATAAACCGACCGCCATAGAATGCCAATCTGGGTAGATTTAACGATGTCAGTTTGCAGTTTTTGCAAAGATTACTATAGAATTGAGTTGAGTTTGCTACCAAACTTCTCTCTATAAAGTTATACAAGGTCGACCTTCGGGTCTAGGTGTATACCCCTGGGTTTTTTTTTCTATCTAACCTTAGCACAACCCTTTGTTGGGCTCTGATCTTTAAGAAATATGATTTTCATTTAACTGAAACCAAGATCTGAGATTATATATATTTCAACCGAATGTCTTGAAGGATTGAAATTTTAAAGGAATTTTTCAACTGAATGAATAATTATATCATTCAATAATGTTAACACAAACTCGGCCAGAAAAATATGTAGTTTGATACATACACTGAAAAAAATGCACCTGATAATTTCAACGAAAAAAGTTATCACAATAAAACTAAAATATTTATTTGAATTGTTGACTAGCGCGTACTTTCGTCAAGCGGTTTTACAGTGTGACTACGTCAAGACACACACAATGCCCTATACTTCTTACAGTGTATCTTAAGCTGTCATACTAGGGTGGGTCGATTAAAAAAGAGCGTAAAACTCAACAAACATTTTGTAGGAATGTTCAAGCGAGTCTCCCCAAATCTACAGTAAGTCTAAGGCACGACCTAACGACCTATGATCGGGATTTCTGAAGCAAATAAAGACAAGAGTGTGATGGGAGTAATACATGTCCACTCTAAAATTCCGTACAAATGTAGGCCACCCTAACGTACATCCATGATTTGGTTAGTGTTTGGGGATATATGAGTGTCCGTTGTAAAAGAGGCCACTACGGAAGACCAGTAGAAAACGAATGACACACACGTGGTTATTAAAGGGCCTTTCATGACCTCCTGCTGGTCAACACTTCTGCTCGCACGTCCATCATAGATCTGGATGTATGTTCTCACAATGATTCTGCATGTACAATGTACATGTAGTGCTGTTTTTGTTGGTGCATATTTAGTGTGATTCTTACCTCCTGCTCGTCCATACTGGGCCAGTTCAATGGAAATACTGGTGCCACGCGGGCAACTGAGCGACAGTTGCTCGGAATCACAGCCGGCCCTTTGATATGTTCTCAGTGTGGCTGCCAAGAGAGCTGAAAAGAAACAAATGATATTTGTATTACTTCTACGTGAATTTATTCAATGCAATTTCAGTTTTATGCGAAAATACATTTCCTCAGACTGAACTAACTGCACTTCAACGAGAGGATGTCTGTGTGTATACGGATGTTCCCAACAATCAGTAACAATCAATAGATTTGATATCTTCAAATAGTTTGGAAGATACGTGGAATGAGTTTTTTTGATTTGTCTGATTTAACGATTTATATAAAACATTAAATTGCCAAGAAGGAAGTGTACTGATTGGTCCCTCAATAAATAGGAGGTGGTTCACGATATGGAAGAATCAAAATATTCCCTGATTGTTGAGAAATCAACAAATCTTTCACTATTTTGTTTTCGTTTTGACTGAATGTTAAAAATGGCGTTAAGTTCGGCCGGGCCGAACTTTATATGCCCTCCATCATTAATTGCATTCCACAGAGGATGTCGATTTTCGTAGAAGTGCTGTAATATTACAGGAAAATATAATTTTTTTATATAGCCAAATCAAAACAAATATTAAAAAAATAATTTTATAAATAAATATAATATTTTAATTATTTCATACCAAAATAACCTAACTTCATGATTCAACCAATTTTTGCCGTAAAAGAAAAAGTACGAATTTGGAAAAAACCTTTTATTTTGAATGTATACACCGAATTCCATGATTCCAGCTGCGGCCATTTGGTTGGTACCATTTTTACCCCCTTAAGAGTGCGACTATCTAAAATCGCTTTATTTGACGTTTCTACCTAATTAGAGTTTCATCAACGACTACAGCTAGCGTTTAGTTAGTACTATACTCCCTCTATACCATTGTATCCCTTGAAAGTACGAATTTCGAAAAATCCGTTTATTTTCCGTGTATACGCAATCAGAGGAATGTATACTCCGAATTTCATGACTCTAGCTGTGGTCATTTGGTTGGTACTATTTTTACCCCCTTTTTCCATCCGTGTATTTTACATGTCTATGCAATCAGAGGAATGTATACACCGATTTTGATTATTCTAGGGGCAGCCGTTTGGTTGGTACCATTTTTATCCCTCTATTCCCATTTTACCCCTTAAAAGTACTAATTTGGAAAAAATACTTTTATATTATGTATCTACTCTATTAGAGGAATGTGCACCGAATTTCGTGTTTCTAGCTGTTGTCGTTTAATATGTACCATTTTTATCCCTTTTTGCCCCATTTCACCCCCTACAAATAAGAATCACTTTATGGTGCACGTTTTTGTTATCGGGGGAATGCGCGTACCCAATATCAAGTAAGTACAAGCAGACATATTGAAAAAATATGCTTAAATACTCTAAAATATTAGGGATTATTATGGGTATTTTTAGTCATTGTGAGGGAAAAATTTATCCCTTTGGGCCGATTCAATCCCAACCGATCTACGACTATAAGACGCATTTATGGAAAATTTGAACGTTCAAGCTCATTTCGTTCGGAAGCTAGCGTGCTTTCAACAGACGGACGGATGGACGGACATGGCTAGATCGTCTTAGAATTTTATGAGGTTCAAGAATATATATGCTTTATAGCGTCTCAGGTCGATATTTCAAGGTGTTACAAACGGAATGACAAAGTTAGTATACCCCCATGGAGGGTAGGGTATAAAAATTGTATTAGGGTCTCAGGACATTATGACTACTTTGGAGAAAAGGAAAAAATCACCTGACATGTTCCTATTTCTTGCCGTTGGATTGGTGTAGTGTTTTATTCCTTTAAGAATATGCTTGCTTGCTTTCAAGGGTAAGTGAATTCAATGGACACAAAATCAAATGGAAGTGAACTCCCTGCTTTATGGCAAGATTGTGTTCGCTGACTGCGATTGAAGACACAAACCACTGTTATTACTGACGTGAATTTGGTCATACACTGTGGCCGCATGGAAGTAATGAACGCTAATATGTCTATGAAGGTTCGCCCATCCGAAGTTGGTCACCTCGTTCATTTCAATTTTCTATATCTCAAATTATGCCTAAGTTGAATCTTATGGGTTTAAATCGATTGAAAATTGTGGAATATTTATTAAAAAAGTAATTCCTTGAATTTCTTGCGATTTGCATAATCGTTAAAAATACCATGGAAATCAAGTTAAATAACTCAAGGCTCACTGCAATAACAGTAAAGCGCAATTTGAATATAACAGCAGCACAATTATGGCACCAAGCAAATCAAATCGCCACAAGCCTCTAAATAAAACTCAATGGAAGTAGTCGATGTGATTTTTAACAAATTGAACACTTTTCAAAAGTCAATGGAATTAACGAATAATTTAATTTGCCCCATTCACGCAGCATAATTCATTTAATTTTTTAAATATTCGCCATTTTTCTGAACATAACTTCTAAAAAAAAATCACACAAAAATTTATTCATTCAAAACACATAATCGAATTGTGCTTTTTGTGAAGAACAAAAAAAAAAAACAAAAAATTACGAAATGGATTTTTCCAGTTCAGTAGCACATGCATATTAGATTGGTTCGCGGTCAAATAAGTAATTTCCAGCCAACCAATATAAATAAAGTTTGAATTGTTTATTCATGATTTCAAGAAAAAATCGTCCTAGGTCAAGCCGGCTGTGAGCTATTTTAATATTTTTATATTCATTCATTATAGCCTTTGATTGATATTAGGATAACTTCCAAAATAGTTCAGGTCCATATAAGGCATTGAGAATGAAGTAGAAATTATACTATTCCCTCGTAGGGTGTTTTAGATATTTTTAGAAATATGTGGTGTCTAGAGTGGAATAAGTCAAATCGGGACTGAAATTCGTATGGGTGCTATATCTAAATCTGAACCGATTTTCTCCAAATTAAATAGCGTTCGTCTTTATCCCGAAAATCTTCGCTGTGCACAGTTTCATTTAGTTCTGACTACATTTACCTGTCCTGCGATTACAAGAATAGATGGCCAGACAGACAGACGGACGGGCGGACAGACACACGGACAGACAGACGGACATTGCTAACTCGATTCAAAAAGTGATTCTAAGTCGATCGGTATAATTAACAATGGGTCTATCACCCTTCCTTTTGGGTGTTACAAAGAAATGCACAAACAAATACTCTCGTGGAGTGTATAAAAATCTAGTTTTTGGATCATATGTATGATAATATTGCGCGACGAAATAACACTGTTTCAGAAAATTGTTCACATCACCTTATAGACCTATTAATTGCCTTCACAAATATTTATAAGTATTACAATTATTTTCTATATTTTCCACGCAAATTGACATAAGCTTTGGTCAAAATAAAACTGATATAACTTCCATACGTATGGTTGAAATTAAATGTAATAAATGTCACCATGCCATTTGTAAATAAATTTGTATTCTATTAAATATAGAAGCAAAATGGTCTTGAGCCAGGACAATATCCCAGTTCAATTGTATAAAATATCATTTCAGAAATAGTTAGTGGACTTATTGGACAAACAATAGGGTGATTTTTTAGTTTCTCATAATACATTACAGCCAATGTAAAACTGTTAATAAGTAAGTAAAAATTGTGATTAGTTTGGCAAGTACCAAATTGTTAATAAAATGTAAATTCACTTCTCTAGTTTATATATATTTGTTCAAACAATTAGTGCATATTAGTAATACTACATGCGAAAATATTGGTTAATCTCTGCAAATATGTAAGAATAATGTCTGAGGTATGTTCGTGTTAGCATTAATAAACACAAAGCCTTGTAGTCTAAATTATGTTCTTTGCGAACGGTTCTAAGGCATGTTCATGTGAAGTCAATCCACACAGAACTAGACTAAAAGAATTATCTTCATAATATTGTTGATTTTGTCGTCAAAGAAGCACTTCATAAAATCTATAAAACATATTTCATAAAGCACAAACCAATGAAAAGTTTCATAGAATTTCTGAAACATTTCTATGAAATGCACTTCTTCATTCAATGAACTTTTGCCAAACAAGTTCTTTATTTTTCCATAATATAAGTGATGTTTTATTTACCACATAACTATCCATAAAGTACTATTCTCACATTATTTCCCTATACCTTGTAGAAAGAACTCTGAAACAGAACAAAAACCATTTTTGTAATTCAATATACAAATAATTCCCCTTCGTGAATTTGTTTAATGCAAGCAAAACGAAAAACAAACCCAGCCGAAAGAACTCTCGCCCTAACGTACACATTTGTATGTTTGTTTATATATAAAAATATTATTGTGTATTTGATGTACATCCTTTTGTATGTACATTAGACCACATCGATGCCAAAGGAGCCAACTAAGATGCGGATGTAACTGACTGCAAATTAAATTTGGTTTGTTTATTGAGGGCACATGAAATATTTCGTGTCTACTCATAACACGGTACAACACAAACAAATAATAAGGCCAACGGATTCTGGTAGAGTGGCCCAAAACAAATATACGTTAACGTTGTCCCTTTTGCACATTCTCATGGCATAGGATACCCTGTTATATTTATGTACATTTTAGGTAACGGATGTGCTCAGCATATTTTGTGTAAAACACTACGAGGCTCATTTCTGTGAAATGTTTTAACCTCTAACTCCATTGTGTACTAATATGCTGGTAAGGATACAATCACGAAGCTATAATAAATATATGGCTAAGAAAGGGCAAACATCAGTTAATATTGAAAAAATCATTTTATTAGACAGATAATTACAACATGAATCAAAGAGGTATAGTATATAACATTTTCTTACGTATTTTGCTGTTCTAAACTCGAAAGAGATATTATTTTTTTTATTATACTCTCTACCTCCAGGATGGGGGTATACTAACATTGTCATTCCGTTTGTAACACCTTGAAATATCGACCTGAGATCCTATAAAGTATATTTATTCTTGAACCTCATAAGATTCTAAGACGATCTAGCCATGTCCGTCCATCCGTCCGTCTGTCCGTCTGTTGAAAACATGCTAGCTTCCGAACGAAATGAGCTAGAACGTTCAAATTTTTCATAAATGCGTCTTATAGTCGTAGATCGGTTGGGATTGAAACGGGGCGAAATCGGCCCAAAGGATTAAATTATTCCCACAATGACTAAAAATACCCATAAGAATCCCTAATATTTTAGAGTATTTAAGCATATTTTTTCAATATGTCTACTTGCACTTACTTGATATTGGATATGCGCATTCCCCCGATAACAAAAACGTGCACCATAAAGTGATTCTTATTTGTAGGGGGTGAAATGGGCATATTAAACGACAACAGCTAGAAACACGAAATTCGGTGTAAACATTCCTCTAATAGAGTAGATACATAATATAAAAGTATTTTTTCCAAATTAGTACTTTTAAGGGGTAAGATGGGAATAGATGGCTAAAAATGGTGTATACATTCCTCTGATTGCATAGACACGTATAATACACGGATTTTTCAAAATTCGTACTTTTTGGGGTCAACATGGAAAAGGGGGGATAAAAATAGTACCAACCAAATTACCGCAGCTAGAGTCATGAAATTCGGAGTATACTGACTGTGTAGACACGTAAAATAAACGGATTTTTCGATATTCGTACTTCTTGTTGTTAGAATGAAAAAGGGGGTACAAATAGTACCAACCAAATGACCACAGCTAGAGTCATGAAATTCGGAGTATACATTCCTCTGATTGCGTATACACGGAATTTTTTTTTTGAAATTCGTACTTTTTGGGGTTAAAGTGAAAAAAATACATTCCTCTGACTGCGTAGACACGGAAAATAAACGGATTTTTCGAAATTCGTACTTTCAAGGGATACAATGGTACAGAGGGAGTACAGTACTAACTAAACGCTAGCTGTAGTTGTTGATGAAATTCTAATTGGGTAGAAATGTCATATAAAGAGATTTTAGATAGTCGTACTCTTAAGGGGGTAAAAATGGTACCAACCAAATGGCCGCAGCTGGAATCATGGAATTCAAAATAAAAAGTTTTTTCCAAATTCGTACTTCTTCTTTTACGGCAAAAATTGTTCGAATCATGAAGTTAGGTTATTTTGCACTATGTACGTCTGATAATGGATTTTCAAAATTTGTACTTTTGGAATTAAAATAGTATGAAAATACAACCAACTGTAGCACCCACTATCTACCAATATTTATGGCATTTAAGCTTTTTGAAAATATAAATAGAAGAATATATTTTTTTTTTGATTTTAAGGTATTGGTAGCCTTGCCTTATAAGCGTGGTATGAAATAATTAAAATATTATATTTATTTACAAAATTATTTTTTTAATGTTTGTTTTGATTTGGCTATATAAAAAAATTATATTTTCCTGTAATATTACTGCACTTCTACGAAAATCGACATCCTCTGTGGAATGCAATCAATGGTGGAGGGTATACAAAAGTTCGGCCCGGCCGAACTTAACGCCGTTTTTACTTGTTTTTTTTTTACTATATTTTGTATTTTCAGAATCAGATATATATTATATTATCAGATATATATATATATATTTAGGTCTCTGACATAAAATTTTGATATTGTTTTTACTGCATGGAATTTTATATTTTTAGTGTTTGAATAAAATTCGCGGCATGTTGGCACCGCAGCGTCTAGCACGAATGTGAAGCATATTGGAAGTCATATGACTTCGACCACTTTCCAAGCAATGAGGATCTTATTTCGGCATTGGTGCGCACAATGTTTCATCCAACAATGACTTCACGTAACCCCAAAAACATAATCAGGAAATGTTAAAACGCAAGATCGCAAGAACCATACCCAGTGATGCGAACTTAGCACCTTTTGGGCTAGATTTAGCCCGCTTTGAGTTGTCTGAAACCCGAAAAAATTAGCCCTTTAGCACTTTTTATGAATATTGGTATCGTTGTGTTTTGATGCCTTTTTAGGGCTCATCCTAATAAAGAACGACAGTATTAAATAGAATCTGTTCATGCACAAGCTTCTTATTAGCGATATACCTTTGCATTAAATATTCAAATACCTCAAACTGTTTGTTTAAAAATCAACTCAACTTAATATGAAAGAAATTTAAAATGGATATAAAATTGTAAATCTTATAAATCTACATCTAGATTTAAAAGGAATTGACATTTTTGGAGGATATAATTATTCTAATAGTTCGTTTTTTTTATTTCCGATAACAATGCCGCAAAAGCTGAGCATGCAAATTCGAAAGAAAAATATCAAAATATTGTATTAAAAGAGATAGAACCACGATACAAATGCTATTTTGGTTGATACGTACTACATTCAGTCATGTTCAATCTTCCTAAATTGAACATTTTTGGTGTACTTAGTGCTTAATTTTCGTTCAATTTTTTTAATTAATATGCCATTTTATATTGATAACAAACTTGTAATAACTTCATACTCACATTTTTATAATTTAGCCCATTCTAGCCCGTTTTCGTTTTGGTTACCTGGAGTTTGCATCACTGCCCATTAGAGCGTACCAGGTTACAAGTAAAAAAAAAGTTCGCCGTACACCTTCGAATATGAAGTATTATTGAAAGGTAGTTTCAAAAAAAAATTTTTTATTTTTTATGCCGAACGTAGGGGTCGCGCTTTTACATTTTTCTATATAACTTCTGCATTTATAAACGGATTTTAAAGTGTGATACATCGATGTTTTTGTCTCGACGAGGCCGATTTTTTTGAAAATCGACATACTTCCTTAGGAAGAGTTTCATAAATTTATGCGAGCTTTAATTTTCTGATATTAGAGTGGTACATTAGGGTAGTAGCAACTGAGATATGATGGGTTAGTACCAGAAGGGGGTGCTTGAGCTCAATGACTTCAAAGACAAAAAAATCGGCCTCGTCGAGACAAAAACATCGATGTATGACACTTTAAAATCCGTTTATAAATGCAGAAGTTGTATAGAAAAATGTAAAAGCGCGACCCCTACGTTCGGCATAAAAAAAAAATAAAAAAATTTTTTGAAACTACCTTTCAATAATACTTCATATTCGAAGGTGTATGGCGAACTTTTTTTTTTGAGGTACGCCCTACTGCCCATACCAATAAATATGAATTATAATAAATAAGTTGTTTTTTTGACGTTGTGTGTGTTCCAACAAAAATGTGTTGATGTATAAAATAAATCTACGCCTCGAAAGTGCTAAACTGGATTGATTTCGCTTGCGAAGTAATGCGGGAAACTCTCTAATAAATGCTAGTACGAAAAGGATCAAGTCGGTCAGGATCGATAGCCTACACCACTCTGATCCTATCTGGTAGATATCTCGTAATAATTGAGTGATTTTTTTATCGTTCGCATCAGACGAACAAAAATAAGTTACAGAAACAGAAAAATTGATAATAAGAAACTTAACGAAATATTTACTAAAATAATATAGAATACAAATATTATTTTAAGCAATTCTGCTTGTCTGTTAGTGTTTGTTATATAGTTCGCAATTAAATCTAGAACGGGGAAATCATATAAATATATCAAATAGTATGGTATCTCAGGAAATTATGGGCTGTTAAAATACCATTTCACATTCGTTAGTTCCTTGTAAAAGCTCCCTGTAGGGCTGTGAATTATTTGCCAATTTCTTTAACGGCGCTTTTAATAGCATGTTTTTAACTATGTTTTTTCTGGAAAAATATTTAAATATTAAACATGGTGTTTGACGACTACTTCTAGTACAAATGTACTTTGCAAGTATTTACTTAAAATTAAACAAGTCTTTGCGATAGCCTGAAGATTGTCCTCTAGGGTTGCAAGACCCAGTTTCAAAAATTTATTTTAAAATATGATGATAAATACAAAAAACAAATAAATATAAACGATCCTTACACTAAGAAATTATGCGAACCAATAATGACCCAAAAGTTTATATTGAAAATGCAGGCAGAGGCTGGATTGGCCTATGTTCCATTAAACTTGTAACATCAGAAGATAAACCAAAATTATATTGCAACTTTTACATCTGCAATTGTTTTTAATAGACAGTCTAATGTACATGTGGAACAGCGAAATGACAGTTTGCCCAATAAACAATAAATTATCCGACACAGTCCGCAAGGAAAACTACTCGACGCCAAATATGTTTTAAACATCAATAAACATCAAACTCAATAAAATTCTCCCGATACGAAACAAAATTATTCAAATATATATGTACATGCATGCGTGGTTTTGAAATATTTCGTTTATTTATTTTGTATGACTTAGGGTAGCCCAAAAACACAAGGCATGCGAAAATTTCAGAAATGCAACAGTTTATGATGTATGTCTGTCACCCTTTTCAAAAACCAATCATCTTAAAATGACGGTACACCACCCTCACCAATGTCGAAGACCCCACTGTAATTGTATCCCACATCGTCTCCTGCACAAAGTAGTCACCAGAAAAGGTCCATATCTTGTGATCAGGATGTTGTGATCATCAGCAATGAATGTAACATGTTGTTGCTGTGCGAAGAATCTCCGAGCTTACAATTGCGACAAAACATGTCCAAATGTTTCGAATATTTTCCATTTTTATACCCTCCACCTAAGCATGGAGGGTATTCTTTGTCATTCTATTTGTAACACCTTGAAATATTCAGCGTAGACGTCATAAAGTATACATATTCTGGGTCGTGGTAAAATTCTAAGACGATATAACTATGTCCGTCCGTCCGTCCGTCCGTCTGTCTGTTAAAAACACGCTAGCTGCCGAACGAAAGGTTCAAATGTGTCTACGCAATTAGAGTGATGTACACACCTAATTCCAATAATTCTAGCTGTTGTCGTATCATCGGTACCATTTTTATCCGTTTTTGTCCCATTTCGACCGCTAAAACTTTTATTTGCTTTTGTTGATGCTTTTAGACTACAAGCAGATTGTACGCAACAAATTTCGTGTGCATATAAAGCAAAAATTAAAAAAATGGAAAAAATGTCAGAAGAAATTGGAAAACCTACCCTGAGGGAAATTGTTTCTACCTAATAACGACTGAAAGCAGCTGATAATTAGGGCATACTTTTGAAGATTGCTGCCTCATGTGCACTTTTTGATTACTATTGAAGTTTTATATTTATATAGCAGATGACTTTTAATATTATAACAATTAAGAAATATTATAAAAACATCACTATTTTCCTAAAGTTGACAGCCTCTAATCTGTCAGCCGAACTTGACGTCTTTTTACTTGTTCCATCTAATGGTGGGCCTCTCTAATGTACAAGACTGTAATGTACATGACTGTGTAATACGATTTTAAAAATAAAATCACGTATTGTCAAAAAATAAAAGCAACAACAATAACAATATGAATCGGTTGAGTTGATTTGGGCTGTCCTCACAGCATTCGGAAATATTTGTCGACCCTTGGCATAATGACTAGTTCAAAAGATCAGACCCAAAATATTTTTTTCAGAATAACTACATCTAGATATCTTACTGAAAGAAAGACTCGACTAATGAAAATATAAGAAGGAGAATAGAAAACTTGTTAAAACTGTTGATGTGATTTTATTCAAAGTAATATCAGAACTCATATACTTCGTAGACCCTCCACCTTAGGACATTTTGTCATTCCATTTGTAACACTTTGAACTATTCATTGAAGACAGCATAAAGTATATATGTTCTGGGTTGTGGTAAAATTCTAGACGATCTTTTGAAAACACTAAGAGGTACGAATTTTATATTAGTGCTTTTCCTATCAAAATGGTACAGACATTTGGGCTTGATGGAAATTGTTTCTTCCTAACAACTTATTTTAGGGCACATTTTTGAAGATTGCTCTCTCATGTTCACTTTTTGGTTAGACTTGAAGTTTTATATAGCAAAGGGCTCTTAATATTTTAATGATAAAGCATTACAATTTTCCTAATATGGTAGTGCACTGTATGTAAAGTCGGCTGCCTCTAATCTGTCGGTAAAGCTGTGGATTGCACTTCGTGGTGGAGGGTATATAAGTTTCGGCCCGGATGAACTCAACGCCTTTTCACATGTTTAACTTTTTTCGTTTCAACAGGTTTTATATGAGCTAGTTAATTTTTTGTTTAGGTTTTCGGATTTCAAAAAATTATGAGTTGGGTCTTTTTTATATTCGGGTAAGGATATGTGTATATTTGCGGAATAAATTGTCACAATTTTATTATTTAAAGTAGCAACATACATAGATATTCGCTGCAGAAAATACTAAATTTTTCTGAAAATGTTTGTGAAATAAGTTTGTTTAGGGAATTAAATATATGTATAATTGTTGAACGCTTTGTGTAATTTATTTCCTTATCTATCTTCAGCTAACGCAATGCACTGCACTTATAGAGGACATCCCCTGAGTGCTGCTTCAATTAAAAAAGTTACACGCTTATATTGAGAAGCGCAGATTGGAAGCGTAAAAAACAAATTGAAATTGTGAAAATATAAAATGGAAACGAGAAAATTTAAAATGAAAATTCTATTAGGAAATGATACAATTTTGATTGAAACTATATAATTATTATCTAGAGAAGGGTTTTTGCAAATATCTATTACGAAAATGATATCCACTTATCTAATGTATACCTAATAGATGAATGTATACATTGAGATTCGTCGTTAAAAATGGTTGGTGGGCAGTACTGTTTGTCTTGCTTTATCCCGCTTTGCAAATTTCGAAAAATCCATTTATGTTGAGCGTCTGTTTTATGAGATGTATCAACATACATCCAAAATTTGACGAATCCATTTTCGAAAAAAATAGACTTTATTCAGTTGATATATGTTTTAATGTAGACTATTAAAAAAGTAACTAAACATAGTTGATATTTGGATTATTTATTTGACTTTTATTCTGATATACTTTAATGTTCGGTTATTAAATAATTAAGCTATAGGTTATTTCTTATATTTCGTTATTATTATTTTTTATTCGACTTTTCTTCAGGAATATTGAATAAAAATAAAAAGGAATATAAAAAACTGACCTAGAGCTTAATTATTTAATAACCAAACATCAAGTTATTTAATATAATTCAATTTCAAACAACAAAATGGTAAATGAGTAATGATTATAATATAACAGTATTCAACAAATGTATTTAATTTGCAATAAAAAAACAAGTAAAAGCGGTCTTAAGTTCGGCCGGGCCCATCTTTTTATACCCTCCACCATGGATTGTATTCCACAGAGGCTGTCGATTTTCGTAGAAGTGCAGTAATATTACAGGAAAATGTTTTTTTATAGCCAAGCGCAAAAAAAAGCTAATATTGAAAAATTAAATTAATATAATATTTTTATTATTTCAAACCACGCTTATAAGGAAAGGCTACCAATACGTTTATACTATATATATCGATATAATACTTCAAGTCAATTCAAAAACTAAATATTCTTATCTTTATATCTTCAAAAAAATTAAATACCATAAATACTGGTAGATAGTGGGTGCTAGATTTAGTTGTATTTCCATTCTATTTTAAGTACAAAAGTTCAAATTTGGAAAATCCATTAATTCACGTACACAGTGCAACATAACCTAAATTCATGAAGTACGAATTTGGAAAAACCTTTTTATTTTGCGTGTCTATGCAGTCAGAGCAATGTATACACCGAATTTCATGATTCTAGCTGCGGCCATGGGTGGTACCATTTTTATCCCCTTTTTCCTACTTTATTTTATTTTACGTATCTACGCAATTAGAGCGATGTACACATCGAATTTCATTATTCTAGTAAGTCGTTTTGTTAGTACTATTTGTATCCCTCAGTACCGATTGTATCCCTTCAAAGTACGAATGTGTAAAAAACTTATATTTTTCGTGCCTATGCAGCCAGAGGAATGAATATTCCTAATTCATGGCTCTAGCTGCGGTCATTTGGTAGGTGCTATTTTTATCACTTTTTTCCATTTTTACCCCAAAAATTACGAATTTCGAAAAATCCGTTTTTGTATCTGTCTACACAATCAGGAATGTATACACCGAATTTCATTATTCTAGCCGTACCATTTTTGTCCCTCTATTCCCATCTTATGCCTTAAAAGTACGAATTTGGAAAAAATACTTTTATATTAGTATCTACTCAATTAGATGAATGTACACATCGAATTTCGTGTTTCTAGCTGTTGTTGTTTGAAAGGTACCATGTTTATCCCTTTTTGCCTCATTTCCCCCCTACGAATAAGAATCACTTCATGGTGCACGTTTTTGTCATAAGGGTAAAGCGCATTCCCAATATCAAGAAAATATTAGCAGACATTGTAAAAAAAAAACATGTTTAAAAACATTGAGTATTAGGGATTATTAGGGGTATTTTCAGTCCTTGTGAGGGAAAAAATTTTCCCTCTGGGCCGATTTCGCCCACTTTCAATCCCCATCGATCTGCAACCATAAGACACATTTAGGGAGCTAGCGTGCTTTCAACAGACAGACAGACGGACATTGCTATATCTTCTTAGAATTTTGTAATTTCACATATTAACCCAAACGGTCACACTCAAAAAACGTTCACCAAAGCTTCTGGTGTTGACCACTGATAACATGAAAGTTTTATCTCAAAATTCGAAAAAAATAATCACAGCACTATTCGGGTTAAGACTGTGTCTCTGTGGAGATGTATCGATGTCACTTCTCGTTTTATTCAAACATATACTTGAAATCGAATTGACTTTAACATTTGTGGTCTTCAATCTTTAATGAATCACTTTACGACAACTTCAAACAGACTGCGTGCACTCAAGTAGTCAGAGTCGCAAAAAGGTACACACGAGGACAAAAACCCGTGTCGCTTGTTTGTGTTGCTGCAGAGATAGATATATATTGAAAATGTTGAAGTTGAAACAGTCACCACCTAGATTTAAAGGTTAGGTAAAGACAAAGAAGAATTATGTGCCCCTGCCTACAATAGGCACTTTTTTCTGATATTAGTTTGTGGCGACAGGTAATACAAACGTTTATAAATTTGAATTTGGAGCAACAGCTTTTATGATGAAAGTAAACCATTTTCTTGTTATAATTTGTGTGAAAGTTGGTGGAGCACAGAGGTAACAAACGGCCAAAAGTCCATATTTTTTTATTTTTTAATAAATTTTGATGTCAACTGAAAGAAAAATATTGAAATAGCACCATTTCATATTTAAACAAATAAGAAGGCGTTAAGTTCGGCCGGCCGAATCTTATATACCCTCCACCACGGAGTGCATTCCACAGTATTACCAGCAGATTAAAGGCTGTAGGCATAGAAGCACAGTACCATATTACGAAAATTGTGATATTTTTATGCACATTACTCTATTTGATTACTATTTCAAACTATAATGTATACTTATGCGCACTGTTTAAAATCTACTACTATAAATAAATACAATGTTGTAATTGTGAAAGTGAACATGCCGAAAATATTTGGCGATTGTCAGTCGCCATTAGTGAGAAGAATTTTCAGATACAGACAAAGTGACTGCATTATTTTGATAAGAAAAGTACAAAGATATCCCCATACGCCCCATTCTCCGCCCAAATGTACAAATTTGAAAAAAAACTTTTTGTTTCGAGTCTTCATAGTCAGACCAAAGTATACACACCGAATATATACACCGAATTTCATGATATCAACTTCAGCGGTTTGGAAGGTCCCATTTTTATCCCTCTTTTTCAATTATATCCCTTAAAAGTACGAATTTCGAAAAATTCCTCTATTTTGTGTGTTTATGCAATTAGAGGGATAACACACCGAATTTCATGATTCTAGCTGTTGTCGTATCATTGGTACAATATTTTATCCATTTCTGTCCCATTTCGCCCGCTAAAACATTTATTTTCTATGTGGTGCTTCCAAGCTACAAGAGGAATGTCCGCAACAAATTTCAAATGTATGAAAATCAGAAATTTAATTAATAAGCCAAGGCTACCAATATTTTTATACTATGTATATAGATAATGGAAATAATACTTTAATTCATAAAGTAAATATAAGGCAGCAATCATAAATACCCTAAATATTGGGGGATAGAGAGTGTATTTTCAGCTGCAGTCCTTTGGTTGGTTGTATTTCCATCTATTTTAAATTCAAAAGTATACATTTTGAAAATACCTTATCTCTCACGTATGCAGTATAAGACAACTTCATGATTCTACCATTTTTTGTCGTAAAAGAAACAACATAAAGTACGAATTTGGAAAAAGAATATTTTACGTGGCTATGCACTCAGAGGAATGTATATACCCAATTCCATGATACTATCTTCGGCCATTTTGTTGGTACCATTTGTATCCCCTTTTTCGCATTTTACTCCTTAAAAGTACGACTTTCGAAAATTTCATCATTCTAGCTGTAGCCATTTAGTTGGTACCATTTTTATCTCTCTGCTCCCATTGAATCCCTTGAAAGTACGAATTTGGAAAAAAGTTTTTTTCGTGGCACTCAGTCAGAGGAATGTATACCGCGAATTTCATGGTTCTAGCTGCATCCATTTGTTTGGTAAAATTGTTATCCCCTTTTTCCATTTTACACCCTAACAGTTCGAATTTCGAAAATTTCCTTTATTTTATGTGTCTACGCAATCAGAGGAATATATACACCGAATTTCATTATTCTATGTGCAGCCGTTTGGTTGGTACTATTTTTATCCCTCTATCCCCATTTAACCCCTTATAATATAAAACTAAAAAAATTAAAAAAAATACTTGTATATTATGTATCTACTCTATTAGAGGTATGTACACGCCAAATTTCGTGTTTCTATCTGTTGTCGTTTGATAGGTACTATTTTTATCCCCTTTCTTCCCATTTCCCCATTTTTTATGCTATAAAGTGAATGCGAATTGCAAATATCAAGTAAAGCTATTATGCTCAAAAGCTATTATGTTCAAAAAACATGCTGAAATACTCTAAATATTAAGGGGTATTTTCAGTCCTTGTGAGGGAAAAAATTTTCCCTCTGGGCCGATTTCGCCCACACATTTAGGAAAAATTTGAACCTCCTAGCTCATTTCGTTCGGCCGCTTTCAACAGACAGACAGACGGACATGGCTATATCGTCTTAGAATTTTTCCAATTTTATGGGGTCTCCGATGAATATTTTAAGGTGTTACAAACGGAATGACAAAGTGAATATACACCCATCCTGGAGGTGGAGGGTATAAAAAATATATTTTCTAATATAGTTTTTACAGTGGTTCCAACTTCAAAATTCTAGTTTGCGTATCGAGGGCTTATATTCAAAAGTGGCTATGAACCATTTTCACGAAAATGAGTTTTTGATGCCAAACTATACTCATATTTGGATTTCATCTGTCGTATAAATTAGGAGAAGAAATTTTTTTCTAAAGCCATTTTTCAAACTTTTCTGATTTGGCTATCTACTCTCACGTTAGTTTGTGACTGCAAAAGTGGCTATGAACATAAATAGATTAAGGGCATATCGTAATATAAACTTCCATCGTTTCGCCATTTTGCTTCCCAAATTATCAGGATAAATAGTGGCTGTAAAGTTAAAAATTGTGAAAAGTGTGTTGTCATTTATTTTGGTTTAAGACCAAAGGTTGTGCTGAAGTCTTCAGCTGAACCCAAAATTAGCAAAAAGGCAGCTAAAAGTTGACTGCGCAGTTTCGATGGGCGCTACCCCATTACGTCAGAACTTTCTCAACGAATGTATGTCTTTGACTTAAATCAGGGTTCATATTATTACCAGCGGTCACATACGACAAACAAAATAAATAAACAAAATATTCCACCGAACTAAGTCGACACACTAAAGAAACCTTTGGTCTTAAACCAAAATAAATGACAACACACACAACATAACAGACCAACAATACATACAAACAACAATTGTGAAAAGTATTATTAGAAAAACCCGCGTATCTTTTTATCATATTGCGAATATCAAAATATTTTTTTGACATATAATTGCTGACTTCATGGGGAACATGGGGAAAAGATTAAAAATGCTGGATGGAGAAAGTTAAAATATAAGCAATTGAAACCGCGAATTTTGCAGCGATTTTCGCGACTGACTACACATATTTTACAAGCGACATTGGTTCTTAATAATCCGTTGGCTAGATCGCGTGAAAATCAAAAAACAAAAATGTCATGTGTGAAAATCATTTTAGCCATATTTCCCGCGAAAATGGAATATTTTCCAAAAATATCCAATTTGTATTTTTTGTTTACCGTGGATAAGGATAAAAATGGTAACAATCCTACGGATGAAGCTGGAATCTTTATATTCACTGTGTACATCTACACAACGTAGCCAACATTTCATTAAAAACATTATCGAGTTTACAATAAATCTTATTTACATATTTGGGTATTAATGGATATGTGCTTATTTCAACATTCATAGGCTCAATAATAGGAAAATTCGAAAACCTTTTTATCATAGCAACTAGTAATCCTCTTTAGATTAAACTGTAGAAGAATGTTTCATAATTACTCTTAAAATTAAGGAGAAAATCAGTTTTTTAGCTCTCCTGAAAAGTTGTGTTTTTGTTCATAGCCACTTATGAATATAAGCCCTCGATATATTCTAACAAAAAAACTTTATTTACCTGTGTCAACTTTTTTGAAGTGAAATTAAGAATTTTCTGAAAATATGGGTTGTATACTGTTTGTGAAATTCGCGTAGGTATTAACTTGTTTTAAATATAAAAAATAAAAACATCCAACATTGATTGGAATAAAACTATAAGAGCAGTAGTAGTAGTCCAAGGTATCATAAGTAAGTGCTATTAATCTTTGCAATATTTTCATTAGAGCCATTTTAAGTTACCCATATTAAAGCAAACGGAAATTTCCTAATTAGTAAAAAGTGGGCGTGGCCCGCCCATTTTTTCAAAAATCAGAAATAATGGACATATCAAGAAGCCAAATTTCAGAGCTTTATGATGGTAAATAAAAAAGTTGTAGTTTTTAAAAAGTCAGAAATAAAATATGGTACCAATGATACGACAACAGCTAGAAACGTGAAATTTGGAATGTACATTCCTCTAATTGTATAGATACATAGAATATAGGGATATTCAAAATTGTTTTAAGGGACCAACCAAAAAAATCACGAAATTTGGTGTATACATTCATCTGACTGTGAAGATCATTGGCGTAGGACGGGTGGTCCTGGAACCGTGTTCGGATATACCATTTTGTTTATTGTGAGCTAGAAATATTCATAAGTGATTAAACGATATAATTAAATAATACTTCATTTACTGACTTTCCAATATTTGTTTATAAAAATAGAAATGTTTAACAATATTTCATTTCTTTGTTAATGCCAAACTGATAGACGTTATCAAGGATTTACAAAAAGGTCAAAATAACTCAAATTGCATATTTCTATCTATATTAGTTTAGCATTAACAACCATTTCAAGCTTTCCCTCTTAAAAAGTAAAGTAAAATCCTTTCTCCTTCAAGTCCACAAGAAAATACACAAAGTGAAAAAGCCACCTAAAGAAGGTCGTCACGGGCCGGAAATCATTAGAGAGAGATTTACTGCCGAGTCACGTTGTCGAACGTAAATTTTGGACGTCTGTTGGATCTTTTTTAATTTCTGTCTGTGCGTATGTGAACATGAAAAAGCCCTAATTTATGATGAGATTTTCAAATTACAATCGCAGACTAACTCACTCAAGTACGATGGAAACATTTTATCTTCACTATCAGTACTTTAACATGTTTCCAAATTAGTATCAAGTTCGAATATATCTCTAATTGCAGTCTTTTGAAATCTGATCCGACTGTCGTGATTGGTCATAGTTAATTACAGTTGTCCAAGTTTTTGTTTTAATTCAATTAAAAATGAATTTCGAATAAGTATTTATTTAAATTCTCAGCCACCATGGCGCTTATTTATATTCTCCTTGGCCATTTCAGAAACAAAGTACTAGCTTAACGGCCGAGTTTTCAATAAAACACAGCAAATGTACACGCACGCATACTTACACGGACTCACATAAACAAAGGAACACATGTCCTATCGCATTTATTCGAAAATGGAACACTTATACATGTGATATGAATGTGTATGTACAAGGTCCCAATTGGAAAAACCGTTGTACATGCAATTGTCCTTAAGGATTCCTTGATGAATTTTTGAAATGCGTCCGCAATGACTTTTGGCGCTGAAATTGCTGTTGAGTTTCAACTCCCTTGAGAATACGCTGGGCTGCGATACACTGGTGTTATCAATCTAGGTTGATATGAAACCACTAGCAAATACCCGCTACTTCATATGCGGAATTTTTTCAAATGGGGTGGTATTGACGGTATTTTGTCTCGTTATTCAAACTTTTTTTTATCGTTTTACGTATATTCACACTAACTTTTCGATTCGATTTATACACCTTGTACAAATAAAAACAAGTAAGGAAAGGCTAATGTCGGGCGGGACCGACTCTATGATACACTCCACTTTCTATCCGAATACAGTTTAATTCGATGAAAAAGTGAAAACGGGAAGGATTTTTGTACCCTGTAAATGTATGTGTTTGACAAAAAATGTTAAATCGGAAAGGACATTTGTATGGGGGTATATTGAAATCTGGACCGAAACAGGTCCTTTTGGGTGTTACAAACAAATGCACAAAGGCATAATACTCTCGTGGGGTGTATAAAAATCCATTTACACTGTTCCATCCATTTATATGCTGTCAATAGTTTAGTTTATAAGCACAAAAACAATTATTTTACAAAAAATCATATAAAACTGTGATAATTATTTTAAATTACAGAATATGGGCGATATTGTCACACCCTTTCAGGTATTTTTCACGAAAATTGACATAAGCTTTGGTCAAAATAAAACTGATTTAACTTCCAGACGTATGGTCATTGCAGTGGTACTACTTTTATCCATTCTAACTCCATTTTACCCTTCAAAAGTACGAATTATTAAAAAATCCCTTCAAATCTGATCTCTACGCTGACAGTGAAATGTACACACCAAATTTCATGATTCTAGCTTCAGCCGTGTTGTTGGTACCATTTTTGTCCCATTCAACACCCAGATTGAACTCCGGATAAGACCAACTAACTTCGCGGCAACAATTAAGAGTATCAATCTACTCTAACAAATGGCATTTGTTAGGGAGTATATCGCGCACTACTCATTGGCTGTTCCTCCGGAGTAGGGTTTGCATCCCGGGAATTCCCGCGGAAAAATTCCCGGGAATTCGCACATTTTTCATTTCCCGTATCCCGGGAAATTCGTACGGGAATTCAGTAGAAAATTATACATATTTCTTCGCATATTTTTTCCCATCATTTCCACAATAAAATTAAAAATGTTGTATACAAATTTAGATCACATAGTTATGTCAAATATTGCAGTTGGATGACAAAATATTTTTAAGCTGCGTTCGGATTTAGACTCAAAATCCACTTTTTCGGATTTTTCCTGTCAAGCTCCATATGAAAAAAATAAAATCCGGGAAAAATATGTCTTGGGCATGTATCCGAACGCCAAAAATAAAGAATTTAAAGTTTTTGAAGCGACAGGGCAAAGAACAAACATTTCATTTAAAGCTCTACTCACTATTAATGTGAACGATCTTTCTCCGTCGCGTCCACATTTTCCAATAAAATAGGAAATATCTGATCTTTAATTAATTTTGAAACTTGAAAAGATGTTTGAATTGATCTCACATTGCGCTTTATTATATGAATTCTGTAACAGGTTCGTTGTGAAATATATATTTATTTTACATTAATAAAATGTGAATGTTCCATTAGAAAAAATAAGCTTAACTCATGGTATGTTGACGATTTCCCGTGCTGTTCCGGGATCCCGGGAAATTGAAAAAATAATTCCCGTTTCCCGGGAAATAAAAAGTACGGGAAAATGCAAACCCTACTCCGGAGTCTTCTTTTTAAATCATCAGTTGAATATCGTCGTCGTTGTCCACAAGGTCTGATTTTGCAGGACAAAATGAGTTCTGAACCTGTCACTGGCAATCGGTGTGAACTCTCACCTATTTGTAATCTGCTGTGGTCGTACACACGTCTTCTAGGACGTATGAAAGCCGTTCCTACCAGGGTACGAAAGTACGTATGTAGCTTGGTGCGCTGTGAGTGTGTGCGCATGATACAATACAATACCCCAAAGACATCGAACGATGAGAGGTACTCTGACGTAGGAAAATGGTCTTGTTAAAAGTGCAGATTTAGGAGTAAATTAACATATCTCAATACAATCTGTTGGTACAAGTGATTCTCATGTTATTGTAAACACAAACACAAACATAACATAACATATCTCCACAACGTCGACAGCCTCACATGTCAACCTCGACAACCACCCCCTCTGCCTTAGCACAGGCAGCAAACACCACAGTGTCAAACGTACATATGTAACTAGTACACAGATCAATGCATTGATTACAATGTGTGGCATATTATGTACATACATATATGTATGTACATGTCGTCACCTGAAATGCAAAAGGGCGGAACATCACAAAAAACCAAAACCTTCTCCGAAAATAGAAGGCCATATTGCCATAAATGGCGACTTTATTATCGAAATTTAAATTGTCTGAAAACAATTTTGTATGAAAGACATAACGATTTCTTACTGTGTGGTCCCATTTTGTTCGGTCCAAAACTAGAAGTGTACTTTCATTTATGTGTCTTGAAAGCATCCTTAAAAATGACTATTTTATTCACAATGGCTTTAAAATTATAATGTGTTTTTGGCTCCACCCCGTAAAATTATGAAAAGTGATTTTAGGCCCTTTTGCATTTCCGGTGACGATGCGTGCATTTGTATCAATATGGTCTATATACAGGAAAACTGTCTTTCTAACTTTTAAGAAAATCCATATATAATTTAGTCATACATTGTTTCTCAAATTTTTGTTCAACCATCACTCAAATTAAGAATTTTACATAGAATTTGTTTTTGAAAATGATGGTAAATATTCATGCGAGGAAATACACATAATAACAATAATTTGAAACAAGCAAAAATTCTAAGTAAAAAGTGAACTCTGCAGTGCGAAGCATTCCCCGCTTATTTAGTGGCGAAAAAAGCAAACATCCCACTTTGTTAGCCCCATCAGTCGCCTAACCCAACTTACTTCACTCTCAGAGAACATATGTGTGGACTTGAATTTTACTTAGGCCCGGATGATTTGTGTGGAAGGTGCTAGAAGGTTCGTGGCACTTGGTCCACATTTATAAGACAATTGTTATAAATATTATCAAATATCAAGTCATAGTGGATCCCAGACATATTAAGGATTTAATTTATTAAGGATATCCCTATTGTGTTGGAGGCACTGGAAGGGGCGTGGCAAAAACATAAATACATTTCAAATATAAAATTTAAATGTTTATTTTAACCAAATTACATGCCAATTAGTGTGATAGGAAACAGAAGGGGTGTGACAATATCGCCCATATTGTAGGTGAATACAACGTCTATAAAAGCATTACCGAGTGTTAAATTTAAGAGTATTCTGATCATTCCATAATATTCCGGTCAAAATATAGACTTTGAATACTTGCCCTACGGACGGACATGGTTCACAGCTTAAACGTCATGATACTGATTTGATTCAATGCGTTACCCTTTTTGTCTGTCCCAAATGATATATCTACTCTGTATATCTACTCTGTAGCAAAAAGAGAGCACCCAAAGGGGGTGAACAAAATGATGACACAGATCGACTTAGTATCACTTTCTAAATCGATTTAGCAATATCCCTTTGTCTGTCCGTCCTTCCATATATTTTTGTAACCATTGTATAGGTCGCAATTATCGCACGATCCTAACAAAAATTGGCACAAATAAGTTTTACGGGTAAAGATTGGACGCTATTTAAATTGAAGCAATACGGTTCAGATATAGATATAGCCCCCATACAAATATCGCTCCCGATATGACTATTTCTTCTCTAGAAACCTCACACTTTAGCCGATCTTCTTCAAATTTGGCACTACATCTTATAATCCAACTAGAAACATCTATGGGTAAGATCGGTTCAAGTTTAGAGACAGCCCTCAGACCAGAATTACAAGCCGAACCGGCTCGTTCTGTCATTCGATTACCCCTATTTATTTGACAATTTTTGGAAAACGGAAGGAACAATTTTCTTTTATTTTTTGCCAAGTAGTTCAATATTCGTTAATATTAGCCAATGTTCCAATAATTTAATATTGTTATTAGGGTATCCAATTATTCGGACTTTTATGTTATTTGAAAACAAAAAATTTCCAATTAATCGAATGATGAAGTCGATTAACCGATTAATCGAACAATTGTCCACTTAAATAAAATATAATTAATAATAGTTATATAGACAAGACACGCCGATTTACGGGTAGTTCCACTATATATTGAACGTTTATTACGTATCTGATTTTATTTAAAAATTGTAATATCAAATTCGAAATTCATTAGAAGTTGGCAAACATCGTAATATCTTATCAAAATAAAGAACCTTCCCTTAAATGAGCACAATATCAGAAGTTATCCATTGATAATATTGATCATATGATTTATAACAGAACTGACTTTATTATCGCGGTGTTAACCTCAATTTTTCTATGAATTTACTATTCTATGAAATTACTATTCTTTAAATTTTAAATAATTCCGAAGCTATTGGCCAGTTTTTGCCTTTTTTAAATGATGTCGGATAAATCGTTATTTTAATATCTGTGGAGCATACAAATCAAAAATCGAAAAAAATTGTGGTTTTATATTGGGTGTTGCATAGTTTATTACCCAAATGGAGCAAACTGGCTATTCAAAATCAATTTATCATACAAAACATACGACGATTTCATTAGTTTTTAAGGCAAAACTCGATTATTTGGGACAATTTATTCGAATTATTCGTTATTCGAAAATCATGATTTTTTATTATTCGAACAAATATTTGACAAAAATTATTGGATTAATCGCGGTTGGACACCCTAATTGTTATCCCATACAATAATTTTTTGGGAGTGGGAATCCATTCCCAAAATTTATAATATGGATGAATGTAATAAATATTTTTGTAATTACAGCTTTTCATGTGAGGCTTGAATATCATAATCCTTCCAAAGAATAATAATACTCTATCTACTTTGACACACTAAAAAAGCACAATAGAGGAGCTGTTGTTCATTGTTATTTATAGGAACACATGGCCACACGTAATGGAATTGACTTATATAAATGCGACTTTCAAATCATGGGATACCAAATTCAAAGAAAGATCAATATATTTCACAGCAGTAGGTTGTCTAAGTCGCCATTTATATTTTCTTTTGTAATTTTAAGTGGGTTGTCTGTTTTGCTAGTAAGATTTGACTGAGTTAGAACTCCGTCAAATCTCGGCGGCGTGGTTTAAGTCGATATGAGTCTATGAAATCGGCGGCGTGTTGAAGTCGATTTGAGCCGATGAAAACGGCGGCGGCGCGGCTCGTGCGGAAACATAAGTCGGCGGCGGCTTGTCGGCTTAAAATCGGTCGGCTTGTATCTCTGCTCCAGACAAATGTTAATGTTAACTGATTTTGGTCAAAATTTTCATATTATATCTCACCTACATATTTCAACATACATGGCGCAAGTGGTCCACCCTGATTTCACTTTTTTCCGAATTGAATTTCAATGGGTAGAAAGTGGAGGGTATCATTTACACAGCAAATTGCGGCAGAGCAACACCAAATACGGCTGCAACAAAATATAGAATTTTTGTTTATTATATTCATTCGACTGTAATCGAATGAACAAATTTCCATCAGTTTCGTGGTAAGTGACCTGTGAGAAATCACACCGTGCTGCTGAGTTCGATTTTACTCAACCTTTTTACTTATTAAATTTATTTTATTTTCTCTTTTAAATTATTCTATTATATTGTTACAGTGTACAATTTATCTGCCTAAATATATTAGTGTGTATATTTAAAAAATACGAACAACAACAATTAGTTATTGTTTCTTAATGAAATATCATCTTATTCAGTACATTGAAGACATCAGATATTTATTTTTTGTGGTCGTTATGAAAACATCAAACATTTCATACATGGCATACATACATATATTAATGTATGAACTGATTGGGGTTTTATTTATTTTTATTTTGCGACCATGTCGAAAAGAAAACACCTTGTTCCCAATCATAATTTTGAAACATTATTTTAATTCGTAGAAATCTCGATGTGCGCATAATTTATTGCACAAAAAGATTAAAAACAAAAGGCAATTGCTGGCATTCGCTAGCTTCACAAAAGTTTTGGAGTGCGTTCACTTGCATATGAAACAACGATAAATATTTCCCGCTGCTTCATTAGAAAAACACAAGTTTTGGTATAAATTGTAATTTATTGTTTTTAATTGTTTAAGGGTATAACAAAGTTTGAAACATTACCATAAACACAACAGGATAATTCTACAAAATATGTCTATATAATCCGTATATATTTCGTAGATATAATTTCACACAGGTGTCATGCATGAGTTGCCAAAAAATATTTAAAGTTGTATAAAACACAGTAAACATAGCTAAATTGAACGTTTTTTTGCCCTCCGCTGTAGGATGCAGTGTGTGTCTATAGACAAAAAAAGTTCCCTTCGCATGAAACTGTTGGGACTTCTAGAATTTGTTTTTATAATATTTTCAAGCGGTTTTGGAAGATTTCTCCTAAGCACTCAATATATTTATATAAGTTTTGAACTCTTGAAAAGAGTATAAGAGCTATAGAAGACTACAAAGAAAAAATCTAAAAATCATTCATTAATTCTTCGATATGGAGAGTATTTAATGTGACCATAAGGGTTCGGTGATCCAAATGAAATTATGTTTTTATCCAATATTTTGGTGCAATCATTCATCTGAGTCATTTCCTACACAAATATTTCGAATGCTCGGTAAATTTGAGTTACATTTATGTATTTTTGCAAGATAATCGTCGTTTTATTTGTTTTTGGAGGAAATTTCAAAGTTTTCGTCATAAGCGCTACACAATACGAACAACTTCGTCAGTTTATTTGTTTTGCTTTCATATGAAAGTCGTTACCTAATTAATATACTAATAATAACACCAATTCTGGTCGCTGTTGAAAGATAGAAAACAAATACAAAAATAAAATCTAATTTTTGACAAATAATGTGTTCTCATGTTCAGATCGGAATTCAGCCTACTGGTAATGAATATGATCTCTGACTCTTGTCCGGCAATCGTGTTGTACTATCTCTCGATGACCCAATGTGCCTTCCAATTTATTTTATCGCAATAAATGGATTCTTTAAACAACTTTGGACTTGAGCAGAATACAATGATCTCAATTACAATTCTCAAACACAGAACCATACAAATATCTCTGCACTCCATGTATGTACGTGCGTTTTGATGTGTACACATGTCCCAATGTGTATGTCTCGATGTTTTCCATTTCGACGTGAAAAATATTCCGCATGATTTGGATGTGAACATTACTTCTGTGTCATTCCCGCCATCAGTGACGTTGTTGTCGTTGTTCTGGTGTTTTATTAATCTCAGCCATGTAACAAATTGCGTATAATTGAATTGAATATTTATTAGGCACGTTTTTGTCTTATTATACGACGAGTCTTCAGTCATACTGGAATACATTTAACCAGCCAGCCAGCCGCAGCACAGTGTTCGGAAATGGATTTATTTTCAAGAAATTTCACACAAGTGGGAGACCTTCCCTTCTCTAGCATCAATATGAAGAATATCGGTTCATATTTTGACATAGCCCCCATGCAAATGCCATTATCGATTTATACCGCTCAAGCAAATTCTTATGACAACCGATGTTGGTCAAAATTTGGTCCACACAAAATCGATGTTCCTATTTCTTGCTCCAGAAGTCACACAATGCAATGGGTTTGGTCAAATTTAAAATACCACATTATCTTTCATCTAGAAACATATGCAGTAAAATTAGACTACATTGGTGTTAGTCTTTCCTTATTGTTTCACGTTGTTTTTTGAGTGAGAAAACATAAAACCAAAATTTCTCCGTCACAGAAAAGCACAATGAAAGGCCTAAATCTGCCCCAGGCTTCATACCTCATTACATTTTTTTTCGTGATTTCACCACTTAACATAACAGTAGAAGATTTCTGTTGGAAATCATAAAAATCTGAATCTTCAGAGTATTTTCTGCCTGTGTGAAATTTCTTGCAGTAGAAGTTACAGAACTTTCCCTAGTACATCGATTTGCAACCACTGTGCGCAGTCGACAAGTCACACTTGGTTTATACATTAGGCGGCCGGGGCAATCCTCCGCCCTCTAATGACACAAATGCCACAATTGTTGTAAGTATAAGAACACAGTTAGTCCTCGTACACGCTCACATACATTCAACACACTCGAATACCCACTCGTTCACAACCACATACATATACTAAGACGTACGAATGTACGTACGCCCGTTCGAGGAACAAGGGCATCCCACTTTGGCCCAACATGACTTAATGTTGTGAAAACATTAAAATCATGTATGCGTAAAGAAGAAAACGCATAAAATGCATTAATAGCAGTTACTTTACCATGTCGGCATAATATATGACAACAATAAAACTTAATGATGCTACCCAAAAAAGCAGCAGCAGCAGCCAGCACCAGCACCAGTACAACAACAACGGCAGGAGAACCAACAAATAAATACTTACACATGGAGTTATGTTTGGCAAATCCGAATCTTATGTACCATCCATCCATCCATCCATGGTATACCTTCCCCAGCTGAAATTTGTAATGGTGTTAATTTGAACAGAATTATTCTGGGTGTTCTAGAAGTAGGAACGAATCGTGGGAGACTGTAAGCGACTTTCCGGACATTTTCAGTGACGGCGAGGCAACTCTTCTTTCATTGTAGGATTTGCATGTCACACCAACTATATTTATCACACTAAGCATATCACTCGGATTGTGTGAGTGGGATCATCAATCATTTTTTTGGAGACATCGAATTTTAAAATTGGCCTCATATGCCTTCAGCTGAAATAGACAGCTGTAGCTGGAATCATGAAATTCAGCATGACTGTGTGGACCCCTAATATTTTGTGCTGTTATAGATCCACTTTTTGGACACACTTGAACTATTACTTTTATGTGCATAGTCGAGGTCAATAACGCTGTACACATTTTGGTAGCTTCTTATTATGAGCGACAGACTCCAATCCGCTAATACTGCCCTTTCGGTCAACCCATTTCTCAACATCCTGTTTCCTTCGACATGCTAGATTTTTGTGATGTTGGACGAACTTTGAATGGTACCATTTTTATCCCTTTTCGTCCCACTTCCTTCTTTAACAGCAAAAATTTCGAAAAATCTGTTTTTGTTGGCACACGCATGAGAAAATACTTTCATTTATAATGAATGAATAATAAAAAGAAAGTGGAATTGATTAGAAAGCGTAGTAAAATATAATAAAGATATTCCCTTTTTTATACCCTCCACTAGAGTATTATGTCTTTGTGCATTTGTTTGTAACACCCAAAATATTTTACAGATCGGCTTAGAATCACGTTCTCAGTCGATTCTCGATTTAGCAATGTCAGTCCGTCCGTCCGTCAATTCTTGTAATCAAACTACAGGTCGTAATTATTATTCGATCCTAACAAATATTGGCACAAGTAATTTTTACTAGCCAGAATGTACGCTGTTTAATTTGTTTCAATTTATGTATATACCTCGCATATAAATTTTGCTCCTGATTTGACTTTTCCGATCTAGAACCCCAATATTTTAACCGATCTTCTTCAAATCTTCCACAACATTATATGTCACAAGTGGGTCATATCGGCTAAGATTAAGCTCCCATATTAATTTCGCTCTCGATTTGACTTTTCCTCTCTATATACCACATATACAAAAATCGTTCCCGATATCACTTTTTCACGGAATTAAATTGTAATAGGCTAGCAAGTGGAAGGTATATATAGTCGATCCGCCCGACTTTAGCCTTTACATACTTGTTCTACCCTACAATACTTCGTGGAATTCGATACTATAAGTTAGTTTCACACCATCAAAAAATAATCGGTCTAGATCAACCTTTAAGGCGGAACTATTTTTTCGATTTCCCGGAATCCCGGAACAGGAAGTCTTCCGGAATCCCGGAACAGGAATCACAATGGGCCGAATTTGTGAAAGTGAACAATACGGGTCCTTGTTTTGGTACAGCTCCAAGTTTTGGCCCCCTATTAAAGTCAATCTTAATGATTGGGCCTATAGGTGTAACATAATGCAAAAGATTTTCATAAATTTTGTCATATTCGTTAAATTTGACTACAGATATAAGTACTATATAAAATCGTCCAATCGATACTACAACATTTGGATTTAGTAATCACAACCAGGTATAGACGCATAGGGCGGTGTTGGATGTCCTATAGTTGGCCCACCCGACTTTAGCCTTTCCTTATACGTTTCATCTTAAATAATATTCAATTTAAAATTTAAGCATTTTCTCGCGTCTCTACCCTTTCCCTTTTTCTAAACGTGCTGCTTTTCTTATTATTATTTATCTTGTAGCTTCTTCTTCGCTTCTGTAACAATTCCCTTGCGCAATCCACTTCTGCTAGTAAGTGCACTGGTATTTGCGGTCGCTGTTGAGATAACTTTTCTGAAGCGTTGAGATTGTTGTTTTTGGATTTTAACGTTATGTCCAATGCAAATCAGTATAAGCCTATTAACATGCAGATTTGTACTTGTCTTACATCAAAACAACCCAACAAAAAGATAATTATTTTCGGTAGACAAACATTTTCATTGCTTTAAAGTAGCCACAGTGCTGAGTTATCGCTACAAAAGGACATGCCATGACATGACAAAGTTGTGTTTTCCATGGAATTTGGAGTCCGTTAATACTCGAATAAAAATGCTGTCTACTTTTTATACCCTCCATCAGAGGATGGTATGTATGTATATTCACGAAAAACTTGACGAAAAGATTTTAGAGTTGGTCTCTCCTGCATCTGTATGTGTGGGGGCTACATCAAAACATTCACCGTCGTGTTCCACTTTCTCTGCGATGATATTTGTAATATATTCGAGCGATTTGGAAAACATAATTGAAAATGCCATCATTAAGACATTCGTTCGTCTCAAGCACTTAGTTCAAATAAAATATTTCAAATTGGGCACGCTAGAAAGTAATTTCATTCCAATATTGGGGACAAACTGTTTAATATTCCTAACATAGTAATTACACTGTCCAACAAAATAAGACTTTATGAATGGAAGAGAATAGCGATTCTATAATTCTAGAGGTTTACATTTTTTGGTCAGTAAACCAGGGGAAGTAAGAAATTTTTGTCATTTGTAAGAAGAGTAAAGGTTAACTCCTCATCTATCCCAACTCTTGTTAAAGATAACCCGATATGGTTAACCATCATCTTTTGAGGTATTTTGAGACTAATGACTTACTTAATGATCCACAGTATGGCTTCCGTAGGAATCGATCTACAGGTGACCTGATGACGCTGCAGTCCGAAAAGAGGAATCGATTCATCCACCAGTTTGGTGAGATTAAGGTTTTTGCTCTAGATATCTTCAAGGCCTTTGATAAAGTTTGGCACGGCGCACTCATATTTAAGCTCATTGTGTTTGGAGTTGATGGTGATTTATTTCGATTTTATTTTTTTCTCGATTTATATCGAGATTCCTAAGAGATCGCACTATACGAGTTGTTGTAGATGAGTTCTCATCCGACGAGCATAGGTACCACATTCCTCTGTCCTTCCCCATTCTCTTTTTCTTATTTTCATCGACGACCTCTTGGATCGGACTTCGAATCCAATCTATTTATTGGCGGATGACAGCAACCTCTGTCATTCATGTTCATTCGACTATAGACCAAGTCGTCAAGAAATCGAAGACAAAAGGCGATTGATGGATGAGTCACTCAGGCAGAATTCACTGGCCATTTCCGAATGGGGTCAAGTTAATAGAGTAGATTTTAATGCACGTGAGACCCTTGTTGTCTCATAAGCGATTCACTGGTCCAACGGTCGATTTTAATGAACGGCGTAGATATTGAGCAATCAGATACTCTTTATGTTCTAAGTATGAAAATAAAATGCGATGTTCGTTGGACAAAACATGTAATTGATGAGTCGAAAGAAGCATTGAAGTGTTTAGGCTTTTTAAAGCGGAGTACGAAATAATTCACTCCTTCTGATCTTCTCAATATATACACTACTCCCATATATGGTCGGGGGTGCACTAGGTTCTTCACTTTAACTACTTGACCGAGTCCAGAGGAGGGCGATGGTGTTGATAGGTGACGGTAGGATATCCAATTCTATTGTTTCCCTTGAACACCGTCGTCCCTTTTTCCTACTTCCAGCGCCTCTTCTTCATTTCGCCAACAGAATACACTGCATCCATAGGGGACATCCCCTGAGTATTGATTCAGTGAAAAAATATATGATTTTTGGCATATGATTGCTGACTGAATGTGGAATATTTGTGACAGAATTGTTGCAGAGACACAGATGGAGAAAGTCAAAATAAATGCAATTTGCCCGCGAATTTTGGGTTTTTGCAACAATTGCAGCTTATGTTATGTTATATATGTTGCAAGCGACATTCATTATTAATACAGATGAGTCATTCCATGCCAAGCAGTACCGGTTTTGACCTCGAAAGCTGCGATTATTTCGAATGTTTGTATGTAAAGCATTCTTTTCATAAATATAAATAATATATAACATAAATAATATTATAATAGTGAAACAAATAAGTAAGCTTCAATCGGCTAAACCGACTTATATATACCCTCACTCTCAGAGAACGGAAATTATGTAGGGGCAAAAATATCAAATATCAAGTCATAGCGGATTCCATGCACCAGTATTAGGGTTTGCATTTTCCCGTACTTTTTATTTCCCGGGAAACGGGAATTATTTTTTCAATTTCCCGGGACAGCACGGGAAATCGCCAACATACTGTTTACCATGAGTTAAGCTTATTTTTTCCAATGAAACATTCACATTTTATTAAAGTAAAATAAATATATGTTTCACAACGAACCTTTTACAGAAATCATATAATAATAAACCGCAATGTGAGATCAATTTAACCATTTTTTTCCATGCTTTATATAAGGTTACTTTCTATATATGTTTGTGTGCCACAAAATTTGAAATCAATTTTTGAAAGCTTTTTTCTCAACCAATTTTGCTCAAATTTTGCACACTTAATCATTTTCGATGACAATACAAGGAAATGGAAAAATTTGACCAATTGGACAAAGGGGCGTGGCACCTCCCATACGAAGTTAAAACCTATTATTGAATATTGTCAGTTCTATGACACCTAGAATGCTGAAATTTTGTGTAAGTGCATCTAGCATCAATTCGCATAGTTGTGCCAAAAATGGGCGGTATTGGAAAAGTGGGCGTGGCATCTCCCATACGAAGTTAAAACCTATTATTGAATATTGTCAGTTCTATGACACCTAGAGTGCTGAAATTTTGTGTAAGTGCATATACCATCAATGTGCATAGTTGTGCCAAAAAGGGGCGGTATTGGAAAAGTGGGCGTGGCACCTCCCATACGAAGTTAAAACCTATTATTGAATATTGTCAGTTCTATGACACCTAGAGTGCTGAAATTTTGTGTAAGTGCATATACCATCAATGTGCATAGTTGTGCCAAAAAGGGGCGGTATTGGAAAAGTGGGCGTGGCACCTCCCATACGAAGTTAAAACCTATTATTGAATATTGTCAGTTCTATGACACCTAGAATGCTGAAATTTTGTGTAAGTGCATCTAGCATCAATTCGCATAGTTGTGCCAAAAATGGGCGGTATTGGAAAAGTGGGCGTGGCATCTCCCATACGAAGTTAAAACCTATTATTGAATATTGTCAGTTCTATGACACCTAGAATGCTGAAATTTTGTGTAAGTGCATCTAGCATCAATTCGCATAGTTGTGCCAAAAATGGGCGGTATTGGAAAAGTGGGCGTGGCATCTCCCATACGAAGTTAAAACCTATTATTGAATATTGTCAGTTCTATGACACCTAGAATGCTGAAATTTTGTGTAAGTGCATCTAGCATCAATTCGCATAGTTGTGCCAAAAATGGGCGGTATTGGAAAAGTGGGCGTGGCATCTCCCATACGAAGTTAAAACCTATTATTGAATATTGTCAGTTCTATGACACCTAGAATGCTGAAATTTTGTGTAAGTGCATCTAGCATCAATTCGCATAGTTGTGCCAAAAATGGGCGGTATTGGAAAAGTGGGCGTGGCATCTCCCATACGAAGTTAAAACCTATTATTGAATATTGTCAGTTCTATGACACCTAGAATGCTGAAATTTTGTGTAAGTGCATCTAGCATCAATTCGCATAGTTGTGCCAAAAATGGGCGGTATTAGAAAAGTGGGCGTGGCACCTCCCATACGAAGTTAAAACCTATTATTGAATATTGTCAGTTCTATGACACCTAGAGTGCTGAAATTTTGTGTAAGTGCATCTACCATCAATGTGCGTAGTTCTGCAAAAAATGGGCGGTATTGGAATAGTGGGCGTACCACCTCCCATACGAAGTTAAAACATATTATCGAATAGTGTCAGTTCTATGACACGTATAGTGCTCAAATTTTGTGTAAGTGCATCTAGCATCAATGTGTGTAGTTGCGCCTAAAATGGGCGGTAATGCAAAAGTGGGCGTGGCACCTCCCATATGAAGTTAAAACCAAAATTACACCTACTGTAATTTTGTGTAAGTGCATCTAGCATTAATGTGCGTAGTTGTGACAAAAATGGGCGGTAATGGAAATGTGGGAGTGGCACCTCCCATACGAAGTTAAAACCCATTTTCGAATATATGCCGTTCTATGGCAGATAAAAAACTGAAATTTTGCAGTAATTTTTCCTTCTACAAAAGATAACTAAAAAAGAATTTCTAGGCCCAATAGAATTCTGCTTGCATAAAGCATGGATTTGAAAAAAAAATTTTTTTTGATTTACTAGTTAAGTTTCAAAATTAATTAAAGATAAGATATTTCCTATTTTATTGGAAAATGTGGACGCGACGGAGAACGATCGTTCACATTAATAGTCAGTAGGGCATCAAATGAAATGTTTGTTCTTTGTCTTGTCGCTTCGTAAAATTTAACTCTTTATTTTTGGCGTTCGGATACACGCACAAAATCTACCTTTCCCGGATTTAAAATTTTTCATATGGGCATCTCCGAGTGGCCCGAACGAAGAAACGATCAGCCTCTTTAGTGCTCTGAAGCGCTTAAAGAGTACTACATTTTAAAAATATATCGTCAGGATTTAGTACACGTTAGTACAAAATTATAAACAAATTTATATCGAAACGGACGCGACAAAAAACCAGAAGTACTTTGCAAGGTCTTATAGAAATATACAAAGTTCACCGATTTTTTGAGAACTTTGTTTTTCCTTATATACATGTAAATGAAGGTCAGAGGATATTAGAATTATCTCTTAATTTTTTTAATTAGGTACAGCAGAAATACGGACGCGACAAAACGGACGGGACAAAAATTTTCACTCGTATTAAAAAAAATTAGTAATTTCCGTTACAACACTTCAACTTTTTATAAAAATAAAAGATAAGTTATCTTCAAGTTTCATAATAAAAAAGTTGTGGAAATAAGGAAAACAAAGTTAAAATATGCGAAGAAATATGTAAAATGTTCTACTGAATTCCCGTACGAATTTCCTGGGATACGGAAAATGAAAAATGTGCGAATTCCCGGGAATTTTCCCGCGGGAAATCCCGGGATGCAAAACCTAACCAGTATAGTAGTTATGAAGGATTTAATATTACCTAGAATAGATAAGGTAAGGTAAGTGGTAAGCGAATGATTTAACCATTTTTGTTTACCTACCACTAAAGCCATGTGGCAGCTAAGTCAGTATTGTATATCTGCTTGTTGTTGTACCTACTCAGGGGAAGTGATAACTTTATTATACAATCCTTCTAATGTCGAAGGGTATTCAAAAAGACTACAATTTCCACAACCGCATAATATTGTTTGTTCGTCCGAAAAATTACGCCGAGAAGAAAGTCAAACTTATATACGCCTGTGTGTGACATGTAGTATGTGCCAAATTATGTTGAATACACTGAAAGAAATATCTTCGTAATATTTATGATTTTACCGTAACCTCGGTGACAAGTGACATTAAAAGGCCGCCAAATAGGATCTTCTTATAATGTATGAAGCCTCTTTCATTAAGCACACTTTTTTAAAACATTTCTTAGAAACCAATAAATGCAATTCCTCATACAATAAACTTTTTTCATATATAATTATAAAAATTTCAAATTATAAGTTATGGAAGTTTTCACTGATTTTATGATCACATTTAATTATTTTTATGACGACGTTTCATAAAAATTAATCATTTCAACTGATGTTTCCAGTAGAAACAAAAAAGCAAAAAAGATAAAGTTCTGTATTACTTGACGGCCAGTTTCAACACACCCCATCATTGTGGGAATCTTTGCAATGAATAAGTCTTTCATCTAAATCAGGGTACTTACTTCGGTCAGAATGTGCGAGAAATGAGAATTGTTAGATGTAAAGTATTGAATTGAATGAGTTGACACAATAAAAGCCGATTTATTAATAATTAAAAATAATTTATAAATAATTATTGAAAGCATTACACTACTCAAACATATAGTTTTGGTTATGTATTGCATTATAATAGAGAAAAATTGTTGAGTACTATGACATATTTCGGTGATATCATGAACTAATGCAAAAACTTTATAAAATTAGGATATTTATGAATATTTTCTGATTTTTTTTAATCGCTTCATAAATTTAGCGAAGGAAATTCTTTCACTGTATTGTTCGGTGACAAGATTTTTTTCCCACATCGTATAAGAATGTCACCACATTGTATTATTTTGTATTTGTAATTGTTAAAAACTTCGCCAAGTTCTCTGTTTGTGCGAGTCTTTATTCGTATGTATAGATGTACGCTCAGCAAGGACATGAAATATGATGTCATGTAAAACAGAAGCCATTCATGTATGATCTTCTTCTTCTCCCGTTCCTTGTCAGGGAGAGGTAGACAAGTTTAATGAAAGGACAGCTTTGATTCTCGAGTTCAATCCATTCGAACATATGAATATTGTTCATTTCCTTTGTACATATTATTGCATTGTATACACGTATTGGCATACACATCCAGCCGAGTATGTAGAATGTGAATGGATATGTTGAGGTAATTTGTGGTTACAGCACTTATTAACTGTATCGTGGTTATCGAGAACTTTCACAAGCGCTGTAAGGACATGCAAACAAAAACGACGGGTTCTACAGAAAACACATTTCACAATTTCCAAATTCAAATTAAACTTCCTGGAAACCAGAATTTCGGTTATGGTTTTATCGAAAAGACTGTTAAAACCATTCATTACCGCAGCCCCTTGTCCACATTTGTAGGTATATTTCAAAACGATAACTCTCCGTTGCTTACTAACAACAGCGCTAATGACTTTATTATAAATCCTTTTCCAGACAACTTCTGGGTATATAACTCTCCTATATATATATTCATCTTGAGGTTTGATTTTCAATGACTCATCTCAAATTACTTTGTCATTTTTACTCAGCTAGCCATCATGGAAAGACTCACGCCAACTTGTTGTGTGTTACGAAAAACAGCGCTATAAGAAGTTCAATTTTCCTAATAGGGTTCACTTTTTTCTGAGTATATAAGTGTAATATGGGTTAAATACAATCTAGTCTCGGGGCCTTTGAAGCTCTAGTCTTGCTAGAAATACGATTGAGACCTTTCATTTGATAGTTATATCGTAACAATACGATGCCGCGTTAAAAAGTTGTCTGACTTTTAATAACCTTTCCAAACGAAAAAATTGACTGACCGACAATCAAATTGTAATAAAAATCATACGAGAATTATAATTGAACTTGACGTAACATCACAATGCGACGTTGTTTTATAACTTTCAATTTTTTCTACGTAATATAACGCCAGTAAGTTGCGTATCTGTGAAATAAAATCCCGATTTGTTGGTTGATTGGCTGACAGTATTAAAACTGGGTTTCGATTTACTAAAAAGTTTTTTACGGTTACAGGTGAAAAAAACGATTATCCACTTGCGATGTAATACCCTCCCCCACTTACGGGTTTATGAATGTATAACAATTGCAATCCCTTGGTAAGTGAACATATTCTCCTCCCACTTAAAGCGCAAGTGAAATGAGTTACTCTTCTTCACAAAAATGGTAACCTGTCGCAGTGCAAGAACTGGAGAGGAATAACTTTGCTCAACATGGTCAAGATATTCAACAATATCAGAACAATATCAAATTAGGTGATAATACCCAATCTGAGGCAAGAACAAGCAGTATTGAGAGCCAGCGCATTATCGTTGAGCAATAGGTGGAGTGGCGCACTCCCTTATACATGCGCTTCATTGATTTCGAACAGACCTTCGACACATTAACCATCAAGCGATCTGGAGCGCACTGCAATGTAAGGGAGTGCCGACAAAAGTTGAAAATCTGGTAAAAGAGCTGTACAATGGAGCCAGTTGTCGGATCACTCAAGCGAACCAATTAAGTGCCAATATAAATATCCAGACTGGTGTCCGTCAGGGCTGTGTTCTCTCGCCTCTGCTAATACATCAGTATTACATGAGGCCTCCAAACTACACTCCAAGACCTAGACTATGTGGATGACATATATGTCTTCTCTCACACAAGCACTCCCATATCGCGAAAAAAAACTTCAGCACCTGAGCGAATGTGGGGTAAAGCAGTACTCAAGATAAACATTGCAAAAACAAAGCTAACGACTTCTATCTGTAGACGGAAAACCGTCTGATACTTGGGAAGTATCATTTCCAGCAATGGTGGAGCAAATGATCATATAAGATCACGCATCACAAAGGGTAGAGCAGCATTTGGAATGCTAAATAAAGTCTGGCGCCCAGCATCCATTCAAAGCGCACCAAACTAAAAATTATTGATGCTAGTGCTGTTCTGTATGGGTGTGAAATAAATGCACTTCAAGTGTTTATAAACCGACGTCTACGGCAAATCTTGCGCATATTCTAACCAACGCCACAATAAAAACCGAGATCCGACGAGGTAAATGCAAATGGATTTGACACACGCTGAGGAAGCCTCCACTAGAACGGCGCTTGGCTGGAATCCACAGCGTAGCCGAAAAAAATGAAGACCCGCTAATACATGGAGAAGACTGTTTGAATCTGAGGGACTAGCAGCAGAACGTACATGGCGTGAAAAACCTTAGCATTAGATAAACCAAATTTTAACTTGTTTATTGAGCCCCTACATCCCACCTAAAACTATGGGAATTAAATAAAATAATAATAGCATAGTTTAGATCAAATTGATATCAACAATTATTTTACTTCATAAAATAAATTTTATCTTTACGAATTCAGTCATATATGGGTGTTTTAATAAAATGGAAACACGTTCTATTAATATTCACAAATATGAATAATATGATAGAACGTGTCTTAAAAAGTTTTGTTGAGTAAATTTGGCCCAAAGGATAGTACACAACTAATAATGAACAACTTAAACGAAATTCAAATATCTAAGGACAAAGTACAAACTTGCTTAACTGAAGGAAACATTTGATGACATCCATCAAGTATGTTTCTTCGCTTAAATTGGCATATGGGGAATTTCTTTAATTGTCCTCTTTGTTTGTGGCTGCATTTTATCATATTATTATCAGTGTATGCAACAATTTCGACGGCAAAGATGTTGAAATTTGCTTTAACGTTTAACTAATTTTAGATTGGCCTCAAAAAATATGAAATGTTATTTATAAATTTTTAGGTGCGTGCGTGCAATAGACTGTACCGTAAAATCCAAATATTTCGATTAATATTCTTTGCTAGCACTTACAGGCAGTGTATTTATTGCACATGCATAATTTACATAAAACTTATTTTTCCCAAGGTTTCGTCGATTAATTTATTTTAAATTGAAGACTCCCTTTACATTTTGCACGAAAAATCTTTCGCACTTTTGTAAAAGACGCGTCTCAAAATTTGCGTAATGTGATATTTTTTATGGGCAATTTTGGGTCAACATTCAATGATGAATAAGAGAATGAATGTCCTAGAAAGCGAAAATGTCCTTCTCCAGTTTTAGTGTCATATTGGATTATTATCATCTACTGACAGCACTTGAAGCATATCAGCAATCAAAAATTTGTCGAGTCTTAAAGAAGATGTGGTGAGTCAGTATTATTCTGTGTACTTTCATTACACCCCATTAGGCAAGTTCGGGGTGGGTAGCGTAAAACGCGATAGCTTCGGAAAAATATTTTTATTTGCCCCGTAATCGTCACATAAATATGCGCCGTTTAAGTGCTACTAGAGCAAAAAACTTGAACAGGACAGCCTAATGTATAGTGCTCTCATACGCGCGTGGCCGCTTAATTGGCAAGGCAGATGAGATAAAAATAAAGACCGAAAACAAAATATAATAAAGACAATTTCAAAGAAAAACATTTGACCGTTTTTTTCCTGTTTTGGAACGCATACATTCATACGTATTTAAGCAATATACATAAACACTTGTACTTACATATCGTCATCTGAAATGCAAAATGAAGCAATCCAATCCAATCCAATAATATATAACACAAAATGCAAATTGCATTATAAGTAGAGCGTGCTCCATCTATTAGGCCGAAAAATGAGACCACAAAATAAGAAATAGTTCTGTTTATCAAGCAAATTTATTTTTAGGATTTTTAAATTTCGTCTATAAAGTCGCTGTTTTCGGCGATGACGTACTCGTACATCTGTATGCCTATTAATACGATTTATTTAGTGAATATTTAGGTAAGATTTGATAAATCAATGATATCCCCTAAAACGACCAAACAAAAAAATTAAAACATTATTCTTTTTGGAAATGATCTTTTGTAAAGTAATCAAAACCGTCAACGGTTTTTTTGAAAATGACAGTTTTAACCCGGGTATTTCATGTCGGTTAACCGGTTTTCCCATAACACTAAAGTGCTCTGTGTAGACAATCAAGTAAATGCAAAGGCATCCATCCACCAGAAACACACTAAGAGGTGAGTGTTTGGTGCAAAGTAATACAAATATTATTATTGTATGTCTTGTTGATATTCTTGAATTTTTGCATTCGACCCTTAGTTTTTACAGTATATTTGGGTTATTAGGTAGTCGAACTCGAGAAAGTGCGATTTTATATTTTTATACCAAAATATAATATTTGTTATTTTAAAATGGTAAAGAACATATGATTTGAGCTTTTTGACAAAGAAAGCGTATTTAGTCATTGTAATATTTTCTAATATAATACCTTGAACTTGAAAATTGAAAATCTTACAATATTATAAAAAATTAGTTATAGATGTAAGGTGTAAGGCGGACATGGTAAATCAACATGGTAATACTCTAATTAGAATGTGTAAGTAAGTAGGAAATCGCTGAAGTCGGACAGGATCGACAATATGATACGCTCCACTACCTTCTTCACAATTAAAATTTTCTGAAGACAAAGTGTTTTGGTGTTAGAAACATTAGTAGCCTCTCCAATACCCCTTTTCGCAGAGCAGTGTAGGCTATTAGGACAAAATTTAAAACATTTATTTAATCATACCTTATCGTTTTTCATTCAATGTCATATCTTATCCCGGGTTTATAAAAATCATATCCTTCGATCAAACCGAAAACCTAAGAAATCAAAAAACGGGGTTTTATACCCTCCACCTGCCTTTTGTCATTCCGTTTGTAACACCTTAAACTATTCATCGGAAACTATATAAAGTATATATATTCTGGGTCGTGGTAAAATTCTAAGACGATCTAGCCATGTCTGTCTGTTGAAAGCACGATAGCGACCGAACGAAATGAGCTAGGAAGTTCAAATTTTCCCTAAATGTGTCGGTTGGGATTGAAAGTTGGCGAAATCGGAAATAACAGAGGGAAAATTTTTCCCTAAATAGGACTGAAAGTACTAATATTTAGAATATTTAAGCATTTTTATACCCTCCACCTCCAGGATGGGGGTATATTCACTTTGTCATTCCGTTTGTAACACCTTGAAATATTCATCGGAGACCCCATAAAGTATATATATTCTGAGTCGTGGTAAAACTCTAAGATGATATAGCCATGTCCGTCTGTCTGTCTGTCTGTTGAAAGCACGATAGCGGCCGAACGAAATGAGCTAGGAGGTTAATCTTTTCCCTAAATGTGTCTTATGTTTGTAGATCGGTTGGGATTGAAAGTCAGCGAAATCGGCCCAGAGGGAAAAATTTTTCCCCCACAAGGACTGAAAATACCCCTAAGATTTAGAGTATTTCATCATGTTTTTTGATCATATTATCTTGTATTTACTTGATATTTGCAATTCGCATACCTTTTATAGCATAAAAGGGCACCATACATTGATTTTTATTTGTAGGGGGCGAAATGGGACAAAAAGGGATAAAAATGGTACCTATCAAACGACAACAGATAGAAACACGAAATTTAGCGTGTACATTAGGGCGTACCTCAAAAAAAAAGTTCGCCGTACACCTTCGAATATGAAGTATTATTGAAAGGTAGTTTCAAAAAAAAAAATTTTATTTTTTTATGCCGAACGTAGGGGTCGCGCTTTTACATTTTTCTATATAACTTGTATTTATAAACGGATTTTAAAGTGTGATACATCGATGTTTTTGTCTCGACGAGGCCGATTTTTTTGTCTTTGAAGTCATTGAGCTCAAGCACCCCCTTCTGGTACTTACCCATCATTTCTCAGTTGCTACTACCCTAATGTACCACTCTAATAATCGAAAATTAAAGCTCGCATAAAATCATGAATCATGTTTGAGCTCAATGACTTCAAAGACAAAAAAATCGGACAAAAACATCGATGTATCACACTTTAAAATCCGTTTATAAATGCAGAAGTTATATAGAAAAATGTAAAAGCGCGACCCCTACGTTCGGCATAAAAAAATAAAAAAAATTTTTTTGAAACTACCTTTCAATAATACTTCATATTCGAAGGTGTACGGCGAACTTTTTTTTTTTACTTGTAACCTGGTACGCTCTAGTGTACATACCTCTAATAGAGTAGATACATAATATAAAAGTATTTTTTTTCTAAATTCGTACTTTTAAGGGGTTAAATGGGGATAGAAATAGTACCAACCAAACGGCTGCACCTAGAATAATGAAATTCGGTGTATATATTCCTCTGATTGCGTAGACACATAAAATAAAGGAAATTTTCGAAATTCGTACTTTTATGGTGTACAATGGAAAAAGGGGATAACAATTTTACCAAACAAATGGATGTAGCTAGAACCATAAAATTCGCTGTATACTGTCCTCTGACTGAGTAGACACGAAAAAGGGGTTTTCCAAATTCGTACTTTCAGGGGATTCAATGGGAGCAGGGATAAAAATAAAAACCAATAAAAGGCTACAGCTAGAATGATGAAATTTTCGAAAGTCGTGCTTTTAAGGAGTAAAATGCAAAAAGTGGGTAAAAATGGTACCTACAAAATGGCCTCAGATCGTATCATGGAATTCGGAGTATACATTCCTCTGAGTGACAATCACTTGTATTTATATTATAGTAGTAGATTTTAAACAGTGCGCATAAGTATACATTATAGTTTGAAATATAAAACAAATATAGTAATCTGCATAAAAATATCACAATTTTCGTAATTTAATCTGCTGGTAATACTGTGGAATGCACTCCGTGGTGGAGGGTATATAAGATTCGGCCCGGCCGAACTTAACGCCTTCTTACTCGTTTTAATATTTACTTTATATGCATTTGAAATTTGTTGCGTACATTCCTCTTGTAGCGTAAATGCACCAAAAAGTAAAAACACGCTTTAGCGAGCGAAATGGTACCAATGATACGATAACAACTAGAAACAAGTTATTTGGAATGTACATCCCTCTAATCTATTTGAGTCAAAATTCGTATTTTTAAGGGATACAATTGGAAAAGAGGGATAAAAATGGTACCACCCAAACCACTGAAGTTGAAATCATGAAATTCGGTATGTACTTTCATCTGACTGTGAAAATGCGAAACAAATAGATTTTTTTGAAATTTGTACTTTTAGGCGGAAATTGGGATAAAAATGGTACCATCCAAACGGCTGCAGCTATAATAATGAAATTCGGTGTGTACACTTATCTGACTGCGGTGACGCGAATAATAAAGAGATCTTCCGATATTCGTAGCATCAGGATCTAAATGGAATCAAATTTGGCTACAATCAAACGGTTATAGCTAGAATTTTTAATGGTAATATTCTTGATCGTCATAAAATCTTAAGACGATCTAGCTATGTCCGTCCGTCTGTTGAAAGCACGCTAGCATCTAAACGAAATGATCTAGGACGTCCAAATTTTGAATGGATACGTCTTACATTCCACTAATTGAATGGATACATAATATAAAAGTGTGTTTACCAAATTCGTACTATTAAGGGCTAATGTGATATTAGAGGGATAAAAATGGTACCACCAAACGGCTGCACCTATAATAATGAAATTTGGTGTTTACATTCCTCTGATTGCGTAGACACGTAAAATAAAAAGATTTTCGAAAGTCGTATATTTAAGGGGGTAAAATGGGAAAAGGGAATAAAAATGGTACCAAGCAAATGGCAATGGAATTCGGTGTATACATTCCTCTGACAGCATAGACTTCCAAATTCGTATTTTTTACTTTTACGGTGAAATCATGAAGTTAGGTTATCGTGCATTGTGTACGTGAGAGATAATGGATTATCAAAATATGTACTTTTGGAATTAAACTAGGATGAAAATGCAACCAACCAAATGGTTGCAGCTAAAAATGCTTCCACTATCCTCCAATATTTATGGTATTTAAGCTTTTTTGAAGATTTCGAATTTTGATTTGATATCGATACCTATAGTATAAATATATTGGCAAGAACGGCAAGGCATTCTTTGATATAATTTTTTTTATTTTTTAATTTATTTTTAAAATTATTTTTTTCAATATTTTTATTTTTTTTTTTTGGTTTGGCAATATTTAAAAAAGTAAATTAATTTTCTGCACTTTCACTGTATTTTACGAAAATCGACAGTCTCTGTGGAATGCAGTCCATGGTGGAGGGTATATAAAGTTCGGCCCGGCCGAATTTAACGCCGGTTTTACTTGTTATTACTCTAATCATTTGTAATGAACCTTCGGAGATTTGAAGGCAATTTAATCCCAAAATATTAATGAAGTTATGGAAATTCACATTAAGGTGTTTCAAAAATATTTGAACAGGAATCTTTTGTTACGACTTTTTTCTTAATTAATTCAAATATTATTCTAAACATTCACTACGAAGGCATAAAAACTGCCTTCACAGCAATTATCAACTCTCTGCGATCCCCCGATTTGTGTCGTCAAAATAAATTTGATTGGCCTCGAACTGCGTCGTCAGCGTTTGGACTTGCATTGCCAACAGTATTTCCATCATTGTACAGATCGCTCGGACGAAGTGGACCCCTCCCATTTTTTAATTAGTAAAAATTTTTTACAAGCGGATTTTCCAGTTACAATTCTAGTGACTGGAATTAAAATGATTCAAATGCGAATGAATAAAAGTCACTCTAACCCATTACCGCCCTTTGTTCCCCTATATATCTCCAGACAACTGAACAAAATTTTCATTGGGCGGTTGAAACGTTTACATTTTTGGAGAACTTTGGGGATAGCTCACACTTCAGTAACAGCAATTGTCCCTTTTATGTGACTTTATTAAAAACAAATTGTATTAAAATAAATAAAAATGTTACACAATAAAAACACGAGTTTACTATTTCCAGAAAATTGGAATTTTTCCAATAAAATATTTTTGAGGAACTCGTGAAAAATATGTAAATGTACCCAACAAAAACTCCTGCTCCGTTTTCGTGTGGTTAGTAAGGGAGAGATGTAGTACCAGATTAAACGTTGAATATATTTTAAAAATGAAATGGGACTTTTTTCAAGTTTGCATTTTCCCGTACATTTTATTTCCCGGGTCAAGGAAATTATTTTTTTGTATTTTCCGGGATCCCGGTACAGGACGGGAAATCGTCAACATATTGGTTTCTATATAAAACCTTATTTTTTCCGAAAAAACATTCGAACTTTAATAAAGTAAATTATTATATTTCGGTTTTGCAAACATTTGGCGTAAAACAAACTTATAATATCCTATTCCACAAAGTGATGTAGAGTATAAAAATGAAATATAAATTTTGAAATTTAAAAATTTTTAAAGCAGACAACCAATTTATAGACTCATAAGATAGTCTATTTCTAATTTTAATGGAGAAGGCGAACGCGATAGAGAACGATATTATATACTCGAGAGTTGTATTATTAATTGTTATTAAATCGTTAATTATCAGTTCCCTTTCCTGTGCCTTCGAAAACCTAAATTTATATTTTGAGGTAGTATATTGTATTTAATACATACATTTAATACATTACTTTATATTGTATGCATATTGTTTACATTTATTGGTACAATTGCGTGTAACGATTTCTCCACAGATATTGGCATATAAAGACTTTTTTCATAAAGATATCAAAAATTTTGAAAACGTTATCTCTTATATTCAGTTTATTTTAATTACATTGAATTACCATATTTAAGGTAGAAGATTTATATGGCCTATCTGACAGATATCAAATTAAAAATGATCTTTTTAAATTGTGTTGTACCTTTTACAATTTTATTGTGAAAAAGTTGTAAAAAATGTGCGAGAAATAGGTAAAACTTTCTGCAAATTTCCCGGGATACGAGAAACTGAAAATGTGCAAATTCCCGAGATGCAAACCCTAGTCGACATATCATATGGGTGAGTTATACCCCAGATTTGACTTTTTGTCCGTTTTATATGTATAATCCATGTATGAAATTAAACTAGTAGGTCTATAAAGTTTGAAGGAATCTAGTTATTTAATTTTGACAGCTTCTGATAATTGATTGGTTCGATACAATAAGAACTATGTCGTGAGAAAGTTTTGTTTCCCAAAACCCTATTATTCTCTGAATTTCATACATACTTTATTGGTCGACTTTGGCACAGTGTTTTGTTATATTTTCACTCTGAAAATAATCAGAAATAATTGTTGCTTGCTTCAGTTAAGTTTTATTTTTAAAAATTTAAGATATGTCCTGTGGACTGAAGGCATGTCTTGACAAGCCCTGGATAATACTCAAGCCGCAGCTATTGAACAATGAAGCCGCTCGATACGAGCAAATGTCAGTCAGATGAGGATACCTAAATCGATCTTGCTCCGCCATGCCGTAGGATAAAGTCGGAATATTTCGGGGTAATCGTAAAACAAAACAAGGTTACATTTTTTCCATTCTCCCACTAGAACGTATGAACTAAGAATGTGTAACAAAGGGCATTTTTTCAACAATACGTTTACGTGCAAGCATGTGTATGAGCTTATGTATATGTAAATACATATGTACATACATACTCGTATGTATACACAAGAGATTTTTAGTATTTTTCTTGAAAATTACTTGTGCAATTATGCTTTTCATTCATAAACATTTCATGTGCATACATTGGAAGAGTGCTCCCTACGTCCCTACACAGAAAACAATGTGGGCAACAACTATTTGGAAAGCAGAAAATTAAAAATATTGCTACTGGGACATTTTGTTCCTCAAAATGGAAACTCATATACAACCTTAAAAGTGATCCGGAAGTGCCTGTTATTTGTATTGAACTACGGTCCATGGGTCGCTGGAGAGCGCGGTGTTACATGAACCAGATGATATCGCGCTTTCTCCCAAAATGGCTAACCAGTTCTTATTTCCGGCTTTTCAGTCGGAGGTCATCTTGAAGTTAGATTTAAATGAATGAAAACTCATGAAAAGTGAATGGCAACATTTGTGATATCCATGAGAAATACACACGATATCCAGAGTGGCCGCCTCCTCTAAATCGTTGGATACAGGGAACAAAGTCGACCAAGAAGTACTGCGTTTTCACTGTTGTATTGACGTTGATATGAAAAGCTATTTAAATAACTTATTTAATAAACTTATTCTTTGGGAATCATGTGTTTATTTAAACAATTTATCAATTGAATATATATAAATAGGACGTCAATTACTTTGTAAAAAAAGCAAAGCTAGATAAATCTACTAAGTAAAGGTGAATTTATTAAAAAAAGTATGCAAAAGGGACTACAAAATAAAAGAACAATTGAAAAAGTTGAAAGATTGTTTTTTTTCTATTTGTTATTGCAAAATATTTCGCTTTTATTTGTCCGTTCGTGAGCTGGATGCTTTCAAAACATCCTCTACATATCGCGCGTTCAGGACAAATCCGCTAGACATTAAAATCTGGTTCGAGCCTTATCGAGCCGTATCAAACAGTTGCAATGTGATACAGTATAAAGGCCAGATTTGGTTGTTTTCGCATTTTTAGGTCTTTAGAAAGGATTTTTAGAAATTCTTAACCCATTAACGGCCTTAATTTTTTGAAAACTGTTGGTCCTGAATATGATGTAAAAACTGAAATATGGGTTATCGTAAACACATTATACTCTTATGTAAAACCAATTTTTGTAAAAAATCTGACATTTTGTCCTCCCAATGGCTAAATTGGGTAGGGAATTTCTGAACAAAGTTCCGTCCTTATAAAGTCAGGGAATGGCCACGTAATTTTATATACAAACTTCTGGTGCTAATTATTTATTGAACAGACAGTGATAAAGAGCGTAATATTTTGAGAGAAGGCATAAAATAAACCAAACTTTTATTTTAGTCGGGAACATCGACAACATTTTTCCCCTTACCAAAGAAGCCACTCTAATGTATTTCTTTGATTTTGTAAGCAAAGACCAATGTCCTTTTTAGTGATGTATTATTATTTTATATTAACAAAACTTATTTTTGGGATTTTCGTAAGCTTGGGAGTAAGCAGTTATTCTTTAACTTCTTGGTGTGGCTTCAAGTAACTCATTTCCACCAATGCCATCTCCATGTAAAAATTACATATCCATGCAACAATGACATCTCCATGTAAGTGATGAATAATTTGTATTTTATTTAATTTATATAACCTTTATTTATATAGTCGGAGAAAATTTGCAATTTTCTAGCTCAAATCTAATGACGTTTGATATTAATTTTAGCCTTTTTGAGAGTTGCTGAGTTGTGCTTCTCGATCGTTTGTGAAAATCATTTACTTAAAGAGGCCGGATGTGTTGTTGTTGAAAAGTCGCTGCGAAGCCACCTGAGGAAACCTGTGACAGGGTGGAAATCATGGTAGTGGTAGTCTGCAGCCATGTAATAAATGTCACCATGCCATTTGTAAATAAATTTGCATTCTACTAAATATAGATGCAAAATGGGTTTTGACAATATCCCAGTTCAAATCAAATTTTCGAAAATTTTGATAAAAATTATTTTATTTTTTAATCGATGACAAACGGCTATTATAACATTATAAATAACCTAAGATTAATATTGGCCCAATATTTACATGCGCTCACATGCCATACAACTTACATCCCTAAAGTATGTTTTAAAAAATTGTTCCAAAATACATTAACAGAGAACACCGACGAAGGTATTGCTAAATTTTGGGCTTAGAAGGTTTTATCATTTCAGTAATTAAATCGACAATTTAAGCAGAATATTCTTTTTAAAATTAATAAATAAGACAATAGTTTAACAATATTTTTAAATGCCGAAGCATCGGTAGGCCTCGCGAATATAGTTTTATACTGTGGAAAATTATCAATACAAAAAAACAACCTTCAGTTAACCCACTGTATGAAAAGGAAAGCTAAATTTTACAGTTTTAATGTGATTGTAAAACCATTTTCGAATATAAAATTGCAACAGATTTCGACTATCCGTATGGAAGATATGCCAGTTTGATTTTAACCAAGAAGGGGTGTGGCAATATTGCTCTTATTGCAGGTGGGTCTGACGAACATATTTTGTACACTTAAAGTGATTTATAAAAAACTTTCATAATTACCAAATTTAGCTTATTCCGTATATCCGTTTGGAAGTTACATGGCTTTCAATTTAACATTGGAATATGGGCTATTTGTGTGTGAGGTACAAGAAGGGGCGTGACAATTTAGCCGATTTTCAAATTTAAATTAAGTTTGGGAAAAATATTACCAATTGGAAAGTTTGAATTTATTCCTTAACTCCTTTCGAGACGACGGTCGTACATGACACAAATAACTGAAAATGTCTGGAAACGGATTTGGTCCAAACATACTTAGGGTCTTAAATCGCGCCTTCAATGCGTTACATGATATATACCCTTGTACTCTGTAGAGTGAGGCTATAATAATTCGAAAACGACTAAATGCAATCCAGCTAATAAGCGATTTTAAGCCATAGTGATGTCCATAATGTCAATTTCTAGTTGGCATTTTAATCTAGCTATTCGAAAAAGCTCAATTTACCTTTTCTCCTCCTTTGCCTTTCGCTTTTCGTCACAAGCTCAAGTTCCGTTCTTGTATTTTCACATTGGCATATCTTCCCATCTCTTGTATCTTTGCTCAAATCAACAATTATGCTAATCAAAACAATTTATTAATATAAACACGTGCATGTGTACATATGTAGGCAAGATTTCCAGAGTGTAGCTATAGATTATTCTCTAACATTCTAACAGCAACTTTCCTAATTGTTATTATAATATTTGTCGAACGTTTTAATTTTTGTCCGTGTACTCGGTTACATCACTTCCACCTCGGTCGCCCATGCCAATGCTGGACGCCTCCTCCGTTTGGATGGGGGATACGTTTTGTTGTTTTGCCACAAAAGGCATGGGAACAAATGAAAACAAAAAGCTAAATACATTCTGTTTTGTATTCGTGGCAAGCGACGCTTCATGCCGTCTGAACAGTTTGTGGCTGTGGCAAAGGACTCTGTTGGCTCGGGACGAGGAAGATATCCATACATTTAATACAACGGAACAGAATAAGGAGGGCAAAGATGTTTTGTATAAAACAATGTACGTGTATGTAAGTACGTATGTGAGTGTATGTGTGTATGTATAAATTCAAGCAAAATATTTACCCAAAGGATCCACACGGTAAATAACTTCTGGTAAGACGGGATTCAGTGTACACATGAAAAATACCCAGAATGTTAACCAAGCGCAGAGCATATGATGCCAGCTGTGATGCAGCCGATGCCGGAGAATCTGTCCTGGATTCTGGAGCGCCGTCATGCTGAACAGAAGGTGCTGGTGGCGGTGACGGAGACGGAGGCAGTTGCTACTGTGGCGCTTGTCTACGAGAAATGGTTGCTGCCGTTGCTAACGCGACGATGTTGTTTGTTAATGATTGAATTTATGCTCTCTCGTTTTGTGCTATGAAATTTCCCTTTTTTTGCTTTCGTGCGTTGTTTAATTTGTGTCGATTTTACTGTTGCTGGCGATTGTAGCAAGTTTGCCTTCTGTTGCTACGAATTCGCTCTGAAGTTAAATATTATAATGGTAATTGTTGTTTTTGTTATTTTTATATTTTCCATTCATGCTATCCTTTGGCCTTTGGCTTTGTATTCGTATTTGTATTTGTATTGTTATTGTTATTATTTTATTCTGCTTCTTTCCTCGGCTGAGTTTTTATTTCTGTTTTGCTCTGAAAATATTTAAAAAAACAATATACAATAAACATTATTTATTCATACAGACAAGAATGTTTTTTTAATTATATAAAATAAATATACACGCACACATGTTTGTATTTATATATATATATACAAAAGACACGCGCACACACTCATACGCCCACAACTGTGAATTGCAAAGTGAAAACAATTTTGCCTGGCAAAATGATGATATTACTTTTCAATGCACGTTTAAATGTTGGTAATTAAAATGTTTGTTAATAATTAATTGAGCATACCGCATAAGTGGATGCATACATAAGTACATAACGACATACATCCACATCTACGGTTGTATTTATATGTGCGTGTGCTTGTGTGCTTAAAACAATTTTCCAATTTTGCGAATGTGTTATTTTTGCTGGTGAAATAAGATAATTTGTTTGTTTCTATTGATTCCTGCACAAATCCAAATCGAAATCCAGCTAATGATATATGACGTTACTTTAATTCTAAAAGGGCGTAACTGACAATTTAATCAATTTTCATTATATACGTGTTGCGATGTATTCCCGCCTCTTCTATCGGAATATGTAAGAACGCGACTTCGGTGAAATTGTCAGTCACGCCTTTTAGAATTTAGCTAACAATATATGAGTACGCATTTGATAAAGAATAAACTTAGAGGCCTTAATAGCTGATTCGGATTATAATCTGATTATATTTTTAAGTCTGTTTTTTAATAATCCCACATTATTTATAATGCCAGTGAATTGTTAATATTGGAAACATCCGAAATCGGGGCTTGTTCTTTTGACGGGGTCCATCAACATGTCATTAACGTATTTACGTTGCGGCGTTGTTGTGAATAATAGACCGACCACAGACGATTTATGGAAGAGGCTTGGGGCAACAAAAAATTAGTGGGTGGAAATTCTCTATCTGAGCCTACCAGCCCCTTGTGGGCAGGTTCATGCAATATGTTCTTTTGAAACCGAAACCGCTTCGGTCTAAAATTTATCGATTTTCAAATAAAAAATATATACATATTTTGATTTTTTATTCTCTTTGTCATTTTAAATCACTGGGATTTACATTTGCCCAGCAAAATGCGGAGAAGGAGGGGGTTTATGTCCCTACGTTTTTAGGACGTAACTATTATAACTATATTAAAACCAAAATCGCTTCGGCCACAACTGTATGGTCCTCAAGGGGTTAAAGTACCTTGCTGCTTTTGAAAGAGTTTTTCTTTGCAGAACTGCGCCGAAAGTGAATACTGTTCAACAAGGGGTTGATTCAACAACTTGGAGCAACTTGTCACTTTGCCAGTCCTGTTGTCAGACAGTATTACAGTGAAAATTCCCCATTAAGCTGATTTCAAGGAACTCCACATTAGGCTGATGCCCAAGGTACTTGCTGCAACTGATACTTTCCTGTGAGGTCATTGCAAACAGGAAGTTTAAAAAACAACAAAATTTGATGATTCAAACAACACTTGAGCCAATTTACGCTGCAACTCCCCTGGCAGTAATGAATGAATATCGCACGCACATGCGGAATTAAATTATGTTTAAACCCCCTTTAGCCAAATTGGAATATTTTTGTAGAAATAAATTGAAGTATTAATTGTACTCAGATGTAGGAAGACTATTTTCTGAGTGTAGTAGGGTGTATACGACTGTGTTGTTAATTATTAAATGCAATGTAATTAATATTTAATAAATTTCATATCTCTCGGTCATTTGCATAAAATTAATGTTAGAAATAACCATGAATGTAGGTAGACGCGTGAATATTTAAAATCAGCCTATCAGCATATAAAAGGATAATCATTTGAAAATTACATTAATCAGCATCAAACAATTTCAGAATTGTGCCAAAAGGCACGAAATAAAGAAGTTTATGCGGTTAATGAGAAAATTCAAACAACAACAGTATTTGCTGTTTCATTCTCACAATATGTCCATTTGAGATTCACATAATATTGATTATTGGATGGGAGTATATTAATTAAATTAGTTCATTTAGAAATCTTCGAATCATTGAGCACTGCAGTGCAGTTTGTCATTTAAATTGCTTCAATTTCAATAGTGTCATTGATGTAATGCATTACTTCATTGTTTCGTTGCTGCAATGATATGCAATTAGATAAAGCAAATTTGTGCACACTTCCCAGTTATTTCTACATCAGTTTTTTTAGCACAGTGTAATTTTACCCATTTTTTCTTAGATTTATAGAACATTTGCTGAACCCCCGCCCGCTTCGCCAGGCAGAAAAACAGACGGAAATTAAAATAAGGTTTCATACTATAAACTTCCTACGTAAGAAGAACTTACTTAATCGAATAGCTGGAATTCAAATGTACTACATTCAAAACATATAAAAAGTCAATCAAATTGTTCACTAATCAGACAACACAAAAACTAAAAAAATAATATAATTTCCATTTTCTTGACTTAAGTCGGCTTTTGACGAATGAATATTTATTTTTTTTGTAACATTTCTTTACTATTGTGCTAAAAAATCCAAAGAAAAAGTGTAATTTTAAAAAATTCAAATAAAAAAATTCCCCATCTTTCAAATCCCGCCCATTTGTATATTGTCTAAGATGGTTACACATAAATTAACTCACACAACAATATATTAATCTCGGTGTCGAATATACTCGAAAACAGGTTTTAATTTCGAATGGGAAGGGACATCATCGCGTGCTTCCATTTTATGGTCAGTTTAATCGACCGACTGAAGCGGCTATTCGGGCTATTGTGACTAAATTTCGCACCAGATTTACATTGTTGGACATTAAACCACCAACACGCTTACGTAGAGTGCGAACTGAAGAAAATATCGCAGCTGTATCGGCCAGTGTTAATGATGAACATCAATTATCGATTCGTCGCAGTTCGCAGCAATTGGGCCTCTGTTACTCAACAACGTGGAAAATTGCCAACGTGCCAAAATTGGACTAAGCGGATGGACCATTTGAGGCGCAGTCAAGGTCAACATTTGCATGAAATAATCTTCAAACATCGATTCAAATAAAGATTTCATGCATTTTTCTGAATTTTATGTGTTTTTTTTTTTGAAAAACTTTCCTATAGCTTTTAAAAAATCACCCTTTAGAACTGACAATATTCAGAATTGGGTTTTAACTTCGTATGGGAGATGCCACACCCGCTTTTCCAATGCCGCCCATTTTTGGCACAACTACGTACATTGATGCTAGATGCACTTACACAAAATTTCAGCACTCTAGGTGGCATGGAAATGACAATATTCAGAATTGGGTTTTAACTTCGTATGGGAGGTGCCACTTTTCCAATGCCGCCCATTTTTGTCAAAACTTTGCAGAATAATAATTAGTGAACTTTCACAAAAATTCAAGACTACTCACAATTTATAAAATAATTTAAAAAAACCCGCCTAATTTATAAAAATCGGATAAAACCCCAATTTGTGTGGGAGGTGCCACGCCCACTGAAAATATCAAAAATTTATATAGCCTAAGGAAATGCTAAAGTCCGCTTTGTTCCCCATTACAATTCAAATCGGTGAAAAAAGTGGAATCGGTCCTATATCAGGTGAATTATAAGTTAAATGAAATCTGTAAAGATATCTGGCTTATAGAAGGCAATAGTACAATCGGAAAGGACATTTGTATGGCGACCATATTAAAACCTTGAACAATCTGACTCACTTTCATCATATACAATGTTAATAGGTGAACACATGTTGTATCCAGCTTGACCAAATCAGGTAATGTTTGTAGGATCTAGACTATATGAAGATCGGTTAAAATATGCGGTCTATTTAGCGAAAAAAATCAAATCGAGAACGAAATTTGTATGGGGGGCTATATATAAATCTGAACCGATTCGCTTCAAAATAAATAGGGTCCGTCCTTGGCCCGCAAAACTCACGTTTGTCGTGAGCGTTAGAGGCTACTGTTTTAAATTCCATATCTGCTGACATAGCTAAGATATTTTGACGTGCCGACTATATGATACCCTTCACTTTCTAGAAAGGAAGAAAGTGAAATCGGGAACGATTTTTGTTCAGGTGATATATCGTTAACCGATGTGACCTTCTTTCACAAAGTATGTTTCCAGCACAAATATAACGTGTTCTCTCAAATGAGATCAAAAAAGTTAATGCGGGAAGGACATTTGTATGTGGGTTATATTAAAACCTGAGACGATGTGGCCAACTTTTACCATTGATGTTTCTAGATGAAATATGGTGTGTTTTGTCAAATTTACAGAACATAGGATAAAATATATAGCATCTAGAGCGGCTAAAGCCAAATCGGGAGCGACATTTGTGTGGGGGCTATATATTAAATACTGTTCGTCCTTGGCCCACAAAACTTGTATATGCCAATTTTGGTTAAGATCGGACAATAATTGCTACAGACGGACAGACAGACGGACGTTGATAAATCGACTCAGAAAGTGAATCTTAACCGATCCGTATAATAAACAATATCTTGTTTGCTTCTGGGTGCTACAAAAAAATCCACAAAGACATAATTCCCTAGTGAAGGGTAGAGAAATAATAATATATGTAATTTTTTATGAACTAATGCCCTTCTATTTTTTATTTTTTCACTAGAAGTAGCCGAAAGTGTTTGCTTTCAACTGCAAAAAACAAATTCGTAAGATCTAACACAAATCGAAAATGATAAAAGAAACTTTAGGACTGTGTGTTTTCAAATAATGTGGAAGGTAGCAGTTTTCCTTTAAAAATGCGATTGACTTTATAAAACCTTAAGGAATGTCCTTTTAATGTAAATATCGTCACTGTGTACAAATTTATTAAATTTAAAAAAATATTTAGAAAAATTTAATTGTTTATCTTACGGTTTCTGCAACCCTGATTCGAGACAAGGTCGGGTCATAGTCTCTATTTCGCCAACAACTGACAAACGGAAACTTTGAACGCCTTGCAAGACAAAATAGTTTCAAGGATTGTCGGCATAGAGATCGTCGAAAGGACACCATTGCTTAAAAAGTGCTCGCAACGCACTTCCAGAATGCTCCACCGCTCATTACGTTCAAACACTAGCGTCATAAATTTCTATCTATCTTTCAAATAATTGTTTTATTCAATTTGTTTTATTTTAATTTATAGTTCTACACGTCTAAAGAACACCCTTTATTCTCTTAACCCATTCCTTCCCAAGCTGTCTTCACATCTACTGGTTCCAACTCCGAAAATATTGGTGAGACAACAAGGACACATAGATGACTGACCGACGAGTCGGTTGCTTTTGACCGATTGTGGTACCTTTCATAAGAAGATTGCCACACAATAAGAAACGAAGATGCGAAAAGGCATTACATGGGACCGCAGAAGAATCATCGGACGAAATAAGTTGCTTTCTTATTTAGTTTAACACTTTTGACAAAATAAGGCCTCAACATAATCCGCTTTTCAGAATTTCTTCACATTGTTTGTTGTTTGAATAATATGCTTTGACACAAAAAGATGTGTCGCATCCTGCCATTCGTGCATTTAAATAAAGCAGGACCCACATTTAACATTGTTGTTGTTGTTGTGGTCCCCAACACCGCCTCCTCGGGTGGCGTCAGACAAATATGTGTCCCAGAGAGCGGCTACGCTACGGATTACATTTCTTTGGACAAAACTTAAAAGGAAAGATATTATTTTGTTTTCTTACTTTTTAGTTTTCTATGTTCTTTTTGGGTGCTTTCTCTCGGATGCAGCGGGTACAACGAATACTATTTGTTAATTTAGCAGGAAAATATAAATACAAAACAATAAAGACGTCAGCGTCAACGTCAACGTCAACGCTTATGTTGACGTTGTCGGCGGCGACTGTTCTCGAGAAAACTCAATAATTTATGAAGCTCGAGAAAGTTTTTGTTGTCGTATTATTTTTGGTTCTTTGTTGTCCTTGTAATGGAAAAGAAATGAGCGAGCGTGTGTGAGTAGATGTGTATTGTATGTATATGTTCTTTACCGCACGTGTTTGTGTGTGTGTCTGTATGACTATGAAATTCCTTGTGAGTCTCTTTTAGCCCCCAAAGCATTTCATATATTAATAATAAGTACATAAAACAGCAAACAAAAGAAAAAATAAAACAAAAGAATGTTAAATCACACACAAACCTCCTCGGCACAACTTTACACAAGTTGTGCTCCTCCTCCTCCCACTCCTACACCAACCCACACACACACATAGTCGCTACTGTAAAACATGAATTAATGAAAGTATTTATGTCCATGAGAACTCCCAGGCAAAGAGCTGTGTGGAGCTTAATTGCCGATATTACTCAACACGACTGTCCAACCAAAGCAAACCTCTTTCCTGGCGCAACTCGCCAGAAATGGCCGAGCAATCGTTCAAGGAGACAACGAGATGTTTCTGCTGGAACCTAAGATATGGGAATTTCCAAACAAAAAGGACAACAATGTGAATTAATAATGGAACATTATAGAATTGTTGGAGGGATTTTAATTAAACCAACATTATTTGAACGTAAGTCGGCATGGGCCTTTTCGTCAATGATGGATAAATAATATCATTAATTTCCCATGGAATCAGTTGATGATTAATTAACTCCAAGAACAGTGATTTCCCTAAAAGCAACACATCGGACACACAGTGTCACAAATATCAAAGTCATGGTGCAAAATTCAAAAAGTTTGAAACACACACAACATACCTTCCGAAGGAGTGCACTTGAATTTGTTGGCGAAACAAGCATTAATAATAAAGTTGGCGCTGATGTTTGTGACACGCAATGGTTTGCGGGAGGGCCATCACTTCGCATTAGGGTATCCAACCAATTAAAATTGTATTCGACTAATCGAAGCATTTGTTCAAATATTTGTTCGAATAATTAAAGAGATACGAGTGACGAATAATTTGTTCCAAATATTGATTAATCGATATTATGCAGGTATAGATTGATTGAGAATAACCCCCTGGCTTCATTTGGCCGTCCAAAGAAATTTGGACGGCTTTCGACTGATTTACCGGCTCGTTCTGTCATTCGATCACCACCTTCACGAAATTTATTTGCCAACTTTGGCTAAAGGAAAGAACAATTTGTATTGGCTTTTAATACCTTTTCTTTTATTTATTGGCAAGTAGTTCAATATTCGTTAATATTACCCGATAATTTCATATTATTATCCCATACAATTATTTTTTGAGAGTGGGAATCCGTTCCCAAAATAAATTTAATAATTTTTTACAATTACAGATTTTCATGTGAGGCATATTTGACCAGACATTCAAGATGTCTGATGTTCATAATCTATAAACCTTCATGCTCCAAAAGTGTCCGAACAGTGCAAATGGTATTACAGCCGGAGGACAGTCGAACTTCATATCCTAAATATACATGTGTGTGCCGATGAAGATCATCATTGTGAGATTTGTGTCCTACACAAGAGTGGCCAAAAGAAACTTCTTCAGATTAAACACAGCCATGAAAAGAAGCTGCCTTACAAACACCCACTTTGCTTAGAGTAGTTGTTGTTTATTGATTGTTATAGGAACACATGGCTACTGCAATTGACTTATATAAATGAGACTTGTATAAAGACATCATTATATAGTGGGATACCAAATTCAAAGATAGATACATATATTTCAGAGTAGTAGGGTTCTCGTTCTGTCATTCGATCACCACCTTCACGAAATTTATTTGCCAACTTTGGCTAAAGGAAAGAACAATTTGTATTGGCTTTTAATACCTTTTCTTTTATTTATTGGCAAGTAGTTCAATATTCGTTAATATTACCCGATAATTTCATATTATTATCCCATACAATTATTTTTTGAGAGTGGGAATCCGTTCCCAAAATAAATTTAATAATTTTTTACAATTACAGATTTTCATGTGAGGCATATTTGACCAGACATTCAAGATGTCTGATGTTCATAATCTATAAACCTTCATGCTCCAAAAGTGTCCGAACAGTGCAAATGGTATTACAGCCGGAGGACAGTCGAACTTCATATCCTAAATATACATGTGTGTGCCGATGAAGATCATCATTGTGAGATTTGTGTCCTACACAAGAGTGGCCAAAAGAAACTTCTTCAGATTAAACACAGCCATGAAAAGAAGCTGCCTTACAAACACCCACTTTGCTTAGAGTAGTTGTTGTTTATTGATTTTTATAGGAACACATGGCCACACATGGCTACTGCAATTGACTTATATAAATGAGACTTGTATAAAGACATCATTATATAGTGGGATACCAAATTCAAAGATAGATACATATATTTCAGAGTAGTAGGGTTGTCTAAATCGGATGGGTCACGAAAATAAATTGCAGTGGTCACTCACCAGAAATGAAGTTTGGACTATTTTATGATGATCTACAAAATATTTCGTCACCTCTAAAAAGCATGTTTTTCCATTGTAATTTGTATACACTCCACGAGAGTATTATGTCTTTGTGCATTTGTTTGTAACACCCAAAAGGAAGAGAGATAGACCCATTGTTAATTATACCGATCGAATCACTTTTTGAATCGATTTAGCGATGTCCGTCCGTCTGTCTGTCTGTCTGTCTGTCTGTCCATCTATTCTTGTAATCACGATACACGCAATTGTACACAGAACCAAATGAAACTTTGCAAAACTAAGTTTTTCGGGATAAGAACGAACGCTATTTAATTTGAAGAAAATCGGTTCAGATTTAGATATAGCCCCCATACGAATTTCACTCCCGATTTGACTCTTTTCACTCTAGATACCACATATTTTAACAGATTTTCTTCACAATTGGCAAAACATCTTATAGTTCAACTAGAAACATCTGTGGTAAAAATGGGTCACATCGGTTCAGATTTATATATAGCTCCCATACAAATTTCGCTCCCGATTTGATTTTTTCCGCTCTAGAAACCACATATTGTATCAGATTGTCTTCAGATTTGGTAAAACATCTTATCATCAACTAGCAAAACCTGTGGTAAAAATGTGTTAGATCGGTTCAGATTTATATATAGCTCCCATACAAATTTCGCTCCCGATTTAATTTTTTCCGCTCTAGAAACCACATATTGTATCAGATTGTCTTCAAATTTGGCAAACTATCTTATATTTCAACTAGAAACGCCCATGATGAAGATCGGTTCAGATTTACATATAGATCCAATACAAATTTCGCTCCCGGATAGACTTTTTCCGCCCCAGAAACCACAAATTTTCTCCGAATTTCTTTGAAGTGACCACCAAACGTTATATTTGAACTGAAAGAACTTATTTTGAAAGTTAGTCACTTTATTCCATGTTGGGATATAGCCCCGATACAAATATTCTTTTCGATTTGACAAATTGGACCAAGCCTATGATAAGGAAACATACAAAAATTCTTCCCGTTTTCACTTTTTACCGAGTTGAATTGTATTCGGATAGAAAGTGGAGTGTATCGTATAGTCGGCCCGCCCGACTTTAGCCTTTCCTTACTGGTTTTATGTTACATTTTTGCCCAATTTTGTTTCTGAATTCATAAACCCTTGTAAGCACTTTAAATAAAAAATTGTATTCTTGTCTTAAAATAACTCATTGGTAGAATTATTGGGCGTTTATATTGATTTTTTGCGGGTTTTCAAGGTCATCATTTTGGATACACTAACGAACCGTCATAGTGGTGCTTGAATTGCAGAACCACTGTTGCACTGTGTAATAAACCCTTGAAAGCACTTTAAATAAAAATTTTGATTATTGGCTTAGAGTTACTTATTAGTCGAATTATTGGACGTTTATAGCTGCAGTCAATACCTTTCGAATGATGCCTAAATGATGAACATCGGAATGAAATTGACGCCGCAGCGCTCCTTTTTGTAAGAAGTGTTTGAACATTTTGGCTGTGATAACCATCGCCTGCATTAAATTAAAAAATTAAAAAATTGCTTTCAAGGGTCTATTACACAGTGCAACAGTGGTTCTGCAATTCAAGCACCACTATGACGGTTCGTTAGTGTATCCAAAATGATGACGATTGCCTAAAGGATTTTTTTCCTGAGGTACCCGTTTTCGCGGGACGCCCTGGCGCGCTCCCCCCACCCACTTTTGTTATCTTATGGTCTTTTGTTTGTCATAACTCGAGAACGGCTGTCCCGATTTAGGTGAAATAAATGTTGAAAAATTAAGAATTATAATTCCTTTAATCTATTCCTATGCTCTTTCTCGATATTTTAAACAGTTTCGCAGATATAAATAAATTTATGAAAAAAAAATTGCGGGACTGTTTCTGTTAATGTTCAGTCTGACTACATTGCGTATGAGTGATATTACTTTAGGCAATCGTCATCATTTTGGATACACTAACGAACCGTCATAGTGGTGCTTGAATTGCAGAGATTAAACTGCAATTTGTCGCACTGTGTTATTTCAGAAAAAAAAATTGGAAAAAATGTAACACAAAAAAAAAATACACCGGAAAAACATGATTTGATCTAGGAACGAAATATTTTGCAAATCACCATTAAACAATCCAATCGTTATTTTCGTGGGGTGACTGGAACTTGGTTTTGCATTTGTATGGACGGCGACCCAGCCTAATGTACATATTCCGAATTTTCTAACAGCTTTATAGCATCATCAGCCAGTGTTTTGACATATTTGGTATATTTATTCCTTAAGGATGATATAATTGGATTTGAAGAATAATGAGTTATTTTTACTAATAAACAGCTTTGCAGTATCCAACGCATATTCTTAACAGCACTTCTTACATCGATATTTCAAATGACACGAATTGCACGAAACTTTTGATATTGATAATAATATCGAGCCCTAACCGCAAAATAGCACACAATTTGCGATTTTCTTTTTTTTTACAAAAATTGATAATTTATGATCAACCAGATTGCCTCTCAAAATTTCATAGCTGAAAATGAACCGTTATGAAATTATAGTAAAAACAATTCTGACGTATGTGTACATCACAATATATATATTGTCGTCGACAATATACATATTGTGACGGCGAAATCGTCTCCTGTGATCGTTAAGCCTGCACAACATTTAATATCGTTTCAAATATCTTTCGTTATCATGTTTAAACTGAATTTTTGAACTTGAATGTAGGAAATTGTTTTTGTTTAATTATTATTAACAAAATAATTATCTATAATAATAAGACATTTCAAATAATTCATATTTTTTGTAGCGTTTTGTTGGAAAACTAAAAAAAAATCAGAAATTTAGTTAGTTTTTCGTGTGTATTTTCCAGGTTAGCAGGTATTAGCGCTAATATTAATATGATGAATAGTAGAGACATTAACCTTTATAGCTGTGGTAATATCTTAGTGTAGGCTAGTGTAGGCAAAACTGTAGGTCCACCTTAAAATCATATTCTTAAAATTTAAAGATGGTTCGAAAAATTAGTTGAAAAAAAAATTCCAGATGACAACTGCGATAAACTATTACCCATGTTTTATTTTTAATAAAATTACGTTTTCAAAAGTGCATAATACGTAAATACCACTTTTATACTTTTAAAGTTACACGTATTCAAACTTTTATGAGTAATAACTCTACTTTCTTGAATACACGTATACTGCTACTTTGGGCTAAGATTTTGCCTAAAAAATAAAAAAAAATTACGAAAAGAGCAAAACATGTAAATTTGGACACATTTTTATTAAAATAGCAGAAACAACACCATTTGTGAAATACTATAAATTTTGAATTTATCTACGGCTAAAAATCGTCAGCTTGTATATCTGACGAAGTCTGTATTGATGTGTATTTTGATGTAATAGACTATTGCTAATCCAAAACGAGTTATTTCTTCTTACGAAGGAAATTTTTGTTAGGTAATGGAAAGGAGGAGCACCACACTCAATCATACACACATTGGCCATGTACGTATTACATTAGCCCGTGGGAGGACGAATCATTAGTGGCGATTCTGCATTGAGACTTGGTGTTACAAAGTTGTCATCCGCCGCGTATATATTTATATTTTGGCAAATTCACATACGCGATTTACATAGCGATTTTTATTTATCCAATTTTTATTTTATTTTCAAAGAATATTATTTTTTGTACATTGAATAAACCAGACGGAATACAATATAATTAAGGTGCTGAAGATCGAACATATGATCGACATCAGCTGATGCTGGCAGGTTGTAAATCGACCTTACGATCGACATCACCTGATGTGCGTATGGCAATGCAGTAACATCCAAATACAGATGGCATTAGCGGTTATTTTATGGCTGTCAAATCAGCCGTTTTGTGTACTCCGTACGAAGCAGCGCAAATAAAATATTATAAAAAACTAATTTGTCTTGTTTTAATAAATTGTCCCCTCTAGACGGAGGTGGAGACAGGGCCACCATACTGGTTGGAACTTGTTCAAAGGAATATATTTTTGCTATGTCTACTTAGACACAAAAACTGCATCACTTCGTTCGTAAAATAACTTAAAATAATAAAGATGTGCAATGTCCTTGTTAATAAGACTTTGATATATTAACAAAATGAATTGTCCCTCCAAAAAATGCTAGGTATGTTTAGCATTTGTAAAAATGTATCAAGTTCCCTTCCGAAGAATGTTAAGTCTACTTAGTTCTTTATATAATGTTATGGTGTTTTCACAACACAACATTTTGAGACCAAAATCGGAACCGTATTTCATTAAATTAAAGTTCGCTATTATTTGCGTAAATAAAACTAAGATTATTAGCCTCAGTGCAGATTTTTCAAATATCAGTCAAAAACAACAGAACCAAGTAACTGATGTTGACCGTTATTCAAAATGTATGATCAAGAACCGATCATTAAGTGCCATGGAAAAGCAAAAAACGATGATTACTTACTTAATTGCTCGGAGTCCAAAGGTGGTGAATAAATAAAGGGTCCGCCAAATAACTTTTTTTGTTTTTTTTTTTTTTTGAAATGCTATAAAAAAACTACTGAATATTTTCTCAAATTTCTTTTTTATTTGAAAGTACAATCCTTCCGGTTAATAATGGAAAATAATTTCATTCAAATGGCTGCTGAGGGCACCCCACAAATAATAGTCCATTATTTTCTTTTTTCTGTAAACTCTCTTTTTTATACCCTCCACCTCCAGGATGGGGGTATATTCACTTTGTCATTCCGTTTGTAACACCTGAAAATATTCATCGGAGACCCCATAAAGTATATATATTCTGGGTCGTGGTAAAATTCTAAGACGATATAGCCATGTCCTTCTGTTGAAAGCACGATAGCGGCCGAACGCAATGAGCTAGGAGGTTCAAATTTTTCCTAAATGTGTCTTATGGTTGCAGATCGGTTGGGATTGAAAGTGGGCGAAATCGGCCTAGAGGGAAAAAATTTTCCCTCACAAGGACTGAAAAATACCCCTAATATTTAGAGTATTTCAAAATTTGGTTATATATTCGGTGTGTATTCGGTGGTCTGACTATGAAGATTCGAAACAAAAAGTTTTTTTTTCAAATTTGTACATTTGGTGAATGGGGTGAACGCGGTGAACGGGGATATCTTTAAAACTTGAGGATATCTTAAAAATGCTTCTCCCTAATGTCGACTGACAATCGCCTAATAGGTATGTTCACTTTCACAATTACAGCATTGTATTTATTTATAGTAGTAGATTTTAAATAGTGCGCATAAGTATACATTATAGTTTGAAATAGTAATCAAATATAGTAATGTGCATAAACATATCACAATTTTCGTAATATGGTACTGTACTTCTATGTAAAGTCGACATCCTTTAATCTGCTGGTAATACTGTGGAATGCACTCCGTGGTGGAGGGTATATAAGATTCGGCCCGGCCGAACTTAACGCCTTCTTACTTGTTATAAATTCTAAATTCTCAAACCAAATTTTCCTAAAAATTAACGAGATGAGAAGCTATCTGAAATAATTAATTGCTTGAAAAACTCAACCAGAATTGAAATAAAGTAAGGTTAAAGTACTCCTGACCTTTCAAACAAGGTATAAAACTTTAAAATCGGTTAAACTCGTATACTCGTTAACAGTATTTTAATTTTTTTTTTGGAAATTGCAATGTCTATAACTCTGCAAAGAAAATTTTAAGATTTTAAGAAGAATATTTTCTGAAATTTTCGGGAAAATCGGAGTGATGTGAAAATTTTTTTGTTCGGTTTGGCATGGAATGACTCGTATATTGTGTGTTAACTATCTCCAATTTTTTCGAAATTTCATCCATAATCATATTTAGTTGCTATATAAGCATGTACCAAATTTCAAATTTCTATGATAATTCCTTCTAGTTTTGGCCACTCGTTGTATGAAACCGTGACACTGTGCGTCGCCACTTAATCCCACCCGCAAGAAGCAGAGGCGGTACTTCGCGAACGAGCACATGCCATTTACTGCGCTCCATGGTCAAAAACCCAGCAACTGGAACAGGGTATTTTTTTCTGACGAAAAGCGGTTCAATATTAGGTTCCCGGAAATAACCCTCGCCGACATAACCTCAAAATGCATTGGGATTTACTCTGTGTCAATGGTGTCAACTTAAGATTGTCCGATACACGAAAAAAAAAAACATTTTTAGACCGAAACTAAAATACGCGTAAATTTAGCCCTTTATCACATTTTGTTTTAGCACTTTCAGCTCTTTCTATGAGGAAATTAACATTTTGTTTTCTCGTGTTGTTTTAGGACTCAACATAATAAGGAACGAACAATTTAGATAGTGTGTGTTACTAGTGAAAATTGTATACTTTTGAATTAAATATTTGTAGTTTTCCATATTCAAATGCAGATGATGTAAGACCAATTAACGCAATTTATTTTTTTAAAACAAAATTCTTTAAATACAGGGAATCTTGCACAAAAAAGCTACAAATAAACATCAAAAACATCTTATAAAAATCGGAATATTATTTAAACAGTTCGTTATGTGTAGAAGATGAAGGTCATTTAAATTTTATTTACTAACGATCGATTATGATTTTATTCCACTAATATAATATTGATATTTTTGTATGGGGGGGGGAATACATGGGTATACTAACTTTGTCATTTCGTTGGTAACACCTTGAAATATCGATCTGAGAATTCGTCATAAACTGCAAAAACAAAATAAAAAGATTTTTCCAAATTCGTACTTTCTTACTTTTACGGCAAAAATTGGTTGAATCATGAAGTTGGTTATTTTGCACTATGTACGTGACATAATGGATTTTCAAAGTTTTTACTTTTGGAATTAAAACCAACTGTAACACCCACTATCTACCAATATTTGTGGTATTTAAGCTTTTTGAAAATATAAATATAAGAATCTTTATTTTTTGAATTGACTTGAAGTATTATTTGATATGTAAATGTATTGGTAGCCTTGCCTCATAAGCATAGTTTGAAATAATAAAAATATTATATTTATTTACAAAGTTATTTTTTCAATATTTGTATTTGGTTTGGTTTGGCTTTATTAAAAAAATTATATTTTCCCGTAGAATTACTGCACTTCTACGAAAATCGAAAGCCTCTGTGGAATGCAATCTACGGTGGACGCCGTTTTTACTTGTTATTTTATAATTGATATTGAGATATTGATATAAAAACATTATTTCATTTTAAGTTTAATAATGAATAAACAAATAATTTCTCATAAATAAAAAAATAATTTCTCATAAATAAAAAAATAATTTAAAATGTCATATCGATAACAAAATGTCTACAATATAACACAATTTTTATAACTTAGCCCTTCGCTAAAGATTTTTGCGTGCTTTGGTTCATTGGAGTTGGCGTCACTTCTGTGTAGCAACGCAGGCTTGGACATACCCCAAAGGACAACATCTTTAAGTAATTTTTAATAAATTTTTAAGTGGGGCTTTCCTATGCTAACGGCTTGTGTATAAGTAAATACTACGGGGAACAACTTAAATAAAACTTCTGTGAATGTTTTATACCCAAAACACTTTGACATGACGTCCACGAAATTCTTAACATCGCACCACACTCGCTATACGCAGAATGATTTGTTTAATTTCATGATAAGGTGGTAAGGCGCATGTCTTCCGAATTTTTTCAATTCCATGAAGTATCATAGATTAATGTTCAACTTCATGTGTACTTACAAAATGGTGAACTAGTTTTGGAGTTCTTAATTTTGCCTAATGTTATCAGCACTTCAAATAAATGTTTTTCGACAGATTTTATTTTACTGTAACAATATTTTTCGTAGACATTTTCAGGTGCACTTTTTTCTGTGTCGCCAGGCATCATTGTGGACCTGTCATTTTAATAATGCCAATCGACCTCCCTGTAGGTCCTTCCAAAATTTTCCAATTGTTTTCTAATATTTGCAAGAATTATCGAATCCAAAGGTACTTTTTTGCCTCATATGTTGGCTTATTAATTAGAAAGTATTACCACAACCCTGCGTTAAATAAAGAAATGCCGAAAAAATCCTAAATTTTTGAACATATTTTCCCCATTTTCAAAATTTGGGTATTATGTTGGACAAAAATGTAAAAACTTAAAAGTCATTATTTTCGGAGACAATATTCCAGAAATGCATAACCATAATATGCCTACAAATGTTTTAAGTTTAGTATTTTGAACCAGTAATTTAAGCTGGGCTGAATCGCATATACTTTCCATAATGGAGAGCGTCCATGGTATTGCAGGCAGATTAAAGGCTGTAGAGATTACTATTAATGCAGTAACATTAAAATTATGTGCCAATTGTGAAATTTGTATGATATTTCCAGCTACAACCCCAATTTATATCGTCATGATAATTATTTTAGCTAGGTGCACAATGGGCGAGGCAAACATGTCCCTTTTGAGTTTTAATTATGTTTCACTAAAAATGATTGACAATTTTTACGACACCATATTTGTATTAAGCTGGCTTCAAAAAAAAGCGGATGTTCCCGACTAATATGAGTCCACTTTGGTATTAAGGCTTAAGCGCATGTTGTAATTGCCCGGACGCTTTCAAATTGAACAAGTAAAAAGGGCGTTAAGTTCGGCCGGTCCGAACCTTATATACCTCCACCACGGATTGTATTCTACAGAGGTTGTCGATTTTACAGAAGTGCAGTAACATTACAGAAAAATTTTACATTTTTTAAATAAAGCCAAACCAAAACAATAAAAAATATTAAAAAACATAATTTTTTTAAATCCCTTAAATATTGGGGATAGTCGGTGCTCACACACTCTGCTTTTGCTGAAAAGTCATTGGGCTGAATTTGATATAAAAACAGAGAAAAATTCGTATCGTAATTGAAACTAATAGTGAACAAGTAAGGAAAGGCTAAAGTCGGGCGGGGCCGACTCTATGATACACTCCACTTTCTATCCGAATACAATTTAATTCGGTGAAAAAGCGAAAACGGGAAGGATTTTTGTATCCTGTAAATGTATATGTTTGACAAAAAATGTTAAATCGGAAAGAACATATGTATGGGGGTATATTGAAATTTGGAACGAAATAGGTGAAATATAATATGTATAGTTTGGCCAAAATCGGTTAAACATTTGGGAGCAACATTTGTATTTGGACTACATCTAAATCTGAACCGATCTTACCCACTTTCATCATAGGTTTTTTCTAGTTCTTATAATCGGGTACAATATGTGGTTTCTAGAGCGGAAAATGTCAAATCGGGAGCGAGATTTGTATGGGGGCTATATCTAAATCTGAACCGATCTTACCGAATTTCTGTATAGGAGTTTCTAGTTGGATTATAAGATGTTCTGCAAAATTTAAAGAAAATCGGGTACAATATGTCCTTTCTAGCGAGGAAAATGTCAAATCGAGAGCGACATTTGTATGGGGACTATATCTAAATCTGAACCGATCTTACCCACTTTCACCATATGTGTCTTTGTTGGATTATAAGATGTTGTGCAAAATTTAAAGAAAATCGGGTACAATATGTGGTTTCTAGAGCGGAAAATGTCAAATCGGGAGCGACATTTGTATGGGGGCTATATCTATATCTAAATCTGAACCGAACTTACCCACTTTCACCATAGGTGTCTTTGTTGGATTATAAGATGTTGTGCCAAATTTAAAGAACATCGGCTTTAATGTGTGGTTTCTAGAGCGGAAAATGTCAAATCGGGAGCGACATTTGTATGGGGGCTATATCTAAATCTGAACCGATCTTACCTAATTTCTGCACATGTGTTTCTAGTTGGATTATAAGATGTTGTGCCAAATTTAAAGAAAATCGGGTACAATATGTCGTTTCTAGAGCGGAAAATGTCAAATCGGGAACGCGATTTGTATGGGGGCTATATCTAAATCTGAACCGATCTAACCCAATTTTTGCATAGGTGTTTATAGTTGGGTTATAAGATGTTGTGCCAAATTTAAAGAAAATCGGGTACACTATGTGCTTTCTAGAGCGGAAAATGGCAAATCGGGAGCGACATTTGTATGGGGGCTATATCTAAATCTGAACCGATTTGCCTCAAATTAAATAGCGTTCGTCCTTGATCCACAAAACTTATTTGTGCCAATTTTTGTTAAGATCGGACTATAATTGCGACCTGTAATTTGATTACAACAATAGATGGACAGACGGACAGACAGACGGACATTGCTAAATCGACTCAGAAAGTGATTCTAAGTCGATCGGTATACTTAACAATGGGTCTATTTCGCTTCCTTTTAGGCGTTACAAACAAATGCACAAAGACATAATACTCTCGTGGAGTGTATAAAAATCATTGCTAAAATGTTGGATGTATTCTTATAAAATCAAAAAATGACCTCAGCATTTTCTATCCGAATAAGGGCAGCCAACTGAAAGAGATTCTAATAATGATTTGCTTAAACAGAAATTATTGGTAACCAAGCTACATTTGTGTAGATTTTGGAAGCAGTGGCAACTCATTGTGCTTTTAACAATCATTTCGAACATATCGCATCACTTGCGGTTGTGTATTGTTCAAATCTCGGCCAATGTCTTTTATTTTTACACTAGACATTCCATTCAAATCGGTCAAGTAATTCAGATGTTACAAGTGTCTGAATGAAATTTTGAAAATTTCTCTTTTGTAGAAAAAATATTTTTTCTTAGGAGCGCCCCGGTAGTCGAGTTGGTAGCGTGCTCGGCTATCAGCGTGGGGGTTGTGGGTTCGATTCCCACCAGAGGCTCTGGTCTGTCGCTGCAACAACTAGCTACAATGGTCTTAGTCACCCCGGCGCAATCCCTGGACCAAAATTATAATATAAATTTACTTTGTATTGTAATAATAAATAAATAAATAATTTTTTTTCTTAACGGGGATAAAATAGAATTCATGGAGGACCAATTGTGCAAATCTACAGAATTGTAATGTTGTTGTTTTTCGTAAATTTTTTCATGGAATGACTCATGTGCTTCTATAATAAAAATTTACTCAAAAATACAACATTAAATATCTGCTCACAATACAAGAAGTGGGCTATGAAGTTCACAAAATTACAATTTGTGATCCTGCTGCTCCCTCAGAACCCAACTCGGAACAAAAATGTGGAAGTTACTCCTGATTTTTTTTTTAATATACGCGTACCTAGAAATCTGGCGTATTTTTTAGCATGGTTTCATAAGGTTCGGCCCAGATTGTAATAACTCGTGTATTTTTCTACTTCTTTAATTCTTCAATAAAACCGCATTTATATATATGTACTTATATGTACGTACATATATCAACTCCATAAAGTGTTGTGGAGCACTCCCATTTTGTGTACAGTTTTAATTAAATTATCATGTTTCGTTAGTGCAATAGTAGCAAAATTTAATTAATGTTAAATATCTTGTAGGGCTGACAAAAAGTGGATAGTATTCATTATGACATAGGCTTTAAATTGTGTTCACATCTACACAAATTAAGGGAAAGAGGTTAAATGTATCCATTTCGATGAAGTGTGTGTTGTTCAAAACAGCAGGTGTGTTTCAATGTCTATTTCAATTAAATACGCCAATTACTTAATTTTATTATAATTTGCCGAGTGAAAATTATCTGAAAAGTGTATGTGTAGATGATGCACTTTATCCTTCGAAGAATTTTGAAAATACGAAGTAAGAAAAGAATAACGTCGGCCGGAGCCAACTGTTCCATCCACTCTCTCGGGGGGCATTCGACTTTTCAAAAGCAGTGATTTTATCCTCAGTCTATCGTCAAGCGTTTATAGCCTATCATGCAAGGATCATAACATTTATAGTCGCCAGTAGCTTAATCTGCTTTGCTTCGATTGTGATAAATTCGTGTTTTTATTATATTTTAAAGTCGCTGTTGGTAACGAGGCCGATGCAGACAATCGAACTTGGTCTTTGTAGAATTCACACTTTCCGCAGCAAAGCATAATTTTTATTAGCAATTTTATTGTTCCTTTGTGTTATTTGGCGCATTTGCAGAGTATATCAGTATTTATCTGTGGCAGCGCCTTGTTTTGCAAACATTAAATTTTCATATAATTAAATGGTAATTTTTATAGAAAAACATAAACGAAGAATGGAAAGGCATTAAAAAATCTTCACTCCCATCCTTTGTTTGTTTGTTCGGTAATAAGTTGTTTTTTAGGCTTTTGTCAGCCCAACCACTGAAAATATTCATAAAAATGCCAAGTCAGGATAAAGAAACTAAATTTATTTATTTCTCCCACTCTTGCAGAGGAATGAAAGCAAAAGCAGTACAAGTAAAGTAAACAAAACAACGTTAGAACGATGAGAGCGAAACTATTCCAAGTAATGACAGACCCTAAATAAACGACAGCCAAAAAAAGATATGCGATACTTTTGTAACTGTGTGGCATGGCACGATGGGTCGGGTCGGGGCGGACGGACGGGTGGTAAGTGGGTCCGAATACAAGACAATACGGAGAAAGTATAAAAGTACATACATATGTATGTACGTATGGATGGATGGATGTATATGTACTCGTATGTAGACCTATCAACCATTAATGGCAATTGTGCAAACAAAGCTGAAAAAGCAACCAACGGCACTGATATCACCCTGTATAACGAACGATTACTCGTTCAACAACGACTCGGGGCCAACGACGAACATATACATTAGGGTTGGCCTTATTTGTTCATTTCGGAAAGGCTCTACGCCCATCCCTACAACGTGTCAATCAACGATTTTGGACAACTGCAAGGGGACCAGTTCCGACGTTGTGATTTCAAATTTTACATACCCCATTATTATGTTGAGAGGATGAGGATTGGGCTGTGGGTGCAAACTCCCATATGCAAAGAGCCACTCTCATACACATGCACATTTTTTACTTCTCCTCATATTTTACAACTATACACACAATAAGTTAATATATTTGTGAAGTCACTCACTCGTACATAGATATATATGTACATTAGGGCGTACCTCAAAAAAAAAGTTCGCCGTACACCTTCGAATATGAAGTATTATTGAAAGGTAGTTTCAAAAAAAAAATTTTTATTTTTTTATGCCGAACGTAGGGGTCGCGCTTTTACATTTTTCTATATAACTTGTATTTATAAACGGATTTTAAAGTGTGATACATCGATGTTTTTGTCTCGACGAGGCCGATTTTTTTGTCTTTGAAGTCATTGAGCTCAAGCACCCCCTTCTGGTACTTACCCATCATTTCTCAGTTGCTACTACCCTAATGTACCACTCTAATAATCGAAAATTAAAGCTCGCATAAAATCATGAATCATGTTTGAGCTCAATGACTTCAAAGACAAAAAAATCGGACAAAAACATCGATGTATCACACTTTAAAATCCGTTTATAAATGCAGAAGTTATATAGAAAAATGTAAAAGCGCGACCCCTACGTTCGGCATAAAAAAATAAAAAAAATTTTTTTTAAACTACCTTTCAATAATACTTCATATTCGAAGGTGTACGGCGAACTTTTTTTTTTTACTTGTAACCTGGTACGCTCTAATGTACATATTATATAGAGACCAACATGAATATAAATAAAACAAACGATCCAATTGTTTCCTAGTGGTGCAGACACAGTTCACTATATGCGCTATTGCTTTACTCTAATTTTTGCGGGCAACAAGATTCGAAGGATTTTATTTAATTGCAATGTCGGAGATGTGGTAAAATCCTTGCTTTCAAACAGGGATCAACTTCTCCAGATAAATTATCTAAATATCAATTCGATTTGGTTTTAAAGAGGGAAAAACAGTCGAAGTCTAACCAACTATATAACCAACTATATACGCAAAGTCTGGTTAACCTACAGTTAGAGTTAACCAACAGTCATAGCTGACAGCTTGTGTTGATTATCTATAATCTAGAGATGATGAAAATGGTCTCATGACAACTCCCAAATTAAAGCGATAACACTGTGCTGCGCAAAAAAACTGAAAAAGAAATACCTGCTATTTTGGTGGGTGTTGTTGAAAAAAACAAGAATCTATTTGTGAAATTTGTACCCCAAACCTATGCGCGTACCTTTACTCACTTATAAGGCTGTAACTTAGTTGATTATCAACTTTTAGTTTCCAGGATTTACAAAGAAAAAACTTAAACCTTTAGAACGTTATAAAGAGTGATTTTTTTGAGGTTAGGATTTTCATGCATTAGTATTTGACAGATCACGTGGGATTTCAGACATGGTGTCAAAGAGAAAGATGCTCAGTATGCTTTGACATTTCATCATGAATCGTCTTACAAACGAACAACGCTTGCAAATTATTGAATTTTATTATCAAAATGCGTGCTCTGTTAAGAAAGTTCATTGCGCGCTTCCATTTTATGGTCAGTTTAATCGACCCACTGAAGCGGCTATTCGGGCTATTGTGACTAAATTTCGCACCAAATTTACATTGTTGGACATTAAACCACCAACACGCTTACGTAGAGTGCGAACTGAAGAAAATATCGCAGCTGTATCGGCCAGTGTTAATGATGACCACCAATTTTCGATTCGTCGCCGTTCGCACCAATTGGGTCTCTGTTCCTCAAAAACGTGGAAATGCCAAAATTGGACTAAGCGGATGGACCACCTAAGACGCAGCCGCGGTCAACATTTAAATGAAATTATCTTCAAAAAGTAAATGTCATGGACCAATCTAACGTTTCAAATAAAGAACCGATGAGATTTTGCAAATTTTATGCGTTTTTTTAAAAAAAAAAGTTATCAAGCTCTTAAAAAATCACCCTTTACTTACTATTTAAGAGAAATCTGTGTGTGTGTGTTTAGCAAATTTTACAACTTTGACAATGTTTTTATCCTATATATTACTATATTTATATAATATATATATTTTATATATTACTATATTTTTGAAAAAAAAACTATTTTTGGTCATTTCACTTCCTATCTCTCCAAATTTTAAGAATTTGAGGTCCAACAATATGATATATCATGACATATAACGTGTTATGCTACATTAGGTCAAAATCTTTTATACATTGACATCGGAAAGACATTTGTATGAGGTTGTGTTAAAACTTGAAAAGGTGGGACCCAATTTCACTGTGGGTTTCTCTAGTGGAAATGTATGGTTTCTAGAGCGGATAAAGTCAAATCGAAAGCGACATTTTTATGAGGCCTACATCGACCCACTTTCACCATAATGTTTCCAATTCAAATAAAATTTGAAGAAAATCTGTTAAAAAACATGTTTTCCAAAGAACAAATAGTTATATATAGGTCGAAATTTGTATGGGAGCTAATCTAAATCTGAACCGATCTAACCCACTTTCACCACAGATGTTTCTAGTTCAAACATAAGGAAAGAAAATCTATTAAAATATGTGGCTACTAGAGGGCTAAAGTCAAATCGGGAATCAATCTGAACCAATCATTTTTACCACAGATGTTTCTAGTGCAAATATAAAGTTGTGTGCCAAATTTGAAGGTTATTGGTTAAAATATGTGATCTCCAGAGCGCAAACATTTAAATGGAAAACGAAATTTGTTACGGAGCTAGACGTAAATCACAACCGATCTGGCCCAATTACACCATAGATGTTTCTAGTTGAATTATAAGGTGCTGTGCCGAATTTGAAGTATATCGAGTAAAATATGTAGTTTTTAGAGCGGAAAAAGTCAAATCGGGAGTGACATTTGTATGGTGGCTACATCTAAATCTGAACCGAATTGCTTTAAATTAAATAAGGTTCGTCCTTGATCCACAAAACTTACTTGTGGCAATTTGTGTTAGGATCAGACAATAATTGCGACATATACATTGATTACAAGAAATAGATGGACGGACTGACAGACATACAGACGGTAAAAATTGATTCCAAGTCGATCGGTATACTTAACAATGGTCTATCTCCGTTTCTTTTGGATGTTACAAACAAATGCACAAAACATAATACTCTAGTGGAGGGTATAAAAATTGTGTTCGACATTTATATTATGGATATATTGTATTGATATATTTTTTTAAAATTTTCACTAAAATTTTAATTTTACTGTACTCTGCTATAGGTCTGCTTACACCCGCTGTTGCGCGCACACATAGTGGACACATTGGTTTAGAAACCGTCTTCCAACAATTGAAAAATGAAAATTTTTCGAAAAAAAAACATAAGAATAATAAAAATATTTTCTTTTATTTTTTTAATAGCTAACAAGTCTATACGTAAATGATCTATTGAAAAGTGCAGAAGAGGGCGCAAAAGATTTGGTTAATTTTATGGTTAAATGTTGATGATATGGCCCCTATCTGAATTGATTTTCTTCAATTTAATGTCAATCGTACAAATGTCAACTGAGAATTATTTTTTATTTATTTAATTTTTATTATATCTAACATTATTATCTATCTAACATTATTCTCTCCCTATATACACTTCCTAACCTCAAACAAAGAATGCTGTCTGCTCTTGTAGTGTCTGGAAAAAGGAAGAGAGATAGACCCATTGTTAATTATACCGATCGACTTAGAATCACTTTTTGAATCGATTTAGCAATGCCCGTCTGTCTGTCAGTCCATCTATTCTTGTAATCACGATACAGGTCGCAATTGTAGACTCTCGATTTGACTCTTTTCACTCTAGATACCACATATTATAACAGATTTTCTTCAAAATTGGCAAAACATTTCAACTAGAAACATCTGTGGTAAAAATGTGTTAGATCGGTTCAGATTTATATATAGCTCCCATTAAAATTTCGCTCCCGTTTTGAACTTTTTCTGCTCTAGAAACCACATATTTTACAGATCCTCATCAAATTAGGCGAAATATCTTATATTTGTTCTTAAATAGCCATGGTGCAAATGGGTCAGATCGATTCAGATTTATATATAGCACTTTATATATAGACCGGCTCAGATTTATATATAGATCCCATACAAATTTCGCTCCTGGATTGACTTCTTCCACCCCAGAAACCACGTATTTTCACCGAATTTCTTCAAAATGAGCATAACACGTTTACTTGAACTGAAAAAACTTATTGTGAAAGTTAGTCACTTCATTCCATGTTTGGATATAGCCCCGCTACAAATATTCTTCTCGATTTGACAAATTGGGTCAGGTCATATTAGCATATGATTAGGAAACATACAAAATGCCTTCCCGTTTTCACTTTTTTACCGAATTGAATAGAAAGTGGAGTGTATCATATAGTCGGCCCGCCCGACTTTAGTCGGTCCTTACTTGTTTCATAATGTACTATCGTTTGTAGACTGTTGTGGAATAGTGTACATCCACTCAATTTATGTTTTGCCGCTCTGGAAACCACATAATTTAAACGATCACATGGACACAATGTGATCCGAATTCCATCTTGATGCCTTGACACAGCCCTCATTCAAGTATCCTTCACGAATTGATTTGTGGTACCTGATTTTAATATAGTTTGTTAATAAAAATCTTGACATAGAGTAGAGGATATCATATAGTTAGCCCATCCTTTCCTTACTTATTTCTAGTATTATTTGTATATATTGACGAACGAATTTATGTGGCCTATAAAAACTAATTTTATTCCAATTTAATTCGTTTACTCGGGGTGTGTATTTTATTTTTGTCGTTGTGAAGGGTTATCAATATAGATTTATTATAAAATATTACCAATAAAAGAGTCTACTTTAAATCAAGTTAATGTTAAATGTCAAGCGTGACCATGTTTGTTGGCGGCATTAAACTCAGCAAGCTGTTAATAGCCCGCAATTCCTCTGGATTAACACAATCAAACATTGACAGCGTAATCAAATATTCGAGTATTTTTATTTTTATAAATAAAAAGATTTAAAATATTTAATAAAAATACATAAATTGACAATATTTTTGATTCCTTATCGAAAAACCGGTTGGTTTTCGGCTATACATAACATAAAACATAGCATATACATCCGGCAATTGTGTTTCTAAGCAAAGTGTAATTTAAACCAGCTCCACTGTATCGACATGTAAGTGTGTTTTGGGCGCCAATGTGTACCACACAGTGCAAAAAATTATATTGGTTCTCGGATAGTTTTCCGTTTCCGGTCTTACTATCCACTCGCACATACTTCATTATTATTTGGCATGAGTGTGGGTGTGTGAGTGTATGGGATGTTAAAGTTTCCTATTGAATTTATGAGTATTTTTCAGTCAGCAGAACGTGCACTCCGACAAATTAATGAATATCGTGTTCTGACATTGTATATACTATATCGTGTGTAGGTATGTACTAGCATTTGGACATGAGTTCATGTGTATGTACATTTGTGTGTATTTATTATGTAGCGATTGGAATGGAATGGTCGTTTATGTACTTATTCCAGTATGATGTGATCGGCAACATGCAATTAATGGCGTTTGTTTCCGATGTTATTCCATTCCATTGAATCGTGCTTGATTAATGTTATGGAACTCAGTACGAACACACACACACATATACATTTATTCGTACATAACAAAAATACTCATATTTGAACAGCCATAGATATGTATGTATATACATTCTTAATTTAATTGGCAATAGAAAAGTTTTAATCATTTCATTATATAAGTATAGTATTGCTATCACGGGAAACACAGTCTCCGCATGTATATCCTCTGGGATAATTGAATTCATTGAATTAAAACAATATCATTTGTAGGCTATTCCCATTGGAAGTTATTCATTCCTTCAATAACACGTAACAACGCTCATATTTGGTAGAAGTTGTGTTGTTCCTTTTTATATTTAGAAATTGGCCAGAAATCATTGTGGTTATTGTGTAGCAAGCAAACAGATTTTTTAAAAATATTGTTTGGGCTATTGCTCTTTTCTCTTATTTATGACTGACTGGCTAATGTTGATTAAGTGATAACGGCATATATTGTAAAGTCATCAAGTTTTCGCTTCTGAGCCAGAGATACTAAAGAAAGGGATGTGTTACATGGCGAATATTGAAGGACCGACCTTTTTTATATGAAATACAATACAAAGAAAATTTATATTCCAATTTTGGGTCCAGGGATTCAGCCGGGGTGACTAAGACCATAGTTATTGTAGCGACAGACCAGAGCCTCTGGTGGGAATCAAACCCACAACTCCCACGCTGATAGCCGAGCGGGCTACCAACTTGCTTGTTTAACTGGTTTATGTCCAATGCCTCTAGAACTTCTAAAAATTATTTCGTTATTTCGAAGTCGTTAGAAGGGGACTATAAAATAAATATTGTTGTAAGTAAGTCGAATGTGTTTTTTCGTCTAGAATCTAGACAATATATCATTCCCAAATGTAGTTCAGCAAAGATCAGTTGGGATCTCCTCTTCAGTATGTATGTATGTTGTGATAAATGCAATAAAAACACCTCCAAAAACTTTTTCTATATTTCAGATGTATCACAACTCCATTCGCCCGGCCAGATTCCCACTCCCGATATAATGTTTCATTAAAATCGATCCGGCTAGTTTGAAACTAAGCTAACCCACTGTGAACAGCCATTTGTCGGTGCAAGTAGCAGATGCGATTGCTATTTGAATGCAACCATTAATTTAAAATGCTAGTAATGTTTTCAAAGTCAACAGTCGGGAGAACGTTTGTAAGCACACAGGGGAAATTAACAAAACTTGCGTTGTCGGTGTTGTTGTCTCCCCCCCCCATTCATCCTGCTTAGTGAAAACGGAATGGAAACGTAGAAAAACTAATGCTTCACGAGCCACTGAAGAATGCTCAAACTGAGATACCTTCTCGCCTTTGTTTGTTTGTATGTAAGTATGTAACCTTTTTCCTTTGAAGTAAAATTTTAATATTGCCTTGAACAACTTCCGTGCGAAGCTCTGTCGATGTAGTGGTAGTTGTGGAGGACGGACAAAGGATGAATTAGGGTATCCACCAAAGCAGAATTGGTCGCTGGATAAGGTTTCCCCCTTCAATAGAAAAAGCTCATTTTGAAGATAATCCCTTACAAAATATACAATCACCGTTTGTATTAAAAACATCAATAATCTTTGTCAATTTAATATCCTCATGTATATATGTAGATAACATAAATGCGATGGATTATGTACATACACACAATCGTATATATACAAAAATATATGTATATATATATATGTTTGAGTCTGCGTGGAGACATATATAAATTGTAATCCTCTTAAAACTGAATCGTTTTGAATATTTATTGTGGTGACAAGACATTCAAAGCTCCATTAAATCGTCCACCCAACCCCACTTACCCTTCAAGGAGTCTAAACTATAAACTAAACCGCAATAAATGTACAAGGAGATGAACCAGAAGACGCAGTATACAAATATCTACACTTATACATATACATATATAAATAAATAAATAGTGTGTCCCACAGTAGAAGTTGCATTTGTAATAATTGGTTTGGAATTATCAAAAAAAACGGGTTTATTTTTGTAAATCGTTTCGGTTTTCGGTTTGTTGACAACGACATAGTCTTTCCAAACAATTAAAAATTGCTCAGATCTGGCAGCACTACTGTGACATTTCATCGTGAATTGATAGATGACAGAACACCACTTGGAAATTGTGCAAATTTATTTCGAAAATCATGGTTCGCAAATGTTTGCACCCGCTACGGCCATTTAACGGCCGGCTAGCCAATGCGAACGACTAATTCGACTAACCACAAATCGTTTTCTTTGCACTTTACTCAGTTGGCCAAAACACAATCAAAGTGTACATGTGTGCGTCATACGTACCCAGCGGTGGAATTGACAAGGCCTTCTAAACATATGCCTTCTTGAAGACCTTTTGGCTTCTTCCAAAATAAAAAAAATCCGATTCACATGCCAACTTCCCTGATAAATGAAGGCCTGATACAGCCCTTCTTTAGGAATGCAGATCAGAAGGTGTTCGCTCACTGAAACAAAACAAAATAGTTCAGTCCAAAATGCCGTTATTAGAAATGATTTTTTGGTGTTGTTTTGATTTTTTCTTTGGAATTTTGTGGTGACGAAAAAAAAACAAATCATATGACAAATTGAAAGTTAGACGCATTTTTAGTTTTGTTGGTTGTGTTTTCGAAACAATCTGAATTTTTTGGATACTTTTTATTTTAAGTTTTTTTATTTGTGTTCATTAACTAAGACTGAATAAAGTATATTTCAGTTATGCTCTACTAAAACCTAAAATTTAATAAAATTACCAATTTAGTAATATAACCTTTTCTGCAGTATTTTATTATACCCAATTTAAAAATCTGTAAGATATTCTCTAGAAGGCCTTCTTTTGGAGGTCTTCTAAAATGCCTTCCGTGGAAGGCCTTCTAGTACGCCTACGAATGTAAGGGAGAATGGAAGGCCTTGCTCGCCAATGGCATCATGTGTTAAAAAGAAATGAACGTGGTATGGGACTAGAAAGTCTTCAGACTCCAAAAGAATGCCTACTGGAAGGCCTTCATACTCCTTCTTTCCACCGCTGACGTTGTTACTGTTGATGTTTGCAAATTAAAAAAACCAGCTGAATCCAGCACTCGCTACACGGTGTACTTTTTGTGTGTTTAACTCTAGAAATATCTTTTAATGAATATATGAAAGTACTTCTTGCGGTTATCCGCTGCTTCGGATACTTATGTCCGAATGGCAGTCCCAATAACCATAAATATTTTTTTATTATTTGTATACCCTCCACCAGGCCCCCCCCCCCCCGCAACTTTCGCCTTTCCTTACTTGTTTTATCATACTTTGTAAATGTTTACTCTCAACAAGATCGCAGTAAGCGATCCGAAAGATACAATTTTCGAAAAGTTAAGCCGCTCGCATGATGTGTACCATTCTATCCCATTTAAGTGATCTCTCGTTCGATCACAAAAAACATTAGTTATTATTAAAATATACATATCTTTTATACAAAAAATTCCTATTCGCTCTGCTTTGAGTCAAGAGCTTCTCAGTGATATATAATTTTTATAAATTGAGGGTATAGAGCGTCGGAAAATGGTAACGACAGAATCTATATAAAGAGTGATTTTTTTGAGGTTAGGATTTTCATGCATTAGTATTTGACAGATCACGTGGGATTTCAGACATGGTGTCAAAGAGAAAGATGCTCAGTATGCTTCGACATTTCATCATGAATCGTCTTACAAACGAACAACGCTTGCAAATTATTGAATTTTATTATCAAAATGCGTGCTCTGTTAAGAAAGTTCATTGCGCGCTTCCATTTTATGGTCAGTTTAATCGACCCACTGAAGCGGCTATTCGGGCTATTGTGACTAAATTTCGCACCAAATTTACATTGTTGGACATTAAACCACCAACACGCTTACGTAGAGTGCGAACTGAAGAAAATATCGCAGCTGTATCGGCCAGTGTTAATGATGACCACCAATTTTCGATTCGTCGCCGTTCGCACCAATTGGGTCTCTGTTACTCAAAAACGTGGAAATGCCAAAATTGGACTAAGCGGATGGACCACCTAAGACGCAGCCGCGGTCAACATTTAAATGAAATTATCTTCAAAAAGTAAATGTCATGGACCAATCTAACGTTTCAAATAAAGAACCGATGAGATTTTGCAAATTTTATGCGTTTTTTTTTTTAAAAATTTATCAAGCTCTTAAAAAATCACCCTTTATATATAGCTCTGAAATCCGCAGAATTGAAATTCATTACACTATCCAACACTTTTTATGGTGTATTTTAGCGATCTAAACTCAAAGGTATCAATTTTTTAATGGCAGTATTAACATGTAAAAAGCCGTTAAGTTCGGCCGGGTCGAATTTTATAGGTAGCAATCTTCAAAAATGTGTCCTAAATATTAGGTGTATTGTCAGGCGTCGTTAGGAAGAAACATTTCCCCCCATTTGCAATTTCTTGATTCAGTTCAGACAAAGTGACTGAAAAGTACAAATTTTTAAGATTCGTAATATTTCGGGTCCACACTGGAATGTACACATCTAATTTCATTATTCTAGGTACATCCGTATGCCAGGTACCAGTTTTATTTTTTTTTTCTCATTTTGACCCTAAAAGTACCAATTTGGAAAAATACTCATATTTTGCGTGCCTACGAAGACAGACGTGTGTAAACACTATTCACAATTCTAACTGCAGCCGTTTGGTTGGTACCTTTTTTATCAACTTTTGTCATGTTTTCTGCATAAAAGTACAAATTTCGAAAAAGTGATTCTAAGTCGATCGGTATAATCAACAATGGGTCTATCTCTCTTCCTTTCAAACAAATGCACAAACACATAATACTCTCGTGGAGTGTATAAATAGTTTATTATTTCTTCGTTATGGTTTAAAATAATATATTTTTTAATTTTCTTGTAGATATTTTCAAAAAAGATTTTTCAAATAAACATTATTTTCTTCTGAACAAAATATGGGTTTCCGATTTGGGGTTTACGAGCCAATATTTTTTTTTTCAATTTTTTGGTGACTGTTCTTAAACTTCTACTTCTATATGAAGGTAATATTCAGTAAAATCTGTAACGATTATTCATTAAGTGTAAAGTAATGGAAATTATTTTTCGAAAGTTAATTTCACCAATTTTCACTCATAACTTTTGAATTTTTTTTGAAAAGTGTATAAAATGTTTCTCGAATAATAAGAATACACACACCAACACAAATTTCCCTTTGGCATGAAATGACTCATCTGTAGGTGTGTGTCTATATACAGGCTTCCACTTTAAAGACATTTAGAAGATTTAATTTTAATTTTAAATCCATATTATCGCTCTGTTATACCGATATGAATACAAAATTAAGGAGTAGAATCTGTGTTTTTAAGAAAGAAATTTGGTAGAACGAAAACGTGCCCTGTCTTTATTATATATTCATCAATATAAATGAATATGCATATTAAATGAAAGAGGAGATGCTACTGCATCATATCGGAATCAAAGAGCGAGTAGTATAGGTGGAAACTGTACGGCACACTTAGTGTCCAATCTTATTAACTTGTGCAAATGTACAGTAATATTGTGTGCCATTTTGGAAGATATTTGGTTTGCTCGAATATTTTTCTACCTCCGGACTAATTTTCTTAAAAAAAGTTTCAGTTCTAATAGTCGCATTTTAACTAATCTCTGAGTATACATATGATATATATTTTCAAAGTAAAGCGAGCTCCAGATTACTGTAAGAAATCCTGGTATGAATAAATAAATCGCTGAAGGCCGAATACTACCTTTTGGCTGATGCAGAAGCCAGTTAACTATCAATGTCTATCATTGCACAAGTTACCTTATGGTTTTTTAGACGTAAAAAATATATGCACCAAAAGCCGTTTTGTATTAAGTTTCGCATTTGTGAGGCAACGATAGTGTATGGGAAACGTATTAACTCGCATTTCACGCTATACGTTTTTGCAAAAACATTTGGTGCCGAGTTTAATAATATAGGTGGTATGGATGAACACACACATATTGGTACAGGGTGGACCATGTAACATTTTAAATTATTTCATTCTCTTGAATTTTTGGAAACATAAATTCGTTGAGCATGGCTTGGTAACGCGCTTTTGTCACGCCCCTTCTACTACCTCCATTTGTCTGTCTCCTGTGTAAATATAACAATAATAATAATACAATAATTTTTAGATTCAACAAGGCCCGAGGAGAAATGAGATTTTTCAAAGCGCAGTTTTTCATTTTTATATCCTCCACCTAAGGATGGGGTTTTGTCATTCCGTTTGTAACACCTTGAAATGTTCAACGGAGACTCCATAAAGTATATAAAGGGTGATTTTTTAAGAGCTTGATAACTTTTTTTTTAAAAAAAAAACGCATAAAATTTGCAAAATCTCATCGGTTCTTTATTTGAAACGTTAGATTGGTCCATGACATTTACTTTTTGAAGATAATTTCATTTAAATGTTGACCGCGGCTGCGTCTTAGGTGGTCCATTCGGAAAGTCCAATTTTGGGCAACTTTTTCGAGCATTTCGGCCGGAATAGCCCGAATTTCTTCGGAAATGTTGTCTTCCAAAGCTGGAATAGTTGCTGGCTTATTTCTGTGACTAAATTTCGCACCAAATTTACATTGTTGGACATTAAACCACCAACACGCTTACGTAGAGTGCGAACTGAAGAAAATATCGCAGCTGTATCGGCCAGTGTTAATGATGACCACCAATTTTCGATTCGTCGCCGTTCGCACCAATTGGGTCTCTGTTACTCAAAAACGTGGAAATGCCAAAATTGGACTAAGCGGATGGACCACCTAAGACGTAGCCGCGGTCAACATTTAAATGAAATTATCTTCAAAAAGTAAATGTCATGGACCAATCTAACGTTTCAAATAAAGAACCGATGAGATTTTGCAAATTTTATGCGTTTTTTTTAAAAAAAAAGTTATCAAGCTCTTAAAAATCACCCTTTATATAAAAGAGTTGCGTTACTGTCTGACTGACTTATCATTGACTGTCTGACTGACTTATCATTGACCAGCCCCCAGACCAAACGGCTGAAGCCAGGGTCATGAAATTTTCAGGGTAGTTCCCAAATATGACCTAGACGTTGACTAAGAAAGGGTTTTACGAAATTCGTACTTTTAGGGGGTAAAATGGCCCAAAAAGGGATAAACATCGAACCTTCGTCCTGACTAAACGGCAGTAGCTAGAAACAAGAAATTCGGTGAGTTCCTTGCAATGACCACGCAGACGAGCAACAAGTATGGATTTTTCGAAATTTGTACTTTTAAGGGGCGAGCGGGATAAAAATGGTACCAACTAATGTATTACTACTAGAATCGTGAAATTTGGTATGTAAATTCCTCTGACCATATAGAAACGAAGTAAAATTTGATTTTTTCAAAATTTGTACTTTTAAGGGAAGAGCGGGACAAAAAGGGATAAAAATGGTAACAACTAAAGTATTACAGCTAGAATCGTGAAATTTAGTGTGTAAATTCCTCTGACCATATAGAAGCTCAGTAGTTTGATTTTTCGAAATTTGTGGTTTTAAGGGGTGCGCGGGACGAAAAGGGATACAAATGATGTACAATCATTTAATTACGTAAGCGCGGAACATAAATGGATATTTCAAAATTTGTACTTAAGAGGGGGATACGGAACAACAACGAATAAATGTGTTACCAAATAAAGTACATATTTTTAGGGGAAGCAAAAACACATTTTACCTATAGTGATTTTTCAAAATGTGTACTTTTTGGGAAAGAAGTGCAAAAAGTTATAAACTGGCTGGCTGAATCTAGAAACATCTAGAAACGAGGATATAAATGGCTGTAATATTTTGTTCAAAACTTGGTAGAAAATTATAAACATTATTAAACATACGAAGTATTTCAGCTAAAATAGTGCATATCGACAAGCACATTCCTTTGACTGTGTGTGAGTGCTAGCTAATAGGAGGTTTCCAAATTACTATTTTAGATATATCTATATCCACCAAAAGAAAATTAAATAAATACTATCCAAAAATAGAGACGGATAAAATTGACAAATAAGTGTCTTTTTCGCGTGCGAAGCAGCGGGTACTGCTAGTTTAATATAAAGGGAGGGAGGACGGTTTAATATAAAGGGAGGGCCAAAGTGAATCGATTCGCCAGCCATCGATTGTGCAGCTAGTGCAGGAATTAAAGCCGAATGACCTATGTAATAAAGTCAATTTACCTCCATTTTCACCAACTCGTATTAGAGATAACCAGCAGTAATATATGGCAAACTCCACACGAAGTGACATATATAATTGTTCGCTACTCTAACTGTGGCATAATCAGATTATGTGACAATGACACCTTCACAGGACTACAATGTTTCAAAGGATATCTATACAACATTTCATGTTTCTATTTGTATTTGTATTAGTCTAACTTTAAAAAGATAAGTATGAATAAACTAAATATACATCCTAAGGGGGAAATTGGAAATGGTTGTGAATGCAAAACTAGCACAGGTAGAAACAAGAAATTTGAAGTATTTTTAATAGTTATTCTCATATTTTATTTGACACAATTACCGGTAGCATAGGATGGGAATAAGTATTTAAAATAATGTTTGTCAAATTTTATCCTTTGGAATTTTGTAGTCCTGTAAAGAGGCAACCGAATGAGGAAATGAAAAACTAATAACGCCAGTAAACATCAAGAAACTCCAGCTCTATTGAATTGTCGTAAGGTGTAATCAGAGACTTGTCAAAGGTGTGCTCGGAATAAAATATCTGAATGTTGAATATTTATATTCAGCTGTCATATATTTGGGAGGAGTATTTTACTTTAGTGTAACGGATTGCATTTCATATATTTGCATTTATAATTACATTTATTTGGGACAGACAAAACGAATTAAACATATTCGTGTAAAAAAATATTAAAATTGGTAGATAATAGGGAAGGACCTCAACATCCCAAAGATTAAGTTAAGAAGTTCTGCCGCAGCTACGTTTCCAAGCTACACATCCATCCAAATACACTCGTCTGAGGAGAAGAAATAACATAGATTTAACATTTCTGGATCCAAAGGAGACAGAATTAAATCGATATCTGAAAACAGGTATTGGATTGAGTCTTTCTCAAAAAAAAAGACTGAGTCTTTCTCGTTAAAATAATGAATGTTGTGCTACGAACATGGATGGATGCAATCGAGTGGGGACTCCACTCTCTACACCATATAAAGGTTTTAATTACTAATACTAGCTGTATATATGAAGTATGAGTGAAACTTTAATGTGGGACACATTCGAAATAGTTTTGGAATTTTATGAACTCTATATGAGCATATGTTTCTACGTCGAATGTAACACGTTCTGGCAATTCATAAAATATTCGGTTGCTTTAGGGATACAACCGATGCACAGTGGGGACTTTTGACTTTTTTCGTTGCGAAAAACATAACTTTTAAACTAGTGAGCACATTCACAAAAGTAAAATTTTGTTGCACAGAAGATATTATATGCTTTAAAATTACACTAGATATTCAATCCTGGACTTAATGCGAGCTTTTAAAGCAGACGTTTAATAAGGTATTTGTTTCTTTTCAAAAATATCATATTTCCAGTTAGTTTACATTTACTTTTTTGTTACCAAACTAATCATATTTATTTATGTTTGCTCTAACACAACATATATACATATTTTTAGCAATATAATTATATTAAACTAACAGAACCCTGACCGCTTCTCCAGACAAAAAACACACGCGAAAAACCAAATTATATTTTTTTCGTGTTCAGTACTAATTTTTATAAAGTTGTTTTCAGAAACAGTTTTGCCACGCCCCTTCCGCCCCCAGTGCTAGTTTTTTTTAAAGATGTAGCCTATAGATCCTATCCGTGTGAAGTTCAAAAAAAGAGACAAACGTTTTTATAATAATTTTTTATATAATAGGGATATATTTTTACTTTATGTGAGAGGTGTCACAAAGGTTTCCACAAATTTTCAAATTAATACACAATGAAATCTCACAAAATATTAAGATTCTTGTTGCCAAGGTGCCACACCTATCTTTCAAATCGCGCCCATTTGTATCTTGCCTACGAAAGTGAAAACTTAATGAACTCACACAATTTCAGGAAACTCGTTGTGATGTAAGCGAAAATACACTACAACTGGTTTTAATTTCTTATGGGATGTGCCACGCTCCCTTCAACAACACCGCCCATTTTCTCCCAACTACCCAGATTAATATTGGATGGATTCTTATAAAGTATCAGAACTATCAGTGTCATAGCAATGAATATATGTGATAATAATTTTAATTTCGTATGGGAGGTACCGCGCCCCTTTTTGCAATTCCGACCATTTTTGGCTCAACTTTCCAAATTAATACCCAATGAAATTTCAAGACTCTGGCAGTCATAGTACTTCAAAATATGTTGCCTTATAAAATGCGAAAAAATAAATTTGTGTTGGAGGTGCCACACTTTTACTGCAACTTTAATTGAATACGATAGAGTAATGATTACTAAATTACCAAAAAGGATTGTCTTCAAAGTTGAAAAACGATAAAAATGCTGTTTTTTTTAGGTAACTAAGCCTTGGAAACCACCAATTTTTGTTTTACTTCATTTCATCTAACGTACCTTTCGAAAGAGACCAAAGTATTGGGTAGATAGTTTATCTGCAACTCAATTATTATTTTTTTTTTATTCAATCTTTATTTAATTATTGTATCTATCACAAAGTGAAACTATCAATAAGTGTACAGATCTTAAATAACTAACAAATATTTTATTATTGCTTGCCACAGCTTACAATAACATATGTGAATATACGTATGTTTCTTAGTGAATCATGTCGACAGTATCTCGTTTCTTCAGGCGGTTATGGCCGCCATAACTTCTTAGGTCCCTTGCCAATGCATTTGGATGTGTAGCTAGGTTGTTGAGGTAGTTTCTACAGTTTAGAATAATTTCTTCCTTAACGGTTGCCATGTTTAAATCGCAATGTATATTTGAGTTTTTTAAGTACCATGGTGCGTTTGTAATCTGTCTCAGGATTTTGTTCTGTATTCTTTGTATTTTATCAATGTTCGAATTTGAAGCAGTTCCCCAGAGCTGAATGCCATACATCCATATTGGTTTAATTATAGTCTTGTATATAAGCAATTTGCAGTCAAGTCCAAGTTTGGAGTTACGATTTATGAGCCATGCGAGTTGTTGCGATTTAAGTTTTATTTTAAGTTAAGAATCAATGTGGGTTTGCCAAGTGAGTCTGCGGTAAAGATGGATTCCCAAATATTTAATGAAGTATGCTGGAGAGTACTAAGGCCATTAATGCTAATTGGTGGACAGGTGTTCCTTCGCAGAGTAAAAGTGATATGTATGGACTTTTGTTCGTTTACTTTTATTCTCCATTTATGGAGCCAATTCTCTAATAAAACTACATATTCTTGAAGAAGACCAAATGCGACGATGTGATTCTCATGGACACTTGAAATTGCGGTGTCATTGGCGAACGTTGAGATATGGACCAGATTGCTAGTAGGCATGTCGGAGGTATATAGAACATATAACAGTGGACCTAAGATGCTACCTTGGGGGACACCGGCTTTTATAGAAATTTCCGAAGATATGTAGCTTTTGTGTTTAATTGTGAACTTGCGGCCAAGAATGTAGTTTTCTAGCAGATTGTGTGTATTAGGAGGCAGAAACATTTTAATTTTGTGAAGTAGGCCTTCGTGCCATACTTTATCGAAAGCTTGAGAAACATCAATGAACAGAGTTGAGCAGTATTTTTTTCTTCAAGAGCTTTGCGTATATTTGTTACTAGCCTGTGAACTTGTTAGGTCGTGCTGTGGTTTTTACGAAACCCGAACTGGTGGTTTGGGATGATGTTATTATCGGAATGAGTTTGGCGTTAAGCAGCTTTTCAAAAAGTTTGGACATGTTAGGGAGAAGACTTATCGGGTCCTTTCCCTCTTTATGAATCATAGTGATAGTTGATGTTTTCCAAATTGTAGGGTAATACCCGAGACGTGATATAGCATTGAAGATTAAGAGAACAAGCATTTTTGTCACTTCCGGTAATTCAATTATCATTTTGTAAGTTATTAAGTTATGTCCTGGCGCTTTTCTTGGATTTAATGCTCTAATTTCTTTTTTATATAATAATTATAATTCTTATTTTTACACTTTTTGTTTTTCCTTAAGTTCTGAAGAAATTATTCAACGCGGTTCTATCAACGAAAATTTTTGTCCGATTTTGAACTATATTTCGGATTTTTGATCGATAATAAGTTCTCTATTAATAAGTATTATTAGCATTACCAAAAGCTGTTATCAATTTTTTGATTTTTGCCACTGATTCCAGGCAGATATAGCCCACTTTAAGAATATATATCAAAAGCGTTTAAAATGTGAAGTTGATAGAGAGGAGTGACATCTAAGCAATGTTTTGTTTACTGGATGCCATATAACTTCAGGGGCACATTGATCGTGTTTTGACTATAGCGAAATGTTCTCACCAGTTTTTGTATTCTACATACCACCTTAATAATGAGTTATTGGCGGAAGTTGATAGTAAATTGGACTTGACAGTAAATTGAATTTTAGATTACAATTATTAGGTCCTTACCCCGAACAAATCGACATACAAGGATTTATTTGAATCCGAGAACAACCTTTACGTTAGCAAAATATGTAGGTAGATAGACGGAAAGACAGAATTTACTAAATCGACACTAGAAGTGATTCCAAGCCGATCAGTATAATGTGACGATGGGTCTGTCTCGCTTTCATTTGCGTGTTACAAACAAATGCATAAAGCCATAATATCCTGGCGAAGGTTATAAAAAAGCTGAAAAAGTATGAGAATGTGTGAATGGCTGTATCTGCAAAAAAAACACTAAGAAAATGTGCAGTTTTTAAGAAGCTAATGTGAGCAAAACGACAACAATAATAATGTTCATTGCTAAAGGACAATCGTAAATATTGTATGTATGTATGTATATGTGTTTTGCTTTCTTCCTTTATAATAAACAACATTTCTTTCTGAGTAAGTATTCAGCGCAAAAACAATTCAAAGTAATCGCACGATGTTTCTTTATTTTTTAAAAGGATTTTTATAAAACCCGTGGATATTGTTTGCTGACTCCTTCAAAAATGAATATCAGAGTTTTGGTTCCTAGCGTAATGAGTACCTTTGTTTAGAAATAGGCAAAAAATCATGTAGGAACGAGCAATAAAGTCCATGGGAAACCCATCACAAATTCGATGAAAATTTTACGTAGGTTCGGTTTGGTTTGAGTTGTGAAAGTGATGTAAATTTTAAAAATTTCACTACATTTTTTAAAGATCACATATCTTATCATAGTATTATGATAATTTGTCATACTATTCAGGACTAAACAGGACATTAAAAAATTTCATCAAAATAACATGAATAGAATAGCATTAGATAGAATTGCTCATATGTTTATACCTAAGTATTTATTACTTTAGGGAAAATATCCCTCAGCTGTTAGCATTGTATCAAATAATTTCTATGTAGAGCTTGAGTGTCTACGAATTGTATATGTTTCAAGCAGAATACGCTTAAGAAAATATGTTGCAAAGTCTATTTTACAGGGTGTATTCATTCACAAATTTTTTACAAAATTGGTACAATAATAAATTAGCACAAGAAAAAAGATTTTTAGAAGTGTTTTCAGGATAGTTTGACCAAAGGACACGATATTTTTGGTTTGACTGGCTCACTTACCCAAAAAAGCGCTCTGCTGTACATTAAACTGTGTTAGCTTATATGGGAGAAAAAAATTGCTATTTGTACACTCAGAAAAAAGTATGCCACGGATTAAGAAAATATGTACTAAAACTGAGGAAAATTTAACTTCGTATATGCAATAATTTCTCACATCAAGTACAAACTTTTCCTTGAAAATAGGACATGGTTTCAACTTGTTTCCAGTTCAACTTTTCCTCAAACCAAGTAAATATTTACTCGAACTGAGGAAATTTTTTCTTCGAAACAAGTAAATCTTTACTTAATCTGAGGAAAATTTTTAAAAATTTTTTCTAAAATCAAGTAAATTTATACTCAAACTAAGGAAAATATTCCGATTTTTGCCTTAATCCAAGTAAATTGTTGCTCAAATTAAGTAAATTTGTAGTCATACCAAGTAAATTTTGTACTCAATCTGAGGAAAATTTCCTTTAACCAAGTAAATTTGTACTCAGCCTGACTAAAATTTTCCTTAGCCTGACTACGACTTTACTTGATAATTGAAATAAATTATTTCGCTTCAGAGTATGCAACACTCATATGAAAAATGACAACATGGAATAGTTCTCAAACGTTTCATCTAACTTGTACCACAAAGAGTTGAGTTATTTCACAATGACTGCTGGTAGGTAGGCGCCTTCGCAGTGATTTTTTAGAGTAATATTTGAAGTACTTATGAAGAAAGTCTTGGCTAACGAACAGGAATTACTTCTTAGACTACTTTCATGTATTTTTCTAAACACACTGAAGTATTTTTTATAAGTTCGTTTATACTTGAATGTATGAGGAACATGGCATAAATTTAAGTATTTTATTTGATGTAATAAATATATTTTTAAGTAAAAACTTCCTAAATGGAATTTTTTCAAACAAAATAATTCTTCATTATTTTCTTTCTGAAAAGCTAGTAAATTTTCTTCCGCACAAGTATGAATATACTTAATTGTAAGAAGTTTTTACTGGATCCAAAAAACGTTTTTAAGTAAATTTAATACCCTTTTGTCTATTTCTTCTGGCTTTGAAATACGTATCGGCTTGGAATCACCAGCTGAATCAATGTAACGATGTCTGTCTGTCCGTCCGACTGCTGTCCATCTAAGCTTGTTCGCACTCTACAAGTTGCAATTATTATCCGATTGTTATGAAATGTGGCATAAGTTATTTTTATTAGCCAAGGATGATTGGCATTGAATTTGGAGGAAATTGGTTCAGATATAGCTTCCATACACATACTATGTCTACAATTAACACTATTACTGCTCTATAACCCACACTTTACACAGGATCATGACAAAATTTTCAGGATCGTGTTATATTTGAACTAGAAATAACTAACGGGAAAGTGGACCACATGGGTTCATGTTTCGATATGGCCCCCATACATATGTACCTCCGATTTACAATATTACTGCTCTAGAAAGCACATTTTACATCGGATCTTGATCAAAGTTCCCACACAATGTTTCATTTAGACTAGAAACACCTACTTTGTAAGCCAGGTATAGTTATGGTATAGCCCCCATACTAATGGGCCCCGGTTTACACTATTATCGCTCTAGAATCCACATCTTGAATCTTGGATCTTGATCAAATTTTGCAGATCATGTTATACTTTAACTAAGAGTACCTACTTTAAAAGTCATCTATAAGGGCCCACTTTTTATTATAGCGCCTCCATTTTTATTATTACCCCTCTAGGACCTATATTTTACATCAAATTTTGCAGATTATATAATATTTCAACTAAGAATACATACTACGAAAGTCAAAGCCCCCATTCTACTCTATTACAGTTCTAGAAACTACATCTTACATCGGCTCTTGATCACATTTTGCAGATCATGATAAATTTCAACTAGGAATACCTACCGTGAGTGAGAACTATATAGGCCCATGTTTTGGCACAGGCTCCAAGTGTTGTTATAGGCCCCTTCAAATGTCCTTCCGATTCATCCTATCACTGATGTATAATCTGTATTTGTCATTGGATCTTGATCAATTTTTCCAGATCATGTTATATTTACTTTACTCGAAATATCTGCCGACAAATTGGATCACATGGCATATTATTTACCATATTCGTTAAATTTGATTGTATAATTTATATGAACTACATAAAATTGCTCCAATGAAACACCTGGGTTTAGTAATCAAAGCGATCTATATGCACAGGGAGTGGTGTAGGGTATTATATAGTCGGCCCGCCCGACTCTAGACATTCCTTACATGTTTTTCGTTTGTATTTCTTTGGTCTTGATCCAGGATAATATCCCAGTTCAAATCAAATATTGATTGCAGACCAAAAAATACAAATGAAAAAACTAAAAATTTTCGAAAAATTTGATTTGAACTGGGATATTGTCCTGGCTCAAGACCATTTTGCTTCTATATTTAATAGAATTCAAATTTATTTACAAATGGCATGGTGACATTTATTACTTGGCTGCAGACTACCACGATCATGATTTCGACCATGTCAAAAGTCTTTTCAAGTGGTTTCGCAGCGACTTTTCAACATCAAACCCGGCCTCTATAAGGAGATGATTCTCACAAACGAACGAGAATAACAACTCACTTGCCGAATTTGCGTTTAAAAAATCGCACCAAGTAATAAAGCACACATGCCATCTTACAAGCATCTCATTGAGTTGCATATGTAAGTATGTGTATATGCAGGTATAGTTACCCAGCAATACATCTGCCGTGCCAACGCTCATTTTTCGAAAAATATTCAAAAACTAAGCATGTTTTACAGATTTTTAATTGACGATTAGCTTTTTCTAGACCCAATGTACCGGCATCAGCACAGATGCGCTGCCAAGCTTAGCAAAAAGAAAACATAACGGGAGGCGCTAACGATGCTGTGATATCGATGTTGTGAAAAATCGAATAATCACCAATTAATTTAACTTAATTAATTTAGCATAGAATAATTTGCAAGCTCAAAGTATAACTTTAAATAGTGAAACGGATACCAATTTTTATTTAATTTCAATTTAATTTTAAGTAAAGAAACGTTGCACTATTAATCATTGCTATTGCACCACTCTTACCATCGCAATCGCCATATATACTAAGTAGCGAGTAGCTAAAGTAAAACACCAGACCGAATGGTTATTAAATATGAACTAATATATAATTTTAATTAGTATCGAATTAATTAGTACTACAATTGATACACAATCAAATAATTAAAATAAACCAATAAAACGATAAATAAGAAAATGTTTATTCAAAATGGCTTGAATCAACTAATGTTAAAAAAATTATAAAATACAAAACGATTTTAACAAAAGATCTTTTGGGTGCAAAGCAGACAATATACACATTGGGATATTGTAATGTGGTTCCTATGCAAGGACTTACTATTTATATCACTCGTGATATCGCACAGACATTTGGCCTGTAAATGAAATCATGAAGTTGCAATGAGGGAAATTGTTTTTTCTTAATAACGACTGACAATATTCCAACTATTTAGGACTTTTTGATTACAGCTGAAGTTGTAAGTTGTACGTAGTAAAGGACTATTAATATTGTAATAATGAAGCATCACCATTTTCCTAATATGGTAGTGCACTCTATGTAAAGTCGGCAGCGTCTAATCTGCCGGTAATACTGTGGAATGCACTCCGCGATTCGGCCCGTACGAACTTAACGCCTTTTTACTTGTATATTTTAGGAAGAAATGCAATGCATTTCGAATCTTAATATTGTAAATGTAAAGTCAACAATTGTGAAACGTGTCTATAAAAAACTCGCGTAACTTTCTATTCTACAGAAAATTTCAAAATATTTTTTGGCATGTGCTTGCTGACTAGATAGGGTCTATTTGTGATAGAATTGATTCAGAAATACAGAAAGTGAATGTTTAAAGAAATGCAATTGTTACCGCGAAATTTGGACGTTTGCAACAATTGTAGCTATTTCCGAGACTGACATATATGTAACAAACGAGATTGGTTCTTAATACCCATGCAAAAAACCGCCGGATCCGTTGGATAGATCGCGGGAAAATTAAAAAAATACAAATTATTTTAGCTTTATCTCCCGTGAAAATTAAATTTTTGCAAAATATGCAATATGTATTTTTTTGTCGAAAAAAACCGTTTTTAAACTCAGTAATTTTATTGTATAAGTTTACAATTTTCCGGAAAATTTTTACGTAGAACATTTTCGTCCTTAAATGCCCTTTTTAAAAGGATTTTTTATTTTCTTCCAAAAAATAATCCTAATAAAATTCAGACAATAAGAATTCTCGCTGGCATTAATTTACAAAACTTTTCTCCCTTAGTATAATGAAAACTTTGATTTACTGTAAAAAGAAACTCAGACCAGCTGGACTCTAAGTTTATTCTATAAAAATGATCTACTTAACATTTCCTTTCAGAATTATAGGGCATCTAAATATTATTTTCCAAGTAGAAAATCTTAATTTGTCGGACAGCGTAATAAAATTCGTTTCGATACACACATTTATACTTTAAGATTTATTGTAAAAATTGAAAATAGAATATGATGAAATCTTAACAAATTTAGCATTTTTGATGGGAAATTAGTTTTATCTGGAACTTAAGGTTTAGATCTACTAAATGATACAATTCTTTATCAGAAAAACCTCCACAGAACTAGAATCGGATTCCAAGTTTTACAATAAATGTTTATGGTTATGATTATTACCGCTGCAATTGATTCCCATGGGTTGGGCTTTTGGTACAATTGAATAGTCGTAAGGACCAAAAGTGAGATTATCCTCACCTAGGGTTTGGAGCCCGGGAATTCCCGGGAAAAAATTTTTAATACGGGAATTAATATCAAAAATATATATTATTGATTATTTTGAGCATTAATTTAGATTTACTATATAAATTGGAAATTTTAGATATATTTCAAATTCATATATTTACATTACTGCCAATAATAATGGGTATTTGTTTAATACTACAAACAGAACTTTTTAAAGCAATTTTTGCGAAGCACAGATAGGGGAATACAAACTTTTTGTGAGTATATTTGCATGATCTTTATTGTGAAACAAAAATATCATACCGACAATATGAAATTGTTAAAAAATGGTGTATGACTTATTCCATGTGAAACGGAGACTTTTTTGTCGATTAAAATAATACAGGAAATTAAGAAAAAATAAAAATATAATTTTCAGAACTTGAGTGTTATATTAAACTATATCCCATTTGTCGCAAAAATTGTCCTACAAGAAAAAAGTTACAATATGTTTAAAATCACCTTATGACAAAATTCCTGATTTTCGATCCAATCTAGTGTCTACATTTTTATAATTTTTGAAAATCGGGAAATGAAGTTTTATTTTCCTTATTCCGAAGTATAAATTAAAAACGGAGAACCTAAAGAAAATTTCTGTTTCACATGGAAGCCAGACTAAAAGGGATACAAATCCTACCAACAAAAATATCGCTGCTGAAAGTGTGGTATTCTGTCTACTCTCCTGACTATGTAGACGCTCGCAACAAGTTGACTATTCTATTTTTTACTTCTTGAACAAAATAATTTAAATACAAAATTACAGAATGTTTAATAGTGACACAAAATACTACTACAAACTGATAGATGTGAACATTTTCCAATTGCTATGTAGTGGGCTTTTGCTAGCTTTTATATGTAAAGGTAATGCTATATTCACATATATTTTAGGTGCGTTTTCGTTGCAAGTGCGCAACATGCCTAAAAGTTTGGTTTCAGTCTGCCCTTTTTGCATAGGTTGCGTATATTCGCTTTCGTCTTTTTCTAAGGAAAATCTTTATCGCTGGATCCAAAATTCTTTGGATCTTTCTTGTAAATTCTTGTAAATTGTAATTATCGCTAGTGCAGAGATTATATTTTTTAATCGATTACATAAAAACAATAAATTGTAATCAAAACATGTCTAGTCACTACTGATAAGGTAGCCCATAAAACGGGGACATGTATGGGGGGTATAGTTAAGAAACTACAGCTAATGAACTTGAACTTGGGCATATAATCAGAGAATGTTAGCGGCAGGCCAATAAAATATATTGAGGCAACTAACGAATCGTTGTAGACTTGCAAGACCAAATGCAACGGAAGTTATGAAAAATGAATATTTCTACATTTTAATACCCCAAAAATGGACAAGATTAAATACTTTATTATTTGCTTACAGAATCCACTTCCGAACTGTTTAAGATACTCCAGCCAACCGCGATATTGCATGAAGAAAAATATCTTTCGCAAATCCATGATGCTCTCAGGCGCTGTAAACTTAAAAGTCAGCCCTTGTTAAAAAATGTTAAAAAATGGGACACAATTAAAATTTTTCACCTGGAAATGTTCAAGAGAAATCAAATATGAATAGAAAGGATGGTGTTTTTAAATATCCCTTTGTAAGAACTAATGACTGGACTATTTCAATGTTTTTATTTTTTATGAATTTATTTGCTTAATATTAAATTTTTTATGTTGCTTTTACATTTTAGAATATTTGTTTTGTCTCTGTAAAAAATTATATATGAATCTTCTAAATTAATTACGCCATAACATTCTGCGAGTTATTTGTTTCCTTAATCATTTTTTAATTTAGAATCTAGTGTAGGTGTACGTCACTTGTGTCTGCGATTTAAATGTCCAATTTTATGGCGCCTTTAATTCTGACGATTAGTCTAGAGTAAAATATTTGTAAAATGAAAAATAATCTGTAAAATATTTTGACTAAAACATTTGTTTAATTTATTATATGTCAGTATTTTAACCTATCAATGCCCAATTTATTGATTACTTCAATAATAACAAATATTTATTTTTAGATTATTATTATATTGTTTTGTTCTTCTCGATCACTTACAATTAAGAGACTTGATAAGGCGGCAACATACTTATCCATTGTTTTTTCTTAAATGAATCAACAAGAAAAATGGCAGCAACACTATGAGAGTAGCAAGCTACTTTCTTGTTAAGCGTGTAAATTCCATACAAAAAATAAGATTCGAACAGGCCTATAGTTTAATAATCTGGAATTACATTCATATTAAAAGTTATCAAAAAATTACGAAAAGCCTTGAAATAGTGTACACGGAAGTGTATGGTGGGCGTTAATATGTTAAGTTACTAACTGTTGACATTTAAAATCTTGTTGGACTTTAAACCTAAACCTTGTTGGACCTAAAATAAATTATTTTTTCCCGGGATTCCCGGGAATAAAACTTTTCATTCCCGTTTTCCCGGAAATGAAAAAGTCCGGGAAACCTTAAACCCTATCCTCAACCCAATTTCATTTTCATTTCATTTTTACCTAATGACATGCCCATTGAGCCAAAAATGGGCCTCATCTACCATGGCTCATATTTAAAAAAGCACATCAAATAGTTACATTTTGTGCATGGAACGGTGCCTCATGAATCTCTCGTGGTCCATTGAGCCAAAAATTAGCCTCATCGCTGAACTGAATTTTGCAATTCCTGAACTGAAGAATGATTTTTGAAATAACTTTGCACTAGTTTGCAACGGCAAACCCAACTGACCACAATCGATAACAGCGTTGCCATATCCGGCCAATTTGTGACCGTTTAATCGCTATGGGAAAATGGAACCCTAAACAAAACACCCGGTATGTATGTAGGGGTGGCTCTGTATATCTTATGAACTCCTAAACATTTAACACTTCAAATCTGGCATAGTTAATGTACAATGTACGTATATACATGTGGGTGCGTGTGCTTGTGTGCCTGTGTAAGCATAGTCTTACATAAGAGAGTCTATTTACTGGACCATTTATCTACTGCGTGTATTTGTATATATGTGCGTACGTTCAGTTGTGTATGTATGTGGTTGTGTTCATAATGTATAATGGCAATTACATTAACATAGAAATAGATCGATTACAACAACAACAACAACACCAATAATAAAAGCAAACACTCGTGTAACAAAAAAGGACCCAATGACGACATGGACAAATGGACGTCGGAGGACGACGGAGTAAGAAGACAACAAAAAGAAACAATAAACTGCCATTTTGGATAATTTTTGGTAATTTAAGTAATCCCTAGTAAACATAAATATCAATTTATTATTTGTAACAATATTTTAAATGTTGCTCTATCAGTATGTACATACACACATACATTTGATTGTGTGTGTTTCTCCTTCGGTATGCATTTGCGTGACTCGACTGTCTCTATATTTACGTAAATGTAGATATTCGCCTCCACAAACTTCCTTGCGTACATACATACATACGTACAGACATACGTACGTACAACATAAGAATGTTTGTGTTGGCTGTAAGAACTTAAGCCGCTTTAAATGTCACCATTTGAGATCTTAGTTAGTAAACCGTAAAATATTCCCTCTAATTTGACAACAAACGAAATCTATAAATTTATGTCTCTCCTTTATTGTTTCTGTCGCTGTCGCTGTCTGTTGGAGTATTTGCTGTAGTTGAAGCTGCTCCTTCTGCTGCTGTTGGGAGTGCCAACAAAAATTCGCAGCTACATTCATACATATGTATGTTTGTATATATTCGCATACAAAGCCAAATTGAGTTACTTTGCGAGTGTGTTGGTCGTCGTCATTCGGCAAATAGATATAAATATCGACACTGATTACTGATGTCACATAAATTGTGCAATTTACTTTGTTAGGACGGTACGATTCCCTCCCCGAATTCCGTTTAGGATAATATTCTTCATTGATTACAAAAATGCTATGTCATCCATATAGAGATACAAGTTCATGAACACAGATAACGGGTGTTTTTTGGAGGTTCCATTTCCCGATAACGTACAAACGATCTGAAATTGGTCAGATCTGGCAACGCACAATATCAGCTTGAAGTCAGTTTGTGATGAGCTCAATTTTGAGCTCAGTGGACACGTCATTATGTAATATTGAAGCGGTAAAGATTACATAAAGCGCGCCAATCTGTTGTTTGGATTAGGTTTGGCCGGTTCCCAAGCCGTCTTTACTGAGAATTCCTTAACGATTTGTATACACTCCACGAGAGTGCATTTGTTTGTAAAACCCAAAACGAAGCGAGATAGACCCATTGTTGATTATACCGATCGACTTAGAATCACTTTTTGAATCGATTTAGCAATGCCCGTCTGTCCGTCTGTCCATCTATTCTTGTAATCCGAGTACAGGTCGCAATTGTAGATATAACCAAATGAAACTTTGCACAACGAAGTTTTGCGGGATAACTCCGAACGGTATTTAATTTGAAGGAAATCGGATCAGATATAAATATAGCCCCCATACGAATTTCTCTCCCGATTTTGCTCTTTTCACTCTAGATACCACATATTTTAACAGATTTTCTTCAAAATTGGAAACACAGCTCATATTTCAACTAGAAACACCTGTGGTGAAAATGTGTTATATCGGATCAGATTTATATAGCTCCCATACAAATTTCGCTCGCAATTTGAGTTTTTAATGCTCTCGAAACCACTTATTTTAACAGATCTTCTTCAAATCTTGCGAAATACCTTATATTTAACTAGAAACACCCATGATGAAAATGGTTCAGATCGGTTCAGATTTATATATAGCACCCATACAAATTTCGCTCCCGGCTTGACTTTTTCCGTCCCAGAAACCACGTATATCTTCGAATTTCTTCAAATTGAGCATAACACGTTATACATGAACTGGAAGAACCTATTGTGAAAGTAAGTCACTTCATTCCATGTTTGGATATAGCCCCGATACAAATATTCTTCTGGATTTGACAAATTGGCTCAGGTCATATCAGCCTATGATTAGGAAACATACAAAAATCCCTCCCGTATTCACTTTTTTACCGAATTGAATTGTATTCGGATAGAAAGTGGAGGGTATCATATAGACGGCTCTAACCGATTTTAGCCTTTCCTTATTTAGGCATCACTTGCACTTGTGATTTAAATGACTAATTTTATGACGCCTTCAATTCTGGCTATTAAGACATACCTAAAATATATTAGGTAATCTCGGAAATTCGTTTTCCCAAGAAATGAAAAAATCCCAGAATTCCCAAACCTTAGTCTGGATATGGGAGAACTAATTGACCACTGAGATCATGAGATTTAGCACATGTTGTATGTTTTCTTTGGTTTTTAGTGAAACCATTGATTGATGAGAACAAACCGGAACCTTTAGACGTCTTGGAACACAACATTGTGCAAAAAAATCTTTCCAATAATGCCAATTTTCAGTTTGAAGTTACAAAGGGTGCTTAAATTGTAAGGGCCGATGTTGAATGTGAACCACACCTAAACGTCAAGTTTTTTCTGCATTTCATTTGACATTTCTCAATTTCAGATTAACTCAATTTAAACCATGGAAAGATACACAATCGAGCAACGCTTTAGAATTATTCAGGCTTTTTATGAAAATGGGCGTTCAAATCAAAATGCATATCGTGCACTTCGTGATTTTTTCGGTCAATTTGATGAGGCACATTTTCACCTCAGTGGATTCGTCAATAAGCAGATTGGGTGAATGATGATCCAAGAGGATTGTCGAAAAACCAATGCACCCACAAAGAGTGACTTTTTGGTGCGGTTTATGTGCTGGCATCATCATGAATTACTGTGAATTGTCTTAGCTATCGTGAGATGATAACGAAATTTTTATGGCCCGAATTGGAAGATATGGATGTAGACGATATGTGGTTTCAACAGGACGGTGCCACTTGCCACACAGCTAGGGAAGCAATGGCTCTTTTGCGCGACAAAAAGGAAAAGGTGTACATTGATAAGCCAGCAACAATTCAATAGCTAAAGGATGAGATAATTCTGATAACAGCATATAACCTCAATTATGCCTCAGCGTCATCGAAAATTTGGACCATCGGATGGAGGTGTGCCGTCGAGGTCGCGGCGGCCATTTGGCCGATATTTTGTTCCATGCATAATTGAACCATACCAATATTATCATAATCATACACTCAAAATCAACATCGGCCCTTAAAATTTAACCACCCTTTATATTCTCATTATTTTATTTAAATTTAAAGTTATACACGTCTAAAAACAAAGGACCTAAACAGAAAATTTGTATGCGCACTTCACTCTGAAATTCGTAGAATTGAAATTCATTACAACACTTTTTATGGTGTATTTTAGCGATCTAAACTCAAAGGTATCAATATTTTAATGGCTGCATTAACAAGTAAAAAGCCGTTAAGTTCGGCCGGGCCGAATTTTATAGGTAGAAATCTTCAAAAATGTGTCCTAAATATTAGGTGTATTGTCAGGCGTCGTTAGGAAGAAACATTTCCCCCCATTTGCAATTTCTTGATTCAGTTCAGACAAAGTGACTGAAAAGTACAAATTTTAAAGATTCGTAATATTTCGGGTCCACACTGGAATGTACACATCTAATTTCATTATTCTAGGTACATCCGTATGCTAGGTACCAGTTTTATTTTTTTTCATTTTGACCCTAAAAGTACCAATTTGGAAAAATACTCATATTTTGCGTGCCTACGAAGACAGACGTGTGTAAACACTATTCACTATTCTAACTGCAGCCGTTTGGTTGGTACCTTTTTTATCAACTTTTGTCATGTTTTCTGCATAAAAGTACAAATTTCGAAAAAGTGATTCTAAGTCGATCGGTATAATCAACAATGGGTCTATCTCTCTTCCTTTCAAACAAATGCACAAACACATAATACTCTCGTGGAGTGTATAAATAGTTTATTATTTCTGCTTTATGGTTTAAAAAAATATATTTTTTTAATTTTCTTGTAGATATTTTCAAATAAACATTATTTTCTTCTGAACAAAATATGGGTTTCCGATTTGGGGTTTACGAGCCAATATTTTTTTTCCAATTTTTTGGTGACTGTTCTTAAACTTCTACTTCTATGTGAAGGTAATATTCAGTAAAATCTGCAACGATTATTCATTAAGTGTAAAGTAAAGAAAATTATTTTTCGAAAGTTAATTTCACCAATTTTCACTCATAACTTTTGAATTTTTTTTGAAAAGTGTATAAAATGTTTCTCGAATAATAAGAATACACACACCCACACGAATTTCCCTTTGGCATGAAATGACTCATCTGTAGGCGTGTGTGTGTGTATATACAGGCTTTCACTTAAAGACATTTAGAAGATTTAATTTTAATTTTAAATCCATATTATCGCTCTGTTATACCGATATGAATACGAAATGAAGGAGTAGAATCTGTGTTTTTAAGAAAGAAATTTGGTAGAACGAAAACGTGCCCTGTCTTTATTTTGTATTCATCAATATAAATGAATATGCATATTAAATGAAAGAGGAGATGCTCCTGCATCATATCGGAATCAAAGAGCGAGTAGTATAGGAAGAAACTGTACGGCACACTTAGTGTCCAATCTTATTAACTTTTGCAAATGTACAGTAATATTGTGTGCCATTTTGGAAGATATTTGGTTTGCTCGTATATTTTTCTATCTCTGGACTAATTATACCCTACACCACTTCGTGGACTAGGGTATTATTATACCCTACACCACTTCGTGGACTAGGGTATTATTATACCTACACCACTTCGTGGACTAGGGTATTATAAGTTAGTTTCGTGCCATATGTTTGTAACACCAAGAAATAATTGAGCTAGACCCTTTAAGTATACGGATCGGCTTAGAATCACCAGCTGAATAGATTTACCGATGTCTTTCTGTCCGTCTGCTGTCCATCGAAGCTTGTTCGCACTCTACAGCTCGCAATTGTTGTCCGATTATCATGAAACTTGGCAGAAGTTATTTTTTCTGGACCATCGGTATTGAATTTGGAGGAAATCGGTTCTGATTTAGATATAGCTCCCATACTAATGCCGCTCCCGATTTGACTTTTTCCGCCCTATAAAGCACATATAGTACCCGATTTTCTTAAAATTTGGCTTAACATTTTATAATCAAACTAGAAATACCTGTGGCGAAAACGGGTTAGATCGGTTCAGATTTAGATATAGCCCCCATACAAATGTCGCTCCCGATTTCACTTTTTCCGCTTTAGAAACCACATGTTGTACCCGATTTTCTTTAAAATTTGTACATCATTTTATAATTGAACTAGAGACACCTATGCTGAAAGTGGGTAAGATCGGTTCAGATTTAGATATAGTCCCCATACAAATGTCGCTCCCGATTTCACTTTTTCCGCTCAGAAACCACATATTGTACCCGATTTTCTTTAAAATTGGCACAACATCTTATAATCTAACTAAAAACACCTATGCTGAAAGTGGGTAAGATCGGTTCAGATTTAGATATAGTCCCCATACAAATGTCGCTCCCGATTTCACTTTTTCCACTCTAAAATCCACATATTGTACCCGATTTTCTTTAAAATTGGCACAACATTTTATAATCGAACTAGAAACACCTACGCTGAATGTGGGTAAGATCGGTTCAGATTTGGATATAGCCCCCATACAAATGTCGCTCCCGATTTCACTTTTTCCGCTTTAGAAACCATATGTTGTACCCGATTTTCTTTAAAATTGGTACATCATTTTATAATTGAACTAGAGACACCTATGCTGAAAATGGGTAAGATCGGTTCAGATTTAGATATAGTCCCCATACAAATGTTGCTCCCGATTTCACTTTTTCCACTCTAAAATCCACATATTGTACCCGATTTTCTTTAAAATTGGCACAACATTTTATAATCGAACTAGAAACACCTATGCTGAAAGCGGGTAAGATCGGTTCAGATTTAGATATAGTCCCCATACAAATGTCGCTCCCGATTTCACTTTTTCCACTCTAAAATCCACATATTGTACCCGATTTTCTTTAAAATTGGCATAACATTTTATAATCGAACTAGAAACACCTACGCTGAAAGTGGGTAAGATCGGTTCAGATTTAGATATAGCCCCCATACAAATGTCTTTTTCCGCTCTAGAAACCGCATATTGTTCTCGATTTTCTTTAAAATTGACACAACAGCTTATAATTGAACTAGAAACACCTATGGTGAAAGCGGGTCACATCGTTCCTGGTTTCAATATACCCCCATACAAATGTCCTTTCCGATTTAACGTTTTTTTCCAAACACTTCATTTACATGTTTCAAAAATCCATCCCGATTTCACTTTTTTAACGAATTGAATTGTAGTGAGATAGAAAGTGGGGTGTATCATATAATCGGCTCCGTCCGTCTTTAGCCTTTCCATACTTGTTTGGGAGTTGCCCATATGTCCATACTTTGGTATTACCCAAGGTGGGGCCCCATTCTTCTCAATTACAGCTCTAGAAACCACATCTTACATCGGATCTTCATCAAATTTTGGAGATCATTCTATGTTTCAACAAGGAATGCCTACCGTGAATGAGAAATATATTAGCGTATGTTTTGGCACAGGCCTCAAGTGTTGTTATAGGCCCCCTTCAAATGTCCGTCCGATTCATCCTATTACCGCTGTATAATCTGTATTTATCATTGGATCTAGATCAATTTATCCATATCATGTTATATTTACTTTACTCGGAATATCTGCTGGATCAATTACTTTTTTATTTACCATACTCATTAACTTTGAATAAAGATGAATTTATAGTATAGTTTATATGAACTACATAAAATTGATCCCATGAAATACCTGGGTTTAGTAATCGCTGAAGGCCGAATACAACCTTTTGGATGATGCAGAAGCCAGTTAGCTATCAATGTCTATCATTGCACAAGTTACCTTATGGTTTTTAGACGTACAAAATATTTGCACCAAAAGCCCTTTTGTATTAAGTTTTGCATTTGTGAGGCAACGATAGTGTATGGAAAACGTATTAACTCGCATTTTACGCTATACGTTTTTGCAAAAACATTAGGTGCCGAGTTTAAAATTATAGGTGGTATGGATGGACACACACATCTTTGTACAGGGTGGACCTGTAACATTTAAATTATTTCATTCTCTTGAATTTTTCGAAACAAAAATTCGTTGAGCATGGCTTGGTAACGCGCTTTTGTCACGCCCCTTCTACTACTTCCATTTGTCTGTCTCCTGTGTAAATATAACAATAATAATAATACAATAATTTGTAGATTCAACAAGGCCCGAGGAGAAATGAGATTTTTCAAAGCGAAGTTTTTCATTTTTATACCCTCCATCTAGGGATGGGGTTTTGTCATTCCGTTTGTAACACCTTGAAATGTTCAACGGAGACTCCATAAAGTATATATGTTTTGAGTCAATCTAGCCATGCCCGTCAGTCTGTCTGTTGAAAGCACGCCACCTGCTAAGCTAAAAGGTTCAGAATTTCTGCAAAAGTTTCTTATGGGGCAGATCGATTGGGATTGAAAGTGGGCCAGAGGGAAAACATTTTCCCTAACATTTTTTATTGTATCATGAAAGCATCAGAAATTAAATAAAAGATTTAGCAGTTGAAATGGGACAAAAGGGGATGAAGAGGGCACCAATGATACGACAACAGGAAATTTGGAATGTATATAACTGGGTAGATACGTAAAATAGAGGGATTTTTCAAAATACGTACCTTTAACGGAAACAATTTGAAAAGAGGGACAAAAATGGTACAACCCAAATAGTAATCAAATATCGCATTGTGCAAACAAAATATCATATTTTTTCTAGTATGGTTCTGCAGTTCTATGTAATGTCGACAGCCTCTTATCTGCCAGTAACATTGTGGAATGATCGTCCCGACTGAACTTAATGGTTTTTATACACTCCACGAGAGTATTATGGCTTTGTGCATTTGTTTGTAACACCCAAAAGGAAGCTAGATAGACCCATTGTTAAGTATACCGATCGACTTAGAATCACTTTCTGAGTCGATTTAGCAATGTCCGTCTGTCTGTCTGTCCATCTATTGTTGTAATCAAATTACAGGTCGCAATTATAGTCCGATCTTAACAAAAATTGGCACAAGTAATTTTTGTGGATCAAGGACGGCAAATCGGTTCAGATTTAGATATAGCCCCCATACAAATGTCGCTCCCGATTTGACATTTTCCGCTCTAGAAACCACATATTGTACCCTATTTTCTTTAAATTTGGCACAACATCTTATAATCCAACTAGAAACACCTATGCAGAAATTCGGTAAGATCGGTTCAGATTTCGATATAGCCCCCATACAAATGTCGCTCCCGATTTGACATTTTCCGCTCTAGAAACCCCATATTATACTCGATTTTCTTTAAATTTGGCACAACATCTTATAATCCAACTAGAAACACCTATGCAGAGAGTGAGTAAGATCGGTTCAGATTTAGATATAGCCTCCAAACAAATGTGGATCCCGATTTAACTTTTGCCGCTTAGGAAACCACATATTGTATTCGATTTTCTTTAAATTTGGCACAACAGCTTATAATCCAAGCAAAAAACCTGTAGTGAAAGTGGCTAAGATCGGTTCAGATTTAGATATAGCGCAAGTGTTGCTCCCAAATGTTTAACCGATTTTGGCCAAACTATATATATTACATTTCACCTATTTCGTTCGAGATTTCAATATACCCCCATACAAATGTCCTTTCCGATTTAACAGTTTTTGTAAAACACATACATTTACAGGATACAAAAATCCTTCCCGTTTTCACTTTTTCACCGAATTAAATTGTGTTCGGTTTGAAACTGGAATGTATCATAGAGTCGGACTTTAGCCTTTCCTTACTTGTTTTACTTGTGGTTTCCCAATTTAACGAAAAATCGATTAAATGAATTCGCGATTTAACAAACAGCCAAAATTTACGAAAATCTTTCGACTCGGGAAAAACCATTGCTCTATTAAAACAAAGTGAATATATCCCCATCCTTAGGTGGAGGGTATAAAAATAAAAACTATAACTTTTATTTAACCAGCCATCTCCTTTATTGTGTGAATGAATAATTGTTCGTTTTTACAGAATAAAAGTGTAAACAAAATTTTTAATTTAAATTTATTTTTAGATAAAAAAATCAAGTTTTAAAAATTTTAAATGTTTAGGACAAATAGCTACATTTGTGATGTACTCACTACGAAAATATGGTATTTCAGTTGAAGTGTAGAAATACTCATTTGATTTAGTGATCGATTTTGATTCATTTAAGTGTTGTTGAATCTAATACGAATGAAATTTGTTTTTGGTAATGGAAAGGAGGAGAAACACACTAAACTATACACACTTCAACCATCAACTGTGGTTAACTGTGTAGAGTGCTTGTATTAAGTGCTGCCATCAGTTGTATAAGTATATATTTAAAAATTTACATATGTATTATATTTACACGCGAAAACTTAACAAACAGGTTTTTGAGCAATGTTTTTTGAATTGGTATAAAATTACACAAAATTAATTAAAACAAGTAAAAGAGAGATCATAGTCGATCGGGTCTAATACCCTTCACTTTCTACCCCACGGCAAGGTTCTGCAGTGCCGAAAATATTCAAAATCGGTCTTTGATTTTATGTGCCTTATATACTTTAGGTTCATCATTGGTAATCATTGGTATCTAACGCCAAATTGGGTAGGACATTTGGAACTGGTGAATATAAACACAACAACATGACAATTTAGACAATAGCTGGTGGCAATATTGGTGAAGTCTTGTGTATTATGGGAAATCTTAACAAAATCGAGTCTTCCAGATCAGCGAAAAGTCAAATTGGGAAGAATATTTGCTTGGGGATAATCAAAACATGCACTGATGTGGCACACTTTCAGATCTTTATAGTTGAAATATAACGGGTTGTGAAAAATTTGATATTATCTATCTTCTATATATCTAAAAGAGTTGCGTTATTGAGTGACTGGCTGACTGATCACTCCCCAGACCAAACGGTTAGAGCTACAATAATGAAATTTGTTGTGTACATTTCTCTTACAGTGTAGAGGTGTGATAAGAAGAATTAATACAATGGCATAATTTAGTTAGATATATAAAATGTACATTTAACTATAGACAGCTTTCAATAACTGAATACAACTAAATAAATCAATATCAGGCGACAGTCGTTTCTTAACAACGTCGCACAATCATATTACTTCTTTTAAGAAAAATGTACTATATTATAAAAATAAGATACCAAATGAAGAATAAAATTGTAAAATTATATATAATAAAGAAGAATACTACTACTCTTGCGGCATGAAGACATCCCAAAAAGTGGAAAATTCGAACTTTTGGGGTATTAAATGGGGAAAAAAGGGACAAAAATGGTACAAACAACACGGCTGAAGCTAGAATCGTGAAATTTGGTGTGTATACTTATCTTACAGCGTAGAGATCAGATTTGAAGGGTTTTTTCGTAATTCGTACTTTTAAAGGGTAAAATGGGGTTAAAAGGGAAAAAATAGTAACACAGCAATTACCAAACGGCTCGGTCTAGAATCTTGAAATTTGGTACAAAAATTCCTCTTATAGTTTCAACGCGCTCAAGAAAATATTTTTCAAAATTATTACTTTTTGGGGGTGAAATCGGGTAAAAGGGATACAAATAGTATCATGATGTTCGATTTGTACATTTCCCATGGATAGAAACACAAAATTAAGGGATTTTTTTAAGAATAATGAGGAAAAGAGGGTACAAATGGTATCAACAACGCGGCCGAAGCTAGAATCGATAAATTTGGTGTGTATATTCCTCTAACCTCTAAAGGATTTTTCAAAATTTATACTTTTAAGTAGAAATCAGAACAAAAAGCGATGTAATTAAAAATTGTATTAAAATGTGTACTTAAAAGGCGGAAGCGGATCAAAAGTTGTATAAATTGTACAAACCAGATTGGGGAAAACGGGATAACCAAAGTTGTCTGCTAGAACCTGAGAAGGCTTTTAGAATTTTTCAGAGTACGCAGACGCGCAACATAAATTAATTTTTCTAACATAAATGTATTTTTAGAAATTTGAGACAAAAAGGGATAAACATATAATCTACCAAAATAATCTACCAAATCCAATGGGAATTCTATGAACCTGTAAATTTGATCACCGATGTAGTGCGATTTAACGCCTCTAGATTATATTCTCTAGAAACTAATCGAAAGCGTCATACGAAGTAGGGTTGTTAGATTATTTTGTACCTCTATCGCCACATCAACTGTCAAAATCACCAAAAACCGGCAAAAAACATTTATATAATATATAATTTATAATTTCAGAATTGCATATTTTCAACATTTCGTGATAAGGGTTAAAACATATTTTGAACTATATTTACCGTGATCTAGTTTTGGTATAATTTAACATATTTTTAGCTATTATTACATGGTTTGTTTATAATCCACAGGATTACGCCTATTTGATTTTTCCATGCTTTATATAAGGTTACTTTATATATATGTTTGTGTGCCCCAAAATTTGAAATCAATTTTTGAAAGCTTTTTTCTCAACCAATTTTGCTCAAATTTTGCACACTTAATCATTTTCGATGACAATACAAGGAAATGGAAAAATTTGACCAATTGGACAAAGGGGCGTGGCACCTCCCATACGAAGTTAAAACCTATTATTGAATATTGTCAGTTCTATGACACCTAGAATGCTGAAATTTTGTGTAAGTGCATCTAGCATCAATTCGCATAGTTGTGCCAAAAATGGGCGGTATTGGAAAAGTGGGCGTGGCACCTCCCATACGAAGTTAAAACCTATTATTGAATATTGTCAGTTCTATGACACCTAGAGTGCTGAAATTTTGTGTAAGTGCATATACCATCAATGTGCATAGTTGTGCCAAAAAGGGGCGGTATTGGAAAAGTGGGCGTGGCACCTCCCATACGAAGTTAAAACCTATTATCGAATATTGTCAGTTCTATGACACCTAGAGCGCTGTAATTTTGTGTAAGTGCATCTAGCATCAATGTGCATAGTTGTGCCAAAAATGGGCGGTATTGGAAAAGTGGGCGTGGCACCTCCCATACGAAGTTAAAACCTATTATTGAATATTGTCAGTTCTATGACACCTAGAGTGCTGAAATTTTGTGTAAGTGCATCTAGCATCAATTCGCATAGTTGTGCCAAAAAGGGGCGGTATTGGAAAAGTGGGCGTGGCACCTCCCATACGAAGTTAAAACCAAAATTACACCTACTGTAATTTTGTGTAAGTGCATCTAGCATTAATGTGCGTAGTTGTGACAAAAATGGGCGGTAATGGAAATGTGGGCGTGGCACCTCCCATACGAAGTTAAAACCCATTTTCGAATATATGCCGTTCTATGGCAGATAAAAAACTGAAATTTTGCAGTAATTTTTCCTTCTACAAAAGATAACTAAAAAAGAATTTCTAGGCCCAATAGAATTCTGCTTGCATAAAGCATGGATTTGAAAAAAAAATTTTTTGATTTACTAGTTACGTTTGCGTTTTCATAGCAAGAAACACAAAAGACATCAAAACGTGCAATTATTTTTAAAATAAGCATTCATTGTGCCTACTAGTTTTCACAAATCAAACAAATCTCAATAAGTCATATCTTTAAAAAAGTATTTTTTCGTCCTCTACAAATTAAATAGTTTAATAGGAAATGGTAACCTAAATGGATCTGTGTGTATATCTAATATATATTTCTCTACAAAATAACACCAATATAATATCAGAGGACGAATTTAAAATTTCCCTAAAATTGCCCAAGAAAATCGCCATCTATTTTATAAATAGCCATGTCGCCAAACACATATCTGACAATCCTGCTTAGAAGACAACACTTTGCGAATCGTTGCCAATATACGGACCTTTTGCTTGAACAAGTGGTCGATAATTGGACTTGTGGATTGCGTCTCATCCGATCCAAGTGAGCGACGAACATGTCTCAAATTGCATTCAACCGCAAAGACATAAAATTATAAAAACTTTCTGATAAATTTTAAAAGAACCATTCATTTCCTAATTTAAAAAATAAAATAAAATCATAATTCTAAAATGTCCTAGCACTAAAAGTACTTCTAATAAAGATAGTTGTTCTCTCGAGTGTTAAAAATGAAGGCCCTGAAAAGTTCAGTAAAACATATCCAGCCAAGTAAAAACAGTGTTCCATATGTCCCCTTCCAGTTAATAGCAGAGTATTCTAGATTATGTGTGGAAGGTTTCGAATTGACCCTGATTAATAAAAGAAAATGTAGTGTGTGTGTGTGTGCATATGTATATTAATCGACTAATTTGTATATTCTATGAAAGACGTTAAAGTGGATTTACCATGAGGCAAATTGTGCGATATTTGCTTGAGCTACAAAATCCATGTGATTCTCGGCTTTCCTCCGCGAAACGTGTCAAGTTGTTGTTGTGGTGGTATGCCAGAGTGGGCGGTTTGCTCAGATCTATTGGCAAACACTTTCGCACTGTATTTTATCACTGTTGAATTTTTATTTTTCCCTTTGTCTTGTACTTTTCGACAACTTATCATAGATTCTGTTTTGCAAATAATCAACTTGAATTTTTTCCCTTGGGTATATTGTCGTTGCTGTTGTTGTTGTTGTTGTTGCTTTGACAGTATAAACACTTCATCATCATCATCATTATCACCATTGTCGTTGTCGTTGTTGTCGTCGTCGTCGCCGTCGCTCTCGAGTGTGCTGTAGATATTCAAATATCAACAGAAATATTTTCACTTCTTTTTTTATCACTGTGATAATATTTGCGTAACAAATTGTGTATTTATGTGAGTAAATTATGTATTCGTATATTATCTTACAATTTGACGTGACTCTTGGTGCCACGTCTCTGAGCCCAACCTTCACATTTGATTGATTTCGTATGGGTTTGGGCGGCCAATGACAACAACACACACACGCACTCATGCAGAATCACACTCGGATGCGTTTTATTCACTCACTACTCGATTGATAATCAGAACTGCGATAATAATGTTGGAATCATTTTGCACCGACACTATTCGATTCGTTCACTTCCTTCGTATGCAAACCGTGACATTTGAGGTCGTTAGCTCGTTTAGTTTAGCGGGTAAAGCGTTTATGCGATTCCGCACAATTACATCAACAGGGACGATCGACCCGACCCGCTAGCACTCACACACACGTACAACCGTACACATTACAATGTTACAAGCATGTATGCTGGGTATATATATATATATATATATATTCATATAGCCAGATTTTTATCAGAACGGCAAAGACAAGTGAGTCTTTCTTCTTCTTCTTCGCTTCAACGTGCAATTTACAAATAGTGTCAAGCCGTCACGGACCCGCGCGCACCGCATTTGCTAGAGCACCACTCACGTCGGCCTTGATACGTGTCAACAGCATCTGTGTTTTGTGCTTTGTGGTAACAGTGTTTCACAAAACCAACCAAAGGCACAGATTTACTCGGAATTACTACGCCACTCGCACACTGGCACACTCGCCCACTTACACATCTGCACAAACACACACGGATACAGTCGCGATTCCCTCACGAACTGTGGAGAAATTTTCGGTTTGATTTTCACTATAAATCTTTTATGTTCTTTGCGCTCCTTTTAATGGACTTTTTATTATTATTTATTGAATGTAAGCAATAAATGGCAACACATACACTTCCGCGCGCTGTGTGGTGGTGCCGTCTGTGAGGCGTCTTTCTGCTGTGCGACGTCACGATGTCAACGTATCCAAGGAGCCCGTTTGACTGAAGGCGCCACCAGTAGCTCGACACCAAAATACCACAGAGTATTGAGCATATTGAGTGCTGTGTTTTGTGTTTTCTTTTCGTTGAGTTCGTGCTGCGGCATGTTGCCACTTGCCACTTGCCTGGTACGGAGCATTCGCTTGGGTATCCACTATGAGCTATGAGAGCGCTTTCCTATACTGTCTCTCTCTGCCTCTCTCACTGCGCCGGTCGCATATCACATGGTCGTCTAGAAAACTATCTCTTTGTCGCTTTGTAGCATGTGGTGTGTGGTGAATATGTCTATCACTGAAATCGTTTCCACCTCTCTCTTCTCTTATACGACTACATGTTTAGTTGCGGCTATACGAAGGAGGCCAGATGTGTACTGTCAGTGGATGGTCCGCTACCTGTAAAGAGGTATTATACGAAGTAAGAGGCATCCGTACCATAACATCTCCTAAGAGGTTTTTCAAAAGAATTTTTCGAGTTCTCGGTGGCCACTTGACTGGTCCGTTTCGAGAAATAACAGATTCGCCAAATGTTTCCTGTAATAAGTCGATTGTTTGACGTCCTGCTTGACATGTGGCGCCGTCCTTTTGGAAAAACTTGTCCTTGGGCAACATTCCATTTAATACTCGGTAAGCATGGCTCTATAAGGCCGTATAATTTTGTTCTTTCTCGTAATCCAATATAACGCTTTTAATGTCAACAAATGAACGAATCTCCGCCCACAAAATAAAAAAGGTAGGTTTCGATTGAAAATGCCCTTTGATCAACAATAAATATATAAATACAGTTACATGCGTATATGCCTTAACTGTATTTTTTTCACTAAGTCAAATTTATCTCAAAAAAGCTCCCTGCATCAAGAAAAGCTTCCTATAAGTAACTCGCTTTGAAACCAAAATCTACTGCCTGGCCCACGAAAGGGGATCTTCAGGATTGACTTTAATTTGTGGCTCCTACCTCCTAAAAAGTCGAAGTCTTTTTGAAAACGTCGGTGTCCTGCAAGCATGTGACAGAACTTACATACATATGTACATATGGATTTATATGTGAAATAAGTATATTCTGATCATATCAAGAACATTAGAGATGACCAGGGATCTCGAAATTAGCATTCCTCCAAATTATGTGCGTGTGGAAAAATTTATATTTTTCGACAACGCACAAAAACAACCCCAAATATTGATTGTTTACATAATTTTTTCGAATTTTGTTTTCAGATATTTCAGCTGAGAAAAGGTTGTGTCAACTTTTTTATTATATGTTAGAATTTGGATATTTACCGTTTTTTCTTGGCATATTTGCGATTATTTGTGTTTTTTTTCGATCTGGCAACATTTTCTTTCACTCACAACACGTAAGGCTATGCGAACGAAAAGTCAGATGATAGTGGGTCGCTTTTTGATGCGAAAGAGAGTCACTGGCTTTCGTTCGCATAGATTTTCTTTCGACATCGTGGGTCAGGCAGCTATTCTCAAATTTCTCGGACTTTTTTCAAAACGCCTTCAAATACCTTTTACAGTTCTTTTTGAAGAAAATTCGGAACCTTTTATTACTTCTCAGTTAAATTTTTACAAACTTTGTAATCGTATAAGATTTAATTGCGTAGTTACGTAAAATAGAGTGGTTTTTCATAATTCGCACTTTTAAGGGATACAATTGGAAAAGAGGGATTAAAATGGTACCCCCCAAACCGCTGAAGTTAAAATAGTGAAATTTGGTGTGTAAATTAACTTTTATCGAGTTGATCTGATTAAAAAAAAAGTATTTTTTCTTTTTTATCGGAGTAAAATCCGTCTTTATTTATCAACTGTAAAAGTAGAACTAAACTTAAAATTTATTACATTCTAATAAATGGTTACTAACTATGCACTTGCCAACGATCACCTCATTTAATTCCGGGAATCCGTTGTAGCTGACTTGTGTTGCTTTTATGGGAACGGAAGTTCCACACGCTTAATACTGCAGACATATCGTCAGCATTATTTCGATTGCAACATCTTTGTCAAGCAAGAATGTATCAGGTGTTAACTTCTCCCCCCTTAAGTACAATTGTCCCCAATTGTTTTTATCTTAGAAATATGGGATGTTATTTATTCGAAATGTTGATGGGAGCGTATTATTCGTTGGTTGGATATTTGTTAATATTGCTCCTGGTTCAGGTGGTGAGTATGACTTTTGTGTATTTAAATGCACTATGCTTGCTCCTTGTGAGATTCTATAAAGGTGAGGAATCAAAGTACTAATGACAACAAGGATTAGTAAATATACCATGGTTGACACTCCATTTATAATAGTTCCCACTCTTAATGTTCCAATTGTGTGGGTGTTATTAAGGTGTAATTCCCTTAGGCTTTCAATAGTCAGAATGTTCTCCAGTCTTTTTTCTGATGGCGTAGGTTGCAATACAGCAGGAACAGTTTTGATTTGTGGGGCTTCCAAGTTGCGGTAAATTTTATTTTGTGCCATTATTGTAGAGTTTGAGAATTTTATCAAAAATGTGCCGGACAAATGGTGAGTAACTTCATCGATCAATATGGTATCATTGTAATCATTAAGCAGGATTACTCCGGGGAGAATATTTTCAATCAACGGGATATGCTGGCTGTTGGTGTATGTGCAGTACGATGATAGGCTTTTTATAATATTAGTTATACATGTATTATTTCTTAAATCTATTAATTGATTGTTATTACAAATTTTAACAGGGTCATATTTCGAACAATTACTTTTTAACCCATAAATTTCTTTTGAATTCTTTATGATATTTCTAAAAGACAACTTTATATTTTTTTCATTTTTCTTTACAGGGTATAATAAAAGGTTTTGATATACTTCTTCATTAGTCATTGGAATTTTGATAACATATAGTATAATTGAATTTTATACATAACATTTACGGTGGCATATTCCATCGCCTCTTCGTTTGATGTAAATGGCATTTTTTCTTTACTTAATTTTTCCAATGCTAATTTAATTTCTAATTTATCCAAAATTATGGAGTTTATTACTCCACTCTTTGCCCATTGGATGGCATAATGTATATTAATTAATTGCTCCTTTATGAGCCTTATGCGATTTTGTAAAGTTAAAGCTATTTCGTTATTCAAGTAGCTATTTCTGCCTATAGCATTTGATATTTCATTAACAATTCTTGTTAAATTATTTAGTTTATCATTTAGCATTTGATTAATAACGACCTGTTTGTTATTATTTTGATTTAATTCATTTATATTAAATTCTAACATTTCGAAGTCATCGTGGTCTGGAGTGCCAGCGATGTACTTCCATGTAGTACCAATTATGTTGAATGATCTTTTATTTCTCTTATAACTATTTTTTCCTTTATCAATGTCATCATTTTCATTATAATTTTTATTATTTTCATTGTTATTATACTGAGGAACCATATTTTGAATCAAGTCCTCAGCTTGCATTATTTTTTTATGTCTATTGGATGAATTATTCTGAAGATTCCGTCTTGAATTTTACTTTGCCCATCATTAATTATTATTACATGAGCAGACGTATAATCAACAATTTGAAATTCCGCTTTACAAATTATTATAATTGATCTGAAAAATAAAAGATAAGCAAATTTAAGTTTTGATGCGGTTTTTATGAACAGTCCTTCCGGATTTGGTGTTAACTGTAGAGTTTTGGTTACTAGCTACTATTTCTTTTTTATATCTTGAGGTAAGTTTATTGCCACATCGCTTATCAATCCTGACATAGATGATATCGCCTTCCGAGTAAGTTTTCGGTGGTTCCTTTTTCTTATTATGGTAGCTGAGATCGGATACTTGCTTTTCCTGTAACTTGCGTATTGTCTCCTTACGGAAATTTTCAAGTTTCTCCGGATCACTACTAACATTTCGACCAAATAATACTTCAGCAGGGTTCCTATTTGTTGTCGAATGAACTGACAAATTATATTCCTTGACTGACCTCTCTAACAATTCCTCAAAGGTACCGTGAGCTTTCTCAGCCTTGAGACATCTCATGATCTCTTGAAGTGTCGAGTGGAAACGTTCCACTTGTCCGTTAGAACAACTTGTATACGGTGGCGTACGATAAATTTGAATGCCAAATTCGTTCTCTATCATATGATTAATGGAAACTGAATTAAAAGATTTTTCGTTATCGAAAACTATAGTTTTGGGAATAAGAAAGAAGAGAATGTCTCTCAAAGGTTGTTTAATATCTTCGGCAGCTCTTGACTTTATTACCTTTGCTACTGCAAATTTAGAAAATTTATCTATGACCGTAAGAACAGAATGTTTATCTGTGATAAAGATATCAAGGTGGCCAATTTGTCCAGGAAAATTCGGAATGGGAGTTGGTTGAATTTCCGGCTTAGCAGGATGGCGATCATATTTATTTTCCTTGCAGACCACACAATTCTTTACTACTTTAGCTATTTTATTATTCATAGATGGGAAGTAGTATTTCTCGATTATCTGCATTTTATTTTCGCGAGCATTTCTATGTGCACGATTATGCGTACGCAAAATTATATTCTCTTGTTCTTGCTCACTAGTCACGTCTTCAACTTGTATTTGGGAAAATCTTAATTTGTAACTTCAAAAATGGAGAGGATATATCTCCTGAATTTTTCCCATAATGCGTTCTTCAGTTTTAATGCAGTTGACGACGGATGGATTTAAGTAGCGTTTTAAAATTTTTACTAAATTGTCTGAGTCATAAGATTTGTCTACTACTATATGTCTATGGTATGTTGGAAAAACTATTTTAAATTCATATGACTGATTTGGACCTTGGTTGAGGAAAATTTGGTTTTTGAATGCGTTAATCGGTACTTCTATCGAATAAATCAAATTATGCGAAGAACTTTCATCGCTGTGTTCACTTGATGTTAGCGTATTTATTTCGGGTGGAATTCTTGACAATGCATCCGCTACTACGTTGGTTCTTCCTGGTTTGTAGTGAAGCTCATAGTTATACTCTTCTAAAATTGCCTTCCAACGCTTCATTTTAAAGTTGTTATTCTTATTACTTAACGCGTAAGTAAGAGGCTGGTGGTCGGTATATATTTTTACTTTAGCAGTACCATATAAATAATTTCTTAAACTATCTAATGCCCATATAATCGCTAACATTTCCTTCTCGTTAGCAGCATAGTTCTTCTCAACCCTGCTCAACGTTCTAGATATGAAAACAATTGGCTTATTTTCTTGGGACAGGACTGCTCCAAGAGCAACATTTGACGCGTCAGTAGTTAATTCAAAATCTTTATTATAATTTGGATATGCCAACAATACATCTCCGGAAACAAGGGTTGATTTTAATTTATTAAAAGCTGAAATGGCTTCTGAATTTAAGTTTATTTTAACTTTTGGGGACTTATTTTTGGACACTCGTCCTTCCTCCCCTCTTAAAAGAGATGTCAGGGGTTTAGCGAGTTTCGCGTAATCTTGAACGAAACAACGATAATATCCTGTTAGACCTAAGAATGATCTTAACTCTTTTAATGTCCTTGGTTGTGGAAAATTAAAAATAGCTTCCGTTCTTTTGGGATTTGTTTTTATTCCGTCAGAAGAAATAACGAAACCTAGAAACTCGACAGATTTTTTAAAGAAATGACATTTGTCCAATTGGACTTTCATGTTGGCACTTTCAAGAGTTTTGAAAACTTTAAATAAATCGTGGACATGATTTTCCTCGTTGCGACTAAGGACAATTATGTCGTCGATATAAACGAAACAACACACTCCGATACATTGGCGTAATATATCATCAAGTGCCCTTTGAAAAATAGAAGGGGCATTTTTTAAGCCAAACGGTAGCCTTGTATATTCATATTTTCCATTGTTGATGGAAAAAGCAGTTTTTTCTATATCAGACTCTTTTAACGGGATCTGATGAAATCCGCTCTTTAAATCAAGGACTGAAAAAAACTGATTATTCCCTAGCTGCGCAAGAACTTCATTAATATTTGGGATAAGATATTAATCTGATATGGTCACCTCATTTAGTTTCCTGTAATCCGTTACAACTCTATACTGCTTATTTCCAGCTGAATCTGGTTTCTTTGGAACAATCCATACTGGCGAGTTATAAGGTGAACGGGATGGTCTTATTATACCGTCATTAAGCATCGTTTGAATTTGCTTTTCCACCTCCGATTTCAAAGCCACGGGGTACGGATAGTATCGAGTATATACCGGTGTATCATCCTTTGTTCGGATTTCACCTACTACCCTAGTGGGTTATGTTAACTTCATATCTGGTTCCGCAAATAGGTTTGGTATTTTTCTTGTCAGTTCTCTAATTATCTTGGCCTGCTTATCCGTCATATGGTCATACTTTAGTCCAATTAGATTTACTGCTTCTGACTTCATCTGGTGAATTTTTATTTTAGTTCCGTTTTCGAGCAAAATGTACCCGTCTCTGGTATGAATAACTGCTCCTAATTGCTTTAGACTATCGTTACCTAAAATCCCATGAAAAGATTTTAGGTTTGGAAGGATATAAAATTTAAATTTTTTGTCTCTAATGTTGAAAAGATTAAGAAATGTGTGGCTGGTGATTTCTATATCACCGGCTACTGATCTCGTAAAAAAGTTTTTCTGATTTAATATAGCTGTTTTTGATAGGAGTGGTTGTATGTAATTTTTTGTTGATCCTGTGTCTATTAATATATTCAAAACGTTTCCATCTTCTGTTTTACATCGTACATAAGATGAATCCGTTAGCCTAAAAAATGTAAATCGCTAGTGTCGACTAGTTGTTCTTCTTGGTTCGCAAAATCGAGTATTTCGTCAGCAGCCTGTTGGTAATATTCCCGCGAGTAGTCCGAATTACCATTTTCAGAGCTGGTATCGACTTCGCCTTCCTCTGGCGGGAGTTCTTCATAGTATGCTCCATCTGGTGCATGATTGTGAGCGTCCAGATAATAGTTCCTTTGCACCTTGTTTGTAGGGACTTGGAATGGTGCCGATGGTGGCCTCTTGCCTGAAAAATTATTCTGTTTCGGTCGGTTCATGTAGTTTACACCCATTGACCGAAGGCTTTGATCCACATCCATAGGCTCAGGTCTTGGCAGGGGTTTAGGTGCTGTTGGTCGTTGAGGAGGATAATATTTCTGCTGGTAGTTATTCCCATTGTACTGGACATTTTGGTTTTGCCATGGTGCTTGATAATTTTGGTTATTGGAATTCATATTTGAATGTGGTATGTGGGCTAATTGAGGGTAAAATTGTTTTTGATTATTTTGAAGTTGGTTCTGATTATTTTTTGGTTGGAACCTCGGTTTCTGCTCTTTATTTTGATGATTAAAAATTCCGTTAGAAATATTTTTGCTTCTATGAGCATAATCAGAACGGAAATTCTGATTTTCCAACTTGAGGCAAAGATGCAACGCCTGTGGCAGATCGACTGGTTCCTTCATACCTAGTAAACGCGATAAATCGCCATTCAGACCTCGAACAAATGTGTCGAGTGCCTTATCTCGATATGATTGTGTGAAAAGCTTCAACGGCTCATCAGTTAAGTCCATACAACCGATTTTATTTAGGATGAGTGATAATTGAGTATATACTTGTCCATAAAATTCTTGGACAGTTTGATTACCTTGCACTAAGGATATCATCTGATATTCCAAAGTACGAATATCCCTTTTATCGGCGTAGTGCAATGTCAGGCACTTCGCGATTGCTTTCCAGTTTAACGGCGTGTTGTATGATTCGAGCGCAATATCCGCATTGCCGATGATTTTGTTACGAATGATATTTAAGATGCCATAATATTTGGAAGTACCCCTTATGGGCTCGTAGATCTGAAGGATTCGATCTACGCTTTTTTTCCATGAGCTAAATTCTCCCGGATTTCCTGAAAAATCACGCAAGCATCTAACCACATCCGAAATTTTGTCAAAGTCTGAGATATTGCTATTTAAGGAAGGGTCAATCGTCTGATCTAAGAAATTTGCAAAATCCGAAATTTGTTGAGAGTTTCCCTGTAATAGGCCCTGAAATTGTGTCTCTATCACATTTTTCACTATGCGAGCTATTATGTCCAGTGTAATGTTCTGTACGGTTTGAACGGATGGTGCTGCTATATCGGGATTAGGGGTTGGATTTGAATTTAATGAGTTAAGGACAGAAGGGCGGATTAGATTATTAGGATTCGACATATTTGCTTTTTTTTCAAACTTTTATATATTAGAGCCGATAAAATTAAATTTTATTAAATGCAGGAATATGTATTTTACAAATTTTACTTATATCAATTTGTTGTACAAAGAAATAATATAATTATAATAAAATGATATAATAAAAGAAATATGTAATATTTACAAGGTGATAATTGTCTGGAATATGCTGATCGGATCCTTATTGATGCTGCTTCTTTGTCTCTTTTTTGTTGTTCCTTTTCAATTTTTTAGTTTTCTTTTATATTTCTATTGTTCTTTTTTTATATATATTTTTATATTAACATTTCCTTTTTATCTTTTTGTTAATTTTTTTCTTTTATATTTTCTTTTTAGTTTTTTATTACTTGTATTTGTTTTTCTTTTCTATTTATATTTTCCTTTTAGTTTTTTATTAATTGTATAAGTTTTTCTTTTTGTATTTATATTTTCTTTTTAGTTTTTTATATACTGCTAAATCACTTAACACTATGTCCAGTGAAGCGGCTGGTGTGTAACACCGTCCTTTTCCCGACAGGTACTTAGGCGCCTCGTTCTTCAAAATCTTTTTCGCGGGAGTTCCAACCGCGCGGACAATTGGGACACCGATAGAGATTATTTTTTTTAACACCAGGAATTCTTTTCCAACACTCTTCCAGGTACACTGGATTATTGTTGTTATTACTTTAATTCACTTTTGCGTTATACTATCGGGTCCCTGCTCGGGCGCCAATTAACTTTTATCGAGTTGATCTGATTAAAAAAAAGTATTTTTTCTTTTTTATAGGAGTAAAATCCGTCTTTATTTATCAACTGTAAAAGTAGAACTAAACTTAAAATTTATTACATTCTAATAAATGGTTACTAACTATGCACTTGCCAACGATCACCTCATTTAATTCCGGGAATCCGTTGTAGCTGACTTGTGTTGCTTTTATGGGAACGGAAGTTCCACACGCTTAATACTGCAGACATATCGTCAGCATTATTTCAATTGCAACATCTTTGTCAAGCAAGAATGTATCAGGTGTTAACTTGTACATACATCTGACTGTGTAGACGTAAAACATAAATGATTTTTTCTAAATTTCTACTTTTAAGGGGAAAATGACGCTAACGGGAATAAAAATAGTACCAACTAAACGGCTGCTTTTAGAATAGTGAAATTCGGTGTCCGTATTGCTCTGAATGAGTAGACGTGAAAAATAAAGATATATTTCGATATTCTGGATGATGTTGGTACGCAAACAATCACGACAATTCTGTGGACGCGAAACATATGGTAGATATGTACATTTGGGGATTCCTTGTTCGCACAAAATTTCAAAATTAATTTATAATTTAAAACAACACCGATACACATTCATAACTTTTATAATTTTCATAATACGGCAATATTATATAGTATACAATTATATGTTGTATAGGAATATTAATATTATAATAATGAAGAATTACAATTTATTTAAAACAAAGCTCATATGTGTGCTTTGTAGTTTGAAATAGTAAACAAATATAGTAGTGTGCAAAAAATATCACAATTTTCCTAATATGTTACTTCACTTCTACGTAAAGTCCGCATGTTATTTATTCAAAAGATGTCGCTAATTCATATCTAAGCTAACATTTTGCAAAAAATATTTAAAATACTTATTAACATCCTATGATACCGGTATAATTATCAAATAAAAGAGGAGAACATCGAGTTTCGACCAAAATCGAAATCGATTTACACACAGCGACATGTCCAAGACATTCAACCGGAGTTTAGGTCAATTCATCTCTCCAATGACAAAACCGGTCCACTGCATATATTTGGGTTAGAACTAGGACTGGTCCTGGGACAGTTCTTTTTCCCGTAGGGTTATGACAATTTTAATTCACCCTAGAGTCTACAATATCATATTTTTTGAAAATCGGAAAATGCAGCTTTATTCGCCATATAGTACAAAGTTAATGCGGAGAACACAAACGAAATTTCTGTCCGATTCACATGGATTTAGTCTTTATAATTTAGTAAATTATAATGCGGAAGATGTAGAAGAGAAAATGAGAAGATATCGTTTTGTTACTTTAGTTGAATCGATCAGACTTATATATAGCTCCAATACAAATGTCGCTTCCGATTTGACATTTTCCGATATCGAAACCTGTTATTATATTTGAGTGACATCTGTCTATGTTTTGATATATTCCTCCATACAAACCGGGTAGGTTGGACCTCTCCACTCTAGAAAATATTTATTTTAACGGATTTTGGACAAAGTCGGCACACCATATTTCATGCATTTCATGCAATGCATTTCATCCTGAAACATCGAGTGAAACTGAAATATTCTAAAGTGGACCACGTGGGTGTATGCTTTGATATAGACCCCATTGAAACGTCACTCCCGATTTGATTTGTATCGCTCTAAAATCCCATATTGCAATCGGATCAATTGGATCCCAGGAACATATTTTGTGGAAGTGGATCATTTTGGTACATGATTTGATACAGCCTCAATATTAATACTCCACCGACCTATGATTAACGTAAGGTTAACTGGTCCATAAAGAACTGCATTTGGTACTCTGTAGATACGCAACATAAAAGGATTTTCGGAATTTTTACTTAAATGGGCGATCTAAGGAAGCGCGGATAAAGGAGGTATCCAGCAAACGGGAGAAATATAAATTAGTTGTATATGTACTATCAGAGACGAAATTGAAACAAATAAGAAGGCGTTAAGTTCGGCCGGGCCGAATCTTATATACCCTCCACCACGGAGTGCATTCCACACTAGCTTTTTGTTTCGAGTCTTCATAGTCAGATGAATGTATACACCGAATTTCGTGATTTCAACTTCTCTTACGTACGCAGTATAAGACAACTTCATGATTGTCCCATTTTTGTCGTAAAAGCAACAAAATAAAGTACGAATTTGTTAGAGAAATTATACACCGAATTTCATAATTCTATCTGCGGCCATTTTGTTGGTACCATTTTTATCCCCTTTTTCGCGTTTTACCCCTTAAAAGTACGAGTTTCGAAAATCTATGTATTTATCGTGTCTATGCAATTAGAGGGAAGTACACACCGAATTTCGTCATTCTAGCTGTAGCCTTTTAGTTGGTACCATTTTTATCCCTCTGCTCCTTTTTGTTTTTCGTGTCTACTCAGTCAGATGAATGTATACAGCGAATTTTGAAAGTGTCCTTTATTTTATCTGTGTACGAAATCAGAGGAATATGTACACGGAATTTTATTATTCACGGTGCAGCCATTTAGTTGGTACTATTATAAAAATTATATAATTATATTATAAATATAAAAAGTACGAATTTAGAAAGAATTATGTATCTACTTTATTAGAGGAATGTACACGGCAAATTTCGTGTTTCTATCTGTTGTCGTTTGATAGGTACCATTGTATCCCTTTTTGTCCCATTTCGCCCCCTACAATTAAAATAATAATAATAAAAATCACTCTATGCACTCAGAAAAATGGAATTCTTAAATCTGAGTAAAATCCATACTCCAATTTAGTTTAACAATTTTACTCCAGTTTAGGTAAAATTTCCTTACGAGAAGGAAAATTAAATAGATATGAGTACACTTTCCTTATTTCAAAGTCAGAAAAAATAGTACATATTCTCAAAATAGGGTAGCAAATTTCCTTAAAAATATTTTATTGGATCTAGTAAAAACTTCTTACAATTAAGTATATTCATACTTGTGTGGAAGAAAATTTATTAGCGTTTAACAAAGTAAATAATACAGAATTTTTTTGTATGGAAAAATTCCATTTAGGAAGTTTTTACTTAAAAATGTGTTTATTACTTCAAATAAAGTAAATAAATGTAATTAAATTTATGCCATGTTCCTCATACATTCAAGTATAAATGAACTTATAAAAATACTTCAGTATGTTTAGAAAAATACATGAATTCTCGTTCGTTAGCCGAGACATTCTTCATAAGTACTTCAAATATTACTCTAAACAATCACTGCGAAAGCGCCTACCTAGCCTCCGCAGCAGTCATGGTGAAATATCTCAACTCTTTATGGTATGAGTAAGATGAAACGTTTGAGAACTATACCATGTTGTCATTTTTCATATGAGTGTTGCATACTCTGAAGCGAAATAATTTATTTCAATTATCAGTATAGTCGTAGTCAGGCTGAATACAAATTTACTTGGTTTAAGGAAAATTTTAGTCAGGCTGAGTACAAATTTACTTGGTTTAAGGAAAAATTTCCGAAAATGTTCCTCAGATTGAGTATAAATTTACTTGCCATGACTACAAAATTTACTTAGTTTGAGTAAGTAGTTGAGTAATTTACTTGGATTAAGGAAAAAAATCTGAATATTTTTCTCAATTTGTGTATAAATTTACTTGATTTGAGTAAAATTTCTTAAAAATTTTCCTCAGATTAAGTAAAGATTTACTTGATTTGAAGAAAATTTTTCCTCAGTTTGAGTAAATTTTACTTGCTTTGAAGAAAAGTTGAACTGGAACAAGTTCAAAGCATGTCCTATTTTAAAAGAAAAGTTTGTACTTGATGTGAGAAATTATTGCCTTAGCGCTATACGAAGTTCAATTTTCATCAGTTTTAGTACATATTTGCTTAATCCGTGGCATACTTTTTTCTGAGTGTGGTACGCTTTTATGCTATAAGGGGAATGCGCATTGCAAATATCAAGTAAATACAAGCTAATATGTTCAAAAAACGCTGAAATACTGTAAATATTAGGGGTATTTTCAGTCCTTGTGAGGTAACAATTTTTCGCTCTGGATCGATTTCGCCCACTTTCAATCCCAACCGATCTGCAACCATATTCGCTCATTTCGTTTGGAAGCTAGCGAGCTTTCAACAGACAGACGGACATGGATATATCCAGGCCCGTGCGCAGGATTTTCCCCTGGGGGGGTTTTCATCTACACTCATAAAAAAGTTAACCCTATAATGAGTTAAAATTAACTAAAATTTAGGAAACCAAGTACATTTTTACTAAATATAAGAAGATTTTTTTCTGAATTTTTCTTAAATCTAAGTAAATTCTTCCGAAAAAACTTGTAATTTTTTACTAAATTTAAGCAAAATTTTCCTCAAATTTCCTTGTTGAAAATTTCCTAAAACTAAGTAAATGTTCACTCAAATCAAGTAAATATTTACTCAAACTGAGGACAATTTTGCTGATTTTTTTTTCCTCAAAACGAGTAAATTTTTACTTAAACTGAGGAAATTTTTTATTTTATACAAGGAAAAAAGGTGCAACTAAAATAAGTTCAATTTAACTAAAAAAATCAAACAAGTTTTGCATCAGAGTATGCAAAACTGATACAAAACATGACAACATGAAATATTTCTCAAAAGTTTCATGATACCTCTGCCATAAGGAGTTGAGCTATTACTCCATGATTGTTGCGAAGGCAAGATAGGCGCCTTCACAGTGGTTGTTTAGAATAATTCATAAAGTATTTAAGAAATAAGTCTCTGCAAACGAACGAGAATTGCTTCTTAGATTAATATTCACTATTTTTTAAACAATTTCAAATGTTTTTATAACTTCATTAATACTTAAATCTATGAAGAACTGGTATAAATTTCAGTAAACATTTTAACTTAACTTAGTTAAAATTTCCTAAATGGAATTTTTTCCATACAAACAATTTCAGATTTTTTCTCACTTAAAACTTAAAACATAAGTTTGAATTTACTCAATTGTAAGAATTTTTATCACATCCAAAGAAATGTTTTTAAGTAAATCTACTACCCTTTTTCTAGTAAATGAACTATTTACTATGGCTTTGAAAGAAGGAAACTTTACACATACTTAGTTAATTTTCCAACTTTTTAGGACATTTTTACTGGACCGTTTGGAAACCACTCATATTTTATTGCCATGATCTTCGAGAAATATTTTGATACATTCGTCCGACAGACATTGTCGGCAAAATTGCATTTCAGTAATCCCTGATAGATGGATTACTTACACTCAAAGGAATATGTCAGTAAAAGAAAGCAGCAAGTCTACTGAAAGAGCAGATTTTCTGCTGTTAAAAAAGAGACAGCAGATTTGTATCTGCTGAGATGGTAAACAGCGGTTTGCTGTTTTTATCAATATATGTGATACGCATATTGTCCCAAGCTAATATAAAAGAAAATTCGAGCTAAACTCTCTTTTGAACGCTTATCTATTTTTCCATGCTTTATATAAGGTTACTTTCTATATATGTTTGTGTGGCACAAAATTTGAAATCAATTTTTGAAAGCTTTTTTCTCAACCAATTTTGCTCAAATTTTGCACACTTAATCATTTTCGATGACAATACAAGGAAATGGAAAAATTTGACCAATTGGACAAAGGGGCGTGGTACCTCCCATACAAACCACAAATTAAAAATCTATTATTTCTGCTCCTGATAACGGTATGTAAACAAAATTTGGTAAGTCGGTTTGGTGTGCATGTTGTAAGTGCTGCTGCAAATATGGGCGGGATTGTACAAAGGGGCGTGGTACCTCCCATACAAACCACAAATTAAAAATCTATTATTTTTGCTCCTGATAACGGTATTTGAACAAAATTTGGTACGTCGGTTTGGTGTGCATTTTTTAAGTGCTGCTGCAAATATGAGCGGGAATGGACAAAGGGCGTGGTACCTCCCATACAAACCACAAATTAAAAATCTATTATTTCTGCTCCTGATAACGCAGTAATTTTTCCTTCTACAAAAGATAACTAAAAAAGAATTTCTAGGCCCAATAGAATTCTGCTTGCATAAAGCATGGATTTGAAAAATTTTTTTTTTTTGATTTACTAGTTATATTTTAATTAACAACAGCCAATTTTAGCAGACTGCAAACTCTTTAGCAGGAGAAAACTGCTGTTATGTCAAAAAAACAGCTGTAATAGCAGAAGAGTGTCTGCTGAAAGGCAGCAGACAATCGCTTTTATTAACAGACTTGTTCTCTAAGTGTAGAACTTTTTTTAAACAGTTGCTTGAAATTACATACATATCGAGGGCTCATATTCATAAGTGGCTATGAACAAAAACATAACTTTTCAGGAGAGCGAAAAAACTGATTTTCTCCTTAATTTGAAGGTAAATTATTAATCATTCTTCTACAGTTTAATCTAAAAAGGAATACTAATTGCTACGATTTAAAAGTTTCCGAAATTTCCTAGTATTCGCGGTTTCATGGTTCATAGCCACTTTTGTATGTTTAAAATTGAGCACTATGAATGTTGAAATAAGAATAAGATTTATTGTAAACTCCATAACTTTTTTCATGAAACCTTGGCTATGTTGTATAGAAAACGCATTTTCTGTGATGTACACAGCGAATTTAAAGATTCCAGCTTCATCTGTCAGATTGGTCGCTTGTAACATATATGTAGCCAGTCGCGAAAATCGCTGCAATTGATGAAAATCCAAAATTCGCCGTTGCAATTCCTTATATTTTAACTTTCTTCATTCATACACAAATATGAAGTCAGCAATCACGCCGGTTTTTTTTAATATACTTTTAACAATTTTTGACTTTACAGCCACCATTTTTCCTATATATAATATAAGCCCTATATATATTTTGAAGAAATATTACACAAAAAACGATCAAATTCCTCGGCGATTAACTCTTCAGTCCCGCATTTTTTCTATGATTGGATATGCTTTTTGACAAAGTATGGGTCTAAATAAGATGTCTAAAGAGTTTTGGGGTTTTTAGTTTATATAGGACATGAGTAAGAGGATGTTTACTCAAAATCTTTATACGCATATTCCAATTAAATAAAAAATGTTTCTTCATTTTTATAATCCAAAATATGTATAAATTCGAATAACAAATACATTTTTTTTGTATTCGATGAAATGCAAGAAGAAACAACTAGAAATTTTAATTCCAAAACACCAAATAATTGGTATTTTAGAGTTTTGTTTTCCTACGTAGATCCAAGTTACTGAATTTGTTCTTTCTCTTTTGAATAATACTTGTTACATATGTACAAAAAATACTCACTTTGAAAAATTTTTGACATATTAGTAAGTTAAAACTCATTTCTTATTGTTTCGCAACTTTAAAGTAGATTTCAAAATAGAGACATACACGCAGAGAAAAAATGCATTTCGTAGAAACGAAATTTTAGACACGTGAACATCGTTTTTTTTTTGGGAAAAATAAGTTTGTTTGCGGTAAACATGTCATCAGTTGTAAATGAATAAAGAGAAATAAGTTTATGTATATCAAACAGTTTTCTTTGTTTGTCGAAATGAATTTGTATTATAATTGCAAACTCCCAAAACATTGGAAGTAACAGAAACCGTTGTTGTTGCATCTGTGATGAAAATAGGGCACATCGGTTCAGATTTAGATACAGCTCCATAAAAATGTCCAATCGCAAATGTTACATCTTAGCGCTCTACAAGCATCAAGCAAATTATTTGCTTTTATTAAGAATATTTTAGATTTCATTATGATATCACAGTGATTCTTATCTACACTTTTTTAAAATTACTAAACGATTTTGTTATTAAGTTTCCAAACTTTTATTGCAGTACACAATTAAAAGTTCATAAGATATAGCTCTATTCGAATGTCAAGAAGTGGTATCGATTAATGAAAATTTTCCGAACAATTTGGGGTCCATTACCGAAATTAGCACTACACAATCTTGAAATTGGCACAATTCGTTTAGTTTGTTTGTATTTTTAATAACCTTTGTCCGAAATTCAAGAAAGTGTCCAAGATTTTTAATGTAATTTTCAAAGAACTTAAAAATTCTATATTTTATTGCTTCAGAAAGTCTAGAAGGTATTAAAAAGTATATATTCGAAACCTCTCTGGGGGGGTTTAAACCCCCAAAACCCCCCCCTGCGCACGGCCTTTCTATATCGTCAGAATATAATATACGACCCAGAATATAGGGAGTGATTTTTTAAAAGCTATAGGAAAGTTTTTCAAAAAAAAAAACACATAAAATTCAGAAAAATGCATGAAATCTTTATTTGAATCGATAGTACGGTCCATATAATTTAATGTTTGAAGATTATTTCATGCAAATGTTGACCTTGACTGCGCCTCAAATGGTCCATCCGCTTAGTCCAATTTTGGCATTTCCATGTTTTTGAGCAAAAGAGGCGCAATTGCTGCGAACGGCGACGAATCGATAATTGATGGTCATCATTAACACTGGCCGATACAGCTGCGATATTTTCTTCACTTCGCACTCTACGTAAGCGTGTTGGTGGTTTAATGTCCAACAATGTAAATTTGGTGCGAAATTTAGTCCGAATAGCCGCTTCAGTGGGTCGATTAAACTGACCATAAAATGGAACTTTCTTAACAGAGCACGCATTTTGATAATAAAATTCAATAATTTGCAAGCGTTGTTCGTTTGTAAGACGATTCATGGTTAAATTATAGACCAAACTGAAGATGTTTGACAGTGAAACAAAACACGAAACGTGCGTCAGCTGTTTAAACTAGTGTTGCCAAAAAGATAATAGCTAAAAATCACCCTTCTTATACTTTATGGGGTATCCGATGATTATTTTAAGGTGTTACAAACGGAATGACAAAGTGAATATACTCCCATCCTTAGGTGGAGGCTATAAAAAGGGCTAAAAAAGGGGAATCAAACGTCTACATCTAACATCATGACTTTTGTTTTGTTGTCTCCTCTGTGGATGATCTGTGTGGATCAAAATGAGATATGAATGGTACCTACAGTCAGCGTATATATTCCGACTGTGAAGACTGAAACAATTATTTTCATAATATTTATGATTTTGTCATAAACTCAGTAAACGTTTTCATTAAAAAGTCGCCAAAGAAACGATTCATGAAATGTATGAAATATGTTTCATATGCACAAATCAATGAAAAATGCCAAGGAATTTCTGAAACATTCCATAGAATTCATGAAATGCAGTTCTTCACTCAATGAATTTTGTCATAAAATTTCTTTATTTTTCACAATATAATTTATGAAAATGTTCATAGATTTTATAATGAAAGTTCATTATTTTTATGAAAATGTTGCATAAATATTAAAAATTTCTACGGGAAATTGGTTCACTGACCAGTCCATACACCCCATGATTGTCGCAGCTGACATAGGAGAAATGAGAATTGGTAGTACTGTAGTATTCAACAGAATAAAGTCGAGACACTGATAATCTATTTGTGAACCGTTTCACAAAAACAACAAAGTCCTTAATTATTCATTCAAATATTTTATTATTTATTTCATAATCTTTTATTTAATACAATGATTTTTTTGTTTTATCTTAATAAGTTTCACTAATATAAGAATTTTATTTTATGAAATATGATGTGTTTAGGAAAACAATGTCTAACACATTTCATTTTATTTACGAAATCGCTTCATAAATATTATGAAGGAAAATTCTTTCAGTGTAGATGCGCAATATTGTTTTTCGATTTTTTTACTATTATGTATAACGTGACATATTGAAGATTGCATAAAATATACAAATATAATATAGTAGAAAAAATTTGGTCTAAAATAATGGATAATAAGTTTTTGCATTTTTCCAAAAAAAATACTCACATTCCCAATGCGGGGAAAATGTGTTCCCTAATTTGCGTTTTTACTAATACGCCTTTATTTACTCAGATGTAAAATATTTTCTGTTTTTAAGCATTTATTTGTTTTAAAAATCATAAAATAATGCGAGATTTGAACATAAATGGTCAAAACATGTATTTTTGCATTTATTGAAAACTTCAATATGAATTATTGTATTGTATTGTTATTATAACTATAACGGATTTTTAAATATAAAACAGCGTACACGTCTTACTAAATACCATTAATATATCCACTAATTCGAAAAAGGGGAACAAATATAAAATGAGTTTGTTGTACGAAATACCCAGATTTGTAAAGTTTTCGTAAATAATGTGTATATTAAACCGGGACACCCCATATATTCATAAAGAAAAAAATTAGTAAAAATATATACAATATATATTTTTTATTGTTTAAACACATTGTGAATTAGGGGTTAAGAACTTAGATTTTAGAAGTTACTTCTAGAACTAGACGTAGGAGTCAAAAGTGATTAAAGTAGAAAATGCAGCTGTTGACATTCTAAGAACAATGATATGTCACACGTTACGATCGGATTATAAATGGAGACACTGAAAACAAAAAAACAAAATGCGCCGCATAAAAAGTTTAAATCATGTTCAAATTATCTTGAATTCTTGGGGGTGACCGGTACAACATTTTTTCCGACCCGCTCTATAATATATAGTTCAAAAGGTTATTATTTCAAGTTATTTATTTCAAGTCCGGTGATTTGGATATATGGTAATATTAATAAATCACTGGAAAGGTCTTGCCCCAGAGCAATGCAGAATCACATTTTTGTACAAAAATTATGTTAATTTTAATAATAATAATTTAATGGTACAGAATAGTGACACTATAATTCTGAAAGGACATGTTGAGTAGAACATTCTTGTGGAATAAACGTATAGTCCATCTGAGTCTGAGTTTCTTTTTACAGTAAGTCAAAGATTTAATTTTTTGGTGGGAGCATCATACTAAGTGAACACAGGAAAAAAACTGCGTTAAGTTCGGCCGGGCTGATCTTTATATACCCTCCACCATGAATTGAATTCCACAGAGTCTATCGATTTTCGTAGAAGTGCAGTAACGCGACAGCAAAATGATATTTTTTTTAATATAGCCAAACCAAAACAAATAAATTATTGGAAAAATAATTTTATAAATAAATATAATATTTTTATTATTTCAAACCTCGCTTATAAGGCAAGGTTGCCAATACGTTTATACTATATATATATATATATATATATATATATATATATATATATATATATATATATATCGAGTCAATTCAAAAAGTAAATATAAGACAGCAATCTTCAAAAAAGCTTAAAAACTTCAGTGCGTCCAAGAGGAGAATGAATGCCGATTTAACAGCGGAACCTCCGTTATATCCGATTCACGACATGGTACGTTGGTCGGAGTCATTAAGATGCGTGCTGTCAAAGCACGACAGTGCTTTCATGTCAGAAGTATTGCTTTTCGTTGAATTCTGCAGGGGCCAAAGTCATTGCACAAATAATCTGATATTAACTGAAGGTTCTGAGGCGATAGTTTGCGCAAGTACAGTGGGTTTAAAAATTTGTTTTGTTAATTTTCGCTAGAAGCGGAATCCTTCGAAACAATGTCTTTTTGCAGCCAATATAGCACTTTTTCTCAACCAAACATGATTTTGAGCAACGTATGGGAACATGAACTGACAAAAATCAAAATCGATTGTTTTGAAAATATTCCAGATTGACAGTTTCGTTAATTTGTATATTCATCGTAACCTGAGCTTTTTCGACAGTCTTCCTAGATCGCAGCTGAAATTCACGATGAAGCAAGCATGTTGACCGGCCCGGTAGTCGAGTTGGTAGCGTGCTCGGCTATCAGCGTGGGGGTTGTGGGTTCGATTCCCACCAGAGGCTCTGGTCTGTATTAAAAAAATTTTATTAAATTCAAAATCGTGAAAGTTATGTCATTTTTAACAAGTAGGGAAAGGCTAAAGTCGGTATAATACCCTACACCACTCCCTGCGTATATACCTCGCTTTTATTATTACAGCGATCAATTTTATGAAGTTCATATAAATTATACAATTATACAGTACTATAAATTCATCAATTCAATTTGACTAAATTTAACGTAAATAATAAGATAATTAATCAAAATTTCCGGCAGATATTCCGAGTAAAGAAAATATAACATGATCTGGAAAAATGACAAATGTAGATTATTCAGGTATTCCTAGTGGATCCGATGCAATATGCAGCTTCTAAAGCTGTAATAGAGTAGAATGGGGGTTATACCAAAGTATGGACACATATATCTGACTTTCATAGTATATATTCTTAGTTGAAATATAATATAATCTGCAAAATTTGAAAAACTTCCGTGTAAAATGTGGGTAATAATACAAATGGGCCCATTTGTAAGGGCGCTACATTAAAAGTGGTTCCATATAGATCACTTTCAAAGTAGGTATTCTTAGTTGAAATTTAACATGATATGCAAAATTGTATGAAGATTCAATGCACGATATGGGTTCTAGAGCTGTATTAGAGCAGAATGATGGCCCAATTTGTGTGAGGGTTATACCAAAATATGGACCCATAAATTAGACTTTCATAGTATGTAATATTAGTTGAAATATAATATAATCTGCAAACTTTGAAAAACTTCTGATGTAAAATGTGGGTCCTAGAGAGGTAATAATTAAAATGGGGTCAATTTGTAATGGCGCTACATTAAGAAAGGGAAATTATAGATCACATTCAAAGTAGGTATTCTTTATTGAAATATAACATGGTCTGCAAAATTTTATCAAGATCCAATGTAAGATGTGGGTTCTAGAGCGATAATAGTGTAAACTGGGGGCCCATTTGTGTGGGAGCTAATCCAAAACTTCGACCTATATAGCTGGCTTTCAAAATAGGTGGTTCTTGTCTAAATATAACATTGTGTGGATAATTTGATCAAGATCCGATGTAAAATGTGCATTTTAGAGCAGTAATATTGTAAATCGGAGGTACATTTGTATGGGGCTATATCAAAACATAGCCCCATGTGATCCACTTTCCCGTGAGCTGTTTCTAGTTAAAATATAATACGATCCTGAAAAATTGGTCATGATCCCATGTAAAATGTGTATTCTAGAGCAGTAATAGGGTAAATTATAGGGATATTTGTATGGAGGCTATATCTAAATCTGAACCGATCTTACCCACTTTCAGCATAGGTGTTTCTAGTTCGATTATAAGATGTTGTGCCAATTTTAAAGAGAATCGGGAACAATATGCGGATTCTAAAGCGGAAAAAGTGAAATCGGGAGCGACATTTGTATGGAGACTATATCTAAATCTGAACCGATCTAAACCGCTTTCGTCACAGGTATTTCTAGTTAAATTATAAAGGGGTTATGCAAAATTTGAAGAAAATAGGGTACTATATGTGCTTTATAGGGTGGAAAAAGTCAAATCGGGAGCGACATTTGTATGGGGGCTCTATCTAAATCTGAACCGATTTTTTCCAAATTCAATACCAATCGTCCTTGGCCAAAAAAGTAACTTCTGCCAAATTTCACGACAATCGGACCACAATTGCGACCTGTAGAGTGCGAACAAGCTTAGATGGATTGCAGACGGACGGACAGACAGACGTCGTTAAATCGATTCAGCTGGTGATTCTAAACCGATCCGTATACTTAAAGCTCAATTATTTCTTGGTGTTACAAACATTTGGCGCGAAACTAACTTATAATACCCTAGTCCACGAAGTGGTGTAGGCTATAAAAATGTCAGTGCATTTTTTTAAAGATCTCACATATTTGGTTGTAGTTACGATAATCGGAAATTTACTTTGTCATAGTATTCAACACTAAAAAGGCTTCCTATTTTTATACCCTCCAACTCCAAGATGGGGGTATATTCACTTTGTCATTCCGTTTGTAACACCTTAAAATATTCATCGGAGACCCCATAAAGTATATATATTCTGGGTCGTGGAAAAATTCTAAGACGATATAGCCATGTCCGTCTGTCTGTCTGTTGAAAGCACGATAGCGGCCGAACGAAATGAGCTAGGTGGTTCAAATTTTTCATAAATGTGTCTTATGGTTCCAGATCGCTTGGGATTGAAAGTGGGCGAAATCGGCCCAGAGGGAAAAATTTTTCCCTCACAAGGATTGAAAATACCCCTAATATTTAGAGTATTTCATCATGTTTTTTAACATAATAGCTTGTATTTACCAGATATTTGCAATTCGCATTCCCTTTATAGCATAAAGGGCAGCATAGAGTGATTTTTATTTGTAGGGGGCGAAAAGGGATAAAAATAGTACCTATCAAACGACAACAGATAGAAACACGAAATTTGGCGTGTACATAACTCTAATAGAGTACATACATAATATACAAGTATTTTTTCTAAATTTGTACTTTTAAGTGGTTAAATGGGGATAGAGGGATAAAAATAGTACCAACCAAACGGCTGCACGTAGAATAATGAAATTCGGTGTATATATTCCTCTGATTGCGTAGACACATAAAATAAAGGAAATTTTCGAAATTCGTACTTTTAGGGTGAAAAATGGAAAAAGGGGATAAAAATTGTACTAAACAAATGGATGCAGCTAGAACCATGAAATTCGCGGTATACATTCATCTGACTGAGTGACACGAAGAAAACGTTTTTCCAAAATCGTACTTTCAAGGGATTCAATGGGAGCAGAGGGATAATGGTACCAACTAAAAGGCTACAGCTAGAATGATGAAATTTTTGAAAGTCGTACTTTTAAGGAGTAAAATGCGAAAAAGGGGATAAAAATGGTACCAACAAAATGGCCGAAGATAGTATCATGGAATTGGGTATATACATTCCTCTGTGTGCATAGCGACGTAAAATAAGTTTTTTCCAAATTCGTACTTTATTTTGTTGCTTTTACGACAAAAAATGGTAGAATCATGAAGTTGTCTTATACTGCGTACATGAGAGATAAGGTATTTTCAAAATGTATACTTTTGAATTTAAAATAGATGGAAATACAACCAACCAAAGGACTGCAGCTGAAAATACACTCTCTATCCCCCAATATTTAGGGTACTTATGATTGCTGCCTTATAAAGAGTGATTTTTTTGAGGTTAGGATTTTCATGCATTAGTATTTGACAGATCACGTGGGATTTCAGACATGGTGTCAAAGAGAAAGATGCTCAGTATGCTTTGACATTTCATCATGAATCGTCTTACAAACGAACAACGCTTGCAAATTATTGAATTTTATTATCAAAATGCGTGCTCTGTTAAGAAAGTTCATTGCGCGCTTCCATTTTATGGTCAGTTTAATCGACCCACTGAAGCGGCTATTCGGGCTATTGTGACTAAATTTCGCACCAAATTTACATTGTTGGACATTAAACCACCAACACGCTTACGTAGAGTGCGAACTGAAGAAAATATCGCAGCTGTATCGGCCAGTGTTAATGATGACCACCAATATTCGATTCGTCGCCGTTCGCACCAATTGGGTCTCTGTTACTCAAAAACGTGGAAATGCCAAAATTGGACTAAGCGGATGGACCACCTAAGACGCAGCCGCGGTCAACATTTAAATGAAATTATCTTCAAAAAGCAAATGTCATGGACCAATCTAACGTTTCAAATAAAGAACCGATGAGATTTTGCAAATTTTATGCGTTTTTTTTTTTAAAAAAGTTATCAAGCTCTTAAAAAATCACCCTTTACTTACTTTATGAATTGAAGTATTATTTCCATTATATATATACATAGTATAAAAATATTGGTAGCCTTTTCTTGAATTTCTGATTTTTTAATTAAATTTCTGATTTTCATACATTTGAAATTTGTTGGGGACATTCCTCTTGTAGCTTGGAAGCACCGCAAAGAAAATAAATGTTTTAGCTGGCGAAATGGATAAAATTTGGTACCAATGATACGACAACAGCTGGAATCATGAAATTCGATGTGTACATCCCTCTAATTGCATAAACACGTAAAATAGAGGAATTTTTCGAAATTCGTACTTTTAAGGGACATAATTGAAAAAGAGGGATAAAAATGGGACCTTCCAAACCGCTGAAGTTGATATCATGAAATTCGGTGTATATAATCGGTGTGTATTCCGTGGTCTGACTATGAAGACTCGAAACAAAAAGGTTTTTTTCCAAATTTGTACATTTGGGCGGAGAATGGGGGAATGGGGATATCTTTGTACTTTCTTATCAAAATAATACAGTCACTTTGTCTGTATCTGAAAATGATTCTCCCTAATGGTGACTGACAATCACCTAATAATTAGGCATGTTCACTTTCACAATTACAGCATTGTATTTATATTTATATATAGTAGTAGATTTTAAATAGTGCGCATAAGTATATAGTTTGTAATAGTAAACAAATATAGTAATTTGCATAACAATATCACAATTTTCGTAATATGGTACTGTGCTTCTATGTAAAGTCGACATCCTTAAATCTGCTGGTAATACTGTGGAATGCACTCCGTGGTGGAGGGTATATAAGATTCGGCCCGGCCGAACTTAACGCCTTCTTACTTGTTTTATTTATTCTTAATTTAATTTTGTTCAATTAAAAAAATATTTCGTAATTTTTAAAATAATATATATTTGTTCTCTATATACATTATAACTTTCAGAATGGCCACGAATCAACTTTCTGAGTTGCAAATCAAATAGTACGCATCTCCCTACCACAAAAATACCAAATTAAAAGACGAGAAGGGTAAAAAGGGTTTGTGAAACGTGTTCATGTGTTTTTAATCTATATATATAAAAGAGTTGCGTTACTGACTGACTGACTGACTTATCATTGACCAGTCCACAGACCAAACGGCTGAAGCCAGGCTCATGAAGTTTTCAGTGTAGTTCCCAAATATGACGTCGACGTCGACTAAGAAAGGGTTTTACGAAATTCGTACGTTTAGGGGGTAAAATCGGACAAACATCGAACCTTCGTCATTACCAAACGGCAGTAGCTATAAACATAAAATTCGGTGAGTTCTTTGCAATGGCCATGCAGACGCGCTACAAATAGGGATATTTCGAAATTTGTACTTATAAGGGGTGAGCGGGACAAAAAGGGATAAAAATGGTACCAACTAAAGTATTGCAGCTATAGTCGTGAAATTTGGTATGTAAATTCCTCTCACCACATAGAAGCGCAATATAAATGCATTTTGTACTTTTAATGGTTGCGCGGGACAAAAAGGGATAAAAATGGTACCAACTAAAGTATTGCAGCTAGAATCTTCATATTTGATGTGTAAGTTATTCTGACCATGTAGAAGCGCAGTAAAATTGGATTTTTCGAAATTTGTACTTATAAGAGGTGAGCGGGACAAAAGGGATAAAAATAGTACCAACTAACTTATTATAGCAAGAATCGTGAAATTTGGTATGTAAATCCCTCTGGCCATGTGTAAGCGCATTAAAATTGGATTTTTCAAAATGTGTACTTTTAAGGGTTACGAGGCACAAAAAGGAATAATAATGGTACTAATTTAAGTATTGCAGCTATAGTCTTGAAATTTGGTGCGTAAATTCCTCTGTCAATGTAGAAGCGCAAATCCTAATGGATTTTGTCGAAATTTTTACCTATTAGGTGTGAGCGGGACAAAAAGGGATAAAAATAGTACCAACTAAAGTATTACTGCTATAGTCGTGAAATTTGGTGCGTAAATTCCTCTGACAACGTAGACTTGCAACATAAATGGATTTTTCGAAGTTTGTACTTTTAAGGGGAGATCTGGACCAAAAAGAATAAAAATGGTACCAACATTAGGATTACAGCTAGAATCATGAAATTTAGCATGTAAATTCCTCTGACCATGTAGAAGCGCCATTAAAATGTATTATTTTTCGAATAACAGGCTCTGCGGTTGTAATTTTTTGTTAAAAACTGGGTAGAAAATGATAAAAAATATATATACGAAGGGAGTTCAGCTAAAACAGTGCACATTGACAAGCACATTCCTATGTTTCCAATTTACTATTTTAGAAAAGAAAAATCAAATAAATACTATCCTAAAACATAGACGGAAAATAACACACTCCTGACTTTTTCGCGTGAGAAGCAGCGGGTAGTGGATATTTCAGTAGAGCGCGGTAAACAAAAAATATAAATTGTACAATTTTGCAAAATTTTCATTTTCGCGGCTGACTTTTATGTTTTGTAATTTTCCCGCGATCTATCGAACGGATCGGGCTGATTTTTTTAATGTATATTAAGAACCATTGTTGCTTGTAACATGTATGTTGTCAGTCGCCAAAATCAGGGCAATTGTTGCAAAAAATCAAAATTCACAGGTTTGGACTTTATAGGCAACACCTATCCTATTCCACATGTATTGTAGTCAATAACTTGGGATTCAAATTGCAGTGAACGGTGAGATGATGGTGATGATAGCACGATATACCCCGAATCTAGGTAAAACTGTTTAAAAGTAAATAGTGAGAATTCAGAATTTAGTTTTTAAAATACATGTATTACATTTATTTATTGAAAGATAATTTAAACAATATTTTTATCGATTTTTTTTTTTTGAAAATGGAAGAAATGCATGTAATGATTTTGTTCCGGGAATAGCAATTTACTGATTAAAAATGTCCTCTAAAATATCAATTTCTTTATGATATTCCTCCTTTGAGCTTAATGAGACATTGATTTTTGGTAGTAATTTTACGTAATTAAACAAATTTGTAGCGTTTGTAATTTGATTTTCTAAAGGACACTGTAAACTTGATTTTGTTGCTTCTCGTTTTTAACGATCCTCCAACTCCATCGCATGGACCTTTGCCGTGAGATGTAGCAAAACAATACCATTCTGCTTTGCAGCCGAAATCTTCTTCATGGTGTACAAGGTTTACAAAATTTTTTCCATTTTTATACTCTGCAGAACAACTAAATTATATCCCTATTAATATTATAAAACTTTAGTGTAAGTCTGTCTGTCTGTTTGTTGGCTGAACCGATGTTGTTGAAATTTTCAGTACAGATAGATGCAGGTCTGGAAGGAGCTATAGGCTATAGAATTTAGAAATTAGCTCTGTGGGCGGAGAGAGCATGGCAAAAGTGTTTTTGAGAACTAGGAGGCTGAAAATTGGAACGTGTATATTACTGACGACGAGAATGATAAATATGATGCCGAAATTTGGAATTTCGTTTTGTGGGCGGAGTGGGCGTAACAAAAGTGTTTTTGAGAGCTAGAAGGTTGAAAATTGGTACATATGGGGCATTCCACGACAAATGGGACAGTTAAAAAAATATTTCTGATTTCGTCCATTTTTTTATAATTTATAGTACTCATTAAAAAACACCTCCTGGTATACTTTGAGTGTTTTCTCATTACCCGTTAAAAATATATAGCTTTTTTAAAAAATCTTATAACTTCTTCAAAAATGGTCCGACTTAGATATTCCTTTTTTAATATTTTTTTTTTGAAGTACTTTGTGAGAATCATCTCCTTATAGAGGCCGGGTTTGATGTTGAAAAGTCGCTGCGAAGCCACTTGAAAAGACTTTTGACATGGTCGAAATCATGATCGTGGTAGTCTGCAGCCAAGTAATAAATGTCACCATGCCATTTGTAAATAAATTTGCATTCTATTAAATATAGAAGCAAAATGGTCTTGAGCCAGGACAATATCCCAGTTCAAATCAAATATTGATTACAGGCCAAAAAAAATGCAAACGAAAAAACTAAAACAAATGAGCGTTGGCACGGCAGAAGTATTGCTGGGTAACTATACCTGCATATACACATACTTACATATGCAACTCAATGAGATGCTTGTAAGATGGCATGTGTGCTTTATTACTTGGTGCGATTTTTTAAACGCAAATTCGGCAAGTGAGTTGTGATTCTCGTTCGTTTGTGAGAATCATCTCCTTATAGAGGCCGGGTTTGATGTTGAAAAGTCGATGCGAAGCCACTTGAAAAGACTTTTGACATGGTCGAAATCATGATCGTGGTAGTTTGCAGCCAAGTAATAAATGTCACAAAGCCATTTGTAAATAAATTTGCATTCTATTAAATATAGAAGCAAAATGGTCTTGAGCCAGGACAATATCCCAGTTCAAATCAAATATTGATTACAGACCAAAAAAAAATGCAAACGAAAAAACTAAAAAAAAAATATTCAAAAATATTTCGTATTATATTTTGAATTTTTAAATTAAAACTTTTTTTAATTGTTTGTACTCTTCGATTTTCTCGAAATTTTTTTATTTATTCTGTAAATTTTGAGCCCTGGTTGAAAGTGGGCATACAATAATTACTATGTTTTTTATTTTTTTTAAAATTTGCAAAAACGAATTCTCTTATATCCACTGTATGCTTTTTCCCTTCAGCTATTTTGAGTTGATATTTAAAAATTCTTATCTTTAACATAAAGTAATATCTCGTGTTCTGTTAATTAATACTCAATAATAAATGATGATTTCCATTTATTTATGTACTTTTTTTAAACATTGTTATTATTTGAACGAGAATATTTTTTGGTAACGAATTCTCTAATCTCCACTATGCTTACCTTGACCGGGGTGCCATCTAGTGGAGTCGATAAGTACTAGTCGTATTACAACTTATAATATGGCCACACTGATCGGCGCTTGGGAATTTGTTCATTGGTTTTGTAAAATACCGTTACTCATTGAAATTGTTCCCTTTTACATGGGCGATTTTTTGCATTATTCATAGTTGTCCGAATCTGTCAATCGCGAAGTTGGTGGATTTTTTGCATAAAGTGATGGTGAATAAAAAAATAAAATTTTGCAAAATAAAATCAATATGGACGTGAGTGATTATTGGCTCACGCTCACGAATGAGAAAATTTGAATTACGCACGTAGATTTTTTCATTACTCACGTTCACGCACGCTCACGTGAGTAAAATAAATCACGTGATTCACGTAAATCACGAAAACAATTTACACAAAGAAGATAATATATACACTCTAAATCGAAATGAGTAACGCCACGCAAATCCGAAAATTATATTTTTAAATCACTTTACGTTTGCGATGTCTGTCTTAAATTCATATTTTTAAAATAGTATACAAAATAAATAAGTTAAAAATCTGACACATACATACATAAAATTCAAATAGAAAACAAAGCATATGCCCGTATACATAAGTGCTATATGTTTTTTTAATTGAACTAACCCTAAGGGGGTTTCCTATATAAAATCAGAGCCTAGTGTTGGCGCAGGAAATGCTTGCTTAAATAATAGAAAAATGTAATTATACCTGTATTTGTTTGTATCAGAAATAAATATGACTTTAATTTTGAATGGAAAATTTCACATTTTTAAACGAAATAAAATATATGCTACCCACGAAAAAATCACGTGATTCAATATGAAAATTCCATAAATTACGAAGAAATCCTAAAGAATCTCCAAAAAATGTTTAATGATAAAGACACTACTCGAGATCATAAGTTGAAATTATTAACACTATTGCCAGTTAATTGGAGCATTAACAAAATTTGCGACATCGTAGGTGCTACAAAACACATGGTAGTACGTCGAAAAAATTAGGGGAAGGGGAAGGTGTTATGTGTGTGCCAAAAAAAGGTGGAGTAAGAAAAAAGTTTTAAGTTAAAATACGTTTGTTGAAAACTACTTTACGTCTCTATAATCAAGTAAATCGTATTCTTTTTAGGCCGATTCTTATCAGACGACATGAAAAATAAAGTTCTCGAACTTTATAAAAGATGAAGTTAGTGTCAATTTGCCTGGATAGAAAGATTTTCTTTCCGTGCAAAATTGTGATGGCCAAAGACAACACATTCAAAAAAGCCTTATCATGTGTAATTTGAAAGAGCTGTACCAACTGTTTAAAGAACATTATCCTGACTATTGCATCGGATTTTCTAGTTTTGCTTCACTGAGACCTATACATTGTGTACTTGCAGGATCCAGTGGTACACATACCATTTGTGTGTGTGCTATTCACCAGAATATCAAACTCATGATGTTAGGTAAATATCATAGAACTTTATTTTCTTATTGTAAGCCTAAATACTTTAATTTTGTGACAGGTTCTAATTTTATAATTATATAGTCATTACTTTTAAATTATAGTGACACCTTTAAATTAATTTTGTGTTCTAGTCCATCATCAGATTGTTATTTTGGCAAATGTGTGGAGTTCCTAGGAATCGATGTTCTTCAAAATGTATTAACCACTATATTTCATGAGAATATTGTCGAAAATATTACATATAAATATTGGATATTGAACCCTCGATGTAGTCTTGAGACACTCAGTAAAAGCTCCTCAGAATTTGTTGAAATATTTTGCAATCATATTGTCAGTATTTTAACACACGACTTTATAGCCAAAGAACAATCAGCTTTTCTGAAACTCACTAAAGAATCGTTAAAAAACGATGAAGTTGTGGTGATCTGTGATTTTGCTGAAAACTACGCATTCGTAATACAACACGCCGCACCGGGGTTTCACTGGAACAATAACCAAGCAACAATTTTCCCTGTTGTAATTTATTACAAAGATAATTATAAACTTTCTCATCAAAGTTTAGTCATAATTTCTGACTATTACCCAATGCAGCAAAAATTTTTACATTTTCCGATGGTGCTCCACAGCAGTTCAACAATTTTAAAATTTTCGTGAACATTTACTATCACAAAGAAGACTTTATGATGGACACTGAATGACATTATTTTGCAACAGCTCATGGTAAGGGGCCTTGTGATGGTATTGGGGGAACACTAAAAAGAATGGCATCAAGAGTAAGTCTTCATGAGTGAACAAATAACTACTGCTCAAGAACTGTATGGATGGGCATCTAAATCGAATACTTTACCGAATATTCACCGGCACAGCACTATTTAGCACTATTTTATAGTTTAAATAAAAAAATTTCGAGAAAATCGAAGAGTACAAACAAATAAATATATCTTCAATATTCAATTCAAAGAAAATTACTTAAAAAAAATATTAACAAAAAGAATATCTAATTCGGACCATTATTGAAGAAGTTATGAGCAGAAGACTGACAAAAGAACTTCTATTTAACGATTTTTTAAAAAATCTATATATTTTTAACGGGTAATCAGAAAAACTCAAAGTATACCAGGAGGTGTTTTTTAATGGGTCCTATAAAATATAAAAAAATGGACGGCGTGGCAAAAGCGTTTTTTAGCTAGAAGGCTGAAAATTTGTGCATATATACTACTGACCACGAGAATGATAAATATGATGCCGAAATTTGGATTTTCGTTTAGTGGGCGTGGCAAAAGTGTTTTTGAGAGGTAGTGGGCTGAAAATTGGTACATATATATTACTGACCAAGATAAAGATCAATTTGATGCCGAAATTTGGATTTTCGTTTCGTGGGCGTTGGGGCGTGGCAAAAGTGTTTTTGAGAGCTAGAAGGCTGAAAATTGGAACGTATATATTACTGACGACGAGAAAGATAAATATGATGCTGGATTTTGAATTTTCGTTTGGTGGGCAGTGAGACGTGGCAAAAGCGTTTTTTAGCTAGAAGGCTGAAAATTGGAACGTATATATTACTGAACACGAGAATAATAAATATGATGCCGAAATTTGGATTTTCGTTTTGTGGGCGGAGTGCGCGTGGCAAAAGCGTTTTTTAGCTAGAAGGCTGAAAATTGGTACATGTATATTACTGACCACGAAAATGATAAATACCGAAATTTGGATTTTCGTTTCGTGGGCGTTGGGACGTGGCGAAAGTGTTTTTGTAGCTGGAATGCTGAAAATTGGAACGTATATATTACTGACCACGATGATATCAATATGAAACCTGATTTTAATTTTACCATTTGTTTTTTTTTTTGCCTGGTGATGCGGGCGGGGTTCAGTTAGTAATTATATAATTTTGTCAACAGATTATTCGGAACTTTTTCATAAGAAGTTTATAAATTATTTTTGAAATTGATGCACTGCTACAGTATTGAGCTCCAAAATATCAGAAATTATTACAAAGCTTATGCGTTCTTTTTAGAAGGAGCTAAGAAGCAATTACTATCAATTAAACGCTTTGCTTTGTGAGCCATGTGAGGATTCAAATTCATATTAAATTTTTCTAATACCCCAGAAGGCGATCTTTACTTTTATTTGTGGCTTTGAAGTTTTCTTTTAAAATTTTTCCAAATTTCATTGTCTTTATTAACTGACGGTTTTAAACCAAAAATTTTAGTTTCAAATTTAATTATCATTATTTTTTAACAATTCTCTTTTTTATTTTTTATTCCAAGTTTATTCAAGTTTATTGGAGTTACTTTTAATATTTCTAAGCAGGGCCGGTCGCTAGGGGGGGTTCAAACCCCCCCAGAGAGATTTCGAACATATACTTTTTGAAAACCTTCTAGACTTTCTGAAGCAATAAAATATAGAATTTTTAAGTTCTTTTTAAAATAACTCGTCTGAAATGGTAATTTTGCAGTAAAAACACGAAAACTACATAACAAATCGTGGACACTTTCTTGAATTTCGGACAAATTATGTAAAAATCTATTGGCGAGATGAAATCCTTCATTTCTGCGAAAAAGTATTAGCGTAACCTAAGAATTTTTTATGTAGACATTTTTTACTTATACAAAAGAAAGTGCAATACTTTAATTTTTAAATAAAATACAATTTGCATTTTTAAATTTCTTTAAATTCAAACGAATGATATACCCCTCTCTGAGTATAGAAATCGATTTGGACATTTGTATAAGGGCTATATCAAAACATTGACCCACATATTCCACTTCCACAACAGATGTTCACAAGGCAATATATAAAATGGTGTGGCTATTCGTATATTCCGTTTGCAATGCGTGGTTTGTAACATTTGCGATGCGACATTTTTATGGATCTGTATCTAAATCTGAACCGATGTGACCTATTTTCATCACATATGAAACAACAAAGGTTTCTGTTACTTCTAAATGTTTTGGGAGTTTGTAATGATAATACAAATCCATTTCGACAAACGAAGAAAACTGTTCTATCGAGGGCTCATATTCATAAGTGGCTATGAATAAAAACACAACTTTTCAGCAGAGCGAAAAACTGATTTTCTCCTTAATTTTAAGAGTACTTATGAATCATTATTCTACAGTTTAATATACATTTAAAAAGTTTTCGAAATTTTCTATTATTCGCGGTTTTATGGTTCATAGCCACTTTTGCACGTTTAAAATTGAGCCTATGGATGATGAATTAAGCACACAGCCATTAATGCTCAAATATATAAATAAGACTTATTGTAAACTCGATAACATTTTTTATGAAATGTTGGCAATGTTTTGTAGAAAATGCATTTTCTGGGATGTACACAGGAATTTATAGATTCCAGCTTCATCCGTCAGACTGGTACCATTTTTATCCCTTTTTCCAAAAGTGTACAAAAGTGGATATTGCGGTAGGGATATTTGGATATTTTTGGAAAACTTTCATTTTCGCGGCAAATATGGCTAAAATGATTTTCACACATGACATTTTTGTTTTATGACTTTCTCGCGATCTAACCAACGGATCCGACTGAATTTTTGTTTGTGTATTAAGAACCAATGTCCATTGTAACATATATGTAGGCAGTCGCGAAAATCGCTGCAATTGTTGAAAAATCAAAAATTCACGGTTGCAATTGCTTATATTTAAACTTTCTCTGTTCAGAATACTGAATCTTTTCTTACAGAAATATTCCGAATGAAGTTAGCAATCATATGCCATAAAAATATTTTGGTATTCCCAATATGATAAAAAGGTACGCTGGTTTTTCTAAAGATACTTATCACAAATTTTGACTTTACAGCCACCATTTATCCTATTTTAGCCTGATAACTTGGGAACCAAAATGCTATTAACCGCGAAATGATGGAATGATGATGATAATGCGATATTGTAACAATGCATAAATCTAGAAAAATGCTTTAAACAAATGAGTTGTAGCGAATTATAACATTCGGTTATATGCTGCTCCATTTTTGAACTATATTATTTATATTATTTTTATGTTCATAGCCACTTTTGCAGTCACAAAGTAACGTGTGAGTAGATAGCCAAATCAGAAAAATTTGCAAAAAAGGCTTTAGAACAAAATTTCTTCTCCAAATTTATATGACAGATGACATCCAAATCTGAGAATAGTTTGGCATCAAAAACTCATTTTCGAGAAAATAGTTCATAGCCACTTATGAATATAATCCCTCGATATGTAAACATATTTCTCTTTGTTCATTTACACCAACTGATGACATGTTTACCGAAAATAAACTAATTTTTCCCACAAAAGAAACTCAAAAACAATGTTCACGTGTTTAAAACATCGTTTCTAACATGAAATTATGGATCGGTTTCCCATGGAAATGCTGATATGTGTTCACATGCATCATTGTTCCATGAAGAACAATTTTAAGAAAAGATGGTTTTAAAAATAAAAAAGTGTATGTATGATCATCACTGTAATTAAGTAATACGCTCTTTAATTTAATTATGTTTCCATTTTCTAATACAAGTCAGAAACGATATTTTGTCAACTTTTTTTTCAAGCATGGTGTTTTTTTTTCATCGTAAAGCAAAAACGTAAGCTACATAAAATTCTAAGAAAATTCTCCGAAGAAACCATGTATCTAAAATAAAATCCTAATCCGCGCCTCTCGACCAGAGTTACAAGCCGAACCATATTTATCGGCGGCGGCGGCGCTACACAAAATGGGTCGGCGGCGGCGGCTTTCGTCTTATTTGTCGGCTCGTTCTGTCATTCGATCGCCCCTATTACGAAATGGCTACAAAAGTTTTTATTTTGAGTAAAAAATAACTTTTTTTAACGTTTTATCGCAGCTTCTTATCCTGGGTTTGAAGAAAAACAGCCTTACTATTAACTATTGATAATATATATTTATTATACATATATATAAATATATAATATATTTTGAAAACAAGTAATATAATTTGACTTATGAGTTACATGAGATCATTCTACAACGTTTTCAATTAGGCTATTTCTTTTGAAATGGTTTTATAAAAGCAAGGGGTATAAAAATAAATATGATATTAAAATAATATTAAATAATTAAATATAATATATTTTTTATCAATTGATGAATTTTTGATTGACACGAAATGTTATACATATTAACGAATTCTCCAAAGAAGAATATGGAGCAAATAAAAATTGTTTTTAAATCAAAGAACAATGTGTCAAAACATTTAATATTCTATTTGATATTTTATCTTAGTCTATTTATACATATAATTGTACTTGTATAATTTTAATATATCGCCTCATGAAAGGGGGTGGAACATCACAAAATTTCAAGACTATACTTTACACCATTCTATTTTGAAAGCATCTTGAAAATGGCTATTATAACTAACAGTTTTAATTATTAATATTATTAAGTTTTGTGGATCTCGAAAGGATCTGCTCTTATGTATTTTAGTCTATTATATTAAGTATATGATTTCAGAAAACTTTAAAAATTAGTTATATACATCTATATAAAAACGCTATACAAATATGTATGCACCTACGCAAATACATATCGTTACCTTAATACAGAAAGGCCACAAGCCATATTTTTTTTTTGGATATCGAGATTTTTGAGTTTTCTTGCAAAATACGGTTAATCAACATAACATAATAATTCGTATTTTGAAATCGAGCAAAATATGAATTATTATGTAATATTGTTTTTTATATCGACGTAGTATGCTAAATCTAAAAAGTGAGTTTAGCAGAAGATGCGTTCAAAGTTTTCTTTTTCAACTAAGTTAATTATAAAAGTTTGAATTTTTTGCATATAAGGATTTAAGTTAAAGACCGTAGAATCTAAAAATGCAAAGAAAAGCGTGTAGACTTATCATACTATTGTTTGGAGACGTCGTTATACTTTATTATACATATTTGTATAAATAAATTATTTTTACGTTTTTTTTGAATTTTATAGTTTTCATGCACAAACAGTTGTTTTTTTACCGTTGTTGGGTTAAGGCGACTTCTACTTGCCGATATGCATAACCCTGCTATGGAGAAGGCCATTTCGGATGAAGCTGACGTAGCTGGGACGCCAAAATATATATTGGCGAGTTTGGCCACAGTCGGGAAAATCTAGCAAACATAAAATAAAAATTTTTATAATATCAACTTTTACACCTCTTTCTACAATTTACATGCTTGTTTTCTTTCCACCATTCCAGACTTTCTGACTGCGATACATTAGTTTGGAAATATTTTTGTATTTCTTCGGCCAAAGGGTCTGTTAAATTAGGTTGCGAGTCAGACAAAAACTGCAACATTTGTTTTCGACACGTTGAAATTTTCTGGAAAGAAATACAAGAAAATATAGTATTTATTTAGTAAAATTAAAGTGATGACGATAAAATCTACTAAATAACTTACCTTTGCCTTATTTGGTGGCTCGTCGCCTGATGATCTAGCTACAGGGTTTTCTGTGTTCAAATTTCGAGTGCGGATTTCCTGTAAAAGAAGTCTTTCTTTCGATATCGGGATGCTTGCTTCTTGATCTAGAATATATTCGTCATCAGGTAAAGTAATTGAATCCGGCAAATTCTCAAAAATTGACCAATTTTTCTGGCATGAGTCAAGAAGAGATGCAACCAAATGAATTTTTCTCATTTTAAATCTTTTGAAAAATTGCTGTTTCGCAAAAGCGTAAAGATGAATGATGATTCCGAACGACGATTCTAATTCTTTCTCTAGCAGCTTGGAATGAATATTTTCAAAAAAATATATACAAGACGAAATTGTGGCGTACTCCTGGCCTTGTAAATACGTCGTAGCATCCGAAAATATTTGCAAGAATATCTTAAATTCAACAATAAGTTATTTTTCTATTTCTAAAAGCTGGTAATCATTTTTAACACCGAGTTCCATCGCGTAGGCACAGAGTTTTTAATGACTGTGTTTGCTGTGGATTCAAAGAATCTCCATTTCAAATTTACCAATGGCGACATTTTCGTCTGCTTCCAAACATCCGCACACTTCTTCTATTAGCATTAGGTATTAGCATTTTCCTGCACTACTTAACAATTGCGAATATCTTCTGTCCTATATATTAGAGCCCTGAAAATTTTTTTCAGCTTTAAAATTATAATGCTCAACTTTTTGAAGTTCTCATTTTTTACAATGTCCTCTGTTATCAATAGGTGAAGACTATGTGCGAGGCAACCGAAACGTTTGATATTGCGAAGTTTGAGACTTTTAACTATATTAGAACCACCGTCCGACACAGCTCTGATGTTTCTGTTCTCAAGGCCAAATAATTGCAACGTTTGTAGGATGTTCTGTGTTATCCTTACTCCTGTATGTGGACGAGGAAAATGTTCAGTCTTTAATGAAACATTTGTCAGAGTGAAATCATCAAAATAATGTACTTTAATATTAATATAAGATATTTTCTTATATTTGTCTGTCCACATGTCAAGGACAAGGGATATGTCATTTGGACATTTTTTTAATACATTTTGAACGGCCGCAAAGTAAATGTCATATACATCATTTAATGCTGCTGCGCCTACTGTTGTTGTAGATGGAAAACTTGAAGTTGGGTTGAGGTGCTTTACATATTTTCGAAAGCCTGGATTTTCAACCAAATATAATGGTTGAGGGTAGATGCAACACATTTCTGCTAACCTTCTGGCATGTGCAAAATTTGTATTTGGCGATTTAGATGATAACGATTTTGCAATTAACTCTTTTGTGCGGATATGATGAACACTCTTCACGTCCATGTTGTGAGAAGATTTTAAATGGTTAGTCTAATTAGTAGTTGACGTGGTTAAACTAAATCTATAACACAATACAATTCACATTTATTTGAAAAGAATAATTAAATTGTTTTACAATTACTTACCCCTTCAATTTTACACAGCCCTCGAAGCATATTTTACAAAATTTATACTTTTCTATTTGAAATGTACAAATTTCCGAAGTACTTCCAGCATTCTGCGCCTATTCCATGTGATGTCACAATTTTGGAACATTCTTTTGTCAATTTAGTATCCAACATTTTCTGATAGTCAGAAATGTCCTTAGCAATGCCTGTTGGCGGCTCTTCATAACCGTCGTCACTAGAAACCTCTGGTTTAGTGGTTTTGTAAAAAAATCGATAAGCGATTTTTGCATAATTGTAGCATATATTAAACCACAACACGTTTTCTGTAAAATTTTAAGAAATTCGATTCAAATATATGCGGAAAAAATCTAATCTAGGTATAAAACTGAATCAATTTGCTTCAAATTAAATAGTGCAGTCACCTGTACATTGATTACAAGAATTGATGGACTGACAGACTGATGGGCATTGCTAAATCGATTCAAAGAGAGATACTAAGTCGAGCGTTGTAATAAACGATGTGTTCTTCTTTCTTCCTTTTGTGCCTTACAAACAAATGCACAAAGACATAATACCACAAAGCCATGGGTATAATAATTCCTTTTGGTAGGTCAGGTATTTTGTCCAATAAAACTTACCAGTTTCACTTTTTCACTTTATTTCACTGAGAGCGCGCGGCTCACTCTTTCGACACCAAAAAAGAAATAACAAATTTAAAAATAACGGCATATTTCCAATACGTATGTATGTTTTCATAAATACATACAGGTTGGTGGTTGTCTCAGGGATGTAAAAGTTGGTTCAATTGTACCATTTTCGGTACAATTAGGACATTTAAAATACAATGGTACTCCCATGACATATTGGTATTTTAGTCAATTAGTCTTCTAATTATTGTTCTAAGCCAAAAAAAGCTCTAAAATTAAACTCTTTTAATATTTAAACAACAAACATTTAAACAAATAGAAGATGTGCATTGGTGAATGCACATAATTTGTTTATAATATAAATCTAACTTAATAATCAACAAAACATTTTTAACAAACATTTACATTTAGGAAGTTATGTTATGCATGAAGGTGTCTATGCGATTTTGGTGCTTCAGCACATTGTCAATTATGGAAAATATGCAAGAAGCTCCCTTTATGTTATTTATTAGTTTAGTACAATAATGCCGAAAAATACACTTCTAGGTGGTACAAATCGGAGGTTGTCATTTTTCATCTCTAGGTTGTCTACTTTCGTAATAAGATTTAACTCCGTCAAATCAATAACTGCGTCAGATCGAAAAATATGATCGGCGGCGTGGTTGAAGCCGATATGAGCCGATGAAATCGGCGGCGTGATGAAGTCGATTTGAGCCGATGAAATCGGCGGCGGCGCGGCTCGTGCAGAAACATGCGGCGGCGGCGGCTTGTCGGCTCAAGATCGGTCGGCTTGTATCTCTGCTCTCGACTTGAAAATTTATATGCTTGGGTGAATATTTTTTTAATGAAACAAATTTTGAGTGTAGAAAAAGTAGAAAGTGCAAAAGAACTAGTTTACTAAGCAATTTTAATCAGTAAATTTGATTTATTTTTGGAAAAAGCTATTTTTCCTAACATTTAACATTATGGATGAAAAAAAATTAAAAATCGTATAGCAAAAACGTAATTTACATTAAATTGCAAGAAAATTCTTCGAAGAAACCATGGGTCTAAAATCAAACCCTACTCCGCGCCTCTCGACTTGATTTTTTTTATGCCCGCCTTTGCCAAAAAAAGATAAATGTTAGATAAAATAGCTTTTTCCAAAAAGAAATCGAATTTTCTAAATAAAATTGTTTAGTAAGGTAGTTCTTTAGCACTTTATATTTTTCTACACTCAAATTTTTTCATTAAAATATATTCACCCAAGTAAAAATTTTCAATTCGAGAGGCGCGGATTAGGGTTTGATTTTAGATCCATGGTTTCTTCGGAGAATTTTCTTACAATTTAATTTTTGCAATACGATTTTTGGATTACAAGAAATGTGTTCATTATACCCTACACCACTTCGTGGACTAGGGTGTTATAAGTTAGTTTTCCGCCAAATGTTTGTAACACCAAGAAATAATCGAGCTAGACCTACCTTTAAGTATACGGATCGGCTTACAATCACCAGCTGAATCGATTTAACGATGTCTGTCTGTCCGTCTGCTGTCCATCTAAGATTGTTCACACTCTGCAGGACGCAATTATGGTCCGATAGTCATGAAATTTGACAGAAGTTAGTTTTTTGGGCCAACGACGATTGGTATTGAATTTGGAGAAAATCGGTTCAGATTTAGATATAGCCTCCATACAAATATCCCTTTAAATTACACTACTACTGCTCTAGAATACACATTTTACATGGGATCATGACCAAATTTTCAGGATCGTGTTATATTTGAACTAGAAATAGCTCACGGGAAAGTGGAACTTGATCAAATATTCAAAACAATGTTACATTTATACTAGAAACACGTATTTTGAAAGGCAGCTATATAGGTCAATGTTTTGGTATAGCCCCCATATAAATGGGCCCCCAGTTTACACTATTATCGCTCTAGAACCCACATCTTACATTGATCAATGATAAAATTTTGCAGATCATGTTATATTTCAATTAAGAATACCTACTTTGTGATCTATAAAGGACCACTTTTTAATGTAGCGCCCTCACAAGTGGGCCCTTATTTGAATTATTAACTCTCTAGGACCCACATTTTACATCGGAAGTTTTTCAAATTTTGCAGTACTTTGAAAGTGATCTATATGGGCGCACTTTTTACTGTACAGCCCTTATAAATGGCCCCCATTTTTATTATTACCCCTCTAGGACCTACAATTTACATCGGATGTTTATAAAACTTTGCATTTTGTATAATATTTCAACTAAGAAGACATATTATGAAAGTCAAATATATGGGTCCATATTTTGGTATAACCTCCAAACAAATTGGGCGCCCATTCTACTATATTACCTCTCTAGAACCCACATCGTGCATTAGATCTCTATATAATTTTGTATATCATGTCATATTTCAACTATGAATACCTACTTTGAGAGTGATCTTTATGGAACCACTTTTTAATGTAACGACCGTACAAATGACCCCATTTTAATTTTTACCCCTCAAGGACGCAAATTTTACTTCGGATTTTTTTCAAGTTTTGCAGAAATTATTATATATATCAACTAAGAATAATTTGGAATAATCCAAATGAGACCCCATTCTACTCTATTACTCCATGTTGTTATAGGTCCCCTTTCAAATGTCGGTCCGATTCATCCTATTACTACTGTATAATTTGTATTTGTCTGCCGGAAAATTTGATCAATTATTTACTATATTCGTTGAATTTGGCTAGAGATGAATTACTATAATACTGTATAATTTATATGAACTACATAAAATTGCTCCCATAAAACATCTGGGTTTAGTAATAAAAGCGTGGTATATACGCAGGGAGTGGTGTAAGGTATTATATAGTCGGCCCGCCCGACTTTATCCTTTCCTTACTTGTTTTTATTATAAAGTGCAATCAATCGGATTGCACTCCCTTGTGGTAGTGCAGACGACTTCACGTCAATCGAAACTAAACAATAAGGTGGCTCATCGCCGTATGGAATACAAAATACATGTTGCTGCAAAAGGAGAGAAGAACTCAGCACTTAGTTGGCCATCTAACTAATACCCCTTGGGTGGTGTTTAGGATAAATATGCATCATGAATTTTAAGATTTTGTAACCATTACATGGTCATATAAACAAATTTTAAAAACCACTAATGTCATCCTGCCAGTAATTCAAATTACATTCATGATTACAGTGGGTAACTGTAGCCGTATTACAAATCCAGGATATTCATAAAAGGCCACAACGTTCCTTGAATGAGTACACACATACACAAGAACATGGATAGATAGTCCAATATGGACTATGTACTATTATCACCATAACCAGCAACAAAGGCAACAACAGCTACATAAGCAACTATGTTAACATGACAGTGGATGTGGATATGGAAGAAAATCGACTAGAACACACAATCGCCAACAACACCGCCAGCGCCACATCCACATCCACCAACAACAACTCAATAGCCTATAACAGCGACACGATTTTACACTACAAAGGCGTCAATAAAACATCCTCAAACCGCATTTGATGAGGCAAAGAAGCCGCACCAAGCACGACAAACAAACATAAGCCACATCATGTAGCACGTGTGTCCCAATATTCACGTTGCCGACTCCCACACATAGCCTCAATGCCGGGCAGATAGACAGCCATACAGACAGTAGCAGGAACATTGTTCATGTACAGATACGTACGAGACGGCTATGTATATAAAGGGTGTTTTCTTAGATGTGTAGAACTTAAAATCGAAACAAAATAATGCAAATATTGACTTTTTTAGAAAGAAAAATGTCTGCTATTAGTATTCTGATCGAATGTGGCGCGCAATCTTTGACCACTTTTGTCAGTATCGATACGGTGTTGTCTCCAAGGTGTCCAAAGTTACCGATATTATCAAATAAATCAATGACAGCAAAAATGAATGAAGCAGAAAACTCTGGGCAACTCCTGTGATTTTATATAAAAAGTATGTTTAGAAAGGAGTAAAACGCCACTTTGTTTTTAAAATCTGTTGGTAATTGACTGTGTTATTGAAGTTTTCACTAAAACAAAATGTTCGTTATTCCAGTTCTCATCTATCAAAGTTTTACGATTTTGAGATCCAACAAAAATACCCAAAATTCACACTTCGAGGCGCTAAAGCGCACACTGGCCCAAAATCCATTTTTTAGGCATAAAGTCGAAAAATAAAGATACAGTCTTGTAATTTTGCACATTTGCTGGACATAACATACTTCAAAAATAAAAAAATATTGGGCCGATCTGACCACGCCCACTATCGCCTAATTATCACCCTGTACAGTGTGACCAAAACAAAATTTTATGGAAGCTTAAAAGAATGCAGCTCAATGTGTTTTTCCGAATATTATTGCAAAAGCAAAATAAGGCATACAAATATTCTACTGGACACTGCAATTAAAATAATTATTTCAGGAAATAATATAAAATGTCAACATGTGTATACATTCAATACATTTTAAATAAGATATTGATGGGTCTCGTACACAAAACTGATTCTAATAGAAAACTGTGGTAAAATAAAATGGCAATTGTAGAAGTTTGCCGAAAAATGCTGACGAGATATTTAATTTCACCTTAAACTACACATTCAGGCGAACACTTTCACATTTACACTTTGAGTCAAGTTGAGTCCTACATATAACTTTTGGTCTACGGCATTTATAGGTTATGTTCACTACGAATCACAAAATTACAACACTTAAGAAAACTGGCAAGACTTCAGTAATCACAAAATGTTAAATATAATTTTTCAACTACATACGCAGGCCTCCAATTTCAATAAAATAGTCACTTTATTATTTTCTTTTTACGCCCTAATTTAAAGTATTTTATGTAACTGTTTTTGACACGAATTAATACCACTTGTTTGAACGGCAAGTTCAGTAGTTGTCTCCAATACATTTTCTTGATTGCTTGGAGTGTTGCCATAAATAAAATATATAGAAATTTAACAATTTCCAATTTAATTTTTTTGAATTTCTGGCAAAAACTATGGATATGGAACCAGTGTGCATCGCGCCGTTGACTGTAACTTTGTAATTAAAAAAAGTTGTGGAACAACATGAATCTCTTGTTTCTTCAGTCCAAATGCGGCAATGTTGCATATTGACGTGTTCATTGAGGCAAAAATGAGCTTCACAACTGATCAAAATATTGTGGATTGAATTCAAGTTTATTTGCTTCCAATTGACTGAACGTACGGCGTAATTTACTTCATGCAACAACAAACATCAAAAGGCCATTTTGTGTTGATTGATTTTGATTTTATGAATCAATGCACGCAAAACATACGTTTTTACACTCAGAAAAAAGTGAACCCTATAATGAGTTAAATGAACTAAAATTTAGGAAAATTGAACTTCGTATAGCGCTAAAGCAATATTTACAAGTTTACAATATTATCAAGTTCAAACTTTTCTTTGAAAGTAGTACATGCGTTGAACTTGATTCTAGTTCAATTTTCCTCAAACCAAGTAAATATTTACTCAAACTGAGGAAAAATCCGGTAAGTCTTTCCTCAAACCAAGTACATTTTTACTAAATCTAAGAAAAATTTTGCTGAAATTTTCCTAAATCTGAGTACATTTTTCTAAATCCATGTAAAATTTTCCTAAAACTAAGTAACATTTTAACGAAATTTTCTTAAATCTAAGTAAATTTTTACTAAACTTAAGTAACATTTTCCAAAAACTAAGTAAATGTTTACTCAAACCAAGTAAATTTTTAGTAAATCTAAGTAAAATTTTGCCGAAAAAAACTAAGTTAATTTTTACTCAAATCAAGTACATATTTACTTGAACTGAGGACAATTTTGCTGATTTTTTTCAAAACAAGTAAATTTTTACTTAAACTGAGGAAAATGCTACTTGATGCAAGGAAAAAAGTGACTTAAAATAAGTTCAATTTAACTAAAAAATTGAAACAAATGATTTTGCTCCAGAGTTTGCAAAACTAGTACAAAAAATGGTAACATGAAATATTTCGCAAAAGTTTCATGATACCATGAAGGCAAGATAGGCGCCTCCGCAGTGGTTGTTTAGAAAAAATACTTTAATTATTTAAGAAATAAATAAATTGCTTCTTAGATTACTATTCAAGAATTTTCTAAACAATTTCATTTTATAAGTTCATTAATACTTAAATGTATGAAGAACCCGGCATAAATTTCAGCATTAACTTAATTTAAGTTAAAATTTCCTAAAGGGAATTTTGTCCATGCAAAAAAATTCTTAATATTTTTCTTACTTAAAACCTTGGAAATTGTATTCCACACAACTATAAATTTACTCAATTGTACGAATTTTTGTTAGATTCAATGAAATGTTTTTAAGTAAATTTACTACCCTATTCCCAGTAAATGAACTAAGAAAAATTTACTCGTACTTAGTTAAGTTTCCTACTTTTAAGGAAATTTTTACTGAAGTGGAGTAAAATTGTTGAACTAAATTGGAGTACGGATTTTACTCAAATTTAGGAATGCTATTTTTCTGAGTGTAGTTGTGTTTCTTTGTTGTATAGTGTAACGGCCATCTTATCTTATAAAGTTATAGGCTGAAATCGCTAAGTAAAATTTTCAATTTTAACGATAATTCGAAATTGATTGATTATATAAGATATTTACACCGTTGGACGTATTAATGGACTGTATTAATCATTATTTCTCAAATGTTATAGCATTTTGGCCGATGAAATTTGATTCTGAACCACTGTACGCTGTACTGTAATATGGGCACTGCTCCAGCGATGGCGAATCTCTTTAAAACCAAAAACCTCCAATAGCGTTGCCTGATCTGGACAATTTGTTACCGTCTATTCGTTATCGAAAAATCGAACCTCTTAACGACACCCTTTATATGTATGTGTAAGTGATGGCTGCGTGTCTTCCGCTTTGAATTTTTTGTCAGTTGGTGTTTTTCTATCCATTATCTGTGTTGTGCCATGAGAGGTGTTGTTTCTACATATTTTTGATTTTGCTTCCTTTTTGTTTCACGGAAGCAAGGCAAATCACAATATTTACATACAAACATGCTCTAGGTGCCACGTGCGGGTTATGGGCAAGGGACCGGGGGGAGCATATGACTTTCCTTTTTCTACTCAGATGCTCTGCTATTACAGCGTCAGTCACACTGGTGACTTGAAGTTTCATACAAGTTGTGATTTTTATACACATCCTCGTAGACACACACACGCGCCCTGCGGCCATGTATGTAAACATCGAGTTTCTGTGTCTGCCAGGGCATGAGGTTGCGGTGGTCAGACAGACAGAGTAGCGGGTTCACACTTTTGAAAGGAAGTCTTTCTACCTACACAACCTCACGGGGTGACTTTATATTGTTATCATACTTGTCACAACTGTAATATGTATGTCTTCATTCATGTTTACGCGATATTATGATTTCCTACTTCACATACATACATACACATTCCCTCTTCACACCACAAGTGTAACCACCGTAAAAACCATTGAGTTTAAATTTCTGGAAAAGTTATACCTGCGCGTTATTAACATCATACGTACAGAAAACGCAGACAACATAGGAGTCACAGGTTTTTGTCAAATTTACACTAACACGTTAAATTTGGTCAAATTTAGGTATAACCACTTTTTAACTTTTTTGGAATATCAAATTGCTCTTGATATTACCGAGTAGGGCATGTGCAGAACAGCGCTTTTACTTTCAAATCAATTTTTTCGGTTTCTATAATTTTCTGATTTAAAAATTAAAAAAAAAAACATAAATCGTCTTTCATAATTTGTTGTGTGGTGATCACGAATCTGCTACAGTGCAGTCGGTGTCGTACGAACACTGATTCGTGTGATCAGTTAAATTTTTGTATTAGTATCTGGAAATTCTGGAAATTCATCATCTCCGGGTTTTGATTAAATTTGGCACATATATTCTACACGTTCTTCCGGGTTATATGGCGTTTATCTTAAGTCATAGTAGAACGTGGTACGACTTTGATACTCTTGGTCTTTTTAATGATGTAATAAGTTATTAACGCGTCTTCAGATAGCCCTATATACTTAAACTTAAAAAAAAAAATATTTTTAAAACAATCGCCAATTGATATTTTGTAGTGGACCGAACTATTCCACAGTCAATTACTAGACAGGAAAGTTTGGAGTCAAATTCGAAAGTCTTCAATGTACTGAATCCGAATATGTCATCAAAATTGTCCTAGCAATTCGCTTCTTTGAGATATAATAACCGAAATGGTAAAAAATATTGTTTTTTGGTCATATGTGTGGGCAACGTGAAAACACTGTTTCAGAAAATTATTCACACACCTTAAAGGCCAGTTCTGTGCCTTCACAATTATTAATAAATAAATAAAAGAGCTCATTGCACTCGCGAGATGTCTTTGTTTAAAAATGTGTCGTATCTTGGGAAATTACTCTAAAATGTTTAAATTTTCGAATTTCTGTATGGAAATTTTAATATTTTAACGATTGAGATACTAGTTGATCTCATAATGTATATAGAACTGAAATTGAACAGCCGTTGGAAAAGGCTACTACTAAACAATATATTTTTGTAAATAGCACTATTTAGGTTTTGCATAAATTCCTACATGTAGAGGAACATACAAACATTAAACGTTTCTTTGTGCACAGAAAAATATATTACCCCTGAAATTTCAATCATAATAGATCTAAATAGCAAAATTTTTTAAAACAGTGATTCAAACAATTGCCATATCAATAAGGTTTGTTTTTCATAAGAATTCATAAAATTGGCAGATTTATATACATGGATTTCAGTAAGAACAGTAAGTGTCGTTAATATTCAACATTCGGATTGGTGAAAGATCAAACGCCGATTAATCCATGCAGAGTTTCGGCTGATTTGCTGGCTCCTTCTGTAACTCGATCACATCTATTTATTTGACAATTTTGGGAACATGGAAGGAACAATTTGTATTGGTTTTTAATACCTTTTCTTTTTTATACACTCCACGAGAGTATTATGTCTTTGTGCATCTGTTTGTAACGCCCAAAATGAAGCAAGATAGACCCATTTTTAAGTATACCGATCGACTTAGAATCACTTTCTGAGTCGATTTAGCAATGTCCGTTATCAAATTACAGGTCGCAATTATAGTCCGATCTTAACAAAAATTGGCACAAATAAGTTTTGTGGATCAAGGACGAACGCTATTTAATTTGAGGCAAATCGGTTCAAATTTAGATATAGCCCTCATACAAATGTCGCTCCCGATTTGACATTTCCCGCTTTAGAAACCACGTATTGTACCCGATTTTCTTTAAATTTGGCACAACATCTTATAATACAACTAGAAACACCTATGCAAAAATTGGGTAAGATCGGTTCAGATTTAGATATAGCCCCCATACAAATGTCGCTCCCGATTTGACTTTTGCCGCCTTAGAAACCACATATTGTACTCGATTTTCTTTAAATTTGGCACAACAGCTTATAATCCAAGTAAAAACAAGTAAGGAAAGGCTAAAGTCGGGCGGGGCCGACTATATGATACACTCCACATTCCAACCGAATACAGTCCAACTCTGTAAAAAAGTGAAAACGGGAAGAATTTTTGTATGTTTCCTAATCATAGGCTAATACGACCTGGTTCGATTGGTCAAACCGATAAGAATATTTGTTTCGGGGCTATATCCGAACATGGAAAAATGTGACTAACTTTCACAATAAGTTCTTCCAGTTCAAATATAAGGTGTTATGCTCCCTTTGAAGAAATTCGGTGAAAATTTCTGGGGCGGAAAAAGTTAAATCGGGAGCGAAATTTGTATGGGAGCTATATATAAATCTGAACCGATCTAACACATTTTTACCACAGGTGTTTCTAGTTGAAATATAAGATGTTTTGCCAATTTTAAAGAAAATCTCTTGTAATATATGTTATCTAGAGTGAAAAAATTGAAATCGGGAGTGAAATTCGTATGGGAGCTATATGTAAATCTGAATCGATCTGACCCATTTTCACTATGGGTGTTTCTAGGACAAATATAATATATTTCGCCTAATTTGAAGAGGATCTGTTAAAATTTGTGGTTTCTAGAGCGAAAAAAGTCAAATCGGGAGCGAAATTTGTATGGGAGCTATATATAAATCTGAACCGATCTGCCCCATTTTTACCACAGGTGTTTCTAGTTGGAATATAAGATGTTTTGCCGATTTTGAAGAAAATCTGTTGTAATATGTGGTATCTAGAGTGAAAAGTGTCAAATCGGGAGTGAAATTCGTATGGGGGCTATATCTAAATCTGAACCGATTTTCTTCAAATTAAATAGCGTTCGTTCTTATCCCGAAAAACTTCGTTGTGCAAAGTTTCATTTGGTTCTGTCTACAATTGCGACCTGTATCGTGATTACAAGAATAGATGGACGGACAGACAGACAGACGGACGGACATTGCTAAATCGATTCAAAAAGTGATTCTAAGTCGATCGGTATAATTAACAATGGGTCTATCTCTCTGCCTTTTGGGTGTTACAAACAAATGCACAAAGACATAATACTCTCGTGGAGTGTATAAAAACCTATGGTAAAGTGGGTAAGATCGGTTCAGATTTAGATATAGGTGAAATACAAATGTTGCTCCCAAATGTTTAACCGATTTTGGCCAAACTATACATATTATATTTCACCTATTTCGTTCCAGATTTCAATATACCCCCATACATATGTTCTTTCCGATTTAACATTTTTTGTCAAACACCGAATTAAATTGTATACGGATAGTGTGTCCGTATCATAGAGTCGGCCCTCCCGACTTTAGCCTTACCAATATTCGATAATATTATCCAATATCAGCCAATGTTCCCATAATTTAACCCATTTTGACCCAGTGTTCGATTAATTGAACAGTGAACAATAAGAAACGTCAAAAGAATAATTTGGCTGGGCTCTGATGGGTTAATATTATTATCCCATACAATTATTTTTTGGGAGTGGGAATCCATTGCCAAATTTATAATATGGAGGAATTTAATAAAAAGCTGCAATTTTCATGTGAGACATATTGAATATCATAATCCTTCCAAAGAATGGTAAAGCTCCACCTACTTTGACACTAAAGAAGCACAATATAAGGTTAATGATCCAAAAGTGCCCGAACAGTGCAAATGGTATAGTAATTGGAGGATAGTGCAACTTCATGTTCTAAATATACATGTGTGTGACGACGAAGATCATAGTTGCGAGATTTGTGGCTTTGTGTCCTACACAAGGGTGCCCAAAGAGAAACATCTTCAGCTTAAATGTAACCATGAAAGGAAGCATATGACAAAGCCTTCCAAACACAACCTTGAGGAGTTAGAACTCCGTCACATCTCGGCGTCGCACTGTGGTCATTATTTTGAGATAGCGGCCAAAACTCCTTTTGGTTTTTGTTCTCCGATTTTAAAGCTATTAGACTCATATGAAAGTAGACAGTAGTAAACCTCGGGTGCCAAAAAATTAGAACTCTATTTTAACTATTTCACTGAGAACAGGGTGGCCCAAAATTGGCTTTTTTCAGAATTTAGTAATTATGATATTTTCAGTTAATTTTTAAAGTTGAAATGATCATAACTTTTTTGTTTTTCAAGATTTTTGGACGAAATAAATTTTGTGTTGTAACTTAACTTATTTCCTATCACTGGTAGAAAAAATTGAAGCTCTACTGTTTTCAGAACAATTTAAATATTTTTTTAAAAAAGGTCTAATTTATCGGAAATTTCCTACTTCATAGAGCACAACTCCTGTGAGTCAAGCTGAGTCAAAACACAAATTTACTATTTTGTAGTCCTAACCCTCCCCTACATTCCTATATATACATGTCCATGCATCGGGACTGCACTTTTTGAGCTACAGCAATTTTTCTGACCCAAGGTAAGATATTCGGTACAAATACACGTCATATTTTTTGAGAAGTTATTTGTATGTGAAAGTGGCTATTATGCATATATTTGATGAAATTTTGTACAAGAGTTCTTATTGACCCAAAAAATAATTCTGTTGAAATTAGGAGAATTTGGCCGATATTTGGACCTAGTCCACATAGAAGGGTGTATCAATCATTGTTTAAACAATGGCTAAATTCAGTTATAGTGTTCTATCTGATATATATTTTGAACGGAAAGATGAAAACGACATTATTTTACATATAATGAATAATCCATTCTTCAAAATATCCGACAAACAAGAAATTAAAATTCATAAGTTAAAAATAAAAAACTTTTTAAATACTTTAAGAAAACGGTACAATCAATGTTCCAGAAACAAGAAATTGTTTTACTCACGCAACCAAGAATGGCTAAGAAATAAACTTATTTTTGAAAAGCCATCAGCAACTACCACGGAAACTGGAAAAGGTGGTCGACCAGCAAAGCCAATTGATAATTGTAGTGAAAGATCACGAATACGCAAGCTTAAACATATCAATGAAGAAGTTTCTTGTAGCATCATAAAGGATTCATTTCTGCATCAAATTCAACCATCGAAAACTAAAAAGAGTAAAATTGCTATCATTGAAAAAATAGTGGAAGCAAGCCCCAGACGCACAAAAAGGATTTTAGAAAGTATGCCGACACCAACTGAAGAAAATAAATTTACTCCAGAAGAAGCATTTGCACTATTTTTGGATTTGAAAATGACTAAAAACCTATATACAGAATTGCGGAAGCGAACCAATGAAAAAAATTGTGGAATTTTTCCATCATATCGAGATTTAGTTTCTGCCAAAAAAGATTGCTTACCTTCACCAACTGCTATTAGTGTAACTTCAAGTTCAGCAGAAATAAAATTGCAGGATCTTCTTGAACACACTGCAGAACGATTATTAAAGACATTTGACGCTGACTATTTAAAGAAGTTTAAAAATTGCAGCATGACTTTAATTTCTAAATGGGGATGTGATGGGTCCTCTGGCCAGAAACAATACAAACAATGTAATGCGGAAAATTCATCAGATGCCAATTTATTCATGATTTCTTTCGTTCCATTACGTTTAACAAAAACTTATATTGGTTCAGAGCCGTCAACTAGTAGAGCTGCAGAGATAGATGTATGGAAGAATGAAATTCCCTCGTCAACAAAATTTTGTAGACCAATAAAGTTTGCTTACAAAAAAGAAACTAAAGATGTCATAACTGAAGATGTTGGCAAAATAAGAGATGAAATTAAAGAACTTCAACCAGTGATATTTGAATTTAATGACCAATGCATCGAAGTTAACTTTAAAATGTCACTTACAATGATCGATGGAAAAGTTGCACAAGCTTTAACCGAAACAAAGTCTTCGTCAAGCTGCACCATATGCCAAAAAACATCAAGTCAATTGAGCCAACCACCAACACAAGACGATAGTTTTAATGAAGCATATGAATTTGGAATGTCACCTCTTCATGCTAGAATTCGTTTTATGGAGCATATTCTTAAATTGGGATACGATTTGGAATTTGGCCCGTTAGGCGAAACAGTGAGAAACAACAAAGAAAATTTGGAAAAAAGAAAGCAAAAAAAAAAGATATTCAAGAAAAATACCGTGAGATAGGCCTTATAATTGACCAGCCAAAGCAAGGAGAAGGAAATTCTAATGATGGAAACACAGCAAGGAGATTTTTTTCCGATCCAGAAACTGCAGCTTCTATAACTGGAGTAGATTATGATTTAATACGACGATTCCAAATCATATTAGAAGTTATAGCATGTAGCAAAAAGATAGATGCAAAAAAATTTGGTCAGTATGCTAATGAGACAGCAACCCTTTATAACCAAAAAAAATAACCAACCACAGTTCACAAAATTTTGTTCCATGGGGAACAAATAATTCAGCACAATATGCTTCCAATTGGAGATCTCTCAGAAGAAGCGCAAGAAAAAAGGAACAAAGACTACAGATTCTTTCGCGAGCACAATACAAGAAAAATTTCCAGATATTGTACTAATGAAGATCTTATTAATATTTTGTTGTGCACATCAGACCCATATATGTCCAGTATTCGACAAAAATGGAAATCAACCTCATTAGAGTTAGATGAAGAAGCTAAACAACTACTGCAAAATGAAAATCAAAGCTATTTGGAAGAAATTTTTACTGGTATTGTTTAATTAACACTAGTTTAAAGATTATAATTTGTTTCTAATTTTAGTATAAATTTTTATTAATACATTTAAATAAAATATATGTGCGCTTTAAATCAATAGTAAAAGTTTACTTAAAATTTTATCGATGTTGTGTTCTGTATATAATATATCCAAATGATATTGATATTGTTGGGAATTTCAGTGTTATTTTTCAGTTTAATCCTCACAAGAATTAGCTTTCTTCCACAAAAAACAACCTTTGGCCCCTGTGAATATTGAGACTAAATAAATGTCAGGGGCCAAATGTTGGCATTTTCTGACCAAAATTAAGTTTAGGAATAATAAATAAGTATTGGTTGTAAAATACGATTGAAGAAAATAAGAAATTATAAAAAATATACCTATTTAAAATGTCAAAATATTCAACTTTTACATGGAAACTCAACAAAAAATTAAAATGCATTTTTAACTCCACATTACTTACGTTCCTATCAGTCGATTTTTACGTTTGAACACGCAAATTGAAGCTTAAAGTCCCTCCTATTGAACAAAACAAATTGCGTAAAAAAATACCAATCCGTCCAAAAGTTATACAGTTTTGACCGCTATCTCGCGAAATTGACCACTGTGCGGCGTGGTTGAAATTGATATGAGCCGATGAAATCGGCGGCGTGGTTGAAATTGATATGAGCCGATAAAATCGGCGGCGACTAGGCTCGTGTAGAAACATGCGGCGGCGGCGGCTTGTATCTCTGAATCTATGAACAGTATTTAAACATAAAACTTTATTTTATACTTTTAAATCACCATTAGATAAGCTTCGAAATTCGCGTATGAAATAATTACGGCATTAACATCAACAATCATAACGTCTTTAAATTCGTTTTTTCTTAAATAAGGATATTTGATCAGGTAAAACATTTTTTGTGAACATTTGGTATTTAGTAGGCATAGGCATACGTCTTTTAAACGTTTTGGCATTGTTCCATGATTTTTGTGGTACAGAAAATTCGTATTTTATCCCATTATTCTTGTAATCGTTTTTTAGTTCGGTTTGGATGACGCCGAATACGGCAGTTCAATTCATCCCGAAAAATTCTCGATGGGGTTCATGTCTGGGGATTAGTGAGGAGGATGGAGCACTTTTAGACAGTTATAAAGAAGCCACTCCTGGATTAAATGTGATTTGTGCTTCGGATCAATGTCCAGATAAAATTTGAAGCTGTCCTGAACATCTAGTTTTGTCGCGCTTGACTTATATGAACCCCATAAAAGAAACCTGTTAGAAGTAGTGCGTTGTTATACCCTACACCACTTCGTGTACTATGGTGTTATAAGTTAGTTTCGCGGCAAATGTTTGTAACACCAAGAAATAATTGAGCTAGACCCACATTTAAGTATACGGATCGGCTTAGAATCACCAGCGGAATCGATTTAACGATGTCTGTCTGCCCGTCCGTCCGTTTGCTGTCCATCTACGCTTGTTCGCAGTCTACAGGTCGCAATTGTAGGCCGATTGTAATTAAATTTGGCAGGAGTTACTTTTTTTGGCCAAGGACAATTGGTATTGAATTTGGAGGAAATCGGTTCAGATTTAGATATAGTCTCCATACAAATATCCATGTAATTTACACTATTACTGCTCTAGAATACACATTTTACATGGGATCATGGCCAAATTTTAACTAGAAACAACTCACGGGAAAGTGGACAAAAAAATGGGTCTATGTTTTGATATAGCCCCCATACATATGTACATCCGATTTACAATACTACTGCTCTAAAATGCACATTTTACATCGGATTTTGATCAAATTTTCCACACAATGTTACATTTATACTAGAAACACGTATTTTGAAAGCCAGCTATATGGTTAATGTTTTGTTATAGCCCCCATACCAGTTTACACTATTATCGCTCTAGAACCCACATCTTACATTGATCAATGATAAAATTTTGCAGATCATGTTATATTTCAATTAAGAATACCTACTTTGCGATCTATAAAGGCCCACTTTTTAATGTAGAGCCCTCACAAGTGCGCGCCATTTGAATTATTACCTCTCTAGGGCCCACATTTTACATCGGAAGTTTTTCAAATTTTGCAGATTATATTATATTCATATTTCATACTAAGAATACCTACTTTGAAAGTGATCTATATGGGCCCACTTTTTAATGTACCGCCCTTATAAATGGCCCCCATTTTTATTATTACCCCTCTAGGACCTACAATTTACATCGGAAGTTTATAAAATTTTGCATTTTGTATTTCATTTCAACTAAGAAGACATATTATGAAAGTCAAATATGTGGATCCATATTTTAGTATAACCTCCATACAAATTGGTCGCCCATTCTAATCTATTACATCTCTAGAACCCACATCGTGCATTAGATCTCGATATAATTTTGCATATCATGTCATATTTCAACTAAGAATACCTACTTTGAAAGTGATCTATATGGAACCACTTGTTTTACTCCTCAAGAACGCAAATTTTACATCGGATTTTTTTGTTTCAAATTTTGCAGATTATGTTATATTTCATCTAAGAATACAATGTCAAATATATGTGTCCACACTTTGGAATAACCCATGGGGCCCCATTCTACTCTAATACAGCTCTAGAAACATCTGATCATGATGTATTTCAACTACCGTGAATGAGAAATATATAGGCCCATGTTTTGAACCAGTGTTGTTATAGGCCTCCTTTCAAATGTCGGTCCGATTCATCCTATTACTACTGTATATACTGTATAATTTATATGAACTACATAAAATTACTCCCATGAAACACCTGGGTTTAGTAATAAAAGCGAGGTATATACGCAGGGAGTGGTGTAGGGAATTATATAGTCGGCCCCGCCGGACTTTAGCCTTTCCATACTTGTTTTTTATTATGGCTGTTTTTCTTTAAGACTGGATGACTAAGCTGCTATAACAAAAATCTAAATAAAATGTTAAAATTTCACTCAAAATAAAAAAATCTTTTTTAAAATTGTCGCCAAAAGCAATTTCAATGTGTGTGCGAAAAGAAATTTTGAAAAAAGTTAGTTGTTGAAAAAGTTAGTTCGGTGGAATATTTTGTTTATCAGCGTTTCTCATTAGAAATATGTGACCGCTGGTACTAATATGAACCCTGATTTAAGTCAAAGACATACATACGTTGCGAAAGTTCTGATGAGATGGTGTAGCGCCCATCGAAACTGCGCAGTCAACTTTCAGCTGCAACAATAAAGGTCTCACTTTGCCTTCTTTGCTATTTTTGGGTTCTGCTGAAGACTTCGGCACAACCTATGGTCTTGAACCAAAATAAATGACAAGACATTTTGAAAAAATAATTTTGTGTAGAAAATTTTGGACTTAGCCTGGATAATTATCCAGTGTTAGTCAAAATTGTGGTTATCGAGGCTAAGTCCAATAAAGTCAACACAAAATATTTTTTTGAAAATTTCTTTTGATAAATATATTTATATTGAAGTTGGCTACAATGTGAAAAAATTTCTTATTTTGAGCAAAAAAATAAATTTTTATTATTTTATTTTGTTATCGCAGCTTGCCATCCCGGCTTAAAGAAAAACAGCGCTATTATTTATAATCAGTTAATCATTTTTTTCGTGGATTTTTAAGCTTATCTAACGGTGAATTAAAGTTATAAAAATTAAATACTGTACATAGGTTAATGGTTTGATCTTTAACCAATGCAAATGTCGAATGTCAATGACTCTCACTGTATGAATTTCAAAATTTAATAATATTATCTATAATTGTGTTGGGATTATCATAGTGATTGCGTTTTACGGTTTCCCGGACTTTTTTCATTTCCCGGGAAAACGGTAATACAAAACTTCATTCCCGGGATTCCCGAGAATAAATGTACAATATAATTTAAAATATAGACATTTAGCAGCTTGCGTAATACTGACAAATTACAAATTAAAAAATATTTTTGTAAAATGATTTGAACTGGGATATTGTCCTGGCTCAAGACCATTTTGCATCTATATTTAATAGAATGCAAATTTATTTACAAATGGCATGGTGACATTTACTACTTGGCTGCAGACTACCACTATCATGATTTCCACCCTGTCTAAAGCTTTCATTCAGGTGGCTTCGCAGCGACTTTTTGTAAAATATTTTGTCTCTAGACGAAAGAATTGTCAGAATTAAAAAGGACATAAAATATGACTTTTAAGTCACATGCACTTATGACTAACACCTACACTAAAGTAAAACAAGTAAAAACGGCGTTAAGTTCGGCCGGGCCGAACTTTATATAACCTCCACCATGGATTCCACAGAGGTTGTCGGTTTTCGTAGAAGTGCAGTAATATTACAGGAAAATATATTTTTTAATATAGCCAAACCAAAACAAATACAAATATTGAAAAAATAATTTTATAAATAAATGTAATATTTTAATTATTTCAAACCATTATTTATTTCAAATCAAAAAAAATAAATATTCTTATATTTATATTTTCAAAAAGCTCAAATACCACAAATAATGGGAGATAGTGGGTGCTACAGTTGGTTTTATTTCCATTCTATTTTAATTCCAAAAGTACAAATTTTGAAAATCCATTATCAGACGTACATAGTGCAAAATAACCTAACTTCATGATTGAACAAATTTTTGCCGTAAAAGAAAAATTACGAATTTGGAAAAAACACCGAATGTATACACCGAATTCCATGATTCCAGCTGCGCCCTTTTGGTTGGTACCATTTGTACCGAATTTCATTATTCCAGATGTAGCCGTTTGGTTGGTACCATTTTTATCCCTCCGTACCCATTGTATCCCTTGAAATTACGAATTTGGAAAAAAACCTTTTATTTTTCATTTCTACGTAGTCAATGGAATGTATACTCCGAATTTCATGACTCTAGCTGCGGTCATTTGGTTGGTACTATTTTTATCCCCTTTTTCTAGTTTGACCCCAAAAAGTACGACTTTCGAAAAATCAGTTTATTTTCCGTGTCTACACAGTCAGAGGAATGTATACTCCGAATTTCATGACTCTATCTGCGGTCATTTGATTGGTACTATTTTTATCCCCTTTTTGCATTTGAACCCCAAAATGTACGAATTTTGAAAAATCCGTGTATTTTACTTGTCTATGCAATCAGAGGAATGTATACACCGAATTTCATTATTCTAGGTACAGCCGTTTGGTTGGTACCATTTTTATCCCTCTATTCCCATTTTACCCCTTAAAAGTACGAATTTGGAAAAAATACTTTTATATTATGTATCTACTTAATTAGAGGAATTTACACACCGAATTTCGTGTTTCTAACAGTTGTCGTTTAATATGTACCATTTTTATCCCTTTTTGCGCCATTTCACCCCCTACAAATAAGAATCACTTTTTGTGCACGTTTTTGCTATAAGGGGAATACGCATACCAAATATCAAGCAAATATAAGCAGACATATTAAAAAAACATGCTTAAATACGCTAAAATATTAGGGATTATTATGGGTATTTTTAGTACATGTGAGGGAAAAAATGTTCCCTTTGGGCCGATTTCGCCCCGTTTCAATCCCAACCGATCTACGACTATAAGATGCATTTATGGAAAATTTGAACGTTCTAGCTCCTTTCGTTTAGATGCTAGCGTGCTTTCAACAGACGGACAGACGGACGGACATATCTAGATCATCTTAGAATTTTATGACGATCAAGAATATATATACTTTATAGGGTCTCAGGTCGATATTTCAAGGTGTTCATGCGAACACAAAATGTTTGCTGGGTGACATCCTTTATCTACTTGTTTTTCCCTCTTAATATGCGATGCGAGTGCAAGATCGACTTGGTTCTCTCATTCTCTCTATGCGTGCTTGGAGTCAGTCGTCAACCCAAAGCGAAGAACAGAAGTAGCCCCGCGACACTATTCCTTCACCCACAGCATACACAACCTACATACAACCATACATACATATTCAAGAATACATCCCAACAACAAATGTGCATTACCCTACGTGTATTATCATACAAAAATAATTGAACTACACATTACGCAAACACAACAACAATACACATAAATAAATCCTAATTTATTATAACGTTAAAAAGAACAATAAGTGTTTTTATTCCAAGAAGGAATTTGGTCTCAAGCGAGAGTTGGATCCCTCTAACCCGTCAAAACACAAGGTGTTACAAACGGATGACAAAGTTAGTATACCCCCATCCTGGAGGTGGAGGGTATAAAAATGTTTAAGAAAACAAGGAACTCAAGTGATAGAGACGTCTTTAATTTAAAAGATTCGTTCTTCTAGAGACGAAAGTAATTTCTCAAAACGGAGAGAAAATATTTGAAACAGTGAAAACTAATTAAAATTTATGATTGCATATTTATCAATGTGGGATATAAATAGTTACATACATATTTTTATTATCCATCGATATAATAATACAAAAAGATTGAAAAAGATAGAAAGAAAAAGTTTCAGTCATTATTTATTTAAAAAATAAAAACATTTAAAAAGTTCCAGTCGTTAGTTCTTTACAAATTAGTTTCACTTATGTAAACATTTGGCTATAACTTACTGGTTTCTTTGAGAATATTTTCTTCTATGGAAATTAAAAGAATTATTGTCTGACAAAATAGTTTCTTTCCAAATGTTCTACATGGAGAATTTTTAGTTGATATTTTACTCAAATACGACAATACTTATGTATATTATATTTGATAAGTAATTAATGTTAGGAAATCATTATGTTATGTAGAGAAACGAGAAATTTAAAGTTAAGCCAACCGACCTACGATTACACAGGGCAACAGTGATTCTGCGGTGCGGTGTTTGTAAGGAAATTTTGGTGGATATGTTGATGAAGATCTAAGGCTATAATTTACTTTTTTTAAATTGACTCTGGTTCTCGAGATAAACCGTTATTTTAAAAATGAAGTAGGTTTGACCACATATTTTAGCATAACTAAGGAATAGTTTGTCCGATTTGGTTAAGTAAAAAATTAAAAATCCGCAGCTAAATTACATTCAAGTTACCCCTACAATGTTTTTTGATAAAGTCAATAATTTCGAAAATATTAAAAAACTTCTTCCAAAAAAATTTTTTTTCATGGAAAATTGAAAACTTTTTTCTATTTGTTAAATGCATATAAAATCAAAAAAGTTACAAATGCCAATTTTTGATCTTTAATTATAAACATAGATATTTCAATAAAATCGATTAACAAGTTTTGGATTAATTCACAATTTAGTGATGGTATCTCATTGTGATAATTTTTTAAATGAACATTAATAACAGAAATATTCCATAATTATAAGAAACACGAGTTGAGAAAACCGTTTTGTATGGGATTTTCTTTGGTACTTTTTGTTGGGACAGTCCCGTTGTAGGTTCCAACAGTAGTCTGCCATCATATGGCTATCCCACCGTCCTTGGTATCTTTCCTCCATGATCTTGATGTCCTGGTGGAATCGTTCCCCTTGTTCTTCACTATAATCGCCGAGGTTGTCAGGAAATTTATCCAAATGACTGTGCAGATAATGCACTTTTATACTCATATTAGCTCCTAGCTCCTGATTTTTAAATTTTTTTCTTAACCAAATCGGAAAAACTGTTCCTGAGTTATGCTAAAATATATGGTGAAACCTCCTTCATTTTTAAAACAGCGGTTTATCTCGAGAACCAGAGTCAATTCAAAAAAAGTGAATTATAGGATAAGAATATCACTATCTCATACAACTAAATTGACTCCAAAAAGTTGAACCGCAGAAAATAATCGAAATTTTGTCACCCTGTGTTATAGGAAGCATTTATGGAAAATTTGGACGCCCTAGCTTCGTTCGTTTATACACTAGCGTGCTTTCAACAGACTGACTGACGTATGGACATCGCTAGATCGTCTAAGAATTTTATGACGATCAAAAATATATACACCTTAGAGGGTCTCAGGTCGATATTTCAGGGTGTTACAAACGGAACTTAGTATACCCCAAACCTGGAGGCGGAGGATATAAAAATTACATTATTTCCGACGAACTAAATATTCTTTGACAAATTTAAATGAAGAGATATTGAAGAACATTTCGAGAAAAGTGCTAAATTTTGTACAAATTTATCAAAATAGTTTAAAACGCCAAAATGGTCTAAATTTTCAGAAGATTTTCGACATCTCTCACACAAGAAAGAAATCTGCGTTGAAAGAAAATACTATTTTTTAAAGCCCAATTACCATCGATCTGTCACATTCCGAGTTCCAATCTCCAACGTTTAAAAATATATCAAACATATCTCCAAAGTTTTTGGTAATTAACACAAATATTAGTACCAGGATAACATCTTCGATTTACAAAGATTTTATGGCAGAGTCAGGACATGACATACCAACGCCATTTCAAACCACCCAGAGAGGTTTCGAACATATACATTTTTAAAACCATCTAGACTTTCTGAAGCAATAAAATATAGAAATTTTAAGTTCTTTTTAAAATAACTCGTCTGAAATGGTAGTTTTGCAGTAAAATCATGAAAACAGGAAAATTACATAAAAAATCGTGGACACTTTCTTGAATTTCTGACAAAGGTTATGAAAAATACGAACATACTAAACGAATTGTGCAAATTTCAAAATTGTGTAATCGCAAATGGACACCAAATTGTTCGGAAAAGTTTCATTTTAATTAACCGATACCACTTCTTGACATTTTACTAGAGCAATATCTTATGAACTTTTAATTGTGTATTACAATAAAAGTTTGGAAATTTAGTAATTTAAAACAAGTAAGGAAAGGCTAAAGTCGGGCGGGGCCGACTATATGTTAATGACAAAGACATTAAAACATTCACCCCACAAATGTGCAACGCTTGAAAATACAGAGCATTGACACACGTAACCCAATTTAACCGAAAGTAACTGACTGCAGACGCTGACGACTCAATTCCGTGGAATTACTTAAGTCAATACTTTGAAATAGCTTAAGTTAGCATAAATCAAAATTGTAAAGTATCAATAAGAAAATAATGTAAAACAAAATTCAGTTGTATTCTCATTATCAACAAATAAAGTTTATATTTTTTTAAGTCTCCGGACTAGTGAAATTATAATTGGCGCCCAACATTAAAAATATCCCATAGGATATCAACAGCAAATATCCCATAGGATATCAGTTCCCAACACCCGAGAGGACATCAACACCCAACATCCCACAGGATATCACCACTGCTAGCTGTGTAATCAACAGGTTATCAGGCGAGGATAAGTGTAAACTTGCTGACACCCTAGTACACGAAATACGGAAAAGGACCAGGTCGGAGTTTCAAATCGTCATGTTAGCAGCTGTAGTTCTGTAAGTTAAACTAAGTAGTAAGTAAGTAAAACGAAAGTGTACCACAAAAGTGAGAATTATTTAAGGAAAAATTGCGATTCCTACGGGAATTTACATTAAGCACACATCTAGTTGCAAGTGAAAAAGAAAATTATTAGAATTCCTAAAAACAAAAATAATATCTAGAAAATAAGTGGAAAAAATATAAATAACAGTGGAAAATAACATAAATAAATTGAGAATCTGTAAGAAAAATTAACGAACACCTAAATAGTATTGAAAATGGCTAATCCAAACAACCTCATTAGACCTCCTATCCTCAACATCCCTAATCCTGACAATAATAATGGACAAAACAATAATGACGGACATACTGCAATTACGGAAGAGACGATTGCGAGAATTTGCGCACAACAGTGTCAAATCGCCATTAGGCAGCACATGCGACCAAGCGCTGACATAGCTGGTGTCGACCAAATTATTGAGGATAGATTTAGGAATAACCTAACGGACTTAGATAAGGTTCCCGATGTCGTAAAAAGCTTACGCGAATTTGCAGGAAATGCATCGGAATATAGTTCGTGGAAGAAGAGCGTAGATAGAATTCTCAAATTGTACGACTCATGCAAAGGCACGCCAAAGTACTTTGCAATTCTGAATACAATAAGGAATAAGATTGTCGGTAACGCCGACGCGGCTTTAGAATCGTACAATACACCCCTCAACTGGGATTGTATTTCGAAATGTTTGACCCTCCATTACGCGGATAAGCGTGACCTGACCACATTAGAATATCAGATGACAACACTGGTTCAGGGAAACAATAAAATCCAGGACTTTTACCAAGAAGTATATGCCCATCTGTCACTTATAATGAATAAACTGTCATGCTTAGACATAAATAGAGAATCACTCGATATTCTCGCGCAAACTTACAGAGACAAGGCTCTCGATATATTTATAAGAGGCTTAAAAGGTCAGATGTCAATACATCTCGGCATGAAAGAACCGACAGACCTTCCACAGGCACTTCAATTATGTCTGAAAATGGAAAACCAATTTGCAAGGGCTCAATTTGCAAACTCCCATAACAATATAGGTAGAAATAACAAACAGAACTCTCGACCAACTCCACCATTATACCCAAAAGCTCAATACCAAAACCAAACATCGTTTCACCCACAGTTGGCATTCATGCCGCAACCTTCCCCTAATTTTCAACAATATAATGCAACCACACCTGTGTATCCTCGTAATAATACTGACCGATTGGCTTATCAACAATCGTATCCAAATCAGAATTTCCAACCACCTAGACCAAATGCACCGAAACCCCAACCTAGACCTGAACCAATGGAGATAGATCCATCCATGCGATCACGAGCTGTAAATTATATGAATCGGCCAGCTCCGAATAATAACTACATCGGCAAAAGACCTACAGATCAGTCTGATCAATTGAGAAAGCCCGATAAGATACAAAGAAATTTTCATTTGAACACAGAGGAAAACTTTGGTCCAAATGCTGAAGAGTACAGGTCGGATTTAGAAAATTACGAAAATGAGCAGCAACTGCCGCCTTTTGATGATTATATTACGGACCAATACGATGTTCTTGATGAGGGAGACCAGACAGAAACACAAGAATTCGTTGACATTCATTTTTTAGATTAACTAACTCGTCGCTACCTTTCTTTAAGTGTAGGACGAATACCGGACAGATTCTAGAAATTTTAATTGACACCGGATCAAACAAAAATTATATCCGACCCAGCCTTGTTAGAAATCCGTTAAAAAACGAAAATGCCTTCTTCGCGAACTCAGTGGGCGGAAAGACTGCCATAACACAGCACACCTTCATTAATCTTTTCAACAAAAACAACGACCCGCTCAAATTTTTTTTATTACCAACACTATCACCTACAGATCAGTCTGATCAATTGAGAAAGCCCGATAAGATACAAAGAAATTTTCATTTGAACACAGAGGAAAACTTTGGTCCAAATGCTGAAGAGTACAGGTCGGATTTAGAAAATTACGAAAATGAGCAGCAACTGCCGCCTTTTGATGATTATATTACGGACCAATACGATGTTCTTGATGAGGGAGACCAGACAGAAACACAAGAATTCGTTGACATTCATTTTTTAGATTAACTAACTCGTCGCTACCTTTCTTTAAGTGTAGGACGAATACCGGACAGATTCTAGAAATTTTAATTGACACCGGATCAAACAAAAATTATATCCGACCCAGCCTTGTTAGAAATCCGTTAAAAAACGAAAATGCCTTCTTCGCGAACTCAGTGGGCGGAAAGACTGCCATAACACAGCACACCTTCATTAATCTTTTCAACAAAAACAACGACCCGCTCAAATTTTTTTTATTACCAACACTTAAATCCTTTGACGGAATACTGGGAAATGACAGTCTAAAGGAATTATCAGCAGTTATCTACGCAGCAAAAGATTACATGCTGATAAATAAAGAAATGAAAGTCAAAATACAACAGAAAATATCCAGGTCTGTGAATACTATCGACATTAGGACAGAACATTTGAATGACGAAAGAAAGCATAAATTAGATCTTACAATTGAGAATCACAGATCCTTATTTAATGAGCCGAACGAGAAACTTACATACACATCAGCAGTAGTTGCAGATATTCAGACCACTAATGATGAACCGGTATATTCCAGGTATTATCCATACCCCATGCATTTGAAAGGGGAAGTGGAAAAACAAATACAGGAGTTATTAGATCAGGGAATTATTCGACCTTCACGATCCCCGTACAATTCACCCATCTGGATTGTACCGAAAAAATTGGACGCATCTGGTCAGAGAAAATTTAGAATGGAAAACAAATTGTTCTCAGTCTTGGACTTGAAAAGTGGATTTCATCAAATACCACTTAAGGAAAGTGACAGACAGAAAACCGCATTTTCTGTTAACAATGGTAAATACGAATTTACCAGACTTCCCTTTGGGCTAAGGAATGCGCCGTCCATCTTTCAACGGACTCTGGACGATATTCTCAGAGACCATATCGGAAAAATTTGTTTCGTCTATATGGACGATATAATCGTATTTGCTGAAGATGAAGATTCACATCTTGAGAACCTGTCGACTATATTCGGAACATTGGAAAACGCAAATATGAAGGTCCAATTGGACAAATGCGAATTCCTTAGGCAGGAAGTCGAATTTTTAGGATTCATCGTCTCAGATGCGGGTATAAAGACCAATCCCAAGAGGGTCGAAGCAATAATGAACTTTCCTCTTCCAAAAACGCTAAAAGACCTAAGATCGTTCCTGGGTCTTTCTAATTTTTACAGACGTTTCATCAGGGATTATGCTAAAATAGCTAAACCCCTGACGGCACTTCTAAGAGGGGAGGCAGGACGTGCGTCTAAACATACCTCTAGCAAAATGGCTATACAACTTGACCAGGATGGAATAGATGCATTCAACAAACTGAAAATAACACTCTCTTCGGAGGACGTAATACTAGCGTACCCGGACTTTAATAAAGAATTTGAATTGACAACTGACGCCTCTAACTACGCCATGGGAGCAGTACTGTCCCAGGACAATAAACCAATTGTGTTCTTATCAAAAACATTCAGTAAGGCTGAAGAGCATTACGCAACGAATGAAAAAGAGATGCTCGCGATTATTTGGGCTCTTAAAGCTCTCAGAAATTACTTATATGGTTCCGCAAAGATTAAGATCTATACGGACCATCTTCCATTGACATACGCCTTAAATAACAAGAATGCAAACTTCAAACTCAAGAGGTGGAAAGCATTCCTTGAAGATTTTAATTACGAACTGAGATACAAACCAGGCAATACTAATATAGTTGCGGACGCTTTATCTAGACCACCCAAGAACACAAATCAAATAAATTCCATGACTTCCACCCAACATAGTGACGATAGTTCATCTCAAAATCTAATACAGTACACTGATGCTCCAATAAACGTATTTAAAAATCAGATTCTTATATCATCAGAAGAGGACCAACCGTCTTATAAATTCGAGATAGTTTTTCCTACTTATCATAGACACATAATAAATGAACCTAATATTACGGAAGTGACTCTCACCGACATCTTGAAAAAATGTCTGAATCCATCTGTTGTAAACTGTTTAAAGACCACTTATGAAATTTTCGGGAAAATACAGGAAGTGTTTCGCGATAACTTTTCCCAGTACAAGGCAAAATACACTAGATTCATGGTTGTCGATCTGAAGAATGATGAAGAGCAGGAAGCAGAGATAATAAAAGAACATGATAGGGCTCATCGGAACAGTACGGAAAATAAGGCGCAAATTTTGACGAAATTTTATTTTCCCAGAATGCATGCGAAAATTAAAAAGATTACAAAGCAGTGTAAGGTATGCAAAGAAAACAAATATGAAAGGCACCCGAATAAAGTCGCTATACAGGAAACACCAATACCACAATTTCCTGGGCAGATTGTCCATATAGATCTATACATTACGGAGAAGAAGCCAATATTAACGGCCATAGACAAATTTTCGAAATACGCTCAGGCGAAAATTCTTAAATCCAGAGCAGTAGAGGATGTTAAGGAACCCCTAAGAGAAATCATCATCTCTTTCGGAATGCCGGAAATAATAGTAATCGATAATGAAAAGTCATTTAGTTCCAAATCTATAATTTTCATGCTAGAAAATCAGTACAATGTGAAAGTTTTCAAGATTCCTCCTTACAGCAGCACCGTGAACGGACAAATCGAACGTTTTCATTCGACTCTGTCAGAGATAATGCGTTGTCTGAAGTCAGACAACGTTCACAAATCGTTTTCAGAACTTCTACATAGATCAATCTATGAGTATAACAATTCGATACATTCGACTATTCGGAGAAAACCAGTCGAAGCATTTTTCGGAAAGAAAGTTAGTACAGACCCCCAGGACCTGGAGAAGGAAAGAACCGAAATATCTCAAAAACTTAAAGAAAAACAATTAGGTGATATTGACTATCATAATAAATCTAGATCCCAACCTAAAACTTATGAGCAAGGACAGGAGATTTTTGTGAAAGAAAACAAAAGACTAGGGACGAAACTTAGCAAAACTTACAGACCAGAAATAGTTAAGGAAAATAAAAACACAACTATCATTACAGAATCCGGAAAAATCATACACAAAAACAATATTAGAAATTAATTAAATATATTTCAGATTACTTTCTACCATGACAATGGCGGAGATTAAAATTCTCGACTACTCGAACTCTCAAATTGTAACCCTTGATTCTGGACCGGCAAAACTCGAGACTGGAACGTTCAAAATCATCCACGTCATAGAAATTGACAAATATCAAGACCTAATTGACACCATGCAGAAAACATTATCTCAAAATATTAGTGACTACCACTTCCTTCATCCCTTCCTCAGCCACGAAATGACACAGATACAAGGATACTTGGATAGGTTAAAACCAAGGATGAAAAGATCCTTAAACTTCATAGGATCAGCATGGAAATGGATCGCAGGGAATCCTGACCATGATGATTTTGAGATAGTAACGCAAAAAACCAATCAAATATTGGTCAATAACAATAAACAGGTCGTCATCAATAAACTTTCGTTAGAAAAAATCAACGAGTTAACGAGAACAACAAATGAGATAATTAGAACTATAAATTATAACGATGTTGCTAGAGAAAAGCTAATAGCAAAATTAAAATTCAAAATCGATATACTTAAACAAGAAATAATTAATATTCAGTATGCCATTCATTGGGCAAAATTAGGAGTCGTAAACTCATTTATACTGTCTCCAGAAGAAATAGATATTGTAAAAAATATTATAGTTAAAGATTCTATACCATTTGTTAATATTGAACAAACGTTTGAATTTGCAGAGATAAAAATCGCGTCAAATACCAACTCACTTGTTTACATCATAAGTATACCAATAACAAATGACTCATTTTGTAACAAACTCTTAATAAAACCTGTAAAAATCGATAAATTTGTAAACAAACTAGCATTCGAAAATGTATTAACATGTAACAAAACAATATATGGTATAAGAAAACAATGCAAAAATTATAATAATATTACTATATGTAAGAAGACAAATTTACAAGAAATAGAAACTAATACTTGTTTAAATAACCTAATAAACAGCAGGACATCAAACTGCAGTGTAATTGATAATCGCCATATTCCAGCAGTTGAAGAAATATCTCCTGGTACAATTCTGCTAAATCAGTTCAGGGGAACAGTCAACATAAATGGAGAGCCTCAAAATCTTACTATCCTACAATTCATAACGCAACGGTTAAAATATTTGATAAATCATACGAATTTTTCGAAGTAACAAATATTCAACCTCTACCAGCTATATTACAACCAAAACACACTACGTTTAATGTGGAAGAAACGGTATCTTTAGAAATAATTAAAGAACTTCAAAACAATAACACCCAAGCTATAGCCTGTTGGGAAACAAACATGTATGGAGCCTAACCACAAACTCTGGACTCTCCTCACTGGCACTCCTACTATCCATTATTTTACTTGTAAAATCTGGAATCTGCAGAAGAAAAAGGGAATTGGTTATCAACCCACCCACTATCAATCCATGTAATCATACACATATCTCCATGCCAGAATTATCAGAAAACCAGCAGACAGAACCACAAGGAATAACACGCATTTCTCACATACCATATTTTTAACCGATCGAGGACGCTCGGAATTAAGAGGGGAGGTGTTAATGACAAAGACATTAAAACATTCACCCCACAAATGTGCAACGCTTGAAAATACAGAGCATTGACACACGTAACCCAATTTAACCGAAAGTAACTGACTGCAGACGCTGACGACTCAATTCCGTGGAATTACTTAAGTCAATACTTTGAAATAGCTTAAGTTAGCATAAATCAAAATTGTAAAGTATCAATAAGAAAATAATGTAAAACAAAATTCAGTTGTATTCTCATTATCAACAAATAAAGTTTATATTTTTTTTAGTCTCCGGACTAGTGAAATTATAATTGGCGCCCAACATTAAAAATATCCCATAGGATATCAACAGCAAATATCCCATAGGATATCAGTTCCCAACACCCGAGAGGACATCAACACCCAACATCCCACAGGATATCACCACTGCTAGCTGTGTAATCAACAGGTTATCAGGCGAGGATAAGTGTAAACTTGCTGACACCCTAGTACACGAAATACGGAAAAGGACCAGGTCGGAGTTTCAAATCGTCATGTTAGCAGCTGTAGTTCTGTAAGTTAAACTAAGTAGTAAGTAAGTAAAACGAAAGTGTACCACAAAAGTGAGAATTATTTAAGGAAAAATTGCGATTCCTACGGGAATTTACATTAAGCACACATCTAGTTGCAAGTGAAAAAGAAAATTATTAGAATTCCTAAAAACAAAAATAATATCTAGAAAATAAGTGGAAAAAATATAAATAACAGTGGAAAATAACATAAATAAATTGAGAATCTGTAAGAAAAATTAACGAACACCTAAATAGTATTGAAAATGGCTAATCCAAACAACCTCATTAGACCTCCTATCCTCAACATCCCTAATCCTGACAATAATAATGGACAAAACAATAATGACGGACATACTGCAATTACGGAAGAGACGATTGCGAGAATTTGCGCACAACAGTGTCAAATCGCCATTAGGCAGCACATGCGACCAAGCGCTGACATAGCTGGTGTCGACCAAATTATTGAGGATAGATTTAGGAATAACCTAACGGACTTAGATAAGGTTCCCGATGTCGTAAAAAGCTTACGCGAATTTGCAGGAAATGCATCGGAATATAGTTCGTGGAAGAAGAGCGTAGATAGAATTCTCAAATTGTACGACTCATGCAAAGGCACGCCAAAGTACTTTGCAATTCTGAATACAATAAGGAATAAGATTGTCGGTAACGCCGACGCGGCTTTAGAATCGTACAATACACCCCTCAACTGGGATTGTATTTCGAAATGTTTGACCCTCCATTACGCGGATAAGCGTGACCTGACCACATTAGAATATCAGATGACAACACTGGTTCAGGGAAACAATAAAATCCAGGACTTTTACCAAGAAGTATATGCCCATCTGTCACTTATAATGAATAAACTGTCATGCTTAGACATAAATAGAGAATCACTCGATATTCTCGCGCAAACTTACAGAGACAAGGCTCTCGATATATTTATAAGAGGCTTAAAAGGTCAGATGTCAATACATCTCGGCATGAAAGAACCGACAGACCTTCCACAGGCACTTCAATTATGTCTGAAAATGGAAAACCAATTTGCAAGGGCTCAATTTGCAAACTCCCATAACAATATAGGTAGAAATAACAAACAGAACTCTCGACCAACTCCACCATTATACCCAAAAGCTCAATACCAAAACCAAACATCGTTTCACCCACAGTTGGCATTCATGCCGCAACCTTCCCCTAATTTTCAACAATATAATGCAACCACACCTGTGTATCCTCGTAATAATACTGACCGATTGGCTTATCAACAATCGTATCCAAATCAGAATTTCCAACCACCTAGACCAAATGCACCGAAACCCCAACCTAGACCTGAACCAATGGAGATAGATCCATCCATGCGATCACGAGCTGTAAATTATATGAATCGGCCAGCTCCGAATAATAACTACATCGGAAAAAGACCTACAGATCAGTCTGATCAATTGAGAAAGCCCGATAAGATACAAAGAAATTTTCATTTGAACACAGAGGAAAACTTTGGTCCAAATGCTGAAGAGTACAGGTCGGATTTAGAAAATTACGAAAATGAGCAGCAACTGCCGCCTTTTGATGATTATATTACGGACCAATACGATGTTCTTGATGAGGGAGACCAGACAGAAACACAAGAATTCGTTGACATTCATTTTTTAGATTAACTAACTCGTCGCTACCTTTTTTTAAGTGTAGGACGAATACCGGACAGATTCTAGAAATTTTAATTGACACCGGATCAAACAAAAATTATATCCGACCCAGCCTTGTTAGAAATCCGTTAAAAAACGAAAATGCCTTCTTCGCGAACTCAGTGGGCGGAAAGACTGCCATAACACAGCACACCTTCATTAATCTTTTCAACAAAAACAACGACCCGCTCAAATTTTTTTTATTACCAACACTTAAATCCTTTGACGGAATACTGGGAAATGACAGTCTAAAGGAATTATCAGCAGTTATCTACGCAGCAAAAGATTACATGCTGATAAATAAAGAAATGAAAGTCAAAATACAACAGAAAATATCCAGGTCTGTGAATACTATCGACATTAGGACAGAACATTTGAATGACGAAAGAAAGCATAAATTAGATCTTACAATTGAGAATCACAGATCCTTATTTAATGAGCCGAACGAGAAACTTACATACACATCAGCAGTAGTTGCAGATATTCAGACCACTAATGATGAACCGGTATATTCCAGGTATTATCCATACCCCATGCATTTGAAAGGGGAAGTGGAAAAACAAATACAGGAGTTATTAGATCAGGGAATTATTCGACCTTCACGATCCCCGTACAATTCACCCATCTGGATTGTACCGAAAAAATTGGACGCATCTGGTCAGAGAAAATTTAGAATGGTTATAGATTATCGTAAGCTGAACGCAGAAACTATCCCAGATAGATATCCAATTCCAGAGATAAATGATATTCTTCCTCAATTGGGGAAAAACAAATTGTTCTCAGTCTTGGACTTGAAAAGTGGATTTCATCAAATACCACTTAAGGAAAGTGACAGACAGAAAACCGCATTTTCTGTTAACAATGGTAAATACGAATTTACCAGACTTCCCTTTGGGCTAAGGAATGCGCCGTCCATCTTTCAACGGACTCTGGACGATATTCTCAGAGACCATATCGGAAAAATTTGTTTCGTCTATATGGACGATATAATCGTATTTGCTGAAGATGAAGATTCACATCTTGAGAACCTGTCGACTATATTCGGAACATTGGAAAACGCAAATATGAAGGTCCAATTGGACAAATGCGAATTCCTTAGGCAGGAAGTCGAATTTTTAGGATTCATCGTCTCAGATGCGGGTATAAAGACCAATCCCAAGAGGGTCGAAGCAATAATGAACTTTCCTCTTCCAAAAACGCTAAAAGACCTAAGATCGTTCCTGGGTCTTTCTAATTTTTACAGACGTTTCATCAGGGATTATGCTAAAATAGCTAAACCCCTGACGGCACTTCTAAGAGGGGAGGCAGGACGTGCGTCTAAACATACCTCTAGCAAAATGGCTATACAACTTGACCAGGATGGAATAGATGCATTCAACAAACTGAAAATAACACTCTCTTCGGAGGACGTAATACTAGCGTACCCGGACTTTAATAAAGAATTTGAATTGACAACTGACGCCTCTAACTACGCCATGGGAGCAGTACTGTCCCAGGACAATAAACCAATTGTGTTCTTATCAAAAACATTCAGTAAGGCTGAAGAGCATTACGCAACGAATGAAAAAGAGATGCTCGCGATTATTTGGGCTCTTAAAGCTCTCAGAAATTACTTATATGGTTCCGCAAAGATTAAGATCTATACGGACCATCTTCCATTGACATACGCCTTAAATAACAAGAATGCAAACTTCAAACTCAAGAGGTGGAAAGCATTCCTTGAAGATTTTAATTACGAACTGAGATACAAACCAGGCAATACTAATATAGTTGCGGACGCTTTATCTAGACCACCCAAGAACACAAATCAAATAAATTCCATGACTTCCACCCAACATAGTGACGATAGTTCATCTCAAAATCTAATACAGTACACTGATGCTCCAATAAACGTATTTAAAAATCAGATTCTTATATCATCAGAAGAGGACCAACCGTCTTATAAATTCGAGATAGTTTTTCCTACTTATCATAGACACATAATAAATGAACCTAATATTACGGAAGTGACTCTCACCGACATCTTGAAAAAATGTCTGAATCCATCTGTTGTAAACTGTTTAAAGACCACTTATGAAATTTTCGGGAAAATACAGGAAGTGTTTCGCGATAACTTTTCCCAGTACAAGGCAAAATACACTAGATTCATGGTTGTCGATCTGAAGAATGATGAAGAGCAGGAAGCAGAGATAATAAAAGAACATGATAGGGCTCATCGGAACAGTACGGAAAATAAGGCGCAAATTTTGACGAAATTTTATTTTCCCAGAATGCATGCGAAAATTAAAAAGATTACAAAGCAGTGTAAGGTATGCAAAGAAAACAAATATGAAAGGCACCCGAATAAAGTCGCTATACAGGAAACACCAATACCACAATTTCCTGGGCAGATTGTCCATATAGATCTATACATTACGGAGAAGAAGCCAATATTAACGGCCATAGACAAATTTTCGAAATACGCTCAGGCGAAAATTCTTAAATCCAGAGCAGTAGAGGATGTTAAGGAACCCCTAAGAGAAATCATCATCTCTTTCGGAATGCCGGAAATAATAGTAATCGATAATGAAAAGTCATTTAGTTCCAAATCTATAATTTTCATGCTAGAAAATCAGTACAATGTGAAAGTTTTCAAGATTCCTCCTTACAGCAGCACCGTGAACGGACAAATCGAACGTTTTCATTCGACTCTGTCAGAGATAATGCGTTGTCTGAAGTCAGACAACGTTCACAAATCGTTTTCAGAACTTCTACATAGATCAATCTATGAGTATAACAATTCGATACATTCGACTATTCGGAGAAAACCAGTCGAAGCATTTTTCGGAAAGAAAGTTAGTACAGACCCCCAGGACCTGGAGAAGGAAAGAACCGAAATATCTCAAAAACTTAAAGAAAAACAATTAGGTGATATTGACTATCATAATAAATCTAGATCCCAACCTAAAACTTATGAGCAAGGACAGGAGATTTTTGTGAAAGAAAACAAAAGACTAGGGACGAAACTTAGCAAAACTTACAGACCAGAAATAGTTAAGGAAAATAAAAACACAACTATCATTACAGAATCCGGAAAAATCATACACAAAAACAATATTAGAAATTAATTAAATATATTTCAGATTACTTTCTACCATGACAATGGCGGAGATTAAAATTCTCGACTACTCGAACTCTCAAATTGTAACCCTTGATTCTGGACCGGCAAAACTCGAGACTGGAACGTTCAAAATCATCCACGTCATAGAAATTGACAAATATCAAGACCTAATTGACACCATGCAGAAAACATTATCTCAAAATATTAGTGACTACCACTTCCTTCATCCCTTCCTCAGCCACGAAATGACACAGATACAAGGATACTTGGATAGGTTAAAACCAAGGATGAAAAGATCCTTAAACTTCATAGGATCAGCATGGAAATGGATCGCAGGGAATCCTGACCATGATGATTTTGAGATAGTAACGCAAAAAACCAATCAAATATTGGTCAATAACAATAAACAGGTCGTCATCAATAAACTTTCGTTAGAAAAAATCAACGAGTTAACGAGAACAACAAATGAGATAATTAGAACTATAAATTATAACGATGTTGCTAGAGAAAAGCTAATAGCAAAATTAAAATTCAAAATCGATATACTTAAACAAGAAATAATTAATATTCAGTATGCCATTCATTGGGCAAAATTAGGAGTCGTAAACTCATTTATACTGTCTCCAGAAGAAATAGATATTGTAAAAAATATTATAGTTAAAGATTCTATACCATTTGTTAATATTGAACAAACGTTTGAATTTGCAGAGATAAAAATCGCGTCAAATACCAACTCACTTGTTTACATCATAAGTATACCAATAACAAATGACTCATTTTGTAACAAACTCTTAATAAAACCTGTAAAAATCGATAAATTTGTAAACAAACTAGCATTCGAAAATGTATTAACATGTAACAAAACAATATATGGTATAAGAAAACAATGCAAAAATTATAATAATATTACTATATGTAAGAAGACAAATTTACAAGAAATAGAAACTAATACTTGTTTAAATAACCTAATAAACAGCAGGACATCAAACTGCAGTGTAATTGATAATCGCCATATTCCAGCAGTTGAAGAAATATCTCCTGGTACAATTCTGCTAAATCAGTTCAGGGGAACAGTCAACATAAATGGAGAGCCTCAAAATCTTACCGGTACATATGTCCTACAATTTCATAACGCAACGGTTAAAATATTTGATAAATCATACGAATTTTTCGAAGTAACAAATATTCAACCTCTACCAGCTATATTACAACCAAAACACACTACGTTTAATGTGGAAGAAACGGTATCTTTAGAAATAATTAAAGAACTTCAAAACAATAACACCCAAGCTATAAGCCTGTTGGGAAACAAACATGTATGGAGCCTAACCACAAACTCTGGACTCTCCTCACTGGCACTCCTACTATCCATTATTTTACTTGTAAAATCTGGAATCTGCAGAAGAAAAAGGGAATTGGTTATCAACCCACCCACTATCAATCCATGTAATCATACACATATCTCCATGCCAGAATTATCAGAAAACCAGCAGACAGAACCACAAGGAATAACACGCATTTCTCACATACCATATTTTTAACCGATCGAGGACGCTCGGAATTAAGAGGGGAGGTGTTAATGACAAAGACATTAAAACATTCACCCCACAAATGTGCAACGCTTGAAAATACAGAGCATTGACACACGTAACCCAATTTAACCGAAAGTAACTGACTGCAGACGCTGACGACTCAATTCCGTGGAATTACTTAAGTCAATACTTTGAAATAGCTTAAGTTAGCATAAATCAAAATTGTAAAGTATCAATAAGAAAATAATGTAAAACAAAATTCAGTTGTATTCTCATTATCAACAAATAAAGTTTATATTTTTTTAAGTCTCCGGACTAGTGAAATTATAATTTATATAATACCCTACACCACTCCCTGCGTATGTACCTCGCTTTGATTACTAAACCCAGGTATTTCATGGGAGCAATTTTATGTACTTCATACAAATTATATAAATTATATTCATATAATTTATATGCTATAAATTCATCTTCAGTCAAATTTAACGAGTATGGTAAATAATATGGTAATTGATCTAATTGTCCGACAGACAAATAAAAATTATACAGTAGTATACCAAAGTCATTTCAAAGTATGGACATATGGACATCACCCAAACAATTCTCATTGCAATTCAATTCGGTAAAAAAGTGAAATCGGGAAGGATTTTTGCATCCTGTAAATGTATGTGTTTGACAAAAAATGTTAAATCGGAAAGGACATTTGTATGGGGGTATATTGAAACCTGGAACGATGTGACCCGCTTTCACCATGTCTGTTTATTGGTGAAATATAATATGTAAAATTTGGCCAAAATCGGTTAAACATTCGGGAGCAACATTTGTATGAGGGCTCTATCTAAATCTGAACCTATCTTACCCACTTTCACCATAGATGTTTCTAGTTCGATTATAAGATGTTGTGCCAATTGTAAAGAAAAACGGGTACAATATGTCGTTTCTAGAGCGGAAAATGTCAAATCGGGAGCGACATTTGTATGGGGGCTATATCTAAATCTGAACCGATCTTACCCAATTTTTGCATACGTGTTTCTAGTTGGATTATAAGATGTTCTGCAAAATTTAAAGAAAATCGGATACAATATGTCGTTTCTAGAGCGGAAAAAGTGAAATCGGGAGCGACATTTGTATGTGAGCTATATCTAAATCTGAACCGATCTTACCCAATTTTTGCGTACGTGTTTCTATTTAGATTATAAGATGTTCTGCAAATTTTGAAGAAAATCGGGTACAATATGTCGTTTCTAGAGCGGAAAATGTCAAATCGGGAGCGACATTTGTATGGGGGCTATATCTAAATCTGAACCGATCTTACCCAATTTTTGCATACGTGTTTCTAGTTGGATTATAAGATGTTCTGCAAAATTTAAAGAAAATCGGATACAATATGTCGTTTCTAGAGCGGAAAAAGTGAAATCGGGAGCGACATTTGTATGTGGGCTATATCTAAATCTGAACCGATCTTACCCAATTTTTGCGTACGTGTTTCTATTTAGATTATAAGATGTTCTGCAAATTTTGAAGAAAATCGGGTACAATATGTCGTTTCTAGAGCGGAAAATGTCAAATCGGGAGCGACATTTGTATGGGGGCTATATCTAAATCTGAACCGATCTTACCCAATTTTTGCATACGTGTTTCTAGTTGGATTATAAGATGTTCTGCAAAATTTAAAGAAAATCGGATACAATATGTCGTTTCTAGAGCGGAAAAAGTGAAATCGGGAGCGACATTTGTATGTGGGCTATATCTAAATCTGAACCGATCTTACCCAATTTTTGCGTACGTGTTTCTATTTGGATTATAAGGTGTTCTGCAAAATTTAAAGAAAATCGGGTACAATATGTCTTTTCTAGAGCGGAAAATGTCAAATCGGGAGCGACATTTGTATGGGGGCTATATCTAAGTCTGAACCGATCTTACCCAATTTTGGCATACGTGTTTCTAGTTGGATTATAAGATGTTCTGCAAAATTTAAAGAAAATCGGGTACAATATGTCTTTTCTAGAGCGGAAAATGTCAAATCGGGAGCGACATTTGTATGGGGGCTATATCTAAATCTGAACCGATCTTACCCAATTTTTGCACACGTATTTCTAGTTGGATTATAAGATGTTCTGCAAAATTTAAAGAAAATCGGATACAATATGTCGTTTCTAGAGCGGAAAATGTCAAATCGGGAGCGACATTTGTATGGGGGCTATATCTAAGTCTGAACCGATCTTACCCAATTTTGGCATACGTGTTTCTAGTAGGATTATAAGATGTTCTGCAAAATTTAAAGAAAATCGGGTACAATATGTCTTTTCTAGAGCGGAAAATGTCAAATCGGGAGCGACATTTGTATGGGGGCTATATATAAATCTGAACCGATCTTACCCAATTTTTGCATACGTGTTTCTAGTTGGATTATAAGATGTTCTGCCAAATTTAAAGAAAATCGGGTACAATATGTCGTTTCTAGGGCGGAAAATGTCAAATCGGGAGCGACATTTGTATGGGGGCTATATCTAAATCTAAACCGATCTTACCCAATTTTGGCATACGTGTTTCTAGTTGGATTATAAGATGTTCTGCCAAATTTAAAGAAAATCGGGTACAATATGTCGTTTCTAGGGCGGAAAATGTCAAATCGGGAGCGACATTTGTATGGGGGCTATATCTAAATCTGAACCGATCTTACCCAATTTTTGCACAGGTGTTTCTAGTTGGATTATAAGATGCTGTGCCAATTTTAAAGAAAATCGGGTACATATGTGGTTTCTAAAGCGGAAAAAGTGAAATAGAGAGCGACATTTGTATGGGGGCTATATCTAAATCTGAACCGATCTTACCCAATTTTTGCATAGGTGTTTCTAGTTGGATTATATGATGTTGTGCCAAATTTAAAGAAAATCGGGTACTATATGTGCTTTATAGGGCGGAAAAAGTCAAATCGGGAGCGACATTTGCATGGGGGCTATATCTAAATCTGAACCGATTTCCTCCAAATTCAATACCGATGGTCATTGGCCAGAAAAAATAACTTCTGCCAAGTTTCATGACAATCGGACAACAATTGCGACCTGTAGAGTGCGAACAAGCTTAGATGGACAGCAGACGGACAGACGGACAGACGGACGGACAGACAGACATCGTTAAATCGACTCAGCTAGTGATTCTAAGCCGATCGGTATACTTAAAGGTGGGTCTAGCTCGATTATTTCTTGGTGTTACAAACATTTGGGGCGAAACTAACTTATAATACCCTAGCCCACGAAGTGGTGTAGGGTATAAAAAGTGTAGATAAGAATAACTATGATATCATAATGAAATCTAAAAACATTCTTAATAAAAGCAAATAATTTGCTTGATGCTAACCCGTAGCTTAACTATCTAGTTGGAATGAAATTATTGAAAAGTAATTTACCTCTAAATTAATAATTATGTAAAAATCTATCTAATATCTAAAGTCTATTGGTAGCGAAAAGTATTGGAGTAACCTTTTTTATAGACTTTTTTAATTATAAAAAAGAAAGTACAATACTATGCGAATTTATATACATATTAAAAAAATTATAAAAATGAAGAATCATTTCCAAATATTTTTTATTTAATCGAAATATGCGTAAAAAGATTTTGAAGAATTTTCACAAGCTTTATTTTTTATAAAACTAGATGAAAACCCCCCAGGGAAAAATCCTGCGCACGGCCCTGATTGTTTAGAATATAATTGTGTAGATTCATCGTTCTGAAACTTAATCGTCCATAGTTTGAAAGTCATGACTTGTTTCACAAAGAGGGCGAATTCGAGCCGAAGGTCCAATTTGCTCCCATTCACTGAAAATAACATGCAAATATAAGTCGCCTGGCTTCAATTTTTACACAAGATGAATTTTGTACGCTTTCGCGTAGACTATTAGGTACAGCCGCTGTTGTGGTGTGAGTCTATGATGAGTTGCCAAACGATATTGAACAAAAATGACAAGACAGTTTGATATGAGTCATCCTTGATCTGTCAAAAAAGCCTACTGAAAACCAAAGGTCACCATGAATCACCCGATATAATGCAGGATTCGAATGATTTGTGAAATGCACAATTAGGTATTGAAGGAATACATGCGATTAATATGAGGTCAACTAGGAATGACAGAGCCCAACTATCCGATGCTCGACGCATTCAATCAAGAGTTGGAATGTAATTCAAAAACAATGTGATTACGACAACATAAATATGCCTACGGAACACGCATGCGGCTTATGCTTATGGAAAAAGTTCGGTAGAAAAATTAAAGTGATGCTACTATCCTATTGCATATGCACGACGAATCTGCTCAATTATATTCACAACAATTGTTTGAAATTGTCGACGGGCGACAAAATTCTTCTTGCGTATAAAATTCCCCATGGACGTAATATCTGTGACCGTATCCTGAAATTATTGTCATAGCAAACGTTTATCGATGCAACAATCACTGAGAACTAGCATTTCAAAAATGCACACGACGTTCACAAACTAATTGAAATATGGACAGGGAAATTTCGGTCGGGTCAGCTAGTTTAAAATAAAAATAAAATCAAAAACCAGGATTTACCTCAGAGCCAGTCCCGCACACCCCGAAGAAACCATCTTTCAGCTCCTGTACATATTACGGGGAAATCTAAGGCGCGGCTATACTAAGGCCTATTAGCGAGATTGTCAAGAGCAGCTTGTTATGAATTGTAGTATCCCTAAGGACATGTGAGGTGATGTTGTAGCGGCCACCGATCACCCGGTTCACTGGAGAATAAATTACCTTATGAGTCGCACGAAAAGTCAAACTGAATTTGGATTTATCCCAGTGTTGATGATACTCCAGATTAGTATTCCGCTTGTCGAATGCTGGTGCTGACATTGTCTGGATCCAGGACCTCTGGAATGAAAAGGTTCGTGGATAAGGACACCAAATTTTAAACTGATTATCGTCAAGGAGAACATTAAACCTAGAATTTGCATTCTGGCAAGAAAGGTGTTAACAAGTTTCAATAATAAGGACCCAACAGTCACCAGTCCAAAGAATGATTGAAGATCTACTAGATAATATACAGTTACCAGCCATCTTTTTACCAGTAAAAAGGACAATGAGCCATCATTTATTACCAGAATCTCTTTGTGATCATATTATTCGTTGGAGAGTATTAGCGGATCATTCATTCTAAGACCACACTCATATCGAATTTCTATTACTAGAGCAGGCGATCGAAGTGGGCATTCCTTGAAATGCGAAAAGGCCAAATGCATGGTCCAGGGTGAGAAGGGTGTGAAGAAGGCTGTTCAATAAGGCTAAGGCCACCAGATCATCATGTGCCTAGGACGGCCACAGGAACATCTCAAGCACTACAAGAAAGAAAGCTCGTGGTTATATTGAAGAAGTGTCCGAGACAGCTAGATGCAGGAAAGTTCTGTCATCTACTCCTTGTACGATTGGCTATCTCCAAAACGAGATTGGCGACTGGCCATCGTCTATCGATCAATCAGTGTACTTACTATATGATGCACTCTTTCCTGGCAGTTGTAGGACAGAATTTCCAGAGACTTCAGAATCACCTCACATGGATTATCATATTGTAGAGGATCTGATAACGCATGCAAGATAAAAGCTCGGGCAGAAAAACGAATAATTACAGGCTTATCAAACTTGATGGTAGTGTTGGTATTTGAGAGTTTGAGATTTGTGACGATCGATTGCGTAAAATATGCCATGTTAGCTTTAAATGTGACATGGTTCACGAAAATGGGTATCCAATTTTGAAAGTAGACACCATTCATAGCTAAACTGTTAATTTTCTGAATGAGTTCGCGATCAGGACATGACGTTTGAATAAAAATGTCACCACTAATCTTCTACGCAAACAGATAAGAATCATGTGTGCCAGGGTACTTAGACGTGAAAAGCTTCTGTTCTAATAACGTCTTCGTGCCAAAGTTTTTTCTTTTTCCAGGGACAGTAAGAGCTTTTGGTAATTTGTGGAATAGTAAAGGATAACTCCTCATCTATCCCAACTCTTGTTAAAGATGATCAAATATTCACTAATCCGGTTGCCGAAGATAACCTGTTGGCTAAAATGTTTGCAAGGTATTCATCCTTGTTGGAAAGCAATCAACCACTCCCCGTAATCTCGACGTAAATAAATCTCCGGGTCCGGATGACATTTCACCACTTGTCCTATGGAAGTGCTCTTCGACGCTTGCCAAGCAAACGACTGTAGCTAGAACCATGAAATTAGGTGTGTGCACACTGTGGACGCGAAACATAATGGATATGCAAAATTAGTACTTTTCCTATCAAAATGGTACAGACATTTGGAATCAATAAATTGAAAATGGGGAAATCAGCCCTGAGGAAAAATGTTTCTCCGTAATTACAACTGACAATACAAAACATTTTTGAAGATTGCTGTCTCATGTTCACTGTTCCAATCTACTCATTCGCGGATGACAGCATTCATACTCATTCGATCATAGACCAAGTCGTCAAGAAATTGAGGACAAAAGGCGATGGGTCAATACGCCAGGATTTACTGGCCATTTCCGAATGGCGTCGAGTGAATTGCTCCTTATTGTCTCACAAGCGATTCACGAAAGAAGCATTCAAGTGTCCAGGCTTCTTAAACCGATGTAAGAAATACTTCACTCCTTCTGATCTTCTCAATATCTATACTACCCACATCAGGCCAAAGATAGAATATAACTCCCATATATGGTCGGGTGCTCCAGGTGCTACACTGGAGCTACTTGACCGTGTCCAGAGGAGGGCGATGGTTGCAGGAAAATAAGACCAGATCGAAGTCGAATCAGAACTGACTACACAACATTGTTATGTAGATATCAAGTTTAATAAATATTATAAATCAACAATTAATTTTGTGATGTGAAATTTTAACGATATGCCAAAAAATCCATCAGTATATGTATAAAATAACTCTAAAAATTAACAATGAAAGATGAAATTTGGATATGTGGATATGCAACCGTATGCACAATATGGAAAAATTTATCATTTTGAAGTAATTTGACCGAACATTGTATTGAATTATATAAATGACAAAAATGTGCCAAAATAATATTCAGTGGGCCACGGGGCCAATCAACATTTGACAGTGCCCAAAATGGCAGAAGGTGTCATACTTTTCCATCCCTACTAGGGAGGGATATGTGCTTTAGCACATTGCGAGACGTTGTTCGCCATACGAAATTTGAAATATAATGAGGATGCAATCAGTTGAAGTTGCTAAAAATGTTTCGATGTGTGTGTTCAAACATCCAACCATTATTATGGCAGTTTTTCTCTAAGACTGGATAACTAAGCTGCTATAACAAAAATCTAAATAAAATTTTAAAGTTTTACTCAAATTAAAAAATTCTTTTTTAAAATTGTGGAAAAATAATTTTGTGTTAATAATTCTGGACCTAGCCTGGATTATCCAGTGTAAGTCAAATATATGGTTATCGAAGCTATGTCCAAAAAAGTCAACACAAAATATTTTTTTAATGTTTTTATACATATATTTATACTATAGTTGGCGACAATGCGAAAATATAATTTTTTATTTTGAACAAAAATTAAATTCGCATTGACGTTTTTGTTATCACAGCTTGTTATCACGGCTTAAAGAAAAACAGCCCTATTATGTGCCAAAAATTCAATTCTGAAACTCCAACAAAAACTCTCATTACCAAGTAATGTTGGACATAAGGCTAAACAAAAAGTCTTCATTACTCATTTTTCGGAGCCGCTTCTAATTATTTTTATAAATGGTTTGTAAAGAAATAGGTACTTCCAAGCACGCTTACAAAAATTTGAAAAATAAGTACTTACACGCCGATTACAAAAAGTTAATAAATAAGTACTAGATGGTGAGTATGTTGGTTGATGATGTTTTGAATCATGATTGGAGGTTTGAACACACACAGCAAACAATTTTTAGCAACTTCAACTTATCCCAACTTCATTATATTTCAAATTTTGTATGTTGAACAACGTCACCTCGGCAAGCGAACTTATCCACAAAAAAGTTTTGTTGTAACAAAAAGAACAGAACAATAATAACAATTATGATATAATTTTTCTCGTTGATCCATTTAAGAATAACCAATGGGAAGCAACATTGCCACCTTATCAAGTCTCTTAATTGTAAGCTAGCAAGCCCTATCGTATAGGCCTAATATTTAATACTTTAAAAAATGCAGGGCGTAATCGCCTGTCATTACTAGGTAATGCTAATAATAATGAGGAGTCATTACCAAGTGTTTGCTGGGCCCTATTGAATTTAAGGTAAAAGTTTAATTTTTTATACACTTCACGAGAGTATTATGTCTTTGTGCATTTGTTTGTAACACCCAAAAGGAAACGAGATAGACCTATTGTTAATTATACCGATCGTCTTAGAATCACTTTCTGAGTCGATTTAGCAATGTCCGTCTGTCCGTCCGTCCGTCCGTCCATCTATTCTTGTAATCACGATACAGGTCGCAATTGTAGACAGAACCAAATGAAACTTTGCACAACGATGTTTTTCGGGATAAGGACGAACGCTATTTAATTTGAAGAAAATCGGTTCAGATTTAGATATAGCCCCCATACGAATTTCACTCCCGATTTGACTCTTTTCACACTAGATACCACATATTACAACAGATTTTTCTTTAAAATTGGCAAAACATCTTATATTGTAACTAGAAACACCTGTGATAAAAATGTGTTAGATCGGTTCAGATTTATATATAGCTCCCATACAAATTTCTCTCCCGATTTGACTTTTTCTGCTCTAGAGACCACATAATGTATCAGATTGTCTTCAGATTTGGCAAAACATCTTATATTTAAACTAAGAACATCTATGGTGAAAATAGGTCAAATCGGTTCAGATTTAGATATAGCCCCCATACAAATGTCGTTCCCGATTTGACATTTTTCTCTGTAGAAACCAAATATTGTACCCGATTTTCTTTAAATTTGGGACAATGTCTTATAATCCAACTAGAAACACTATGCAGAAATTGGGTAAGATCGGTTCAGATTTAGATATAGCCCCCATACAAATGTCGCTCCCGATTTGACATTTTCCGTTCTAGAAACGACATATTGTACCCGGTTTTCTTTACATTTTGCAGAACATCTTATAATGCAACTAGAAACACCTATGCTGAAAGTGGGTAAGATCGGTTCAGATTTAGATATAGCCCCCATACAAATGTCGCTCCCGATTTGACTTTTGCCGCTTTAAAAGCCACATATTGTGCTCGATTTTCTTTAAATTTCGCACAACATTTTATAATCTAACTAAACAAAATCTATGGTGAAAGTGGGTAAGATCGGTTCAGATTTAAATATAGCCCAAATTCAAATGTTGCTCCCATAAGTTTAACCGATTTTGGCCAAAATATACATTTTATATTTCACCTATTTCGTTCCAGGTTTCAACATATCCTCATACAAATGTCCTTTCCGATATAAAATTTTTTGTCAAACACATACATTTACAGGATACAAAAAACTTCCCGTTTTCACTTTTTCACCGAATTGAATTGTATTCGGATTGAAAGTGGAGTGTATCATAGAGTCGGACCCGCCCGACTTTAGCCTTTCCTTACTGGTTTATATTTCATTTTATCCCCAAAGTATACTCTACCCATACACTTTTACTATCATCCCGCCCTTCCCCGTCCCTCTCATTACATTACATTACAGTTTATATACATCCAAGATATCATATTGGTATCTGAAAATAAATATCTATATATTGTATTTATGGAAAATTCTAACGGTCTTCCAATTTTTTCCGTGCATCATAAATATTCTGCATCCTTACATACAATACAAACATTACAACTTTTCGTGTCTCCCTCCTCCCCTGTTGTAAACATAGCAAAGCACCTACCACTGGATGTGTTTGATTTCTATTCTTGTTGATGCAGTGTTTTATTTCGACACAATCTCAAATCCACTACTGGATAGTGGCAGTTTGGGTGTCATATTTAGTTTTAAAGCAAATATGAAATAATAACTTTATATTGTTTATGAATATCTTATGAATTATCTATATTTAAAGCTTAAGATGGTTTTGATTAGTTTTTATTTTATCGAAAGTTTTAGCATTTTAATTATATTATCTTCACGTTTTCAAAAAAAAATTTTTAATTTAATTTATTCTTTAGTTTTATTTTTAAATGTTTATCTTACTGACAATAAACCGTTTAAGAAAAAGTTTTTAATCTAAATTGGCATATGCGTCTAAAATATCAAGTAACATCTTAAGCCACTGTTTTGAATACCATCTGTGTAGACAATTAATGAAATTGTTGTGCTATTGAAAAATATTTTTGTTGACCGACAGAAGTTCGGAAATTTTAAAATACATACTCTAAACTTTTATTCTAACTTTAACCTGCGTTGTTCAATTGAATACTTTTATTTATATAATCATAGAATGGCAAAAGAGGAAACCATAATAATGTGACTGCTCTAAAAACGGAGAACGTAAAAATTTTAGCGTTTCAATTGAATTCGTGATTTATTTTATGTTTGACAGATACATCAGCACATATATAGCATTTTTTCTACTATTAATAACATTATTAAAGACATCAAACTATAATTTATATATTTATTTTCATTTTGCAAATTACAACCAGAGCTATTAAAAGATTATTAAAAGTGTTGTTTGTTCTTTAGGCCGCGAAGGACAAGCAACTATAACAAAAACGTTATCGCAGTTCATTTGTTACTCAAAATAAAAAAAAATCGTTTTTCTCATTGTCGCCAACAACAACATGTTCCATTATAACAAATTTGGAAAAAATGGTTTATTGACATTTGTTGGCTTATCCTCTATAAGCATGCATTTTACTTAATCTATTCCAAATGTAAACATAATATTATTATTTGATTATTCACTGTTGTTGGCGGTATTGTGAAAAAAAAACAGTTTTTTTCTTTGAGAGAAAATATTTTTCTATTTATGTTTTTGTTATTACTACTTAAAAAACGGCATCAAATGAATGAAAAAAATCAGACTAAATAATAAAACAATAACAATATTTTGTTTACAAACAAGTGGATTTCCCGCTTGACACTATTTGGTGTCAAGATTTTAGAATAAAACAAGTAAGGAAAGGTTGAAGTCGGGCGCGGCCAACTATATGATACCGTCCACTTTCTACCCCATTACAACTGAATTCGGGGAAAAAAGTGATATCGGAACAAATTTTGTATGGGGTACTATAACAAAAGCGTCTGAGAGAAAAAAGTTTAATCGCGAAGGGCATTTGTATGAGGGTTATATCAAAACCTGAAACGATGTGGCCCACTTTCAACATAGATGTGTCTGGTCAGGGCCGTGCGCAGGGGAGAGCTTTTGGGTGTTCTGCGAAAAAGTATTGGAGTAACTTAAGAATTTGTTATGTAGACATTTTTTACTTTTACAAAAGAAAGTACAAATAAATATAAAATATAAAATCCAATTTGCATTTTTAAATTTCTTTAAATTCAAACGAAAGATATACTCCTCTCGGAGTATAGAAATCGGGTGGGACATATGTACAGGGTGGCCCAGAAAGACCGAAGTGGTGTGAATTGTTTTGTTTATAACTTTTTATTTAAGAGATATTTTTTTAATTTTTTTTTTTTTAATACATTAAATTTATGGGGAATATTTTTGGATTAGTTATTAAAAATGATATCCCGCAAGTGGTGGCCATATTCTGCTTCGCACAAATGTGCTCTTTCCAACACATTTTCCATGACCTTTCGCAAAACTTCCGGTGGTATGTTGTTAATTTCTTCTCGAATATTGGTTTTTAACTCCTCAATAGTCCTAGGCTTATTAACATAAACTTTTCCTTTTAAATAGCCCCAAAGAAAACAGTCTGGAGCGGTTAAATCCCCGCACATTAAATTGACGACGGTATGCACGCTGAGTCAACACAATGGACCGTTGATTTGAAAAGTAAATTTCAACAATATGGGCACGTTGTTCAATTGTGTATTGCTCCATTATAAATTATCCAAGTCTTCTTTACAAAATACTGAAAAGAAAAGAAAAAAAAATTATAATAAAAAAGTTATAAGGAATTCACACCACTTCGGTCTATCTGGGCCACCCTGTATAAGGGTTATATCAAAACATTTACCCACTTCCACAAAAGATGTTCACAGGTCAAATATAAAATGGTGTGGCTATTCGTATATTCCGTTTGCAATACGTGGTTTGTAGAGCGCTAAGATTTAACATTTGCGATGCGACATTTTTATGGAGCTGTATCCAAATCTGCACCGATATGTCCTATTTTCATCACAGATGCAACAACAACTTTTGCTGTTACTTCTAAATGTTTTGGGAGTTTGTAATGGTAATACAAATCCATTTCGACAAACGAAGAAAACTGTTTGATAGAAACATATTTCTCTTTGTTCATTTACAACAAGTGATGACATGTTTAAAGCAACCAAATTAATTTTTCCCACAAAAGAAACACTAAAACGATGTTCACGTGTCTAAAATTTCGTTTCTACGTAATGCATTTTTTCTCTTCGCATAGGTATCTATTTATAAATCAACTTTACAGCTACGAAACAATAAGAAATGAGTTTTAACTTACTAACATTTTTTATTATATTTCTCACTTGTGTCAAATATTTTTCCGAGATTGTATTTTTTATTTTTGTGTATATATATATATATATATATATATATATATATATATATATATATATATGTAAGTATTATTCAAAAGAGAAACAACAAATTCAGTAAATCGGATCTAGGTAGGAAGACGAAACTCTACAATACCAATTATTTGATTTTGGAATTAAAATTTCTGGGTGTGGCGAATTTATACATATTTAAGATTTTAAAAATGATGAAACATTTCCAAATTATTATAATTTATTTAATCGGAATATGCGTATAAAGATCATATTACTTGTGTCCCGTATAAATTAAAACACTCAAAACTCATTAGACCCATACTTTGTCAGCAAACATATCCAATTTTCTGCATTTATCATAGAAACAAACGATCGTTTTTGTGTAATATTTACTTACAAGCAACTATTTGAAAAATGAAAAGAAGTTCCACACTTAAAAAAGCAGCGATTGTCTGATGCCTATCAGCATAACAGCAGTTTTTCTGCAATATTACATTACCTTACATTCACACTGCTAAAGAGTTTGCAATCTGCTAAAATTGGCTGCTGTTAATTAAAATATAAAAATAGATAAGCGTTCATAAGCGAGTTTAGCTCGAATTTCCTTTTATATTCGCTTGGGACAATATGAGTATCATTAAAAAGACAATCGCAATATCTTCCGTGGTAATAAATTATAAATTTATAATAACTTCTATTCAAAAAAGTGTTGTTAACATGTATATTTAAGTGGTCATACTGTTCTGTACATATATTGCTGAAAATAGCAAACAACTCTGCACCATCTCAGCAGATACAAATCTGCTGTCTCTTTTTCAGCAGAAAATCTGCTCTTTCAGTAGACTTTCTGCTTTCTTCTACTGACAAATTCCTTTGAGTGTACTGATAGATGGATTACTGAAATGCAATGTTGCCAACGATGTCTGTCGGACGAATGTATCAAAATATTTCTCTAAGATCCTGGTAATAAATGTGTAATTAAGCTCACGTAATCACACTTAATCAAATTAACGTCATTTATCATTGCGCAATAGACTGACTAGACTTCACCTGAAAAATTGAACATTGATTGAAAATTGACTAAAATAATTAAAAGAATTTTCACCTGCTTTATTTTTTCTAAAACTAGATGCAATCCCCTCCCAGGGGAAAATCCTGCACACGGCCCTGTGTCTGGTTGAAATATGAGGTATTATGTTAAATTTGAAAACTCGATTAAAATATGTAGCTTCTAGAGCGAAAGAAGTCAAATCGATAGCAAAATTTGTATGCGAACTATATCAGAAGAGATCTGCCCCATTTTTTACAAATGTTTCTAGTTGAAATATAAGGTGCTATCCAAAATTCGAAGAAAATCGGTTAAAATATGTGGTCTCTCTAGCGGAAATAGTCAAATCGAGAACGAAATTTGGACGGGAGCTATATCTAAAGCACAACAGATCTGACTCGTTTTTACCACAGGCGTTTCTGGTTAAAATGTAAGGTGCTGTGGCAAATTTGAAGAAAATCGGGTAGAATATGTAGTCTGTAAAGTGGAAAACGTTAAATCTCTACTACAAGAATAAATAGTCGAACGGGCAGACAAACAGACATACTTTGCTAAAATCGACTCCGAAAGTGATTCTCAGCCGATCTGTATACAAAACGAAGGGCCTATCTCGTTTCCATTTGGGTGATATATAATACCCTAATGGTTTTGATTGCAGAATAGAGCTAACTAATTACACCAGAAACAATTAAGTTTGTTAAGCCTTCAATGCGCATTTTTTGATTTTTTGTATGTAAAAAATGTAATAAAACTTGTAGAATTACTTTGTCGTTTTTATACACTCCACGAGAGTATTATGGCTTTGTGCATTTGTTTGTAACACCCAAAGGGAAGCGAGATAGACCCATTGTTAAGTATACCGATCGACTTTGAATCACTTTCTGAGTCGATTTAGCAATGTCCGTCTGTCTGTCTGTCCATCTATTGTTGTAATCAAATTACAGGTCGCAATTATAGTCCGATCTTAACAAAAATTGGCACACGTAAGTTTTGTGGATCAAGGACGAACGCTATTTAATTTGAGGCAAATCGGTTCAGATTTGGATATAGCCCCCTTACAAATGTCGCTCCCGATTTGACATTTTCCGCTCTAGAAACCACATATTGTACCCAATTATCTTTAAATTTGGCACAACATCTTATAACCCAACTAGAAACACCTACGCAAAAATTGGATAAGATCGGTTCAGAGTTAGATATAGCCCCCATACAAATGTCGCTCCTGAATTGACATTTTCCGCTCTAGAAACGACATATTGTACCCAATTTTCTTTAAATTTGGCACAACATCTTATAACCCAGCTAGAAACAACTACGCAAAAATTGGATAAGATCGGTTCAGATTTAGATATAGCCCCCATACAAATGTCGCTCCTGAATTGACATTTTCCCTCTAGAAACGACATATTGTACTCGATTTTCTTTAAATTTGACACAACATCTTACAATCCAACTAGAAACACCAGTGCCGAAATTCGGTAAGATCGGTTCAGATTTAGATATAGCTCCCATACAAATGTCGCTCCCGATTTGACATTTTCCGCTCTAGAAACGACATATTGTACCCGATTTTCTTTAAATTTGTCACAACATCTTATAACCCAACTAGAAACAACTACGCAAAAATTGGATAAGATCGGTTCAGATTTAGATATAGCCCCCATACAAATGTCGCTCCCGATTTGACATTTTCCGCTCTAGAAACGACATATTGTACCCAATTTTCTTTAAATTTGGCACAACATCTTATAATCTACCTAAAAACACCTATGCCGAAAGTGAGTAAGATCGGTTCAGATTTAGATATAGCCCCCAAACAAATGTGGCTCACGATTTGACTTTTGCCGCTTTAGAAACCACTACTCGATTTTCTTTAAATTTGGCACAGCAGCTTATAATCCAAGTAAAAAACCTTTGGTGTAAGTGGCTAAGATCGGTTCAGATTTAGATATAGCCCAAATACAAATGTTGCTCCCAAATGTTTAACCTATTTCGTTCCAGATTTCAATAAACCCCCATACATGTCCTTTCCGATTTAACATTTTTTGTAAAACACATACATACAGGATACAAAAATCCTTCCCGTTTTCACATTTTCACTGATTAAATTGTATTCGGATTGAAAGTGGAGTGTATCATAGAGTCGGCCCCGTCCGACTTTAGCCTTTCCTTACTTGTTTATATTTATTTTTTGAAAGAAACCGGATGATTCATATATGAATCGTAGCGTATATACACATACATACTTTTTTAAATACTATGAATTACAAATACTTAAAAACGAATACTTAAATGAATTGCATAAATTATAACAGATAATTTCATTTATTTGTATGAAAGAAACAAAACAATTCATGTCTTGGTTGAAACACAAATCAGTGTTACATTTTGGGCAAACAACATAACCACCGTTGGTTGCAACTCAACACTTTGTATTATAACAAGTGTGGCCAATCAGAGTTGGGCGCAGCCGATACTTTTTATATGCACCATTGAAATGAAAAAAGTAGTTGATTCACTTGTGCATCACTGCTAGGGTTTACATCCCGGGATTTCCTGCGAGAAAAATCTCGGGAATTTGCATATTTTCTGTTTCCCGTATCACGAAAATTTGTACCGGATTCCCGCGGCAATTCAGCTGAATTTGTCGCACATTTTTTCACCACGTTTTCAAAAGGTAACAAAATAATTTAACGGAGATCATTTTTAATTAGATATGTGACAGCTAGGCAATATAAATCTGATGTGTGCAAATGTATATGATCAGCACCAATTTTATCCCTTTTTGGTCCTAAAAGTACGAGTATCGAAAGATCGCATTATATATCATATCTACGCAACCTGAGCTAAATGTACAGATATTTTCATTATTCCAGCTGCAGTCATTTTGTTGGTACCATTTTTATCCCTCTACTATCATTTTACCCCTTAAAAGTGCGAATTTAATTTAATGCACACCCCGAATTTCGCGTTCCTAGCTATTTTCGTGTCAATGGTACAATTTTTATCCCTTTTTCTCCATTTCACCCTCTAAAAGTATGAATCATTTTATGGTGCGCGTCCACGCTATAAAAAAATTGAATAACTAAATACGAAGTAAATACACAGCAGAAATCATTACTCCGGTTGTAGCTCTTTTGTTGGTGCCATTTATATCCCTATGTTCCCATTTTACACCCTTAAAAGTACAAATTTGAAAAAAAAAAACTTTTTAGTTTGCTTGTCTGTGCAGTCTGTGGAATTTATGCACCGAATTTCATTCTTCTAGCTGCAGTCGTTAGCTTAGTACCACTTTTATCCCTCTATTCCCATTTTACCCCATTGAAGTACCAATTTGGAAAAGACCTTTTATTTGACGTGTCTACTCAATTAGAGGAATGTACACACCAAATTTCGCTTTTCTAGCTATTTTCGTTTGTCCCTTTTTACCCCATTTCACCATCTACAAATAAAAACATCTTTATGTTGCACGTTTATGCTATAAGGGGAATATGCATATCAAATATATTATCTGTCCTTTGCCCGATCAGGGCCGATTTCGCTCATATTCAATCCCAACCGATCTACAATTTCTTTCGTTTAGATGCTAGATGATGTTCGATCAAGAATTTATATACTTTATAGGGTCTTAGGTCGATATTTCAAGGTGTTACAAACGGAATGACAAACTTAGAATGCCTCGATCCTGGAGGTGACGGGTATAAAAATATCCATACAATCTAAATTAACAACTATGTATTAAAAATGACAATATCGCTACCTTAAAATATAAATTTAGACAGACTTTAGACTTTCGAAGCTCTAGCAAAGGGAACTGTTAATTTATGATTTATTAAAAATTAATAATACATCTCTCTAGTGTACAAAATCGTTCTCCAATAAAATTAGAAATACCCTATCTGATGAGGGGATACATGCGTTGTCTGTTTTAAAAAGTTTTTATATTTCAAAGGAAATAGTAAGGAAATGCTGAAGTCGGGCGGCAGTATTTGTCTTGTTAAAAGGAGAAACATGCTGCTGGAATAGCTGGAGAATGTTTGCTGTTTCCGCGGCATGTTTATACCCTGCAACACTTCATGGAATAGGGTATTATATTTTTCACGTTAATAAGGAAATAATAGAGCTAGACTTACCTTTAAATTTATCGATCACCATCGATGTCTCTCTGTCCATATAATCCTTGTTCGCAAATTACAAGTCACAAGTGTTGTTCGATTGCCATGAAATTTAACAATAGTACTTTTTTGGGGCAAGTTCGGTTGCTATTGAATTCTAAAATAAATTCATTCTGATTTAGATATAGTCTGCAAACAAATACCCCTCCGATTTCCCTTAATATTGCACATTTTACGTTGGATCATATTACTGAGATATACAAAATTCTTTAAGTGCTTTAAATAACGTTAAACAATTTTGAATTCAAAGGAAATGTTGCTTTAAACCATTTCTAAATCTTAATTCTAATGGAAGTTTTAAATTTCACGTCAGTACTATTACTTTAACAAACAATTAAGGGAGGGCTAAAATCGCATGGAGCCACCCAAAATTGGGTGAAACATGCCAGTAAAAATATAACACAACACTTTGCCAAATGTGACACAAAAATATGAAATATGTTTGATCTATGCGGCAAGGAGTCAATCGGGGGCGACATGTATGTGGGATCTACTTAAAAACATATCCACTTTCACAATATCAAATATGGTAGTCAAATGGAACACTTATATGGGATCTATATGCAAATTGAACCGATAACATTTAGAACGAAATGTGATGAAAATTGGTTAAAATATGTGTTTCATTCAGATAGAATCGCCTGATGTAGGTGTTATAAATAAAAAACTGTCTTTAAATTTAGTGTACCTTAGACCACTTTCAAACTAGTGCTAGAGTAAATATTGATGTCATTGTGACGGTACAATCTTTATAAATATCAAATAGAATCGTTCCTAAATTACAGAACTGATCGAAGTAAAGAGAAAAATTTGCATATTTATTTTTTTTGATTCTTGACTAGGTTTTGGGGTCCGGGAATTCCCGAAAATTTTTGGACGGGAATTCCCGGGAAAATTTTTAAATTTCCCGGGAATGCGGGAAATATTAAAAATATTTTTTTGTTTATATTGAGCACTAATTTAGTTTTACGATATAAGTGGGAAATTGTAGATATTTTTCAAATGCATATATTTAAATTACTGACAATAATAATGACCATTTGATACTATGGCTGACATAGTACCAATACGTAACCCCTCGTGCTATCTCGTTTAACTTTAAATTTCTTCTTTTCCCAGAAAAATCGACGAAAGAAAAGGTGAAAGTCTTCTCAAAGGTTTACTTTACATATGAAATGATCTAAAAATAGGAATACAAATAAAATTGACACCTGGAACCTTTCAAGAGAAATCTAATAGGAATAGAAATATACCCTACGATATATTTCAATAACCCTTTGTAAGAACTAATGACTGCACCATTTCAATGTTTTTATTTTTAATGAATTTATTTAATTAAAACTAACATTTTTTAAAGTAATTATTGCATTCACAATTTAGAATGTTTTCGCCCTGTTTCTGTAAAATATTTTCCTCTCTGGAGTCTAGACGAATGAATTTTCTAAATTGAAGACGCCATAACATTCTCAGCCATACGGGTTCTTTGTTTCTTTAAAAAATTTTCTATTTTGAATCTAGTGTACGTGTCAGTTCACTTGTGATTACAATGTCCAACATTATGATCAATTCTGACCATTTCTCTAGAGTAAAGTATTTGTAAAATGTAAAATAATTTCTGAATTAATTCTAAAAAACATTCGTTTTTAATTTGTAATATGACAGTATTTTAACCCATTAACACTCATTCATTCATTTCTTATATTATTTTCGTAATAACAAAAAATAAAAAATATTTAGTTTTAGATTATTATTATTTTGTTTTGTTCTTGTCGATCACTTGAACCACAAAGTTTAATAATTAGACAATAATTCCATGTTTAATCAACATGTACACAAAATATGCATATCGCTATGTAAAATATGCTAACGTAAAATTATTGATATCGACATTTTAAAATTTTTCACCATGAAAATCATTTGTGTGGAGTCCTCAGTCAATTATACCAATCCGTTCAAAGTATGGTTTTGCATAAAAATCCGCTGTCTATTATCAAGAATTGCATTCATATCATATTCATATCATATTATTCATATGAAAATTATCAAAAAGTACGAAAATCTTGCTTATAGTGTACACGGACGTGTACGGTGGGCGTTAATGGGTTAAAAAATCACACCTGTTACTAAATGTTGATAATTTAAACCATATTGGACATACCTAAATTAAATTATTTTTGCCCGGGAATGAAAATTTTCATTCCCGTTTTCCCTGGAAATGAAAATAGTCCGGGAAACCCCAAACCCTATTCATGACAGGCCACCACCATACTAACTAGCACATATGAATATACTGAAGAGGGAAATTTTTTCTGGGGCAGTTTTTCAGATGGCGTCTGTAAACAATTAGTATTGTCAAGGTTCGAGCAATGAATAGCAACCCTCGTACTTCCTATTGAATTGAAGGACTGCAATTTATTGATAATTAAATTTTAAATCGTATTCCGCTCTATGTACTCGAAAAAGACTTATTTTACTCGCCAAACCCAAAAATAAGGATATAATCTTTCCTAAATAAATAAATAATAATATGGCTTTCTTCAATTTGTTCATAGTTTTTGTATTGTTTGCTTTATGATAGATTTAAAAAAACGCGATTTTAAAAAACCCTATGGTCGGTCTCAGTTCGGCATCAAATTGATATTTATTGGCATCAGTAATATATATGTACCAATTTTCAGCCATCTAGCTCTCAAAAACACTTTTGCCACGCCCTCTCCGCCCACAGAGCAAATTTTTAAAATTATATAGCCTATAGTTCCTTCCAGACCTACATCTATCTGTACTGAAAATTTCAACAACATCGGTTCAGCCGTTTACACGTGATTGCGGAACAAACAAACAGACAGATAGACAGACTTACACTAAGGTTTTATAATATTAATAGGGATAGGGATTATCATTCTTCTCTCAAATAATTTGTATTCTGATATTGCGACACGAAGCAAAATCCAGGATGGGGGTATATTCACTTTATCATTCCGTTTGTAACACCTTGAATATTTAACGAAGACCCCATAAAATATATATATTCTGTATCCTGGTAAAATTCTAATTCGATTTAGCCATGTCCGTCTGTCTGTCTGTTGAAAACACGCTAGCTTTCGAACGAAATGAGCTAGGAGGTTGAAATTCAGTAAATGTGTCTTATGGGTGCAGATCGGTTGGAATTGAAAGTGGGCGAAATCGACCCAGAGGGAACAATTTTTCCCTAACAAGGACTGAAAATACCCCTAATATTTAGGCTATTTTTTGAAGATTTCTAATATTTATATATTTGAAATTTGTTTCGTACCTTCCTCTAGTAACGTGTAATCACCAAAAAGCACAAAAAAGATTTAGCGGGTGAAATGGGACAAAAGGGATAAAAATGGTACCAATGATACGACAAAATCTATAAACATGAAATTACGTAGACACGTAAAATAGACAGAATACCACGAATAGAATAGAATACCACGCAAACGGTTATAGATTGAATCGTGAAATTCAGCCTGCCTTCATAGACACACACAATATGAGTATTTATATTTAGGGTCAAAATTTTAAAGAATAATAAAAAAATTAATTAAAATTTAAAACGAATCTTTGAAATTTGTACTTTTCTTATCAAACTGATACTGTCAATCTGTTTGTTGCTGAATCAAGAAATTGCAAATGGGAGAAATCGGCCCTGAGGCCCTAATATTTAGAGTAAATTTTTGAATATTGCTCCCTCATGTTCACTTTTAGACTACAATTAATATTAATAATAATGAAGCAATAAGAGGAAAAGTAAAAAATAATAAATCACAATTTTCAAAATAGGTTACTTCACTTCTTTGTAAAGTCGACAGCCTCTAACCTACCGGTAATAATATGCAATACACTCCGTGGTGGAGGGTATATAAGGTTCGGACCTGCGAACTTTACTTGGTTTACTTTCAAAGCCTGTGATTTTACGTCGTAGTAATTTCTAATCTTCCAGTGGTTGGTCTTTTATTTGTAATGCAAGAGAATTCTTTTCGTCTGCACCAGCTAAATAACTGAGACTCTCTGCTCCGATATTTTCCTCAGATGAAATAAACGAATGTCTCGAATTGTATTTGCAATTGTACAAACCAAAGACTATGTACAAACTAAACGTCAATTAATTCGTACATACTAAAAGAAACTCAATGCGTGGGAATCGAATGGATTAATTGTTTCAAATGTATTGAGTTCCAGCACAAGCAATGTTGGACATAAGACTAAATCAAAAGTCTTCACTACTTATTTTTCGTAAAGAAATAAGTACTTCCACGCACGCTAGTCCTGGCTCAATACCATTTTGCATCTATATTTAATAGAATGCAAATTTATTTACAAATGGCATGGTGACATTTATTACTTGGATGCAGACCCTGTCAAAGGTTTCGTTCAAGTGGCATCGCAGCAACTTGTCAACAACATACCCGGCCTCTTTAAGTAAATGATTCTCACAAACGAATGAGAAGCACAACTCACTTGCCGTGTCGCGGCGGTCGCGATAGCATCGAAATGGATGAAAGATAAAACTACACACAACTCAATGTGTAGCAAAACATGGATGTGTTGTTACCAATAAATACTTTTTTAAACCATTATAAAGATGTCATTATTTTATACTTCAAATAATGCGAGGCGTAATGGGCAGTCATTACTAGGTAATGCAAACAATAATGAGGTGTCATTACTAAGATTTTGCTGGGTGTAACACATGGATAATTTAATTTGAATCGTTAGTTAAATGTTTGTTGAAAGTAAAATTGCATTATATGAATTTGAATTTGAATCTGGGGATGAAAAATTGTTGTGTGTGGCGGCTTACCCTTGCTCAGGAAACCTCCCCTCATTCCTACGCCAATGGTAGAAATGGAAAAATTTCAATTGAAACGTCAATAAAGAGATAATGAGATACACCTTTGGAATATACTTTCAAAATGACATCTCACTTTTAATAAACTTCTCTTTTCACAATAAATATATTATTTGAGTGCCAGGACATAGGGACATCCCGGGGAACTGTTAAGCTGGCGAGCTTGCCATATTAAGCACGAGCCTACAAGATCAACCGGAACGAGCCTGCATAGTACACCACGTCGACATGCAGCTGCCACTCGGGCAGATGGCACTGGAGCTGGTGGGCGTGTACAATCTCGAAGATGGCCTAGGCAAGGAATGATACGAAGAGGTCGAGCTATCTTCTTGAAAGATTTCAATTGTCTACGTTGATTTCAGTGTTGTCGGGACGTAACGAGTACACATGCCCAGAGGCTGGGCATTTATGCAAAAGAATTCTGAAGGAGCTGTGGGTACGAGGCTATGGCTTGAATACGTTCCGTGACAATGGGTTAAGCTTTCTTCGAAGGTTTGGGCAACTTGGCAGACGTCGGCATGAAAAAACATTTCGTCAGTCGCACATTTGGTTCCGATGAGGGACGTAAAACCTCGTGGTATCACAGTGGACAACTTCTGGTCTATGAGTTTCGGTTTTTATCGGGTTTTCGTTAAAACTACTACGAAACCATTTTTTTTTTGAAACATGAATTTTCGGTTACACCGGAAGACGTTTGTTTGGGACACACTAAACGACACTTAATGTATTCCGGCATTATTTTAGAAAATACACTAAAGCAACAACTTAAACTGACCTCAATGTCAAATAAATATGTAATATGGAAATGCAAAGAGGTGATTAAGGCTTCGAAAGAACTACATCCTACATCCGATTTAGCCCAGATATGGGAGTACCCCGCTCCCTTCTCCAATGAATGATCTGTATAACCTTTAAGCGATATCATTGTTGTATTCGTAGACCGCCATCGACTAATGGAATAAGTAATGTATTTTGCCGCTCCAATAAATGTCAATAAATAAAACCGTTTTGATACACCGTACACACTTTTCCGACGTTAGCACAGAGGAAGTGCTTAACGTGTAGAGGCTCTTGACAGTCTGCATACATTTAATTCTTTTATTCACCCCAGTCAATTTAAAGGTGATCATCGTCTCATTGCCTGCGGCGTTTCTCAAGAGTGTGTTGTGTGCTGTGCATACGATTTATACAGGCAGAGAGAACAAAACAAAACCTCTTTCCGGAAAAATTTATGTAAGACATTAAACCGAGGAGTAAAGTGTAAAGGGTAATTATTCGCCGGCGAAGCGAGGTAGCAGAAGCATGAAATGCCATCCAATCGGATGTGGGGTAAGGTAAGGATGTAATAGATTCTTTTTGAACAGCACACATACATACATACATAATTGTGTATATATTCGTGCAATTATATACACGCGTATACGGGGATGATTTGAATTGTAAACCACTCTGGAAGAGAAAATAAACGTAAGTACATGTGCACATATACTCGCACATTAGCATACGTAGGTATGTATGCATGTGGCACATACGTACCTAGCTAGTATCTGTACATTCTTGTCGTGGAAGCGTTGGTGGAAGATTCGGGTCTCATTTGAGACACTTCCGATTAGCATCAAGAAAGAAACAGGAATGCATGCTTATATGTCTTTGGATGCGCGTAAATACACAGTGACGGGCATAACTATTGAAATAGAACGAAAAATAGTTATTCTCGTTTTAAATCGACAAAAAATTATTTAGATTTTACCAATAATAAATTCAAAGTATTCTGGGCGTTTTAAAATAGGGCCCACAAACTAACAGCACCATTTTCATATGTTTCCCATCTTTTCACTGATATCCAGGTTTTGTATTAAGAACATTGTGCAGTTGCAGTGTTTCCAATAGTAGGGAAATTTCCCTATTGTAGGGATATTTTTGCTAAGAAAGGCGGTAGCGAAAGGGATTTTCTTTTTTCGTCTCAAAAATATAAAATTTGTATGTGGAGGTCATAACGAAATTTATTTTTATACACTCCACGACAGTATTATGTCTTTGTGCATTTGTTTGTAACACCCAAAAGGAAGGGAGATAGACCCATTGTTAATTACCGATCGGCTTAGAATCACTTTCTGAGTCGATTTAACAATGTCCGTCTGTCTGTCCGTCTGTCCATCTATTGTTGTAATCACTATACTGGTCGCAATTGTAGCCAGAAGCAAACGAAACTTTGCACAACGAAGTTTTTCGGGACAAGGCCGAACGCCATTTAATTTGAAGAAAATCGGTTCAGATTTAGATATAGCCCCCATACGAATTTCACTCCCGATTTGACTCAATTCACTCTAGAAGCCACATATTTCAACAGATTTTCTTCAAAATTGGCAATTCATCTTATAGTTCAAATAGAAACACCTGTGGTAAAAATGTGTTAGATCTGTCCAGATTTATATATAGCTTCAATTTCGCTCCTGATTTGACTTTTTCCGCTCTAGAAACCACATATTGTATCAGATTATCTTCAGTTTTGACAAAACATCTTATATTTAAACTTGGAACACCAATGGTGAAAATAGGTGAGATCGATTCAGATTTATATTTATATAGTCCCCATACGAATTTCACTCCCGATTTGACTCTTTTCACTATAGAATCCATATATTTTAACAGATTTTCTTCAAATTGGCAAAACATCTTATAATTCAAGTAGAAACACCTGTGGTAAAAATCTGTCAGATCGGTTCAGATTTATATATAGCTCCCATACAAATTTAGCTCCCAATTTGAATTTTTCCGCTCTAGAATCCACATATTTTAACAGATCTTCTTCAAACCTTGCAAAATATCTTATATTTCAACTAGAAACACCCACGGTGAAAATATGTCACATCGGTTCAGATTTACATATAGCTTTCATACAAATTTCGTTCCCCCAGAAACAGCGTATTTTCAAATAATTTCCTAAAATTGAGCATAACACGTTATACTTCAACTGGAAGAACTTATTGTGAAAGTTAGTCACTTCATTCCATGTTTGGATATAGCACCGATACAAATATTATTCTCGATTTGATAAATGGGACCAGGTAATATTAGCCTGTGATTAGGAAACATTCAAAATGTTTTCCCGTTTTCACTTTTTTACTGAATTAAATTGTTTTCCGATAGAAAGTGGAGTGTATCATATAGTCGGCCCGCCCGACTTTAGCCTTTCCTTACTTTTTAAAACTGCAATGCTAGAGCAACTGAAAATAGTGGCATCGCGGACCGCTAAAGCCTTTGACATCACTCAATTAACGCCAAATCTTAAAAACATTGCAGCTTCGACGTACCATCTAAATCCGACCAGCTTGATTATCTCAGCAGTTAGTGACAGAACATGAGTTTTCCTTCCAAATAAGTGTTTGCATTTTTTTCGTTAAAACTTTTTGATTTTTATGTTTAAACTGTTATGTTTAATAAAAACAAGCAACGAAAAGCTAAAGTCGGGCGGGGCCGACTATATGATACACTCCACTTTCTATCCCAAAACAATTCAATTCGGTAAAAAAGTGAAAACGGAATTTTTGTATGTTTCCTAATGTTGACCTGACCCAATTTGTTAAATCGAGAAGAATATTGTATCGGGGCTATATCCAAACATGGAATAAAGTGACCCACATTCCCAATAGAATCTACCAGTTCAAGTATAACGTGTTATGCTCAATTTGAAGAAATTCGATGAAAATCCATGGTTTCTGGAGCGGAAAAAGTAACGCCGGGAGCGAAATTTGTATTAGGCTATATATAAACCTGAACCGGTCTAACAGATTTTCAACACAGGTGTTTCTACCTGAAACATAAGATATTTTGCAAGATTTGAAGAAGGTCTGTTAAACAATGTGGATTCTAGAGCGAAAAAAACCAAATCGTGAGTGAAATTTGTGTGGGAGCTGTATATAAATCTGAACTGATCTGACCCATATTCACAGTGGACATTTCTAGTGGAAATATAAGATATTTTGCCAAATTTGAAGAAGATCTGTTAAAAATAAGTGGTTTCTAGAGCCGAAAAAGTCAAATTGGGAGCGAAATTTGTGTGGGAGCTGTATTTAAATCTGAACCGATCTAACACATTTTCAACACAGGTGTTCGTTGTGCAAAGTTTCATTTTGTTCTATCTACAATTGCTACCTGTATCGTGATTACAAGAATAGATGGACAGACCGACGGAGATTGCCACATCGATTCAAAAAGTGATTCTAAGTCGATGGGTATAATTAACAATGGGTCTATCTCGCTTCCTTTTGGGTGTTACAAACAAATGCACAAAGACAAAATGCTCTCGTGGAGCGTATAAATATACTTTTTTACATTTCAATAGGAAAATGTCATCGTCGGCATTATCAGCCAACAATTCTGATGACAAGTGTAGGGAATTCTATATTTATTGTAGGGAAACGTAGGGCTTTTTTGTTTAGTGGTACCCAACACTGGCAGTTGGTTACCAATTGTCGGCGCACAGTGGTTCAGAATCAACTTCCATAGGGGCAAAATGCAATAACTTTCGATCAGTAAACATTTAATAGTTCTGTATAATTTGTAAATAGACAGGGATCCAAAGAGATTCCCAAGGTTTCACTATTTTTTTTGTCTGTATTTTCAGATACAGACGTTTGGTTGGTAGTATTTCCATCCTATTTTGATCCCAATTAAGAATTTCGAAAATCCATTATCTCCAGCGTCCACTGTGATAACCTAATTTGTCGTAAATTTTAGGTGTATTGTCAGTCGTTACTATGTAGAAACATTTTCCCTCAGGACTGATTTTCCTCATTTGTAATTTCTCGATTCCAGCTACAGCCCAAATTTCTGCACACTTTTGATAGGAAAACTACTAATATTGAAGATCCAATATGTTTTGCGATCACAGTGAAATATACGCACCTAATTTCATGATTTAGCTTTGTTTGGTACAAGTTTTGTTCCTCTTTTAATTTTGACCCTAAAAGTAAGAATTTGGGAAAAAAATCTCTTATTTTCCGCGTCAACGCAGTCACACGAGTGTAGATACTAGATTTCATGATTCTAGCTACAACCGGCTTGGTTGTTGCCAAATTTAATCCCATTTAGATCCTAAAGGTACGAATTATGGTTTGCATTTCCCCGTACTTTTTATTTCCCAGGAAACTGAAATTATTTAGTCGATTTTCCGGGATCCCGGGACAGGACGGGAAATCGTCATCATATTGTTTGCTATATAAAAACTTATTTTTCCTTACATAAATATATAAATAAAACATTCGTAATTTAATAAAGAAAAGTAATAAAAAAATAAAAATAACCATCATCTGATTTGTAGAGAAATCCACCTGGTTCAAAAGAATAAATGGGAATACGGTCTAAAATATGAGATAACACCATCTTTCCCTTCACTATTCATTCATCATACCTCCTTTTATCCTATATTACTGACGGGAATAAACTTTTGCCAAGGATGAAAAAATAATTAAACGTATGTCTGTAGGCAAATTTTTTAATAGAGAGGTTTTTGAAAATATAAAAAACAAATTAAAACGGACAACGCATCAGATAGTCTATTTCTTTTTTTGGAGAAAGTGAGCGCAATAGAGAATGATATTGCACACACGAGTGATGTATTACTAATTGTTAATAAATCTTAAATTATCAGTTCCCTTTCCTGTAGCTTCGAAAACCTACATTTATATTTTGAGTCAACAGTAGTATAGTCAGTGTATTGTATAGATGTTACATTTGATTGTTTTGCAAATTTTTTTAATTTATTAGTAAAATTGTATATAACCCCTGTAAAATTTCTAAACAGATACTAGCATATCACGAGAACAGCTTATCGAACTTTAAACATTAAGATATCAAAATTTTTTTGAACTGGGTTATTCTCACGGTTCAAGACCATTTTGCGCATATATTTTATAGAATACAAATATATTTACAGATGGCATGGCATTTACAATTTTTACCACGAATTTCGAAAAATCCCTCTATTCTGCGTATCTACGCATTGGGAGGGATGTACATTCCAAAATTCATGTTATGAGCTGTTGTCGTATCATTGGAATCATTTTTATATCTTTTTGTCCCATTTTATTTACTTTTTGATGCTGACACTGCAAGAGGAATGTACGCAACAGATTTCAACTGCATATAAATCAGAAATTAAAAAAATGCTGAAATAGTCTAAATATTTGGGTGTGTTTTCAGTCCTCGTTAGGGGAACATTTTTCTCTCTGGGCCGATTTCGTCCATATTCAATCCCAACCGATCTTCAACCATAAGACACATTTAGGGTAAATTTGAACCCCTAGCTCATATTGTTCGGTGGCTACCGTGCTTTAAACAGTCAGACCAACGGACAGACAGACGGACATGGCTAGATCGATAGATTTTACTACGACCCAGAATATATATACGTTATGGAGTCGCCGATGAGTCTTTCAAAGTGTTACAAACAAACGGAAGGACCACCATCCTTTGGTGGAAATGTTTTAATAGTCTAAACATTAGCAGATATTTTCAGTCCTTGTTATTCTTGCTTTAGCTTTTCGCTTTTATACTTCTTCAAAGTACAAATTAGGGGAAATATTTTATTCATTCGGAGGAATGTGCACTAGGGCGGTGTTGAAACAACACTAGGACGGAGTTAACCCTAGTGGAGTCAAATATACGACTGACCTCCAATATTTTTTCAGCCCCTATATTTCATATGAACATACCTACCCTCTATCTTCAATCCTTAAGGTGGTCCATACTAATTTTTTATATTTTTTATGAAAGAAAGGCCCAAAATTAACCCAGAATCGCAACTAGAGGCAACACACTTACCCTCATTCCCCAATCATAAAGTGGGCCCCATGAAAAACAACTTTTTTATAAAATTTGCGCCCGTCGTTCTATCTGCCCCAAAGAGTCAAATATATGACCCACAACATTATATAGTCCCAGCAGATTCAGATTCAGATTTTATTAAATTCCAAAAACTTAAACAATTGAGTATAATCTTACAACTAACATTTGTACTTAATTTCTAGCGTATATACTAATACATTTCTAGAACTATGTAACTAATACTTATACTATGTTGCAGAGTACTGCAACATTTCCATAATACATTCTTATCGCTATACATTTATATTCTCCCAAAAAAGGAATAAGAAATATAGTCCCAACATTTTCTCAGAGCATACCTACCCTTTACCCATTTTTTTATTTTTATATTTTTTTTTATGAAATATAGGCCTAAAACTGCATCAGTGTCGCCCCTACACTCAGGAAAATGTTAACCCTATAATGAGTTAGAATGAACTAAAATTTAGGAAAATTGAACTTCTTATAGCCCTAAAGCAATATTTCCTCATATCATCTTCAAACTTTTCCTTAAAAGTAATATATGCTTTGAACTTGATTCTAGTTCAATTTTTCTCAAACCAAGTAAATATTTACTCAAACACAGGGAAAATCCAGTAAGTTTTTCTTCAAACCAAGTACATTTTTACTAAATCTAAGTAAAATTTTGCTAAGTTTCTTCTAAATTTAAGTAAAATTTTCCTAAAACTAAGCAAATTTTTACTCAAACCAAGTAAATTTTTACTAAATCTATGTATAATTTGCTGAAATTTTCCTAAAATTAAGTAAATTTTTACTCAAATCAAGTAAATATTTACTCGAATTGAGAACAATTTTCTGATTTTACCTCAAAATAAGTAAATTTATACTTAAACTGAGGAACATTTTACTTGATACAAGGAAAAAAATGAACTTTAAATAAATTGAATTTAACTAAAATAATTCAAACAAATGGTTTTGCTTCAGAGTATGCAAAACTAATACAAACAAGTAAAAACGGCATTAAGTTCGCCTGGGCCGAATTTTATATACCCTCCACCATTGATTGCATTCCACAGAGGACGTCGATTTTCGTAAAAGTGCAGTAATATTACAGGAAAATATAATTTTTTTATTTAGCCAAGTCAAAACAAATACAAATATTAAAAAAAAATTTATAAATAAATATAATATTTTAATTATTTCAAACCACGCTTATAAGGCAAGGCTACCAATACGTCAATTCAAAAAATAAATATTCTTCTAGATATATTTTCAAAAAGCTTAAATGCCATAAATATTGGTAGATAGTGGGTGCTACAGTTGGTTGTATTTCCATTCTGTTTTAATTTCAAAAATACAAATTTTGAAAATCCATTATCAGACGTACATTGTGCAAAATAACCTAACTTCTTGATTCAACCAATTTTTGCCGTAAAAGAAAAAGTACGAATTTGGAAAAAACTTTTTATTTTGAATGTATACACCGAATTCCATGATTCCAGCTGCGGTCATTTGGTTGGTACTATTTTTACCCCCTTAAGAGTCTACCCAATTAGAATTTCATTAACGACTATAGCTAACGTTTAGTTATATATATACTCTCTCTGTACCATTGTAACCCTTGAAAGTACGAATTTCGAAAAATCCGTTAAATTTCCGTGTCTACGCAGTCAGAGGAATGTATGCTCCGAATTTCATAACTCTAGCTGTGGTCATTTGGTTGGTACTATTTGTACTCCCTTTTTCATTTTAACCCCAAGAAGCACGAATTTCGAAAAATCCGTTTATTTTACGTGTCTACGCAATCAGAGGAATGTATACACCCAATTTCATTATTCTAGGTGTAGCCGTTTGGTTGGTACCATTGTTATCCCTCTATTCCCATTTTACCCCTTAAAAGTACTAATTTGGAAAAAATACTTTTATATTATGTATCTACTCTATTAGAGGAATGTATACACCGAATTTCGTGTTTCTAGCTGTTGTCGTTTAATATGTACCATTTTTATCCCTTTTTGTCCCATTTCACCCCCTATAAAAAAGAATCACTTTATGGTGCACGTTTTTGTTATCGGGGGAATGCGCATTTCCGATATCAAGTAAGTACAAGCAGTCATATTGAAAAAATGTGCTTAAATACTCTAAAATATTAGGGATTATTATGGGTATTTTTAGTCCTTGTGAGGGAAAAATTTTTCGCTTTGGGCTGATTTCGCCCAGTTTCAATCCCAACCGATCTAGGACTGTAAGACACATTTAACGAAAATTTGGTCGTCGTAGCCTTTCTTTTAGATGCTAGCGTGCTTTCAACATACGGACGGACATGGCTATATCGTCTTAGAATTTTACGACGATCAAGAATATATATACTTTATAGGGTCTCAGGTCGGTATTTCAAGGTGTTACAAACTTTGTATACCCCCATCCTGGTGGTGGAGGGTATAAACGAAACATCAATATTTTCAGTTAAGCAAAAAAATTGCATCTGGGCCGATTCGCTCATTTTCAACACATATGTGGAAAACTCGAACCTCGTAGATCATTTCGTTTGCAAACTAGCGTACTTTAAATAGACAGAAGGACGAACGGACAGACATATATGCAAATTTGGTACATCAATTTAATCCGGGAACCAAACCAAAAACATAGTTTTGCAGAAATCATTGCTTTAGTGGGTGAAATGGGTCAAAAAGGGATTGAAATTAAAATGGTATTGTCCAATTCCTATGTCATTCCCATGTTAAATTCGAGAGTCAAAAGCATTGCGAGTGTTTGGACGAGTGGTTCTTAATGAATGACAAATTTGGTAATTCGACATTAGTTATCCGGACTAGCAACTGACTCCCCCAGTTGTGCAACTGAAGTGTTGTGGGTATAATTATCACTCTGTCTGTTTGGTTGTTCTCGTTGCAATGCCAGTAATGTTGGTAGGTGTGTGTATGTATCCAAAATTACACGCAGAGTAAAATTCATTACGCAGAAACGAAATTGTAGACACATGAACCTCGTTTGTAAGTTTTTTTTGGGGCTAACATTATTTTGCAGCAAACACGTTACCTCTTTTTATAATTAAACATGAGGAGGTAAATATGTTTTTGTCAAACTGTTTTCTTTGTTTGCCGCAATGGATTTATGGTCAACACAAACTCCGAAACACATTTGGAAATAACACTAATGTTGTTGTTGCATATGTGGTTAAAGTTCAGATTTATATAAAGCTCCATACAATTGTTACTCTTGATTTTACTTTTTCCGTTCACCTGGAACATGGATCCATAATTCTATGTAACCCCTAATAAAATTCACTTCGCGATTTGACTTTCACCGCTCTAGAAGTCACATCCAATTTTTTCATGTTTCCTATATTACGTTATAAATATTTCACCTAGAAACCTTTGTAGCAAATTAGACCGTATTTAATAGAAAACACTGTAGACAAGAAAGCTTCAAAATAGCATACTTGTGCATACTTGTTTTGCATAAGCGCAGAAAAAATGTATATAAAATCCATGGTATGTATGATTGAAGCTACACCAGGCTTACAACAATATGATGCAACCAGTAACAAATAACACTTAAAAGGAGTATTCCTGTAAGGAAATGCCATTTTAAAACATCATTACTGGAAACTGACCCAAGGAATAGTCATATTCCAAGTGGTTACCCAATAAATATGATATAAATTCACGAACCAGATTTAATAAAAAACTCGAAGAAGGCGTGAAACAAGCCATAACATATTCCGAAAACACCGGTATCATTTACGAAACCTTTATATATAAAGATTTAATTGAAACAAGTAAGGAAAGACTAAAGTCGGGCCGACTATATAATGCCCTACACCACTCCCTCCGTATATACCACGCTTTTAATACTAAACCTAGGTGTTTCTTGCGAGCAATTTTATGTAGTTCATATAAATTATATAATATAAATTCATCTTTAGTCATTTTTAACGAATACGGTAAATAATATGATGATTGATCCATTTTCCCGGTAGACAAATACAAAGTATACAGTAGTATCTGACCGACATTTGAAAGGGGCCTATCACAACACTTGGAGCCTGATTCAAAACTTTGGCCTATGTATTTCCCATTCGCGGTAGGTATTCCTAGTTGAAATATTTCATGATCCGATGTAAGACGTAGTTTGTAGAGCTGTAATAGAGTAGAATGGGGGCCATTTGGGTTATTCAAAAGTGTGGACATTATATTTGATTTTCATAGTATGTATTCTTCGTTGAAATATAATATAATCTGCAAAATTTTAAAAAACAACGATGTAAAATTTACATCCTTGAGGTGTAAAAATTAAAATGGGGCCATTTGAAAGGGCGCTACTTAAAAAAGTGGTTCCATAAAGATCACTTTCAAAGTAGGTATTCTTAGGTGAAATATGACATGATATGCAAAATTGTATCGATATCCAATTCACGATATGGGTTCTAGAGCTGTATTAGAGTAGAATGGGGGCCTAATTTGTATGGGGGTATACGAAAATGTAGACCCATATATTTGATTTTCATAGTATGTATTCTTATTTAAAATATAATATAATCTGCAAAATTTAAAAAACTTCGATGTAAAATGTGGTTCCTAGAGAGGTAATTATAAAAATGGGGGCCAGTTGTAAGGGCGCTACATTAAAAAGTGGGCCTTTATAAATCACCTTCAAAGTAGATATTCTTTATTGAAATATAACATGATCTGCACAATTTTATCAAGATCCAATGTAAGACGTGGGTTTTAGAGCGATAATAGTGTAAACTGGGGACCCATCTGTATGGGGGCTATACCAAAACATTGACCTATATAGCTGGCTTTCAAAATACGTGTTTCTAGTATGAATGTAACATTGTGTGGAAAATTTGATCAAAATCCGATGTAAAATGTGCATTTTAGAGCAGTAATATTGTAAATCGGAGGTACATTTGTATGGGGGCTATATCAAAACATAGACCCATGCGATCCACTTTCCCGTGAGCTATTTCTAGTTCAAATATAACACGATCCTGAAAATTTGGTCATGATCCGATGTAAAATGTGTATTCTAGAGCAGTAGTAGTGTAAATTATAGGGATATTTCTATGGAGGCTATGTCTAAATCTGAACCGATTTCCTCCAAATTCAATACCAATCTCCTAGGCGAAAAAAATAACTTCTGTCAAATTTCATGACAATCGGACCATAATTGCGTCCTGTAGAGTGCGAACAAGCTTAGATGGACAGCAGACGGACGGACAAACATCGTTAAATCAATTTTGCTGGTGATTCTAAGTCGATCCGTATAGTTAAAGGTGGGTCTGTCTAGCTCAATTATTTCTTGGTGTTACAAACATTTGGCAGAAAAGTAACTTATAATACCCTAGGCCACGAAGTGTTGTAGGGTAAACAAATGATTATACCTTCCGTTTGAGCACATTTAGGGTTAAATATTGGAAGAAAACCAAATTGATGCAATGATACCGCAAATATTTAACCTATTTTATTTTTAAATTTCTTTCTGTAAACTCCCTTTTTTTAAATTTCTCAAATCAAATTTTCGTCAAAATTAAGCAGATGGGAAACTATGTATCCATTAAATCTGCTGCGTGAAATTTTCAGAGCTCATGGAAAACCACATCTAGAACGATCTTAGAGTGTTTTGGGAAGATGTAATGTACTGATGTAATCATTTGTAAAAATCAATACCAAAATTAAAAACAATTAAATGTTATGATGTGGTTAGTTGACCTCTTTGATTTTAATGTTTTGTATTATTGACCGGCTTAAGGTCGCAAAGAAATGAAAACAAGATCTTGATTGTTTATTATTTTATTTTTCGATTTTGTTCCCGATATTTCGAACTATTTCGTCGATCATCCTCAGGGGCGTTACAATTTCAAAAAACAACAAAACTATCCTTCCACTCCAAAAGTTTTTGTAAAACGTAGCCAAAATTGTCATAGCTCGTAAATATGGTTAAAGTATTGAATGTCTTTCAAACAAGGTTTATAACTTTTAAATCGATTGCGAAATACAATGATTTGAATATACACTTGCCAGCAGGATTTTAAATTTTTTGTGGAAATTGCAATGTCTATAACTCTGTAAATAAAATTTTAAAAGTTGTTGCCTAAGGCACGTGTAATATATTTTTTAAAGAAGAATATTTTCTGAGATTTTCAGAAATTTAATTTTTTAATTTTTTATTTTTTTTTTTCGAAATTTCACCCGTAATTATATTTAGTTCTTATATCATCATCGATAATTCCTTCTAGTCGTTCCATGCTTTGATATATGTATATATGTTTTCCCATAGTTCCTAGGAGGAGCATAGGACATATAATATAGGCCCCACAAAATGTTGTTTTCTAAAAGGCACGCGTAATATTTGACATGGGGACTTCTGTTGAGGAAGTGGACTGACGGTCCCTGTGATCATGCACTGATAGAAAAATGCTTTATTACATTAATGAAACAGTTTCATTAATGTGTTTAGATTGATGCAAAGAATCTCTGCCTGGATTATAAAGTAGTAGATTAACTGTGCTATTACAATACTTATTTAGCTGTTTTTTAAGTTTCGTTTACTTTTCCCGTCTTAATCCGAATGTAACATTTCATTACCAGAATGAACTGGTTTCATTATTGTGTTTCAAATTTTTAGTTTGTGTATTTTTGGGTGGCATACAAGATGTAAGTTATAATTCTGGTTCATTTTGTATTTAAGTATTTTGGTTTCTGTGCCAATGAATTAACTATATGTGTAGTATGTTTGATTTTCTCAACCAGAATGAATTTATATTTTATTGAAACATTGTGACAGAAAATGAAAACTATTATAAATTAAAATAACAAAGTATGTATAAGTTAAACTACAGTATAATTCATATTTCAACAATATGCAAATGGTCAACAGCCAAATAAGCAATAATAAGGGTATGTTTAGCATTAATCCTTTTTGATGCAGCAATGAAGTATTAGCGTTATATCAACGAATCAATGTTATTAAAGCAATGAAACTAATTTATTACCACAACGACAAAATATTATGAACCTGCTTCATTAATATAATGACAAAGTTTCATAGTATTAATAACATTTTACATTAATCTAACACTAATTGTTAATTTAATGAAACATTTTAGGTTGTACCAATGAAGCTCTAAGCTGGTCCAAAAACAATGACAGATTTCATTGATGCAATGTAAGATTTCATTGGAGGAATGAAGCTTTTTCTTTCAGTGTAAGTTTTCGATTTCCCGGACTTTTTCATTACATTTAATTCGCTTTTGCCATGCCTAATGTGATTTCATATATAAAATATATATATAAAATTAAATAAAAATTAAAAATATTAGAGCATGTACCACAAGGGTATTATGTCATTGTGAAATTGTTTGTAAGGCCCCTTTATTATAACGTGGACTTGGAATCGATTTAGCTATGTCCGTTTGTCTGCCCGTCTGGTATAAGTGATTTTTATGGTCTAAGTATTGGCAATATTTTATTTGAAGCAAATCGGTTGAAATTTATATATAGCCTCCATACAAATGTCACTGCCAATTTGACTTTTTCCGCTCTAGAAACCAGATAATTTAGCCGATTTTCTTCAAATTTGGCACAACACCTTATATTTTAACTTTTTGGCGAAATAGGTTCAGATCTAGATATAGCCCCCTTGCAAATTTCGCTTCCGATTTGACTTTCCGCTCTAGAAACCATATATTTGAACAAATTTACATAAAATTTAGCACAACACCTTATATTGCAACTATAAACATCTCTGGGGAAAATTGGTCAAATCGGTTCAGATTTATATATATCTCCCATGAAAATGTTGCCGACGATTTGACTTTTTCTGCTCTAGAGACCAATAGGTACGTTCTTTGCATTAAGGGCCAAATTTGGAAATCCAGTTCTCTGAAGACTTGGAACATCCGCCAAATATGTCAATTTCTTACGAGTATTATTTTGTGACAGAGACCTTACTAAAATGTTTAATATTTAAATTACAATTAGGAAACTATAGATAATTTGCATCGTACGTAAGTTTCAATAATTCCAAATCCATGGATTTTTCTTAGTTTTTTATTATACAGTCCATTGTTCCATCTGTTTGTTTGTTTGTTGTTCCATCTGTTTTGATCTTTATTCGACGATAATAAATCTTAAATCTTATATTATGTATATGCATTGGAAATAGTTTCGCTCTCCGGTGAAAAAATAAAACAAATTTAGTATTTAGAATAATCACTGAAGTATTCCTTAAACATATTTATCTCGGAATTTCCGATACCACAAAACCCTATCAGTATTATATAGATTTCCAGGTAGACCATACTTGATTCCCAATGAAAAATATCCAAATGTATTTTCCTTTTTGTTAATATATGCGCATTTAATCGTAATAATACATAAATCCTGGGAGAATTTTTCAACGAAATTGCCTCGAATTTTAATCCCATCTAGCACTTCATTTTGTCCTAACCGCAATTCTACTCGCAATCTATGTGGCTTGGTATCGAAGTTTGCTCATTAAAATCAAATTAGACGATTTTATCTATTGTCATAATGAAACATCCTTTTAACTAACCCCATAAAATTTTGGAAATCCATACAAACACACATCCATAGATAGAGTCACTGCAAACACGAGGATGACCTACAAAACGCTCCTGTGCCAACAAAAATGATGCTGTCAGCAACCACCATCATCATCATCATCATCTGACACTGTCATTTGTGATTCCAAAGTAATTTCAGTTCAGTTTCTTTCGCTTTCGTTGATCCAAATGTCCCACATAAAATTTGTTCATTTATCAGCCAGCGACCGACTAGCAGTTGCTCTAATTTACCAATTAACCGACCTCATCAGATTTATTTGGCTAATATTCACCCCGAATTATTTATCTCCATGGCAAGTATTATCTAGTGTTGTGGAGTATCGAGTGTTTGAGTTGCTGGTATTCGATAATATAAACGAGTTAGTTACTCGCTAAGAATTTGTTGGTATTGTCATGACCCAGATGAAATGCTATAGGGTGCGATACGGTTTCTCCGAATTTTCTATGATGGTTTCACTCCCCTTCCACTATATGGCCCGAATTAAATAATCCAAATGTTACACTGTCCGACAGTCCATACTATACTTGGACCAGATGATATACATCTTAAACTATAGGTGAAATAGAGGTTATTGGCGTATTTAGTGTGCCATTTTCTGATCCTGTTGCCCCTTAAAAGGTCTACAAACTTCCAAAGGATACAATTTTTCAAAAATTATTTTTAATTCTTATTCGAGTACTCACTTGAAAAATATCGAGTAGTCAAAAGTAGCTACTACCATCATGACACTACCACCTTCTTCTCGACTGGATCCAAGTACATACATATATAAGTATGTACGACCACATGCAAAAAGACATTAGACACACATCGAAGCAAAAAGTAAATTACCGAACGAGTTTCTTTGTGGTGCGTCTGTCGTCTTTTATTTTACGAGTTATGTGTGGCAATGTCTGATACAGTGCACCCAAGCCCCTGCTAGGACAAACCATGGATTGCTTGTACTTTGTGCTGTGAAGAGGGGAAGTGGGGTGGCAAGGGAGGACAGCAGACATTCTGTCACACAGCCATCTATGAAGTGTTTTGATGTGCAAAGCTGATGAAGCATATGATTACTTTTTATACTCTCCGCCATAGGATATATTCGTGTTGTCCTTCCGTTTGCAACACGTTGAAATATTCATCGGAAGCACATATGTTTTGGATTTTTGTAAAATTCTGAGACAATCTAGACACGTTTGCCTGTCTGTTGAAAGCACGTTTCCGGCTGAAAGCACCGCTAATATATTGATGTTTTTATAGTGATTTGGATGATTTATACTTTTCAATGCTTTATTATACTGGACTATATCTACATAAATATTTTTATGTCACGGCCCTATTAGGGGACGGTAATTAAATTCCATCATTATTTGACTAATGAAGCATAATAATTGTTTTAATTAGTAATGCAAATGCCAGACCATTTTATTGTGTTGGTGCGCTGATGACAGTTTAATGTTTTTTTTTAATCAAATAGTTTCATTATGCTTAACTGCCGTAGTATTAATGGCACAATATAATGTCAGAAATATTATAATTTTCCACATATGATACTACTTTTCTACGTAATGTTGAGACCATCTATTCCGCCGCTAATGCTGTGGAATGCATCCCGTTGTGTAGGGTATATACGATTCATCCCAGCCGAACTTAACACTAACTGGTTCACTCTTGTTTATTGTATGCATGTGTGTGATTGTGAGCAAAATCCGAAATCGAATGCCCCTTTTCGCATTACGCATTTAATAAGTCTTTGAAACCAATAGATTTTGATTTGCGATATAAAAATATAGGACACAGCGATTTGGCCATATTTTAAAATTTGACATACAAGGCCGTGATCTGAATTGTTTACTTAACTAGAAATGTAAACATTGAACATTTTGTTGTCATTTTAAGATATTGTGTAACAATCCAGTATTGTGTGTTTTCCATACGAAGTAGGGGAATAGGGAAAAATAAACCCGTGCAACGCTGGGTACAAAATACTAGTATTAAATAAAAATCATCATGAAGAATAAAATCAATATTTATTATTATTTTTTTTTTGTATACACTCCATTACGGTGTATATTAATTTTGTCATTCCGTTTGAAACACTTTGAAATATTCAACGGAGAACCTATAAAGTACTAGCTTGCGAACGAAATGAGCTAGGCGGTGTCTATTAGTTGCAGATCGCTTGGGGTTGAGAATGGGCGAAAACGGTCCAGAGGGAAAAAAGTTTTCCCTAACAAGGACTGAATATACCTCCTAATATGTAGGGTATTTATAAATTTTTTTAATTTCCGCCTCATATTCAAATTTTGTGCGTACATTCCCTTATAGCGTGAACGTGAACCAAAATGTTTTCTTTTTTCTTTTGCAAAATTCGCACTATTACGGGGTGAAATGGGACATGCTGGGACAACAGCTTGAATCATAAAAATCGGTGCGTACATTCCTCTGACTGTGTAGACGCGCAATAAAAAGGATTATTTTAATTTGTACATATAGAGAAAACGGGGCGAATAGATGGATGGTACCAAACAAGCAGCAGAAGCCAGAAAAAAGTGAACCCTATAACGAGTTAAAATTAACTAAAATTTAGGAAACTTGAACTTCGTGTGGCACTAAAACAATATTTCCTCATATCAATTTCAAACTTTTCCTTGAAAGTAGTACATGCTTTGAACTTGATTCTACACCATTTTCAAGTGCAATTCAAAAGACACCATTTGAAATTCAAAAGGCACCATTTGAAATTCAAAAATTCCCTTTGAAACTAAAAAAAATATCAATTGAAATTCAAACAAGTAAGGAAAGGCTAAAGTCGGGCGGGGCCGACTATATGATACGCTCCACTTTCTATCGGCAAACAATTTGATTCAGTAAAAAAGTGAAAACGGGAAAAAAATTTATGTTTCCTAATCACAGGCTAATATTACCTGGTCCAATTTGTCAAATCGGAAATATTTATATCGGTGCTATATCCAAACATGGAATGAAGTGACTAACTTTCACAATAAGCTCTTTTTTTTCGTTTTTTTTTCATGCTTTATATAAGGTTACTTTCTATATATGTTTGTGTGCCACAAAATTTGAAATCAATTTTTGAAAGCTTTTTTCTCAACCAATTTTGCTCAAATTTTGCACACTTAATCATTTTCGATGACAATACAAGGAAATGGAAAAATTTGACCAATTGGACAAAGGGGCGTGGCACCTCCCATACGAAGTTAAAACCTATTATTGAATATTGTCAGTTCTATGACACCTAGAATGCTGAAATTTTGTGTAAGTGCATCTAGCATCAATTCGCATAGTTGTGCCAAAAATGGGCGGTATTGGAAAAGTGGGCGTGGCATCTCCCATACGAAGTTAAAACCTATTATTGAATATTGTCAGTTCTATGACACCTAGAGTGCTGAAATTTTGTGTAAGTGCATCTAGCATCAATTCGCATAGTTGTGCCAAAAAGGGGCGGTATTGGAAAAGTGGACGTGGCACCTCCCATACGAAGTTAAAACCTATTATTGAATATTGTCAGTTCTATGACACCTAGAGTGCTGAAATTTTGTGTAGGTGCATCTAGCATCAATTCGCATAGTTGTGCCAAAAATGGGCGGTATTGGAAAAGTGGGCGTGGCACCTCCCATACGAAGTTAAAACCTATTATTGAATATTGTCAGTTCTATGACACCTAGAGTGCTGAAATTTTGTGTAAGTGCATCTAGCATCAATTCGCTTAGTTGTGCCAAAAATGGGCGGTATTGGAAAAGTGGGCGTGGCACCTCCCATACGAAGTTAAAACCTATTATTGAATATTGTCAGTTCTATGACACCTAGAGTGCTGAAATTTTGTGTAAGTGCATCTAGCATCAATTCGCATAGTTGTGCCAAAAATGGGCGGTATTGGAAAAGTGGGCGTGGCACCTCCCATACGAAGTTAAAACCTATTATTGAATATAGTCAGTTCTATGACACCTAGAGTGCTGTAATTTTGTGTAAGTGCATCTAGCATCAATGTGCATAGTTGTGCCAAAAATGGGCGGTATTGGAAAAGTGGGCGTGGCACCTCCCATACGAAGTTAAAACCTATTATTGAATATTGTCAGTTCTATGACACCTAGAGTGCTGAAATTTTGTGTAAGTGCATCTACCATCAATGTGCGTAGTTCTGCCAAAAATGGGCGGTATTGGAATAGTGGGCGTACCACCTCCCATACGAAGTTAAAACATATTATCGAATAGTGTCAGTTCTATGACACGTATAGTGCTCAAATTTTGTGTAAGTGCATCTAGCATCAATGTGCGTAGTTGCGCCTAAAATGGGCGGTAATGCAAAAGTGGGCGTGGCACCTCCCATATGAAGTTAAAACCAAAATTACACCTACTGTAATTTTGTGTAAGTGCATCTAGCATTAATGTGCGTAGTTGTGACAAAAATGGGCGGTAATGGAAATGTGGGCGTGGCACCTCCCATACGAAGTTAAAACCCATTTTCGAATATATGCCGTTCTATGGCAGATAAAAAACTTAAATTTTGCAGTAATTTTTCCTTCTACAAAAGATAACTAAAAAAGAATTTCTAGGCCCAATAAAGCATGGATTTGCATAAAGCATGGATTTGATAAAAAATTTTTTTTTTTTGATTTACTAGTTTAATTTCAAATGGAATCTTTTGAATTTCAAATGGTGTATTTTGAATTACAAATGAAGAGTTTTGAATTTCATACGACGACTTTTGAATTTCAATTGTCTTTTGAATTACAAATAACGAGTTTTGAATTTCAAACGATGAGTTTTGAATTTCAGATGATATTTTTGTACACTCCAGGAGAGTATTATGTCTTTGTGCATTTGTTTGTAAAACCCAAAAGGAAGGGAGATAGACCCATTGTTAATTATACCGATCGGCTTAGAATCACTTTCTGAGTCGATTTATTGTTGTAATCACGATACTGGTCGCAATTGTAGCCAGAACCAAACGAAACTTTGCACAACGAAGTTTTTCGGGATAAGGGCGAACGCTATTTAATGTGAAGAAAATCGGTTCAGATTTAGATATAGCCCCCATACGAATTTCACTCCCGATTTGACTCTGTTCACTCAAGATACCACATATTTTAACCGATTTTCTTCAATATTGGCCAAACATATTATATTTCAACTAGAAACGGCCATGGTGAAATTAGGTTAGATCGGTTCAGATTTATATATAGCTCCCACACAATTTTCACTACCGATTTGGCTTTTTCCGCCCCAGAAAACTCGAATTTTCACCGAATTTCTTCAAAGTGAGCATAACACGTTATACTTGAACTGGAATAACATATTGCGCAAGTGGGTCACTGTGGATATAGCCCCGATACAAATATTCTTCTCGATTTGACAAATTAGGTCAGGTCATATCAGCCTATGATTAGGAAACTTACAAAAATCGTTCCTGTTTTCACTTTTTTACGGAATTTAGTCTTTCCTTACTTGTATTGAATTACATGACATCAAGCCGGACAAAAAACACCTACATAATATAATTTTTTTCAAAAATTCCAAAATCGTAAAAAACCAAATTTTGTATGTGGGCGTTGGCCGTGGCACTGTCAATTTTCATTTAATTTTGGAATCAAATAAAATCACTGTTAATGATTTGCATTAACATATATATTAAAATAAGAAATTTATGACTTTTTTACAGTTTATGTTACATGGGATTAGGCGTGGTTGTGGGCGGATTTAAACAAAAACTTATTTTTGATCTAATTTGACAATACAAGGGATGTGTGCAAAATTTTAATGTCTTAGCTCTATTGCTTCTAATTTTTGCCGCAGCTTGTATGAAAATATTCCACTGTGAGTCGCACCCTATACAAAACAAGTAAGGAAAGGCTAAAGTCGGGCGGGGCCGACTATATGATACACTTCACTTTCTATCGCAATACAATTCAATTCAGTAAAAAAGTGAAAACGGGAAAAAATTTTGTATGTTTCCTAATCACAGGCTAATATGACCGGTTTCTGGGGGAACGAAATTTCTATGGGAGTTATATGTAAATCTGAACCGATGTGACCCATTTTTACCATAGGTGTTCCTAGTTTAAATATAAGACGTTTTGACAGTTTTGAAGAAAATCTGTTAAAATATGTGGATTCTAGAGCGGAAAAATTCAAATTGGGAACGAAGTTTGTATGGGAGCTGTATATAAATCAGAACCGATCTTACACATTTTTATCACAGGTGTTTCTATTTGAACTATAAGATGTTTTTGAAGAAAATCTGTTGAAATATGTGGTATCTAGAGTGAAAAGGGTGAAATCGGGAGTGAAATTCGTATGGGGGCTATATCTAAATCTGAACCAATTTTCTTCAAATTAAATAGCGTTCGTCCTTGTCCCAAAAAACTTCGTTTGGTTCTGGCCACAATTGCGACCTGTATCGTGATTACAACAATAGATGGACAGACGGAAATTGCTAAATCGACTCAGAAAGTGATTCTAAGCCAATCGGTATAATTAACATTGGATCAATCTCACTTCCTTTTGGGTGTTACAAACAAATGCACAAAGACATAATACTCTCGTGAAGTGTATAAAAAAGTTGCGCCTGTCACCCCCTAGAATTAAAGATAATTTGAAGACAATTAAAATATATATATATTTTTATTGGAACCCCGCGCATTCGATTTTTTGTTTCCCGCGTCACCATTTATAGTCCGATCGTAGCGTGTTATATATCATCTTACAGCTACATTTTCTACTTTAATCACTTTTGACTTCGACGTCAAGTTAGAGAAGTGACTTCTGGAATCGCGGTTTTTCTAAATGTTTTCTAAACGATAAAAATAGTTCTTTTTTAAATTCCATGAAATTTTCTTTTTTACAGTATATATTTTAATTCATAAACAAAAAAGTTATTGAGGTTCAAAAAAATCCATTTGGCACACAAGTGCAACTAAAACCAAAACTTATTGTTAACGAATGTTGGCAATAAGTTTGACTCGTTACCCACCCTAGTGTACATTCCACAAAATATAATGGATGAAATGGTATTGAAATGGAACCAAAATTCGATGTGCATGCTCCTCTGACTGTGTGAAAATATCGCCAATAATTTCTAATATTTACGGTATTTAAACATACTTCTTTGATGATTACTGCCTTTATGAATGCACTTGAAGTATTATATTGATATATAGTCAAGGACTATGACACCATAAAAATATTTTTGTAGTCTCGCCCTAAGCAAAAAATCTCAAATTTCATGCGGGCACACTTGTGGGTTGTACGATAACATGGGCCGATATAGTTTCCTTTTGGTATTCCTAGTTGAAATATATCATGATCATGATCTGATGTAAGATATGGGTTTTAGAGCGGTGTAAAATGGGGGCCCAAAATATGGGGGTTAGACCAAAATATGGACCCTAATATTTGACTTTCATAGTTGAAATATAACATGATCTACAAAATTTGATCAACTTCTGATGTAAAATGTGGTTTCTAGAGTGTAATAGTAAAAATTGGGTCCGATTTGTAAGTGCGCTACATTTAAAAAGGACTCAGATAGATCTTTTCCAGAGTAAGTATTCTTAGTCGAAATATATACATGATTATCAATCATATCAAGTTGTAAGATGTGGGTTCTAGAGCGGCAATAGTATATAGTGGGTGCTCATTTATATGGGGCCTATACCAAAATATGGAGTTTCATAGTAGGTGTTTCTAGTTGAAATATAACATGATGTAATCATGATTTGATCAAGAGCCGATGTAAAATATGCATTTTAGAGTAATAATATTCTGAATAGGAGGCACATTTATATGGGGGCTGTATCAAAACATGGATACAAGTCAGATATAGCATGTTCCTGAAAATGTTGTTGAATGTTGAATGGACCTGCTGCAGTCTCCACTTGTGATCGCAGACTTTGCACCATCTATAATTGTTTCTAAATACGCAAGCCTCTGTTCTGTTAAATAATGTCCGATTTAACAAGACTCTTAACTTTCGACCAAATTATTTCAATCGGATTCATCATAGGCGAAACAAGCGAGTTTTCAAATACTTCTTCGAGTCTGTTGTGACATGGGGCGTTATCACATACCACTACAAGTTCGTTAAAATTGTTGCCAGTTTCCTCCCATCTCCGCAGGACTACTTCTATCCATTCTTTTGCGGAATCTGCTTTGAATGAGCCCCTTCGCCTATCCATCAAAATAACTCCAGATGTTTCTATGGCGCCGATTAAGTGAACGTTCGGCCCTCGTGATGTGGGAACCAACTCGGGACCAGCCATGCTTCCTGCAACAAAACAAATTAAAATTCGTCTCGTCGATACAGATCACCTGTTTTCCCGCCCATATAAATTCGTTAAGCCTGGTTAAGTAAGCTACACATTTCAATTTATGGTTATTCATTGTAATTGGTTCCACATGTACGGCTTTAATTGAATACATTTTACCGTGCAGAGTGTGTGAAACGGTTGATATAGGCACTAGTTATACCCTACACCACTTCGTGGACTAGGGTATTATAAGTTAGTTTTCCGCTAAATGTTTGTAAAACCAAGAAATAATCGAGCTAGACCCACCTGACGTGAAATTTGGCAGTAGTTAATTTTTTGGTCCAAGGACTATCGGTATTGAATTTGGAAGAAATCGGTTTAGATTTAGATATAGCCTCCATACAAATATCCCTATTATTTACACTATTACTGCTCTACAATACACATTTTATATAGGATCAAAATTTTCAGGATCGTGCTATTATACCCTACACAACTTCGGGGACTAGGGTATTATAAGTCAGTTTCGCGCCAAATATTTGTAACACCAAGAACTAATCGAGCTAGACCTACCTTTAAGTATACGGATCGGCTTATAATCACCAGCTGAATCGATTTAACGATGTCCGTCCGTCCGTCTGCTGTCCATCTAAGCTTGTTCGCACTCTACAGGTCGCAATTGTCATGAAATTTGGCAGAAGTTACTTTTTTGGCCAAGGACGATTGGTATTGAATTTGGAGAAAATCGGTTCAGATTTCGATATAGCCTCCATACAAATATCCATATAATTTACACTATTACTGCTCTAGAATACACATTTTACATGGGATCATGACCAAATTTTCAGGATCGTGTTATATTTGAACTAGAAACAGCTCACGGGTATGTGGACCACATGGGTGTATGTTTTGATATAGCCCCCATACATATGTACATCCGATTTACAATACTACTGCTCTAAAATTCACATTTTACATCGGATCTTGATCAAATTTTCCACACAATGTTACATTTATACTAGAAACACGTATTTTGAAAGCCAGCTATATAGGTCAATGTTTTTGTATAGCCCCATACTATTATCGCTCTAGAACCCACATCTTGCTTTGGCTCTTGATAAAATTTTGCAGATCATGTTATATTTCAATAAAGAATACCTACTTTGAAAGTGATCTATAAATGCCCTCATTTAATTTAGCGCCCTTACAAATGGGCCCCCATTTTTATTATTACCCCTCTACGACCCACATTTTACATCGGAAGATTATAAAATTCTGCAGATTATATTATATTTCAACTAAGAATATATTCTATGAAAGTCAAGTTGGGCCTAGAATCTTGAAATTTGGTTCGCAAATTCACCTTATAGATTCAACGCGCCCAATAAATTTTTGAAATTCGTACTTTTTGGGGGTGAAATCGGGTAAAAAGGGATAAAAATGGCACCAATCAAACGGATGGAGTTGGAATCATAAAATTCGGTGTGTACATCCCTCAAAATGCTTAGAAGTGCAAAATGAACGAATTTTATGAAATTCGTACTTTTAAAGGGTAAACGGGAAAGGGGGATAAAAAAGGTACCAACAACATGGATGACCCTTTTACAGCGCAGATACTGTTAAGAAGGAATTTTTTGAAATTTGTGCTTTTAAGGGATTTAATGGGATAAAAATTGTACCACCGCCCAGACCAAACGGTTCAGCCTAAAATTTTGAAATTCGGACGGGCATTATTTTTACAGCATGAATGCGACCAAGAAAATATTTTGCAAAATTCGAACTTTCACGGATGAATTTAGATAAAAATGGATAAAAATGATACCAATCAAACAAAAGGAGCTGGAATCATGAAATTCGGCCTCAATATACCTCAAAATGATGAGGATAACGCTACAATAATGAAATTCGTTTTACAGCGCAGATCATTGATAAGGAGGAATTTATTGAAATTTTTACTTTTAAGTAATAAATGGGATAAAAATTGTACCACCGCCCAGCCCACATCAAACGGTTGCGCATAGAATCTTGAAATCTGGAACGGGCACTACTTTTATAGCACGATTGCGTCGAAGAAAATATTTTTGCATGATTCGTACTTTTTGAATGGCGAAATCGGGTAAAAAGGGATTAAATTGGTACCAATCAAACAGACGGAGCTGTAATCACGTAATTCTACGTGTTCATTCCTCAAAATGCTTGGAAACGTAAAATCAAAGAATTTTTCGAAATTCGTACTTTTAAAGGGTAAACGTGAAAAGGGTACCAACAACAAGATTGACGCTATAATAATGAAATCGGTGTGTATAATCGTATTTTTCGAAGTTTGTACTTTTAGGGCCTAAAAAGGATAAAAATTGTACCACCGCCCTTTTGAAAAAGTCGTACTTTTTGAGTGTGAGATTGGGTAAAAAGGGATAAAAATGGTACCAATCGTGATATTCGAATTGTACGTCCCACATGCGTAGAAACACAAAATAAAGGGATTTTTTTAAAAATAATGAGGAAAAGAGGGATACAAATGGTACCAACAATTTATACTTTTAAGTAGAAATCGGAACAAAAATTCCCCCCAATGTATCGAATAAGGTATATACATAATTACTCTGACGTGCAATACAAATGTACTGTATCAAAGAGTGTACTTTAAAGGTGGAAGCGAATCAAAAGTGATAAAAACCGAACAAAATATATTGGGGAAATTGTGATATAGATCGTACCAACCAAAGTTTTCAGCTAGAATATGAAAAGGCTATTAAAAATTCGATGTGTACATTTCTCCGAGTACGTAGACGCGCAACATAAATGATTTTTTAGAAATTGGAGACAAAAGGAGATAAAAATAGTACCTACCAAAATATTGCACTAGAATCGTGAAGATCTGTGCGAACATTATAGTCAGTAGCCCCGTCGAAAAAAAATTAAAAAATATATAAAAAATGTTTGTTCTATTTATAAGTTCCGATTCCAAGTCATGCACCCGTATATAAGTTATATGTAAAGGATTTAATTTTACAAAAGCATTCAAAGCATTTGTAGGTTTAAAGTGATTATAAAAACATTTTTAAATCTAAAATGGCAATTGATTTCGACTATACGGTGTGTGCAGCATATATGAAATTATTGACAAAGATCAAATTTCACAGTATTCCGATCATTCGTATAAAGGTTATAAAAGGTTTAATTTAACGTATGTAATGGTGATTTGTGTGGGAGGTAAAAAGGGACGTGACAAAATCCTCCATTTCGTACGCTCAAAGTGATCATAAAAACGTTATCAAATATCAGAATATAACTGGTTCAGAATATTTTACTAGGAATATGGACTATATGTGTGGAGGTACCATAAAGGGTATGTCAGTTTCAACGATCTCCAAATTTAAACTAAGCCTGGGAAAAATACTAATATATTCAGAGCTTCAACAAATTCCTTGTCTGTCTTCGAGAGTTATCATGCACATCAGCCAGCCAAACACACAGACGGGATTTTTGACATCACAAATGATATATAAGCTCCTACTCCGTAGAGTGAGGCGATAATTATATCAGCTTAAGAAAGATTTTTTGTAAGAAAATAATTTAATTTTTTGAGCCTACTTGAATTAAACTATTGAAATTGTTTTTTTTTTCTTTTTTTAATTTGAACAAGGAGTATAAATTCCTCCGGCTACGTAGGATCTGGAGAATTTGGTGTGAATGTACCTATGACTATATAGTTGCACAATATGAAGCGATTTTTCAAATTTTGTGAGCGTTTAAAAGTAATTTACACTGAAAGGAATGTCCTGACACCACATACGAAGTAGCGGGTATTTGCTAGTAACACACGTTTTTCATGAAAGAGGTAGTGACCAAACATATACCGCAATTGTCTTTCAATTCCATTTTGCGTAAATTGTACAATTGTAATAAAAATGAAAATAATTTTTAATGACAACTATGTTCAAAGACAACTTAGGCGCATTTTTTAAATTTTTAAAAATTACCAAGTAAGAATTTCAAACGCATTTTAAGATTTTTTAATCCACTTTTGTTAATATTTTCTCAATCTGAAATGGAAATTCTCACTATCAATTGAAATTTTCTCATTTTGAAATAGAAATTTTCAATATCATTTGGAATTTTCACAAATTGAAATGGAAATTCTTAATTTCAATTGGAATTTTCTCAATATTAAATGGAAATTCTCAATTACAATAGAAATTTTCTCAATTTCAATTGGAAATGGTGTAGAGCAGCAATAGGGTAAATTGGAGGAATACTTGTATGGAGACTATATCTAAATCTGAACCGATTTCTACAAAATTCAATAGCGACTATTGAATTAAAAGTGATTTTCAAATATTTTTATTTTAAACGTATGTACATTAGAGTGGCTTCAAAATAAAAGTAGTGGATGTTCCCGACTAAAATGAAAGATTGGTTTGTTTTATGTGTTCTCCCAAAATATTTCGCTTTTATCATTGTCCGTTCGTGAACTGGGCGCGTTCAAAATAACCTCTATTAATCAGGTTTTTCTTGAATAAAATTCACGGTGAGAATTGTATTTGGAAAAAACCTGCTAGAAATTAAAATCTGATCGGAGCCTAATCAAACCATATTAAAAACTTGCATTTTAATCAAGAATAGAGGGTAGAATTTTAACATTTTTGTGAAATTTTTGTTGCATTTTTTATAAAAACCGCAATAACTTCCATATTTTAATTCGATTTGTCTTTTTGTTGGATCGTTGAAGGTATTGATGACCAATTCCAATTTTTAGAACTTCCTAACCCATTAAGGGCCGACATGTTTTTTCTTACTGTTGGTACTCAGTGGGTTAAATGTTATGTAAAAACTGAAATATGGGGTTATTTCCATCGTAAACACATTCTAGTCATACAAAAAGCTAATTTTTGAAAAAAAACCATCTGAAATTTTGGTCTTTCAATGGATAAATTGGGAGAAAAACTTCACATAAGATGTTACAATAAAACCGTGCGACAAGATTTCCCTCCCAATAATGAGTGAAACTATAGGTCACTAATAGGAAATCTCACACTCGGTTTTTTATTTCGTGGTCAAACCCATTTCAATTTTTCCACTTTAAAAAGTTTATGTAGATTTGAAATGATTGAATTTCTTTCCAAAAATTAGCTTTATATAAGACTAGAATGTGTTTACGATGCAAATAACCCCATATTTCAGTTATTATTTCATATTTAACCCACTAAGTATTAACAGTAAGAACAAAATTTGCGGCCCTTAATGGGTTAGAAAATCCTAAAAATTGCAATTGGTTATCAATACCTCTCCAACGAGCTCCTAAAAACATAAATCGAACCACAAATTTGGAAGTTATTGCGGTTTTTATAAGAAATGCATCAAAAATTGCACTAAAATAGTATAAATCTGTCCTTTATATTGGGTCATATTGCAAGTTTTTAATATGGTTTGATAATGCTCGGGTCGGATTTTAATTTCTAGCGGTTTTTTCTCAATACCATTCTCATGGTGAATTTTATTCAAGAAAAACCTGATTTATTGACGTTATTTTGAACGCGTCCAGCTCACGAATGGACAATGATAAACGCGAAATATTTTGGGAGAACACATAAAACAAACCAATCTTACATCTTAGTCGGGAACATTAACAACATTATTTCCTTCCTCGCAAAAGAAGCCACTCTAATGTACATATTCTTATGAATTTCGTTCACTAAAATTGAATTTAGAAAAATCTTGTTTGAAACAAAATATGGTAACATATGTGTATGTATGTACATAAGTTTATATATTCATGGAGCCATGCACCTATGATCTATCTAAGCGGGTTTTTATATATGCACAGATTGTGCATCTAGCCGAGATTTTATATATGCACCGATGATGCATATAACCGAGTTTCTTTATATGCATTTCCCGCTTATATGCACTTAAAGTCGAACATTTTTGGGAATGCATACAAGCGATAAGCGATACTGTATTGCCACCAGTGAAACGCGTTTACTTTTCTTTTCTATGTGTATAGCTCTTATTAATTTATTGAATCTGGCAAATGTAATTGAATAATTCTTGAAGCAATATTCTATTAATTGGAAATTCATTGCTATGGAATAAGTGATTAATCGATTAATTGGATCCTAATCGGTATCCTTAAAGACAACAATTTAATGTATATACTATGATATAGACGGACACTAACGTAAATTCTCAGTCGTTTGTATAGTTCTGAGTCGATTTGAGATTAATTTATTTTTCTTGGATATATTTCATCATGAAATAACTACATAGTCACTAGATAAACTAACTACCAGAATTATAATTATACAATTCACATATTCTACGATATTTTATCAGGATCAATTTGATTTGTTCGGTAGGAGTTATTTTATGCTTATGATGCTAGTTGAGTTCCACGTTCAAATTCGAGAAAATTATCTGACTTTTCAGCAAAACTAAAATCATGAGCCGTTCGAAGCAAACTATACCTTTTTCTGATTTCAGTGGGTAGGAAATGATATTGTGTTCAGTTGTCTGGAGATATTTGTATGATTAAAGAATAAGTCTGCCGAAATGGAAAATTAGACAAAGCTGGGCTTAGGAACCCGATTAGATTATCACCCTTGTAAAGTGTACGTACGTCGGTAGGATAATGACTATGTAACTAATTCCCGTGAGATGTGAAACTCGAACCTCTGCAAAATCGGTATATTCATGACCGTACATGCATATGCGTGTCTGTTTGTCACATACATACATACCTATCCAATTCACCCCAACGATGTCTATTTATGTTGAAAACATATCATTGTTTCGAACAAGGGATGCAACAACTCCGACCGATGAAGACTATAACTATTTTAGGGATATTAATAGCATTTCACGCTGTATGCGTTAATTGGTATTTCATGATAGCCCAACTTTACGTTGTGGTCGTACCCACAAAATCTTCCCCATACAATCCGTGATGGCTTCACATCCCCCTCGTCGGACAAAACCACTAATACAAATTGTCCCTTTAGTCTGTAATTAATATGCTATTTATAGTCAGATGTTGTTCCTCAGATTGTAAACATGGATGTAAAGTTGACACCGAAAATAGGTCATTAGAAACATTAGCTCATCATAATTCCATCAATTGTGTGCTGGGTGTTGTGGTGTGTGAGCTTGAATGTGCGCCCAGTCGGACAGGCAGCCAGGCAGGCCTGTTTTGTGTGTGCGTTGCTCATCAAGATTTAAATGTTTTCCTTTGCATAAAATGTTCTTCATTAATGTAATGTCTTATATGGATTATTAATGGATTTGGTGATGGATTTAAATTTGATATGAGCATTTGTACCTCGACGTGGGGACACCACATGCAAGACAACTTTAATGGCATTTAGGCATTTTTATGGCGGTACGTACGCACAATAGAATCTCTGACAATGATGTCATCCGGATTTTTCGAAGAATATTTAAAATTTAATATTCACTTTGGTGTCCATTGGCCGTTTCCCCACTACAACGCCCATCCTTATGTGTCTATTTCCATTACGGGATGACTCCCATCGGGGTTGTTTCCAGGCATCGCTAAAAATAAAAAATGTTGTAGATTGAAAACGTATGCAAAAAACGGACAAATTCCCTAACGAACATTATCATGATAACTCTCCGTGAAGTGAGTACCCCATACAACCTCTCTATCTTGTTGACTGTGGTAGCAACCACTTCAGTAAATGTTATCCAAATCTATAATTCAAAATCAAAAAGGCCGCATAAAGATCAAACAAATATTAGTTTTCTACAATATTATTTGATTATAAAAAAATGAGATAAAATAATTACAAACTAAATCATGATTTTATTAGAAAGTAATTTTGAGCAATTTCATGGGAAACAGATCACTAATTTCATCTTAGGTCCGCGATTTTTATGAAAATTTGTACGCAGGTTCAGTTTCGTGTTACATTTTTTTATTTGTCCCTACACAGGACAATGAAATACGTATGTGGTCAATGTGTGTTCCATTACCAAAACAAAAATTGCCTTCGTAAAATTAAATAGCTTGATCGAATAACTGGAATTCGAAAAGAATTACTTTCAAAAGACATACCAAATCGTGAAAATAATGTAATTTTTACAAATTTTATTCTCATGTGATTTATTTTCAATGTATTTCCTTGGAGGAATGTCGCCATTTGGCAATTTTTAATTTTAATGATTGCGAATATTTTCATGACAGGTCTACACCATTTCCAATTGAAATTGGAAATTCAATTTGAAATTGACATTTTCCATTTCAATTTGAGAAAATTCCAATTAAAATTGAGATTTTCCATTTGAAATTGAGAACATTCCAATTAAAATTGAGATTTTCCATTTGATTCTCAATTTCATTTCATTTGAAAGTGAGATTTTCCATTTCAATTTGAGAAAATTCCAATTGAAATTGAGAATTTCCATTTCATATTGAGAAAATTGCAATTGAAATTAATAATTTACATTTAAAATTGTGAAAATTCCACTTGAACATGAGAATTTACATTTCAAATTGAGAAAATTCCAATTGAAATTGTGAAATTTTTATTTGAAATTGAGAATATTCTTATTGAAATTTTTATTTTCAACCAGGAAAAAGATTGTTGAATTGAATAAACAGTTTCTAATGCTGGAACATGTGTATACCAGATATCTACGACATCATTATCAAGTGTCAGTTTTCAAAGTCTTGTTCCATTCAACTACGGAAATAAGCGTTATTTTATACCAAAACAAGTTCATTTAAATTACCCATCTCCTCGGAAGTCATTCTTTAGTTGAACGCGTTTTGAATGAACCGATTCTTCTATTCAGTATAATAATTCCAGTGGTTGTAATTAATGTTCGTTAGAAACATGTTGAAGCAACGCCATTGGATCGGAAACAAACTCTGTATGAGCCATATTTTCTGCGACACAAGTAATTTAATTATGACCATTCTATAAATCGTTATACCACTTCATAAAATAAGATTTATGCTAAAGCAGAAATATTCTAAATATTCAAATTGAATTTTCTCAATTTCATTTGAAAATTTCTCAATTTGAAATGTAAATTCTCATTTTCATTTGGAATTTTCTCAATTTGAAATGAAATTTCTTAATTTCAATTGGAAATTTCTCAATATGAAATGGAAATTATCAATTCCAAATGGAAAATCTCAATTGGAATTTTCTTACAAGTGGAATTTTGCCAATTTCAACTGGAAATGGTGTAGTTCAAAACTAACATGTTTTGGTAAATTTGACATTTACCAATGTACGATTTAATGCAATAAATAGATTAATATACGATTTTCAGTATGATAATTTCGATTTGAACTGGTATATTGTCCTGGCTCAAAACATTTTTGCATTCGGAAAGTAAAAAAATAACTCCTAATAAATACTAAATGTTCACAAACAGATGTTTTTGCCTTATTTGTTATCCTTTTTAAGAAAACCCGAATATTAATGACGCTATGACTTTTTGTGTAAATGAAGTAATGCGTTGTTTTTTATAATTTGTAATCATTTCATTATTATTTTTTCGTGGATTTTGAAGCTTATCTAATGTTGAATTAAAATTGCGTCTGTTCTTTCACCAATTATCTACAATTTATTATAATACTTGTGCTATATGCACGACTTTATTTTCTTGTGAAAAAAATTGCTTGTGATGTGTTTCGATATTGATTTTTATTTTCCATCAATTCGAAAATTCAAAAAAGATGTTCAGTGCAAATAGGCTGCAAATTGAACTGCCGAGAGCGTCCCGGTAGTCGAGATGGTAGCGTGCTCGGCTACCAGTGTGGGTGTTGTGGGTTCCCACCAGATTCCCACTACAATGATCTTAGTTACCCGGCGAACACTAACTAGAATGAACTACTCGTTCGTATGAATTAATTTTTTTTTGTAATTACTCCAAAGACTGAACTATTCGAACATTAGAGTGAACATTATTCTTTTACAAATTTGCACACATACTTATCTAAGAAAGTAATTGGTAATTGGCATTTTGGTTAATGACATTATTTTGATCGCGATCTTGTCGCATGATTGAAAATGAGTTCACAAAAACAAAAAATTATGTTCTCCTTTAAAGTGAATCAAGTAATTATTAATTAAATAACTAAAAAGTTCTGATGTAAGTGGCACTAATCAGAAATCAATACGTCTAGGCTACGGCTACTCCACTAACAGCCACGTCAATCTAATTATGACCTAAAGTACGAATTTCAAAAAATCTCTTTTTTATGTGTCTAATAATACGTACCAAACATCAATGGAATACCAAGCAGAAATCTCCAAAGAACTTAAATACTCTAAATATCGAGGGCGGACTTATCCTATCCATATTTCAATTAGTTTGTTTGTGATCGTCGTGTGAATTTTTGAAAAGCTTTTTCAAATGTTTGAACAAAACTGAAAAAAGCAAAATGTTTGATGTATTTTTAATAGATATTCTCCTCTTTAATTTGACACTAATACCGTTATCATAGCTTGCGAACAAGTATATATATATATATATATATATTTTTTTTTTTGAAAAAAAAAACAGGATGAGGAGATGAGAAACTAGAAACTCCAAGTAACTCCACTTTGCCTATAATTTCATACGTATATCATCCTGTTCAAGTGTAACGACTTTTTTAATTTTTGTACCATGTTATGATATCGATTAACGTTTGCTGCCACAGATATCCAATTTAAGGATATTTAATTCAGATTATTTATATAGGTAGTTGGAGTGAACTGGAAAAAAATCAAAAAATGCAGAAGGTCGAATGTCAACGACGAATTTTCCATTTAAATTTAAATCGTTTTGCAACTGATCGTCCTTAGTAAATCATTTAGTTAGCAATCATATAGTTCTTTTGTGTGGAGTAGGCCGAGGAATCACTGACAGTGTTTGGTAAAAATTACCAAAAGAATTATTGCTCCACCTGGCCGGTTTTGATAGTTTCCTTAATAGATAGCGGATTTTTATGCCAAATCATAATATTGGTTATACGATTTTTTTAAATTTCAATCGTGAGAATCATTTGTGTGACGTCGTCATTCAATTATCTATTATCCATTCTTTCAAAATATACTTTTGCATAAAATCAACTGTCTATTCAATATTCGGTCTAATTTCTCCAAAGTCTTTATGTGAGTCACTGTATATTCATCCCGAGCGATCAATTTATATTACTGCACAAACTTGACCACCGGCGCAGTTCTTCGACAGTTCGCTCCTTGGATTTTCTTTACACACAGATGCGCTCAAGCAAATACGATTTTGACCAACGTATGGGAACACAAACTGACAAAAATCAAAACGTCGAGTATAACGAATGTCAACTTTTGAGTTAAACGCAAAAGCTTTCGTTTCCTTTTCTGTATTTTTGGATTTCCAAAAATCATGCTTTTCACACATCGATACAAATTCCCCATTCATGCACCAAAATTCGTCATATTTATTCGTCGTATACGCGTATACAATCATCCTTCTTCATCCTGCACCCAACATAACTATAAGAAAGGATCAATTTGCACAACTATTGCATTTAGCTAAACAAAATGTAATTTCACAAACTTTTTTTGAAATTTGTATTTTTCAGCAGGTTATCAGGGATGCCATCTTTTACACAAAAATCTATGTTTTTCTATGAATAAAATTAGCAAAGAAAGACAAAAAATGTTGATGGCAATATTGTCAATCAACAATATGAACGGAAGCTTTTATAATTTCAAATCAATTCAAACTTTTAATCGTGTTATAAAAACCCAATTAATGAGTCGTTCGGCAGAGTATCATTCGTTCGTGTGGAATTACAATCGTCTTCTGGAAACCGTCCGTTATTCTCTCAATACATCGTAATCACATTGTTTTCCAACTCTTGCTTGAATGCGTCGCTCAGAGGGTTGAGTTCGCCAAAAATTGAGATTAATTCGAAGAAAATTTCATGTTTATATTTATCCAGTATTAGATTCGAACTGGGATATTCTCCTGGCTCAATACCATTTTGCTCCTATATTTATATATTATTTACAAATGGGATGGTGACATTTATTACTTGGCTACACACTACCACTATCATGATTTCCATCCGGTGAAAAGTTTCCTCAGGTGGCTTCACAGCGACTTTTCAACATCATACCCAGCCTCTTTAAGTAAATGATTCTCACAAAGGAATGAGAAGCACAACTGATTTGCCGTATATGCTAGTATTTATACCATAATCTGTAAAAGAAAACACAATTTGAGTACAGTTTGGTATCGAAGTACAAGTCTCAATTTTTATCCAATCCAAACAAAACATGGTACAACTGATTTTTGCGCATCAAGGACGGACCTTGTTAAATTTGAAGATAAACTGTTCAGATTTAGATATATCTTCCATACACATGTCACTCCCGATTTGACTTTTTGCGCTCTAGATACCACATATTTCAACCGATATTGTTGAAATATTTCAACTACGCCTTTTTCAATTGTAATTCAAAAGACATCACTTGAAATTCACAAGACACCAGTTGTAATACAAAAAATCCATTTGCAATTCAAAAAATATCACTTGAAATTCAAAAATTCCATTTGAAATTCAAAAAATGTCAATTGATATTCAAAACTCGTCACTTGTAATTCAAAAGACAATATTTGAAATTCAAAAGACATCATTTGAAATTCAAAAGACATCATTTGAAATTCAAAACTCTTCATTTGTAATTCAAAACTCGTCATTTGCAATTCAAAACTCGTCATAAGTAATTCAAAAGACACCATTTGAAATTCAAAAATTATTCTATTTGTAATTCAAAAATTATTCCATTTGCAATTCAAAAAGGGTAAACAAAATTATTTAAGCAAAATATGCATTAGGTTGGGTAGCATTTATTTATTTCTGTAAACTTTAATATTCTGCTGTTAAGAAAACAGATTTACGTATCTCTCACGCAAATCACTCTAACCTGTTTAAATTTAAAGATTTGATAACTTCTATACGGACAATCGGAATACTCTGAAATTTGAACATTGGTGATGTTTTCATAGACGTTATATACACCTGCAATATGAGCGATATTGCAAGACCTCTCACACAAATTGGCATAAGCTTTGGGTCAAATAAAACTGATCAGTAACAATTTAATATTGGAAATGGTTTTACAATCACTTTATACCTGTAAAATAGTTATGATTTGTTGTACCTCCCACACTAATAATCCAATCCTAAGTAAAATGCAAGTCATTATAAATTATATGTTGAAGGTTATAAACAATATATGAAATTACCGAAATTTTACATCATTATAATTATTAGTTGCTTATCATTTTATTAAATCTGTTTCCAAAACTGCAGAATATCCAAATTTGCAGAAAATATATGCTACCCCACCTAATGTATATTTTTCTTAAATATGTTTGTTTACATTTTTGAATTTCAAATGGAATCTTTTGAATTTCAAATGGAATAATTTTTGAATTTCAAATGAAAACTTTTGAATTTCAAATGAAAACTTTTGAATTTCAAATGGTGTATTTTGAATTACAAATGACGAGTTTTGAATTTAATGTGACGACTTTGAATTTCAAATGGTGTCTTTTAAATTACAAATGACGAGTTTCGAATTTCAAATGATGACTTTTGAATTTCAAATGATATTTTTTGAATTTCAATCGATATTTTTTTAATTTCAAATGGAATTTGGTGTCTTTTGAATTACAGTTGAAAATGATGTAGTAACATTTATGTGTGAAAGTGGTCACATCGGTTTAGATTTAGGTATAGCTCCCATACATTGTTTACCCAATTTTCTTCACATTTGGCACATAGCGTTATATTGCACCTAGAAACATCGGTAATTAAATCCGATAACATCGGTCCATTGTTCGATAAAGCCCCTATACAAATGTCCCTCTAGATTTGGTGTGACATTTGCTCGTAAAGAACAACGTTTTCACTGATATTTTGAAAAATCTAGAATTACTTGTAATAGTGAAGAAAGTGGAGGGTATCATATAAAGGGTGTTTTTTATTGAGGTATAGAACTTCGAATTGAAATAAAACACAAGAAAATCGTTTTAATGTCCATCAATTTGGAAGGATAATTTTATGCCATTAATGTTTAAATAATCCAATGGTGTCAAATCACACGATCTTGGTGGCCAATTGACAGGTCCATTCCGCGAAATTATGCGCTCATCGAATGTTTCCTTCAATAATTCCAATTGCTGTGCACGGTGGCGAATCGATTCATTCGGGTCCTCTTCAACACTTTGCTCTACAGCGGCAATTGTTTCTTCGGTGCGCACTGTTCGACGTCTCTGCGGATGCGTATTATCACATAGAGTAAACGTAGTGCGAAAACGATCCATGGTTAACCGAATTAATTGCTCTGATGGACGATTATGTCGACCATAAAATGGACGGAGCTTGCGGTGAACTTCGCGAACTGAACCATTACTTTCGAAATAAATTTGCACGATTTGCAAGCGTTGTTCTTTTGTCAACCTGTTCATGATGAAATGGCAAACCAAACTAAATATTAATCACTTGACAGCTGACAAAATGGCCGCCAGTTAAAAAAGTGATGCCAACTTAAAGTTCTATACCCCAATAAAAAACACCCTTTAGTTGGCATCGCCCGACTTTTGTCTTACATCATTTTGTATAGGCATGTTTACAAATGATAATTTATTGTGCAACATGGAATCTCATTCTGCTTCTGTATAAGCCTTAAGTAAATAAAAAACAAGTAAGGAAAGACTAAAGTCGGGCGGGGCCGACTCTATGATACACTCCACTTTCTATCCGAATACAATTCAATTCGGTGAAAAAGTGAAAAGGGGAAGGTTGTTTGTATCCTGTAAATGTATGTGTTTGACAAAAAATGTTAAATCGGAAAGGACATTTGTATGAGGATATATTGAAACCTGGAACGAAATAGGCGAAATATAAAATGTATAGTTGGCCAAAATCGGTTAAACATTTGCGAGCAACATTATATATTTGATATATATTTAAATCTGAACCGATCTTACCCACTTTCACCATAGATTTGTTTAGTTGGACTATAAGATGTTGTGCCAAGTTTAAAGAAAATCGGGTACAATATGTGGTTTCTAGAGCGCAAAATTGAAATCGGGAGCGACATTTGTATGGGGCCTATATCTAAATCTGAATCGGTCTTACCGAATTTCTGCATAGGTGTTTCTAGATGGATTATAAGATGTTGTGCCAAGTTTAAAGAAAATGGGTACAATAAGTCGTTTCTAGAGCGGAAAATGTCAAATCGGGAGCGTCATTTGTATGGGGGATATATCTAAATCTGAACCGATTTGCCACAAATTAAATAACGTTCATCCTTGATCCACAAAACTTAATTGTGCCATTTTTTGTTAAGGTCAGACTATAATTGTGATCTGCAATTTGATTACAACAATAGATGGACAGACGGACATTGCTAAAACGATTCAGAAAGTGATTCTAAGCCGATCTGTATAATAAACGATGGGTCTAACTCGTTTCCTTTTGGGTGTTACAAACAAATGCACAAAGACATAATACTCTCGTGGAGTGTATACAAACTTATAGATAAATCTCATAACATGATTGTACGTACACTGCATAAAATTGAAATCTTTGATGAATAAATTGAATTGAATTGATTGAACTTATTTTGCATTAAAAAATGTTTAAGTGTTAAGTATTAGTCCTAATATAAAACAAGTAAGGAAGGTTAAAGTCGGGCGTGGGCGACTATATGATACAATACACTTACTCATAATACCCTGTGGTGTAGGGTATAAAAAGGTCGTTATATTTGCACCGGGTCATATACGATACAGCTATAAGAAGAGAATATACTACAAATTGAATACTTCTATCTGTATGGATCTAACCCATAGGTTTTCTAGTTGAAATATAAGACGCTTTCCCAAATTTGATGGAAATCTATTAAATATGTGGTTTCTAGAGCGGAAAGAATCAGATAGGGGAAGTCATTTGTATGGGAGCTATATATAAATCTGAACCGATGTGACCCACATTCGCCATATATGTTTCTATTTGAAATATTAGCTGATGTGCCGGATTAGAAGAAAATCTGTTAAAATATGTGATTTCTAGAGCGGAAATAATCAAATCGTGGAGACACTTCTCTGGGATCTATATATACAAATCTGAACCAATGTGGCCCTCTCATAGAAGCTTTATCTAGAGCGGAAATAATTAATTTGGAGGAGACATTTGTATGGGAGCTGTATATAAATCTGAACCGATCTGGCCTATTTTTACCAGAGCTGTTTCTAGTTCAAATATATGGGATTGTGCCAAATTGGAAGAAAATCTGTTGATGTGTGTGGTTTCTAGAGCGGAAAGAGTGAAGTCGGGAGCAAAATTTGTATGGGAGCTATATCTAAATCTGAACCGATGTTCTCCAAATTAAATAGCGTTCGTCCTTATTCCACAAAACTTCGTTGTGCAAAGTTTCATTCAGCTCTAACAACAATTGCGACATCGACTTTGATTACAAGAATAGATGGACAGACGGTAGGGCATTGCTTAATCGACTCAAAAAGTCGATCGGTATAATAAACGTGGGTCTCCACTAATGTATAAACACACATAAAGAGTCACTATTTTTAAAATTTATTTAAGAAAAAGAATTGGCACAAAAACGCGCAACATGTTATTGCCGAATATTGAAGCTAATACGTTGTACATTAATTAGAAAATCACAATCTGGCGGTGTACTACAAAATTCACATTTAAAACTCCACATATATTTTCAAAATTTAAACATATTTTCAAAATTTTTGTTTAAATATTTCTACAATTCTTTCGTTACATTTTTCTGTAAAAACACTTTAAAATACTTGAACTTGGAAGTTCCATAATCAAAGTGTTACTTTTTACCAATTGGAAAAAGATATTAACCTTTAAAATGCAACTGATTTCGACAATCCGAATGGAAGTTTTATCGGTTTTAGTTTAACCAGAGCTTATGCCAACTTGTGTAGGAGGAGGTACTCAAGGGGTGTGGCAATATCGCCCATATGGCAGGTCTATAAAAACATTATTTTTTTTCTGAGAACCAACACTCAGGGGATGTCCCCTATAAATGCAGTGCATTGCGTTGGTGGAAGGAAGATCAGGTATTGGAAGGAGGAAAGAGGGAGTAGTGTCTGTTGACATCTGTTTTGAATCTCTGAATGTCGTAATTGTAGGGAAAGATATTTGCCGGAAGTCAATCGGATAGTACGGGCGAAGAACGAATTTATTCTGTAATGTGTAGTGCGGCCGGTTGTCCAATCGACAACAAATGGGTGAGCGTTCCTGGAGAGTCGCGTATCTCTACCGAACGTTCTCACGGGCGGTATAAGATCACGAATTTCCGAAGAACAAACACCATGAAAGTATCGATAGAAGAATGACACACAACCAACATTACGACGGTGTTCAAGGGAGACAATAGAATTGGATATCCCCCCATATTTTTGACACTTAAAGTAATTATAAAAACTTTATCAAATACCACAACATATCTGATTCCGAATATCCATTTGCTATATTTGTTTCTATTATCATACGAATATTGACTATTTGTGTGGGAGGTACCAGAAGGAGCGTGGTAATATTGCCAATCTTCGAACCTCAACTGAGTTTGGGAAACATATTACCATATGCAAAGTTCATCACGTACACCATCCACACGCAAAGGGAAAATATGGTTGAACATGATCACGACGACTATTAAATGTTCTCACAATCATATTTTATTTTTGATTAAATTTTAACAAAAATATGGTTTGAGCAAGCATAACATAGTTGATATTTTATCATAATGTGATTGTTATCCTTGAAAATAAAAATATAATTGCTTGCAACAATTGTATAGTTGCGAATATGATTGTTATGACCAAAATATGATATTTTGGAACCTGTTCCAAACATTGTGTGTTCTAGAACAAGTTCCATGGTAACAACTAGCCGTTCTGCTAATGGTTCCAAAGAACCGATAAAGTGAAACCTTTTATAGGACTTGTTCTTCGGAATGCCCCACTGTTTACATATTGATTCCGTGGAATAGAAAGAAATCATTTAATGTGTATATACAGATCTTCGTGAAAAATCGATGTGTGCCCATATGACTTTTTTAATTCATCTAAAGAAAACCACAATATTCCCCAAATATCTCACTAAAAAAATAGAAGTCGTTTTATCCGACTTTCTGCATATAAAGGGAGATTTTTTAAGAGCTTGATAACTTTTTTTTTAAAAAAAACGCATAAAATTTGCAAAATCTCATCGGTTCTTTATTTGAAACGTTAGATTGGTCCATGACATTTACTTTTTGAAGATAATTTCATTTAAATGTTGACCGCGGCTGCGTCTTAGGTGGTCCATCCGCTTAGTCCAATTTTGGCATTTCCACGTTTTTGAGTATTTTCTTCAGTTCGCACTCTACGTAAGCGTGTTGGTGGTTTAATGTCCAACAATGTAAATTTGGTGCGAAATTTAGTCACAATAGCCCGAATAGCCGCTTCAGTGGGTCGATTAAACTGACCATAAAATGGAAGCGCGCAATGAACTTTCTTAACAGAGCACGCATTTTGATAATAAAATTCAATAATTTGCAAGCGTTGTTCGTTTGTAAGACGATTCATGATGAAATGTCAAAGCATACTGAGCATCTTTCTCTTTGACACCATGTCTGAAATCCCACGTGATCTGTCAAATACTAATGCATGAAAATCCTAACCTCAAAAAAATCACTCTTTATTTATATATACATTAGACTGGGTCGGGAAAAAGTTGCGGATTTCCGCACCTAAAATGAAAGTTTGGATTGTTTTATGAATACCGACGATATATTTCGACCGTAACTCTTACCTTCGCGTAGCGAAATTGATTTTACAAAACCTCTAAAAATCATGTTTTCGTCACTAGCAGAAAACCTTTAACAAAAAAGGGGAATTTCCACGTTAACCGCTGTGTCTTTGCGCATTTGTTTGTAACACCCAAAAGGCGAGATAGACCCATTGTTAAATACACCGATCGACTTAGAATCACTTTTCGAATCGATTTAGCCTGTCTTTCCGTACGTCCGTCCGTCTGTCTGTCTGTCCATATATTCTTGTAATCAAAGTATAGGTCGCAATTGTATCCAGAACAAAACGAAACTTTGCACAACGAAGATTGGGACAACGGGACAACGACGAACGCTATTTAATTTGAAGAAAATCGATTCATATTTAGATACAGCTCCCATTCAAATTTCGATCCCGATTTGACTTTTTCCGCTCTAGAAACCACATATTTTAACAGATCTTCTTCAAATTTGACAAAATATCGTATGTTTCCACCAGAAACACCCAGAATGAAAATGAGTCAGATCGGATCACATATATATAGATCCAATACAAATTTCTCTCCCAGCTTGAATTTTTCCGCCCCAGAAACCACATATTTGCAAAGAATTTCTTCAAATTGAGCATAACACGTTATACCTGAACTGGAAGAACCTATTGGTGGGTCACATCATTCCATATTTGGATATAGACCCGATACAAATATTCTTCTCGATTTGACAAATTGGGTCATCATATAGTCGGCCCCGCCCCCCGACTTCAGCCTTTCCTTACTTGTTTATATTAGAGTAACGATATGTATGTACGTGTATAGCGTTACCTTAACTCTAAAAAGACGTAACTGGATATTTTTTTGAAGCCGTCCTATTTACTTATTCCGTATTTTCCAGCGTTTTCTATCGAATAGCTAAAAACGTGATTTCCAGTTACGTCCTTTTAGAACTAAGGCGACGATTCTGATTGTGTCTGAACACATTAAAATTATTTAGAAAATCAAGTAGTCATTTCAAATTTATTGAATGTAATCTAGATACAAAAATGGAAACGAAAAGACAATATACAATTTTATTATTAAAATATATTGAAATTGCGGAAATACAATAATAAGAAAATACAATAATAACAAATGAAGCGTATAAAATATAAAAGAATATATAAAATCGTAAAAGTAAGTATGAATATGAAATTCAAAAGGAATATTAAATATGAAATAACTAAAGAAAGAAATAGAAATCTCATGCAATGTTACAAACCCCCATATCTGCACCATTCTTCTGACTTGGATAATATCGTTGATTTGGAAGATACTTGTACAAATCAAGTCCCATGTCGAAGGGACTCTGTTGACTTGAGCCCTCCAATTGAAATTAAAAAGGTGGTACATGAGCCACAGAGTTTCAATTAAAATAGACACAAATTTGCTTAAAATTTTAATGTCGGAAAACATAAATATTCCCGCAAGTATTTCATGACAGCTACAACGCAACGGAAAATGCATTCAGCGTACTGCAAGCCTATATGTACATTAGGTTGGGTCGCTGTCCATACAAATTGAAAAAAATTCCAGTCACCTCATGAAAATAAAGTTTGGATTGTTTAATGATGATTTGCAAACCATTTCGTTTCTAGAACAAGCCATTTGTGAGCTAAGCGCTCTTGAAAACACCCCTAAAAAGCATGGTTTTCTCGTGTAATTTTTTTGTGCTGCATTTTTGTCGAATTTTTTTCCCGAAATAATAGAAAGCACTTTAAATTTAATTTTGATTTTTGTCTTGGAGTAACTTATTGGTCGAATTATTTGACCTTTATAGTAATTTTTGTGTTTTTTATAGTGACAAATGAAATGTTTTTCGTATTTTTCGTTAGTATTTTATAAAAAACCAATTTCGACAGTCAATACCTTTCGAATGATGCCTAAATGATGAACATCGGAAGAAAATTGATGCCGCGGCGCTTTTTGTGAAACGAGTTTGAACATTTTGGCTCTGAAAATCCATCTTTTTGGAGTCAGTGACGCCATTTTCATCATTCACCGATATTCATCATTTAGGCCTCATTCAAAAGGTATTGATTCCTTCTATTTATTTTTTATAACACCTCTTACAAAATGTTTCCAAGAAATATGAGTTTTTGCCGTCACCTGGAAAAACCAAAAAAAATCAATCTAATCGTCCAATAATACGATCAATGAGTTATTCTAATACAAGAATAAAAATTTTTATTTAAAGCTCTTCCAAGGCTCTATTATTGCTGAAAAATATTTTGGACAAAAATGAAACATGAAAAAAATACAAAGGAAAGACATGAAGTTTAGAGAATAATTTTGCAGCTCATCATTAAACAATCCAATCTTCATTTCTGGGGGATGACCGCTGCAATTTATTGTCTTGACCCATCCTAATGTACATACGTACATATAGGCTTAAAAGCCACTGGGGAAGATTTCAGATATAATTGTTAAAAACAAAATTTGTAGTTTAGAAATTGATGTGGGGGTCTCCCACTTTTTAAACGTTCTTCTTGGACATGTTCCTGGACTTTCTGAGGTAGGCGTATTTCTAGTAAGTACCTATATAGGATCCAATAAACCCACGAATGTTAACAGCTTTCTGCATGATTTTATTTACAAGAATAGGGAGCTCATTAATAATGGTTTTTCTGTTGGTGATAACACCATTGAAATCAAATTTAGAACATTTATTGCGGATGCCCCCGCAAGGACAGTTTTTTGTGGCGCAATAGGACATAATAGCTTGAACGGTTGCTCCAAATGTCACCAACAAGGCATTAGTATAAATCACAGAAATGTTTTTAGTTTTATCAAGAAAAATAGCTATAGTAAATAGTACAGTAAATTGGAATCCATTTTATCTATTAATATTTTACTAATTTACAACGTGGATGGAGTGCACAGCAAGAAAAGGTTGTTAAACTACGGCAAATCTTAAATATTTTATATAGTAAGTGTGTATTAACAAACACTACAATTAAGTTTCTAATTATCTTTCTTACTTTTGTAGGTGCTGCAGCAAAAAGTGACGAATATAACAGGGATGTTTTTATCAACGACCTCAGATGTGGTATTAAAGCTGCAAAACACAGGAGGGAAATGGTTCCACTAATATTGATTTACAAAATCAAGACTCATAAATGATGTATTATATTACAATATTCAGAATTTCTAGTTTAAAACTGCATTAAAAGTCCAAAAAATGAAATTTGCAATAATTTTATAATTTAATTATTTTCTTTGTACTTAAATTACTTACTTCATTCTCATTGTTGTGTACTAATATTCATGTACAACTTATTGTAATGTGCTTTTAACTTAAACAAATGCTTTAAATAAAATTTTGAATCCACTTTATTTCACATATTTTACTAATAGAATATAGAAGAAGCGCTGATCCAATAGATTCTAAAAATCCATAAAATAATGCATTCCGTGGATCAAACATGTAATATGTATCGAATACATTCACGTGTGGTTCAATATATTGTATAACCGGTTCTACAGAACATGTACTTGTTCTACTAGAGAGTTCTAGAATCTATTCAGTTTTAAAAAATCCCATATAAAAATCACCCATGAAACAACAGATTCCACAACTGGTTCCAAAGAACAGTTTTGCGTAAAAGAACCTGTTGGTATTGGGATAAACTCGAACAAAAAAAATCAGTGCTAGAACTAGAAGTAGAACAAGTTCTGTGGCAGTGCCAGTTGTTCCTCAACCGGTTCTTTGCAATCAAAAATTTTGCTGGGTATCAAGTTATCTACAATCATACAATTATCAGTTTTACGGAGAAATTTATATTTTTGTCTCAGTTCAGTTCTAAGGGCGGAAGAAGTAAGTTCATTTGTCGGCGACGTGTGTATTATATATATTATGGTCAAATTTAGATGTGTTTGCGAAATCCCGTTAGATTCCGTTTCATCACTGCTGCTGATCATACTAAGCTTGTTTTGTAATCATATTACAGTCATATTTACATTTGCTTGCAAAAACCTGTTAGACTGAATTTCATCATTGTTGTTTACATTTTAGTACTGCGCAGTGTATACCAACAGAATAAGTTCACACTGAAGGGCTTCGTGGTAATACGAAAAATATTTAAAACTAATTACATTGTTGGAGTTCGATTCAATGGAATACATAAAGGACGATTTGCAATACATAATGGTTGCAGGTCGATTGGGATTGGAAAAAAATGTCCTTAACAAGGACTGAAAATACCCCCTATTATTTGGACTATTTAAGCGATTTTTTAGAATTTCTACTTAATATGCACTATTTGGTGATCATGATATATTTGCGGGGACCATATTTTGCTTACAAGTTGATAATTTTTATTGTCCTTAAATTGTCATAATATTATAAATTTGTAAACAAAATATGGTCCCCGCAATCATATCATGATCCCCGGATATGATTGCGGGGACCATATTTTGTTTACAAATTTATAATATTATGACAATTTATTATGATTGAGCGGGGATCATAAATGATAACTGTTTGATTATTGTGATCATAACATGATAACTATAATATGATTGGCTACAATCAGAACTCCAATCATGTATGATTCCCTGTATGTATGAAAATGTCCTTAACAAGGACTGAAAATACCCCCTATTATTTTGACTATTTAAGCGATTTTTTGAGAATTTCTACTTAATATGCACTATTTGGTGATCATGATATATTTGCGGGGACCATATTTTGCTTACAAGTTGATAATTTTTATTAACCGGGGATCATGATATGATTGCGGGGACCGTGTTTTGTTTACAAATTTATAATATTATGACAATTTAAGGACAATATTATGATTGAGCGGGGATCATAAATGATAACTGTTTGATTATTGTGATCATAACATGATACTATAATATGATTGGCTACAATCACAACTCCAATCATGTATGATTCCCTCCCATTATGATCACCTCAACCATATTGTTTCTTTGCGTATAGCCTTCGCAGCAGAATGGCGAAATAGCTCAACTGTTTATGGTAGAAGTGACTTGAAAAGTTTGAGAACTATTTCATGATTTCATTTTTGTTATGTCTCTGAAGCAAAATAATTTATTTAGGTTTAGTTACATTGGACTTATTCTAAGTAAACTTTTTTCCTTTCAACAAGTAAAATTTTAGTAGGGCAGAGTACAAATTTAATTGGTTTAAGGAAAATTTTTCTCAGATTGAGTACAAATTTACTTGGTTTGACTACAAATTTTCTTAGTTTGAATAAATATTTACTTGGGTTGAGGAAAATTTTACTCAGATTGAGTACAAACTTACTTGGCTTAACTACAAATATACTTTTGGTTTAAAGAACAGAATGCTTTCGCAAAATACAAATATACTTAGTTTGAATAAAAATTTACTTGCATTGAGGAAAAAAGTCCTCAGATTGAGTATAAATTTCTTATAAATTTTCCTCAGACAAAGTAAACATTTACTTGGTTTGCAGAAATATTGTCCTCAGTTTGAATAAATTTTACTTGCTTTGAGGAAAAGTTGGACTACAATCAATCCCAAAACATGTCCTACTTTCAAGGAAAAGTTTGTACTTGATATGAGAATTTATTGCCTTTGCGCTATACGAATTTTCCATCCGTTTTAGTACATATGGGCGCCTTAAACTACACCAAAAACAAGAAAGGAACTGAAAAAGTCGATCAGTCTTTTTAGTGTTCTAAATTGCTTAAAGAGTACTACATTTTAAAATACATCGTCAGGATTTAGTACAAATTATTACAAAATTATAAACAATTTTACATTGAAACGGACGCTACAAAAAAGAAGTACTTTGAAGCTTTCATAGAAATATACAAAGTTCAGCGATTTTTTGAGAACTTTGTTTTTCCATATATACATGTATATGAAGGTCAGAGGATATATTTTGTTCGTAGATTTATGAAATATGAGAATTATACCTTAGATTTTATTAATCAGGTACAGCAAGAATACGGAGGCAACAAAACGGACGCTACAAATATTTCCACGCGTAGTCAATAAAAGTAGTAATTTTCGTACAACTCTTCAACTTTTATTAAAAATAAGAAAGGAACAACTTATCTTAAAATTTCATAATAAAACAAGTTGTCGAAATAAGGAAAAAATAATGTTAAAAGCTATTAGTGTGGTCTAATTTCATTTTTTGGTAGGCCTTTTTTGGGAGATGTCCATATTTACTTAATCTGTTGCATACATATCTACTAATTCAGTGTAGAACCTTCTTTCAATAGACTGATGGAAAGACAGACAAGGCTAGAATTTTATGGACTCGATATCCCCATCCTATGGTGGGGGACATAACAATAATTCTAATTAGAATAATAACGGGTCTTAATCAGATTTATCATTTTACTTCATATCATTTGGCATTGAAATATTAAGGTTAAGTATTTTTTGTGTGGTTTGGCGGTATATACGAAACATGAATAATGTATATAACGAATTCCATGGCAGATTATATCCTGCGAATATTTCATATCTCGCAATATCTCGTATTTATATTTGTTCTGTAATTAGATACCAAAAGTATACGATGTAGCCAATGCAGATGCTGAGGGTGAATTATATCAATCTACAGAGACGACGCGTAACGTCTAGACGTTGTACTGACAAAGTGAATTACATAGTAAACAACAAACATATGACTGCTGATTTCCACTGCACTCGAATGTATGAACAGAGCAACCATATATTAGTCCAAGCATGTGCGCTGTGTTGCTTGTATCCATGTAATAGTAGAAATATATTTAGTTTTATATCTGTATTTGGAATTTGTATTCCGACATCACAAATTGCAGTAGGCATTTTTGAAATGCCGCTGGCGTCGTTCGTCATCGGCGTTTCCACTGATTCACATTACCTTGAAGCAGCTGCGGTCAACCTTTCCAATTTCGAATTATTTGAGAATGAACGCACGACGCCACAATCGTAAATCTGGAGACTATTCTCCCACACATACACATACATTTCCGTATGCACCGATGTACACTTAGGTGACTATATATTAGATCGTATTGATTTTTCATTTGTCCTCTTTGTAATAGCAGAGTAACCGAGGTGGACTCCTTTTGAAGCCATAAATAATAAACATGAATATAAACGGAAAAATATTTACTTGTGACTTTTGGGTGTTTGGGTTTTCCAACAAGAGGTGTTATTTTGGTATTCAAAGAAAAATGTCATTTTTTGAGATAAATGATCGGATGTTTATTTCATAATAAAGAGGAAGAAGGAATGCCGTTAATAATGAAAAACAACATCAGCCAAATGGCCACCATGGCCACGCTTACAGGACAATATCCTTTTCATGAAATTTTCCATAACCAAATCGCAAAGTGGCTGCCATATGTCCTCGATAGCCTCACGAATTATATCTTTGAGGTCTTGAATCAACGCTGGGCTGTTGGCGTAGACCTGATCTTCCACGTGTCCCCAAAGGAAGAAGTCGCAAGGTGTTAAATGACAAGATCTCGGTGGCCAATTGTGATCACCTCTTTGAGAGATAACACGGTCCGGAAACTTTTCCCGTAAGAGAGCAATGGTTTCGTTGCTTGTGTGGCACGTAGCGCCGTCTTATTGAAAGTAAACGTAGTCCAGATAAATACCGACTATTTTGCTTGTTGACGTAGCCACCGAGGTGGAAATCGGCCTCATCAGTCAAGATGATTTTTCGATAGAATTCCGCATCATTTTCATTCATGATTTTTAATAATTTCAATGCGTTGTTGAAGCGTGTATCGTTCCATTTTTAGCAATGGCGTAGTTTCTACTTGTCAAATGTCAAAGAATAAAAACTTCAAAAGTGACAGCTACCGAAATACCGGGTGATTGCTAACAGCTCTTGTTGGAAAACCCAGTATGTAATGCTTTCGAAGAAAAATAGCCGGCATTGAACTAAAATCAAAAGCGGATCAGCTTATGTGGCTTCTATGCTAATTGTGATATGGGCATTTCCATGATGCGAACGAGACCGTCGTACACATTTAAAGTGACAAAAAAGTCAAAATAAAACGGTTTTTTATTTTGGCCATATGCTTAACTTATAGCTCTTAATTAGCTGTTTAATTGGTGCTTATGTGGATAATTTTTCGTTTTCAAGATAATTTAAAAAACCAAGGCATTCGCACGTGACCAAAACAGAAGTCGTTTTCGCGGCCAACCATTCAAACGCCGATTTTAGCGAATCCTGTGGAAATATTTCAATGTGACCAATTTTAGAACGTTGTGCACTGATGTCTATTCAAAATGCCTTTGATTTTATCCAAAAATAATTAATACTTTTCTTGTAATTTAATTTTAAGCCCGTTGCCAAGGTCAACAATGTTCTTATATTCCAGTAAGATTTTTTATTTTAATTGTATAAAAATCTCTGTTTGTACTCTGTGTGTACTTTAGACACGGTAACAACCAGTGCTGTTTTTCCATGTCGAACGGGACATCGAAATATGTGATAATACAAAGCAAAAAGTTACAGTTTATAGCAGTCGTACTCCTAGAAAGATTTTAGACATCAAAAGTCAATGCGTTATGCCTCTATTTAAGAATATTCATACGAGTAATGTTGGACTTGCGCGACTTTGCATTCGAATATCTCAAGATAGGATATGAATTAATGTAAAATTTGTTTACATTAGTTAAATTTGTTTACTTCTCTACGAAAATATGATAAAAGAAAATGTTTACAAGAACTTTTAATTTTTTGCCTTGGGGCACGTTTCTGTTGAAATGCCCATATGCATTAAATAAATTCTGATGTTTATTATTATAATTTTGAATTAAAATTAATTAATTAATTTCAATATAACGACCACTACAAAAATGTTTTTAAGGCGTGATAGTCTCTGACTATATACCAAAATAATACTTCAAGTGCATTCATAAACGAAATAATTTTCACAAAGTTATGGGTGGTATTTTCATTCGTTGGGAAGAAACAGTTCACTTTGGACAGATTTCATCCATTTTCGATTCCAACGCAGTCAGAGGAGCATGTACATCGAAATACGTTCCAGCAACAGCCCATTTCAACACCATTTTTATACAAACAATTTCGAAAATCCACTATCTTTCGTCTAGTGGACTATACACACCTAATTTTACGAACCTTGCTACAGCCATTTGCTTGTTATCAGTTCGAATCTAGCTGCTGCATTTTGTTTGGCACCTGTAAATATTTAATTATTCATTTAATAAAAAGTAATAATAATAATAAAAATTTGCCCCCTTTGCTCATTTTAACCCTAAAAGTACGAATATAAAAAGCTTTATTTTTAGAGTCTATGCAGCCATATGTAACCACTATATTTTTTCTTTTTGAAAATTTTCTTTATTTTGCACGTCTTCACAGTCAGAGGAATGTGCACACCGAATTTTATGATTATAGCTGCAGGTATTTGGTCGGTATCAATTTTATCCCGTTGTGCCCATTTGGGCCCTAAAAGTACGAATATCCAAAAATCGTGTTATTTTACGTGTATATGCGGTTTGTGGAATTGAGTTTGATTTGTACCCTTTTTATCCAGTTTTGACCCATTTATCGTTCGCGTTCAAACTACCGTGCGTGTTCACGTCAGTATATATCGTTTGCTCACAAGGGCGACTATTATAGACAGAGTTGTCTTTTGAGTGTTAAAATTCTGTTTTAATAACACACGACTTAGTAAACATGTGTGAGTTTCGTAAAACCCAAATATGGCTACAGGGACAAAGTAAAAGATTATTATAGGTATGCCAGCAAACATTATATGTATATACCAAGCATTAGATGCCCTACGGGAAATTGGTGGCTATTGCTATGAACGTACCTATCCTGGGATAGTTCGATATGGATATATCAAAGAACTGGCCCCAAAGTGTGAAAAAATGGTCATTTCTTATGTATATTTAAAAAAAAGTATTGTATACTTTTATACATATAATCGCATAATAATAAAAGTAGAGGCGAATTCCGGAAAATATTTGCTAAACTCTTCAAATATCTAACATATTCGTTAACAATTATATTTGAGAGATCTCCGTGTCAGCATTATGGCAACCTCGACACAATTAAACTCAAAGCCCCCTGCAACAATTTAGATAATAATATACTATAATTTTCAAATCGAGTGTGGTACAATTCATGTTCTTCGAGATCGATTTCAAGATTTTAAGACAAAAAGCATCGGACTTGTCACTTGAAGTGCGGTCCAAGTCATGTCCTTTGAAACCGATTCCAGGTCATATCCTATGAGACCGGTTCCAGGTAATGTTCTTTGATACCAATCCTAGGGCATGTCTGTTGAGGTATGGTCCAAGATATATCCTATGAGACCGATTTTAAACTGGTAGTTTAGAACAGACGGCGGACAAAGGGACCGGTCCCCTTCATACATTTGGGTTAGAAACAGTCCTTACCCACTAGGGACCAGTTCTAGGACTTTTCCTGGGACAGTTCATTTTCCCATAGGGGTCCTTTGAAACCGATTCCAGGTCATATCCTTGAGACTTTTGAGGTATGGTGCAAGTCATGTCCTCTGAGACCGGTTTCAGGCCAAATCCTTTAAGACCGATCCTAGGTCATATCCAAGACATATCACAGGGGGTCAATGACAAACAACGTCAAAAGGGACCGGTCCCCTTCATACATTTGGGTTAGAACCAGGACCGGTTCTTACCCACCAGCGACCAGTTCTGGGACAATTCATTTTCCCGCAGGGTATATACACAATTATATCCAAATCCCTACTTATAAACCAAACATGCACTTTGATGAAATTCAAGCGATTACGTTTCAGTGTATAACGAGTGTAAAGACGCGGGAATTATTTGTACTGACATTGCTGATCGATGGGGATGTTTTGGAAATTAGCCTAAGGTTTACTTCTTCGATTTCAAAGACAACTATTTTTGTTCCTCTTATATTTTAAAAGGTTTAGAGGCATTTTAAAAAATTTCCCTTTTCAGAATTTCTTGAATAGTTTTGTATTTACTTTAACTTGTTTCAGATTTTACTATTTTTTCTTAACAACTTTCAAAGAGTATGTACTCCGCTGCAAATATGAGGAAATTTCCCTTCTTTTGATGGTACATTTTACAAACATTCTATACGTCCTATTGTACATACTCCCACATACGTGTGTATGACCTGTTCAAAATTGTGATTGATTCAATTTGTCTATGGAACGTTTTCCTTGAAAAATCAAAACAGATACATATTCTACATATTCCGCTGTATGTTTGTAAGGCATCCGTGAATACACGCACACACCCACAAATCATATCACATGCGGTGTTTTCGTTTGATTCGAGGAACGTTTATTTTTTATGACACATATGGTAAGTGGTGTAGAAGTGCGGCATTTCGTGGATGTCTCCTTTTAAAATGTTACTATAATTCCAAATACAAAATAAATTTGGAAGGAACAAATGCGCATACACAGCCATACCTATGTACACATTTGCCGTGGATTCTATTGCGATGAAAAAATGCCAGAAATGCCGCGACTTTGTATTCAAAACACATAAAGACCCCTACTCAGATGTGTGTATGTGTGTGTGTGCGTGCGAGTTCTGTAGGTGCGTGCACCACTGACTTTAACCACAAAATGTACGTGTGACGTGAATCCACGTGGTGAGTATACGGGTACAATGGAGTGTTAGTATGTCTTCTTAAGTGTTCCTATTTAGGCATAATGAAATGCTGTAATGCGCACCATGTGTACAACATACTAATGGGGTCGCGATAGGAGGAGAGAAGGGAATGTTCTGTTCCTGTAAGTGTGTCATTAAATTTAAAAATTCGATATTCTTCGAATGTAAATATGAGCCTATATGTTTGGATATGCACTAGGGTGAGTTTTTTATTTTTTTTTTTTTTTTTTCAAAAATAAAAATGGAAATTCTTTTAAAAACCTTGATTGTTTTTTGCTGGCGTCAAAAATCCGTAATTTTAAGATATTCTAATTTTGCTTTGCAAGGAATGTTAAAATGATGCCTATGACCTTGATCGGTAAAAATACTTAAAAAATCTGTAAGGTTGATGGGATGATAATAATATAAAATGACCAAAATTGTAGAATTTTTGATAGCTACATCTTAATATTTCTTTCAATTTGAAACTACATACCATCATTTTATTTTCACGAGATTTTTTTCAAATCAGTCTTAGATTTGTATTATGTGAACATCCTTATGTATCACCTAGTTGGTAAACCTAAAATCAGGAGAAGAAAAATTATTCTTAATGTTTATATGGTCATATTTGCAATTTAGTTAATATTTGTACAATTTTTTAATCTTTTCGAAAGATTTTGATGTAAAATATGTATATTTTCAAGTCAAAGCTGTGGGTTAAAACTAGAAAGACTAAAATGTAAATGGTGGCTTATGAGAATATATAAAAATGCAACTTTACTTTGAAGAAATTTAGAAACTGCATTCTCCGGTGAATTTTTCCTTCAAATCCGTCTATATGGATTGGATATTGATTGAATTAAGGGCATATCAGTATCTATGTGAACTTAAAAACGCCACGGAAAAATACGCACCCTAATATGACCATATGTGTGCATGTATTGATTACATGGGTATTTATATTAGGGTGAATTTTTTGAACATTTCAAACAAACAAAGTCTAATAGATATTAGAAAATTTGGAAAACGGGCTTTCTTAGTTTTCTGGCGCTAGAAAGTCCATCTGCAAAAATAACCTTTTAAATTTAGTTCTTTTCTTCCGGGTCAAATCGGTCTCAAAATAATGAGAATATAATAGATTGTCATGCGTTAGACGAGGCTAAAAATACTCCAAATAACATACTCCCTAATGTAAATATATATTGGGGTGTTCAGTCTGAAAATGATTTCAAGTAATATCACTCCCACGAACACAATGAGCATTTTTGGGTGCAAATTTGGATATGCGAGCAACCTATTTTATTCCGTTTGTAACACCTTGAAATATTCATCGGAGACTCTATAAAGTATATATATATTCTGGGTCGTATTAAAATTCTAAGACGATCTAGCCATGTCTGTCCGTCTGTCTGAAAGCACGCTAGCCGCCGAACGAAGTGAGCTCGGAGGTTCAAATTTTCTCTGAATGTTTCGTATGGTTGCAGTTCGGTTGGGATTGAGTGGGCGAAATCGGCCCAGAGGGAAAAAATTTTCCTTAACAAGGACTGAAAATACCCCCTAATATTTAGACTATTTAAACATTTTTCTAAGTTCTGCTTGAAATTTGTTGCGTACATTTGTCTTTTAGCTTGAAAGCACCAAAAAGTAAATAGAAGATTTAGCGGGCGAAATATGACAAAAAGGGATGAAAATGGTACCAATGATACGACTAATCCCACTAATTGCGTAGATACGTAAAATATATGGATTTTTTTGATATTAGTACTTTAAAGGGATACAATTTAAAAAGGGGGATAAAAATGGTACCAACCAAACCGTTGAAGTTGAAATCTTGAAATTTGGTGCATTTATTCATTTGACTGTATAGACGTGAAGCACAATTTTTTTCGAAATTTGAACTTATAGGCGGAAAATGGAGCGACAAATGGTACCAACCAAACGGTTACAGTAAAATAGTGAAATTTGCAGTGAACATTGCTCTGGCTGCATAAACATAAAGAGATCTTTCGATATTTGTACTTTCTAAATCTAATCAAGCGGCTGTAGCTAAAATCGTGAAATTCGTCTGACTACGTAGACGCGGAAAATAAGAGGACGTTTTTCATATTCGTACTTTTAGAATCAAAATGAAAAAAGAATAAAGCTGGTATTGAGCATACGGATGTAACTAAAACTACTAGTACTTTTCCTATCAAAAATGGTACGGACATTTGTGCTGTAGCTGAAATCAAGAAATTGCAAATGGGAAATTCGGCCCTGAGGAAATAAGATCAACTGTAAACGGAAGCGTTACAAATTCTACTTCATGTTATGCCTATTGATATAGAAGGTTAACATACGGCAGCAAAACCAGCGATTAGACTTAATTGCAGTTACCTTTGGACCAACAGGATCATATGAGGATTCCTCGTCAATAGCCATCGGTGTTACTAGCTTGCCCTACACCATGCCGGTGACTCGTGCATTTCTTCAAGAGATGACCAAACAGACGATATTATATTTTTAGGCTCTCGAGCTTGTCAGATTAGAAACAACCCTACAAGTTTCACTGGATGTGGTTAGTGCAGGTACACCCTGACTACGCACAAAGAAAATATGGTTGAACATGATCTCAGCAACTATTCTATGTTCTCTACAATCACATTTTTTTCGCAAACCTATTATTTTGTTTTAAAATTAATTTTAACAATATCATGGTTTGGGCAATCATAGCATATTTATATACAGATTTATATTTAATTGATCAATAAATATTTATATATATTTTTTTTTTTAAATAAAATATTTGGTGTTTTTAGAAAATTCACAATAATTATAAGGAAATATTCCTAAGAAATATTCCTTAGATGTACCAACGTTGTCGATTTTTTACAAAAGTTCGATATAGTAGTAGTATATATATATTTTAATTGACTCAAACATAAACATTTTATAAATAAATATAAAATTTGTATTATTTTAACCCAAGCTAATAAGGCAAGGCTACCAATATGTTTGCTCTATATATGTTGAATAAATATAATAATGTTGCGATTCTTAATGTGTAAAGAAATACCAGAAATCACAATTATCGATCTGTATAAAACACCCATAAAAAATGCATTAAAAATGTCACTAAAATTTAAAAAAAACTGTCTAACTCACGAAGGGGCGGTGATAATGCCGATAAGTTTTGCGACAACGTATTAAACAAACTAAAGATTACTCTTAGTCGGGAACATGCAAAACTTTTATGAAGACAGCTTAAAGTATGTTGTTTTAATTATTTCTAGTTTGAATTTCAAGTGCAATACGTTTATAATTGTTGTACAATAAGTACCAAGAAACTTAGGAATCGTCTTACGGACACTATTATCTGTTAATATAAATATATTTTTTCTGATTTTTAAAAATAAAAGTAATGAAGAAAAAGTTAAAAAGCATATTTTTTAAGATTTAATAATTTTATATTAAATTATATTAGAAGAAATTTACTTGACATTCGCAAAAAAAATATTTCTTTCTCCTACCAGAAAAATGTTACGAACTTTTTAAAATTACCATATGACAAAAATCCTGAGAATTTTTCTCACTTTTCAAGGTCCCATAAATCGGAATCTACAAATGCCATCGGTATAAATGGCTTGGGTTGTGTTGTAGTCTTGCAACGTCTATGCCAAATTTCATCAAAAACTCGATTGGAGAGGCTAAACAATTCCATTAGAGTCGTTGATTTGACATATGTATAGATTCCACATAATTAAGTTCCAAAAATTATCAGAAGATGCATATTAAATTGTAAACATAGAGTTAACGTAAAAAGAAACAACAAAATATAGATACATTTGCTTGTAAAGAATGCGCATGCGTCGTCTGGACGTATGGAGCAATTAATGCAATACTTCACATCAATTTTTTGTCATGGTTCCTATTTGATATAAACTTAAATGCCCTCGAGCCGAACACAAATTCAAGTTCAATCATATGTACATTGTGTACATAATTGCAATAGCCCTTGGGAAAGAGGTCAATCATTTATTTGGGCTGGAATTAGATAAATGTTTATATAGTTGAAATTCATAATTTTGGTGGTTATTTTATATAGAATATATCTCGGAAATCGTTTATCGTGCTGGAATTTCGTTTAGATTATACAATCCAAGAGCTCTAAAGGTGCTACTTTCCGAACAGTTGTCTACCTGTAGGTTGTCAGCGTGCAGCCTGAGCCAATGTCTTGAAAAAATATTCGAGTTAAATTTAAAGATAAACAGAATAATTTAGTGGGCGTCTACTAATAGGGTATATCAAAGACTATTGAATTAAATGACTATAGAAATTAATGTTCATTTAAATACGTAAGTATGTATGGTAACACAGTAATATGGAAGAGATATCAGGGTAGCTTTCATTCCCCAGGCGGGGAAGGCTAGCTACTGCACTGCAAATGATTTCAGGCCGATCAGTCTATCGTGTTTTCTGTTGAAACACTGCAAAAACATATTAGAAACACAGTTGATTCGCGCGTCATTAGTGGGGCTCAACATGCTTACCTCAAAGGTAAATCTGTCGAGAGCGCACTTCATGATTTTGTTGCCCATATAGAATGCGGTCTACGAAACATGTTGTACATCTTAGCAGCCTTCTTAGTCATAGAAGAAGCCTTTAATAATATAGAAATAAGGCACATAAGTGAATCACTTGTAGGACCCAACATACCTAGATTCTTGATAGAGTTGATTGACTAAATGCTTAACGGCAGGATGATCAATTCATGCTTAGGTGAGGCAAATTTGAGTAGAACATTATTGACTGCATAAGTACATAAAATAGTTCAATAACACTACTCAACAAAATGAAAAAAATTTCATGTACTCCGGATGCGATAATTTTTTCTGTGTAGATAACCTTGTCATGAGCTCGAAAAACGCAATAAAATTTTTTTTTTTCGTTTGGTTTTTGTTTTATTTTTTTTTTTTTAAATTTTAAAAATTTTTTTTTGGTTAATTTGTTTCGTCCGGCATAACTCGGGAACCACTAGCCCGATTTAATTGAATTAAATTTTAAAAAATTTAAAATTACAATTCCCTTAATCTGTTCATATATTGTTTTCCTATACAAGCAACAGTTTCCAAGTTAAAAATGAATATATAAAGGAAAAAACTTATTTTTTGCCTAAAGATTTAATTTTTTTTTTTTAATCCATAAAAAATCCAAAATGAAAAAAAATGTCAAATCTTATTACTTTTACGTAAAGTCACATAACCTATGAGCAAAATGAGACAAAGATCATGAAAATCGATGCACGCGTTTCGCTTTTATTCGCAATTGAGTAAAGGTATGAATTTCAAAAATTTGCACGACATATGCACAACTTTGTCTATGGTAAGGTTTTTTCTTTTTTATTACAAAAAAAAATTAAAATTTGTTGGGTGACAAAAATATATGACTTTAAATTAAAAAACAATTCGATATATGTACAAGAAATTATCCTAAGGATATCAACATTAATTAATTATAAAAAAGTTTTAAAAAAAAATATCTAAACACAAAAATAAAAACCTTCAAATTAAAAATAATTATGTGCTTTTGTCTTTCTTTTATATTGTTGTGGGTCTGTTTCTCTTATCAGGAACCAGATATAGTCCCCCATCATAGCTTCGTTCCAAAATCCTTGGTATCGGTGCTCAATTTCTTTCATTTGCTGATGAAAACGCTCACCATGCTCGTCACTCACATCGCCCAGGTTGTCCGGAAATAAGTCCAAGTGCGAGTGTAGAAAATGTATCTCAAGCGACATATTTGCTCTAATTTTTTTATAATTTTGGAGTAGTTGTTCGACGATCTCTCTGTAATTTGAGCTTTTGTTGTTTCCAAGAAATCCGGAAACAATTTGCCGAAATGAGTTCCAAGCTGCAGCTTCATTTGGTGATAAAATGTGCTCAAACTGTTGGTCTTGCAACAACTTTTTAATTTGCGGACCGTCGAAAACGCCTTCCTTAATCTTTGCCGATGAAAGGTGAGGAAAAATGGTTTTTAAATAGGCGAACGCTTCGCCATCTTTGTTGATAGCTTTCACGAAGTTTTTTATGAGTCCGAGCTTTATGTGAAGAGGTGGGAGAAAAACATTTTCCTTTTTTATGAGTGGTGTATATTTCACGTTGTCGCTGCCGGGGATGAAGTTAACTCTTTCTGTCCAACTCCTCCTGGTGTAATGATGTTGACGATCGCGGCTGTCCCAAAGGCAGAGAAAACAACAGTACTTTGTGAATCCACCTTGTAATCCATAAAGGATACCGATAACCTTAAGGTCGGCACAAACTTTCCAATCGTGCCTCTCATAGTTAAGGCACTTTAGTAGATTGTCCATGACTTCGTATGTTTCCTTGGTGTCAACGGCATGAGCAATTGGAATCGAAGGTTTCTTGTTGCCGTTGTGCAGTAAAATTGCTTTAAGGCTCTGCTTGTTGCTGTCGATGAAAAGACGCCACTCTCCTGGATCGTAAGAGTACCCGAGTTCACCAAATAATCTGGGAATGTCCTTACAAAAACAGATGTTGTCTTTTTTTGTGTAGTACCTTGCGTATGGTTCATGACGCTTCCTGTAGATTGTTGTCACCACACCAGGAGCCAAGAAACCGAACTGTTGCATGCGCGATGCATGCAACTCTGTATCTTCCTTGGAGAGTTTCAATTCTCTAACCCAATCGTTCAGTTCTGCTTGGGAACATAAGCGTTGACCTCCATGCAATGTATATGTTGACTCGCATTCTGATGTGGTTTCTACTGTCTCCGGATCTGATGTTGGATGTATCGCCTCATTATTAGATGCCCATCTTGAAACGGACGGTTGCGGGTCCACTGGTTCTTCGGAAAATGGCACTGGAAAATTCACTGTTGAAACAGCAGCGTAAGTCCATCGTATATTTTTTCCCACGCCTGTTTTTTTGCTAAGACAGAAGTAGCAATCTGTTACATGGCAAAGCGGAGCTCTCCAAAGCATTGGCATGATGATTCTCGGCTGTCGTCTGAAAGAATTTCAATAATAAGTTATATATGTTCTTGAATTTCGTAATCTACACTTACCTTGAGTCAGCTAGCTGTACGTAGCACCTTGGACATAGAGCACTTGGTGTCCACCGCTCATCTATGTTTGAGACCTTTAAATTGAAGCTCTCTTCAAATGAATCTCTCAATTTAGGTGAAAAACAACGCTTGTTTTTTCAGAAACGTATTCTCCGCACATGTAACAAAAATTACTTGGATTGGTATTGCATTCAAATCCTCGCGAACGTTTGCTCATTTTAACTATCGCGTTCGTCGACACTTGTTGAATGAGTAAAATCGATCAATGAAGACCTATTTATACTGTGTATTGTTTAGTATTTTACTGACAGGTACTTATAAATGGGTGTATATTTTTTTACGGTGGCTACATACCTGTTTCACCATGTGTGAGACTTAAATTTTCCGAATAATGACCACCCTTAAATGTGGGTTGCATTTCTGTAAAAAAATCATACAGGTAGCCAACGGAAAACCCAAATAATTAAAAAAGTCTCCTTTCCTTTTTTCCTTTTAATTGTTCACGCACATTTATTAGCGTTTATTACTTTGCTTACGCAATCATAAAAATTAAATAACCCTTTGTTTATTCCGTTTTGTTAATTCTGAGAATCAAAAAAAAAAGAAAAAACCTTACCATAGACAATGTTGTGCATATGTCGAGCAAATTTTTGAAATTCATACCTTTACTCAATTGCGAATAAAAGCGAAACGCGTGCATCGATTTTCATGATCTTTGTCTCATTTTGCTCATAGGTTATGTGACTTTACGTAAAAGTAATAAGATTTGACATTTTTTTTCATTTTGGATTTTTTATGGATTTAAAAAAAAAAAAAATTTAAATCTTTAGGCAAAAAATAAGTTTTTTCCTTTATATATTCATTTTTAACTTGGAAACTGTTGCTTGTATAGGAAAACAATATATGAACAGATTAAGGGAATTGCAATTTTAAATTTTTTAAAATTTAATTCAATTAAATCGGGCTAGTGGTTCCCGAGTTATGCCGGACGAAACAAATTAACCAAAAAAAATTTTTAAATTTAAAAAAAAAAAAAAAAATAAAACAAAAACCAAACGAAAAAAAAAATTTATTGCGTTTTTCGAGCTCATGTCAAGGTTATCTACACAGAAAAAAATATCGCATCCCGAGTACATTTTGACTGTTGACTAGTGTAATGGGACAGCATATAACCGATTTCGCAACAACGATTTTGTTTACAACATTTTTGTAGATTTATGGTATATCGTACTATCAAATTCCATCATTTCGCATTAATAGCATTTTGATTCCCATGTTATCAGGCTAAAATGGGATAAATAGTGGCTGTAAAGTCAAAAAATTGTAACAGTATCTTTAGAAAAAACCGCGTAACTTTTTATTATCTTAAGAATCCCAAATTATTTTTGTGGCATGTGATTGCTGTCTTCATGGGGAATATTTGCGTCAGAAAAGTTTCAGAATCCTGGATGAAGAAAGTTAGAATATAAGCAATATTTTTCAACAATAAAACCGATATAATGATTTAAAATGAACTAAAATTCAGGAAAATTTAACTTCGTATAGCGCTAAAGCAATATTTCCTTGAAAGAAGTAAATACTTTGAACTTGATTCAATTTTCCTCAAACCAAGTAAATATTTACTCAAACTGAGGAAAATTGCAGTTAGTTTTCCTTAAAAACAAGTACATTTTTACTAAATCCAAGTAAAATTTTGCTGAAATTTTTCCTAAATCAAAGTAAATTTTTCCTAAAACCAAGTAAATTTTTTCAAATCTAAGTAAAATTTTGCTAAAACTTTCCTTAAGTAGATTTTTACTCAAATCAAGTAAATATTTACTTAAACTGGGGACAAATTTGCTGATTTTTTCCTCAAAACAAGTAAATTTTTTACTTAAACTTAGGAAAATGTAATTTTATACAGGGAAAAAGTGAACTAAAAATAAGTTCAATTTAACTAAAAAATTCAAACAAATGGGTTTGTTTCAGAGTATGCAAAACTAATACAAAAATGATAACACGAAATATTTCTCAAAAGTTTCATGATAACTCTGTCATAAAGAGTTCAGATATTACTCCATGATTGCTGCGAAGGCACGATAGGCGCCTTCGCAGTCGTTGTTTAGAATAATACTCGAAGTATTTAAGAAATAAGTCTATTATAAGAAGAAGGAAACTTTATTCATACTCAGTTAATTTTCCTACTTTTAGGGAAAATTTTACTGAACTGGAGTAAAATTGTTGAACTAAATTGGAGTATGGATTTTACTCAAATCTATGAATGCTATTTTTCTGAAAAATTCATTCGGATCCGTTTTCTAGATCAAGAGAAAATCAAAAAACAAAAATATCATGCATGAAAATCATTTTAGCCATATTTCCCGTGAAAATGAATGAAAAAATGAAAATGAAATTCTAAGATGATCTAGCCATGTCCGTCCGTCCGTCTGTTGAAAGCACGCTAGGGTCTAACCGAAAGGAGCTAGGACGTCCAAATTTTCCATAAATGCGTCTTATAGTCGTAGATCGGGTGGGATTGAAACTGGGCGAAATCGTCCCAAAGGGAAAAAGTTTTCCCTCACAAGGACTAAAAATACCCATAATAACTTCTAATATTTTAGAGTATTTAAGCATATTTTTCAATATATCGGCTTGATATTGGGATTGGATATTCTCCTTATAACAAAACAAGT